>OX638131.1:2400000-3052133 GCA_951804985.1 Dryomyza anilis | reverse complement strand
ATCGATCTTCTTCTTCTTTGGAGTGGCTAATCAGCATGCATCGCATGTCGTTGTGGTCGTCAACGGCTGCGCGCACACGCCTTGCCTGCCATGCCGTACCAAGCCATGCCATGCCACGACGTTGCCTTATCTCGAAACCGCTGCAGTTTACATTTGTTGATTTTGCTGCTTTATTTGTCCAGCAATGTATTACATCAATAAATATTTCGATATTTATATATTTTAAAATATTTTGTTATCAGCAAATAGTGTGGCGTTTGACACAGCTGCAGAGCGTAACAATATTTTGTTGTATTGATAATGCGCTAAATCAGCAAGAAAAATTTGCATTTTAACCAATTATAAAATAAAATTTTGAAATGCTTTTTGTTTGTGAAAGAGCAGTCAATTAGTCGCAGTGCTAAATAAGGAATTGAGGGGATTTTCTTTCCTTTTATTTCCTCAATTCTTCACCGATACAAATCTTTCACAGACAATTATTGCCTAGACACAATTTTCCAAAGAGAATTCTTCTCCAAGAGAATTCTTCAGCGAATCACATATCGTAATTGTAGAAGTAAAAGTCACCAACTACATTTTCCAAGTGCCAATTATTCATTTACAAAAATCTTTATATACATATCTGTCAATTTCTAATCGATGAGCTCAATATTTGTAACAAATGATAACAAAATGTGAATCTATCAATTGTTATTTCCACTTTTAAGATGTAGGTAATTATCAATTACTTTGTAATAATTACCAACAAACTTCAAATTTATGATTTTCATAAAAATGTATTTGGTGACTTTTAGTTATGCAACGACTATATGTTTGTACAATTATTCCCTAAAACAATACTTCCTCGAGAGAATTCATCCATTATACAATTCTGTACCAATATAGAACTTTTCAGATATATAGCGTATTCACAATTTCATGGTATTGATACGACATTGTACGAATACGACAGTACGGCAACCACCACTTTTCAGCTTCTTAAAATATTTCGTCAAATAAATGGAGCTGATTCTTATAAAATTAGAATTTTTTGAAATGATCATAAATATTCCTCGATTTCAAAAGAAAAACAAATAAAATAACATTTTATGTGCACTATTTGGCTTCAATTTCATAATTTTTCTTCATTTCACAAAATACGACACCAAAAAACATGCCTCAGGGCTACTCTCAAATACAACACTTGTGGTATTTCACTTTTATAAGGGATGCAACAACAAATTGGCGTTTCTGTGTTATTGTATCGTATATATACTACATGGTAGAATACCATACTAAAATACGATAAACTGTGAATACGCCTAAAGTTCTTTTTAGAGAAAATTCTTTTCCGAGACAATTTTTCCCTTTTACGTACCTTTCCCAATTGCTCAATACAATTATTCCTAAATACAATTCTTTCTCAAGACAAATTATGCACCAAAGCAATATAACAATTCCTCGATTAATTCTTCCCCATGAAAAATGTTCAATACAATTGTTCCTATATTAAATTCCTTTCCACTATAATTTGTCCCTAATATGATTCTGTTCCAATCCAAATTTTGTTTCTATTTTTCAATTTTGGTCTAATACATTTTTCGTCGGAATGGCGCCCAGGAATATTATTCCCCTAAGAATTCTTCCGTAATACAATTCTTCTACTAATAAATTTTGTTCCAATGTAATTCTTTTCCGGACAATTCTTCTACATGAGAATGTTTTCCAAAATAATTCTTACGGATATTTTTCTTCCGGATTATTCTTCTCTAAGACAATACCCAGCAAACATTTTGAGTCTTTTAAGACTCCTAAATGTGTCATATTTATGAGTGTTACCCTCATATATGAGCACTTAAAGGAGTCCAAAAAGGCTCCCGACTCCTGGGTAGAGGGCCCCATTTTATGAGCCCAAAAACTCTCTTTTATTACACCTAAAACACTCATATTTGAGCTCTAAAAAGAGCCCAAAAATGCTCCCAACCCCTGGGTAGAGGGTACCATTTTATGAGCCCAAAAACCCTCATATTGCTGACACTTTTATTACTCCTAAAACACTCATATTTGAGCTCTAAAAAGAGCCCAAAAAAGTTACAGAAACTGCGCTTTAAAGAACGCAAAAATTCGCGTATTTTTGATAATTTTAAAATATTCTTAAAACATTCACATTTTTGAGAATTTCCAGACACCACAATTAATTCATTTGTGGAGTTTTTCTTTCTTCAGAAATATAGCATGTGTCTGAAATGAATCCAACATAGTACATGTTCATGTTTATCTTAGTCCAGACATCCGTGAGAAAATGCATTCATTTCAAAAAATCCTTTAAATATGTAGATTTGTCTGTTGAATTTACACTAATATTTTATTATTTTTCATTTGATTTCAAATTCAAAACGAATACAAGTTTATCAATTTAATTTAAACAGTAGGCTCCTAAATCCAGCATAAATAAGATAATTTTATGACTCCCTTTTCTGAGTGCTCCTAAAATTCTTTTAAATTTTATGAGTTTGATTTGAGGTGGCTCCTAAAACGCTCATGAATGAGACTCTTTCATGAGTCAAATTTTGGAGCGTTCCTAAAACATTATAAAATATATTACTTTTATGAGTCCATTTTCTGAGCGCTCAGAAACAATTTTATTTTTGATGCTTTTAGGAGTCTAATTTATGAGGGTTCCTAAATACTCCTAAATATGAATCTTTTAAGAGTAATATTTTTGGAGCTCTCAAAACCGTCTTAAATGAGATACATTTAAGAGTAATTTTTCTGAGGGCTCATAAAACACACAAAAATAGGTCTCCTTTATGGCTCCTAAATTGCTTAATGGGTACTTTGCAAAGACAATTTTTAACCGAGACAATATTTTTTTTTAGACAAATCTTCTTATTACTCACTTAATAACCATTTTATACTGGAAGAAAATATTTGTCTGTGGAAAGTATTGTTTTTTTGGACGTTTGTCTAGGGGAGAATTGTCGCTGTATTGAATTGCAATTTTTTTTCTAATATTATTTAAGGGAAATATTCTCCGTTTTCATTTAAATTAAACCTTTTAACAAACAATTGCAGTACATTTATGATTGATAAAAATAAAAATAAATAAAAAAATACATTTCACAATATAAGGCCTTTCTTTTTAAATCCATATACGTGCAACTTAGATTTTGGACAAAACGCATTATAACTGTGGCGTTTTAAGAAAAATTAATTCGATAAAACGTACCTAAAATATAAAACAAATTTAACTTTAACGTTGTACGTTTCCGTTTAAAGTGCATTGGACAAGAAAATAAAACTTTTGACACGTTTGGTGTCGTAGCAACCAACCAAATATGCTACACAGACAGAAAACTATGGGACTGGCGCCCCCATATATCGTTGTAGATGTAAAACGCAACAATTAAATTTTATTAAGTTTATAACAAAATACATCATATCGTCGTTGTTGAACGAAAAGTCACATTTATGAAAAACTTAAATTTCGAGTTTGTTAATTAATATTATAAAAAGTAATTGATGCATTTTTAAAGTTGAAATATCAATTGATAGATTTACATTTTCTAATTAATTGAGATCATCGATTAAAAATTGACAGATTTATAAAGATTTTTGTAAATGAATATTTGGCATTTTGAAAATGTATTTGGTGACTTTTCGTTCTACAACGACGATATATTCGACAATTTCTAATCGAAAAGATTAACATTTTTAACAATTGATAAAATCACAATATTTTTTCGAATGGTATGTTATATTCCCTTAAAACAATGAACAATTCCCTTGACAGTTATTAATTATTTCGATTCTAAGATTTTATTGACATAGACAACAGATAGGTGCATCAGGGCTAGTACATTTTTCAAGTCTAAAAAAAGCCATCCGATTTTTTTTATGATTTTTGGACTTTGTTTTTGTTGATTTTCGTCTTTTTTTCAGTACCTTTTATTAATTGCAAATTTTATTACAGTTTAAATTATGAAATCTACCAAAATCGTAGTATTTAAAATTTAAAAAAACTCTCAACTCTTTATTTTATAATTATTTCTAGTTATTTTGCGCAATTTTATAAACAAACTTCACATTCAAAGTTATTAACAACTCTTTGGACTTTTTCAGATGCTTATTACCGATTGTGAATGCTCGATAGTAATTTTTCTCGTACGTTGACAATTAAATATTTAAATGCATCACATTTATTTCGTCTAATTAGAATTTACTCAATTACATTTTAATTGTCCGCCTAATTGTGAAACTATCGCCCGCTGCATCAATCACGAGCGTCGAGCTTCTGTCTATATTGCGACGACATTCGTTCACATCCATTGCAATTTAATAGAATTGCATAGAATTAAATGATGTCGCTGGTTCTGACAGTTGTCAGCATCATCGTCGTCGGCGGTGAAGTATAAAACAAACAAAAGTGAAATGAAAGACTGTAGAAAATTCGTCACAAATCAGCTGCCAATTAAAATTTACACAACAATAGAGAACGAAATGAACGTGAGTGAATAAAGTAGTAGAGTTTGTTCTTTTTATGAATACGTTTCATGTGGTTTTTGTTTTATTTGAAGCAGGTGACAATACTGTGACATAATGTGGAAAAACGGAATTTTAAACTAAACTCTAGAAAATATGTCAGAAATGTGCTTTGCTGCACTTTGCCTTGTAATTTTACACCATTGTAGTTGATATTGTTGCTGCGGTTGCACTGCTGATGCAAGTTTTCACAGTTGGTATGCGCTGATATCAGCGCAAAAAATAGAGCGTTACAAAAAAGACTTAAATATATAAAAAAAGAATTTAATATAATTATTTTAATAATGTTAAATAAAATTTAATTAATTACAATATATATATAAAATAAATATAATAAATTTGTGAAAATATACGAAATAAATTAAAAAATAAACCAAATATAAAACTGAAAACTAAAATTCATTAAAATTTTAAAAAGTAAAAAACGAATTAATATAAAAAATTAAATAACATATTAAATATAAAAAAAAAACTAAATAATGAAATTTCGTCGTTGTAGAACGAAAAGTCACCAAATTAAAAATGCTAAATATTCATTTACAAAAATCTTTATATATCTGTCAATTGTTAATCGGTGATCTCAATTTTTTTGTCACATGTTAAGAAAATGTAAATCTATCAATTGATATTTCAACTTTAAAAATGCATCAATTACTTTTTATAATATTACTCAACAAACTCAAAATTTAAGTTTTTCATAAAAATGTGTTTGGTGATTTTTCGTTTTACAACGACGATTTGTTAATTTCAATAAAATATTTATAAAATAGAAAAAATAAATGTAAAAAAAAACAATGAAAATAACTACAAAAAATCAACAACAAAATTTTGCAGTTATTGCTGTTTAAAATCTCTTCTCAATAAAACAATACATAATAATTAACTTCTATTAAGCAGCAGCCAGAGTGCGCCACAATCTTTTAATCGCTGCAACAACGTTTTTCGAAAATTCCAGGAAACGCGCGCGCGTTGCCAGCATTGAATGTATTTCTTTTTCACTAGTTTTGTTGTAGTTGTTGTTGTTGTGCATATAACAAAACCTGTTTTGAAAGTGATTTTTTTTAACAACTTTTATTTTTTTGGTTTTATTAAAAATCACTGTTGTTGTTGTTGCTTGCAGCGGACCCGGGCCGGTTCTCAGACTCGCGTCACTTGAATTTTTTTTTACTTTACTTTTATTTTATTTATATTTTTTATTCTTTTTTTTTCCTTTTTACTTTGCTGTTGATAACCCAAATAAAAAAAAAATAGAAAAAACATTGCCACAAACAAAAACCTACCTAATTCAAAGCAGCAACAAAAAAAAAATAACAAAACCAACAATGCGAATTCAAGCCGGTTACCTTGCTGCAAAAAAAGGTCGCTAAAATGCGAGACTGGCTCGCAGTCAACCAAACCCATAACGCCTGCACAAGGGCTTTGTTATTTTTTTTGTTTTTATCAGGGCTTTTAAACGTAAACTTATCGATGCTATTTAAAACCGTTTCATTTTAAAACCAAACTCAGTAAGCGACACCGTTATACAAAGTCAGAAATAAACCGAGTTGCAAAACCATTATAAACGGTTTCGGTTTTAACCGGTTCGGCGTGCCCGTACCTTAAAAATCATGCACGCGTTCATCTCTAATTCTAACCTTTTCGAAGCATAAATAAATTCTTCTGAAATTTTTTACTGATTTTTTAAAACTTTTCTTCCGTCAACATGAGATACATATTAAGAAAAAAAATAAATGCTAAAAATGTTTACTATTTAAACTTCTTTTATTTTATCAGAAATCTTACATTATTAAAATAATTTAGTTAACCGAAATTTATAATTAACCTGAATCATCCTAGTGCGAGCAGATTATCACACTTGTGATGATGCTACAAAAACACATGTAGCAGTGAAAGCAAAGCATAAACAAAGAAAAACACAATTGGTGTTTATTCCTTACTAATGTAGCTAAGTGTGTAAAAAATTTAAAGTAAATCCTCTGTCCCATTTTTAAATGGTAGTGTCTCAAAGTGAAACAAATTTTAAAAACGTGAAAAAGACAAAAAGTCATAAAGTGAAGAAAATTAATTATATTATATAATCAACGGAGACTATTAAATATGTAGTGCATATGAAAGTTTTCAGTCTCTATCAATTTTAATTTTACTCGGTTTTCAAATTTTTATTTGTTATATTAATTTTTGTATGTGTTTTCTCGGTTTTTATTGCACTGGCTTACCTAGTCCTGGCATATTCTAACACCCAATACGAAAATAAATGAAATTCGTGATCCTTCCGTTCTAATTAGTAAGTTATCTTAAAATTCGAATAACAAGTCATAAAAATAAATATACAATATATAATATATAGGGTTCTCTAATAACATTCCGATCAGAATAACATGATTTCCAGTGAGATTTTTTCATAAGGTTATCTTGAAGGCTTTTGATCAGTTTACTACTTCAATGTTGGTTCAGGTTGTCTTACGTGTGTTTGAAATTAGGCGTTCCTGATCATGATTATGTTATGCGGCCTTTGGTAGAGACCCGAGTGGAAATTTAGTTCAGGATGCGATCATTGTCTGACCAGATGGTCACATTTCAGATCAGGCAATGATCAGGGGTTTTCATCAGTGCCTGATTCAAAACGTGACGCTATTCGAAGTTGCTATCCTGTTCAGGTTGCCTGATCAGGCTTCCTGATCTTACCCTTATCCTAACCCTATATAATTCAATGGATATTTAAATTCTTATTAAATTTCTTTTACCTAATTTGAGAAATTTTTTCATAAGTGTCACATCAGTTTTTATTAAATAGACTTTAGATCGGTATTTTTGGTTAAGGTTGGATCAGGTTGCCTTACGTGGATTTTAAATTAGGATTAGCTTAGTCGACCCTGATCAGTATCATTTCAGGTGGCCTTTGGTAGGGATGCCTTATCGTATTCTGATCAGGGACGGATGCGAAATAAGGCTAAGCTTAAGCATTTTTGCACTCGGGGATGTCCTATCGTATGCTGATCAGGGATGGATGTGAAAAACTTAACCATAAACCTTTTCCACTCGGTAAATATTCCCTAATTTCTTTAAGTGAATTTTATACATATCGATCATTTACTATAAGAGTGTTAAAAAAAAAAGATTTTTGAGTTAATGATGCAGAATTATTCGCTATATCATGTTTCATCTTGTGTAAAAAAATCGTATTCATATCATGTATACTCACCGCTTGAGAAGAGAATATGCCGTTACATATATATTCCATACAATTTAATGAAAGGTGGGAGTCAATTGAAAACTTTAAATACGTTTACTACAAAATCAAGTTTTTTGAGTTATTAAGTAGTAAATGAGCGATATATATTTTAGTGTTTTCTTCAAGTGTAATATGATTTTTTTTTTGCTGTTTTTTTGTAATATTTGTTTTGTTTTACTGTTGTTTAATTTTTGTTTTCTTTTGTTTTTCTTGCGCATTCGCTGCAAGTTGCAGCACATGATTAATTGAACGATTTTTCCTGTGTAGACTTTATGCACATTTTGTAGAGTTTTTAATAAAATGATCCATCTAAGTCCAAACTGAGTTCAACCCTTTAATTAAAATGCTTCAACCTATGCGCTGGACCCTCTTGCAGTCTGTAGTATGTAGTTGGTAGTGCCTCCAACAAAACATTGCGCTATGCCAAGGTCACAGCTGCACACTGCGAAAACCAGTCTCTAAACACGCTTCAGCCAATGCTTCGTCTTTTGCTTCTTCGGTTGCGACCATTTCTTGTCGTCTTTGTCGTTTTTCGACGTCTTCGTTCTCTTTAATCGTTTTAAATCCGCATCTTGTTGCAGACGTCGTACGCAAGCAACTGCTTAACCATAATTTAAAGCTTAACTTAAATTAATTGAGCGATTAATTCACTAGTCAACAACAACAACAAAAACCATATCAATATTTACAATAATAAATAAAAATACAATATCCAACACTGTCATAAGTTGGAGCCAATTTCTGGGCTTGTCTTTGATATTTGATACATGATTTTACACATTTCTATTTAACCACTATATAAATTAAATATATTTAAGAAAACATAATTAGATTTTATAGGTTTTGTATAATATTTAAAGAAATAATGAAATTCAAATTCATAACATTGCTGACTTTTTTTGTTCAGTGTAATTCGAAATTTGGTTTGATACGTTGTCTGCCGACAACCGACCGCCAATATTCTGTCAAAAACCTGCTACAAGGCAGCCTATTTGGAATTTTAATTCAAAAGACATTTCATAAATCTGCCGTGGCATGTACAAATTTTCGAACATTCCGATTCTCTGCGTGAAACCTGCTGTAGGAAGGCTGGCATTTTTGTTGAAATACAAACTACATGCTATGCCCTGCTTAAAATCTGTCAGTAAACTACGTTTTTGCCAGAAATATGTCGATATTCTGCCAGTAACCTGCGAATATTTTGTCTGGGGTATTTCTGTAAAACTATGCAACTCCGAGAAAAAATTTCAGGCATTTTTTTAGGAATATATCGGGCATATTTCCGCAAATGCACAGCTAAATGGAATATCTCCGGAAGTGTATAGAAGGTTGTAAAATTTAATGGCAGCTTCACGCCATATTTTGGGAATGGGCAGAAAACAGACAGCCTTTGATACAAACTCTGCCTTTGTCTGTTTGAAATATATCGAGAAAATGTTTCTGAAATGCCTCGACCATGCCAATAATATTGTCTTGGGACGTTTTTTCAATTCACTTATATATTTAAGACATAATTTCATATTTTTATTTAAAAGAGTTCAACAAAGCCCAAAATAGTTACTCGTGAATCTCGACAGATGATTCATCCAACATTATGTCCAAAAGTGTTGAACGGTCCGATGTTTTTGGTGACACTTTTTGCCACTTTAAGTTAATGTAAATTAACATTTTTTGTTGTATCATTTGTTATATCAACCACCGAACAGCCCACATAAAATGCCTCTATATTTGCTGATTTTTACTCTATAACCTTTTTTTTTGGATATTAACTATTGATCAATTTAGCTACATAACTAACAGAAACTTGTTGAGTTATTCAACTGTTGTAATTTAAATAGTTATTTGGCGATACTACTATAATAGACAAACATTAGCTAAACGTGTGATATATCTTATTATTATAAAAAATATAATATTTCTTAAAATATTAATAGATTTTACTTTATTTTTAGATATCACTTCAGAACGACAAACCATCGCATCTTCGTACACTTTTTTTTTTTTTTGGAATGCATAACAAATAAATTTAATAAACTTTAAAATGTACCACAGAATATGTTTAAGCTTAATAAATTTTAATTATATCAACATCTAAAGCCGTAAAAACACCCAGCAAAAAAGAGAAGAAGTAATACAAAAATATCAAAATGAATCGCTCCAGCAGCAATAGCGTTAAGTCCTTTGGACGCATCAATATGTCCTTTCAAACGAAAATGGATAAAATGTCGGAGCATCTGTATGACATCGTCAAAAGTGGTTCCATGGTGAAGCGAGCACAGAATAAGAAACGTTTTACGCCTGTTAACTACAAGCAACGCTGGTTTGAGTTGACCAAGAAGACGTTGTCCTACTTTGATGTGGAAAATGTTGAGGTGAGTTTTTTTCAATTGTAAAAACAAGGAATTTAATTAAAATTTAGTTTGAAGTTGAAATAGAAACGAGAATTTCATTGAAATTAGACTTTTTTAAAAGTAGACATAAAGAACTACTTACGTTTTTTAAAATTGCAATAATTAGTTTAAACAAATATACCAAAAACGCCCGACAATCTCAGTTCGTGCGTGCAAATCTTCGTGCTTGCTAGTTGTTGTTGTGCCTCCAAAATCTGGCACGCGTCCATTAAACATTTTTTTTTGTAGTTTCTACTCGAACTTCCAGCTTAAGAAAATAAAAATGTCGTGGTATTTTAACCTTTTTATATTTAAGAAAATATAACGGTACAAAAAATAATTTTTGAATTATTTATTACAGGGACTAAAACCCGTTTGGAATATCGGTTCTGGTTCCAAGATTTTTAAAATAGCAGTTCCGATTCCGGGTCCAACTAAAAAATTATTCGGTTTCCGATTCTGGTTCCAACCAAAAAATTATTCAAAAATCGAAACGGTTCCGGTATTATTTTTCACGTTTTTACTGCTTTTCATTTTTGTGTTTTTCCGTGCTTCTTCGTGTCTTTTGATATCCCGTGCTTAATCGTGCTTTTCTTGCGTTCCTGAAAATTTAGTCGTCGGGCTCGTGCGTGTCACCTCTCGGTGTGCCCGTGCGTGTCCGTGCCACCAAAAACAGGCACGCGCCCATCTCTAATCGAAATATGGAAAAATTATGGAATATTTTATTTAAATTTTCAAACTTTTATATTTTTTTTATATAGACTTCAAACTACTCATCATATGAATAATATTACTGATCACTATACTACCGAGGAATTAAAATTATAACCTGTCCAATGCAAAAGATTCTTTTATTTCAATCAAAAGTGCTTTTTTTGTAAAATATTAATTCGGAGAACGGCGGACTCGCGTTTCTCTAGTCCGAACTTAGCATGTGTTTTGTTATTGAATACTTCGATCAATTGTGTAGCGGTAACTCGAACACAACAACACCCACACAGCTTCTAATGGAATAATTTCTTTGCTCGGAAGCTCTGAAATACAACAAACAAAATTCTGGGGTTTTGTACAACACAAAAATTATCTTTGGGGCAGAATGGCTGGCCACCCTGTTCTAAATAACTCAAATACGATAATTATATATATATCGATTTTGGTTTCAAGATTTTTAAAATAGCGGTTGCGGTTCCGATTCTGGTTTCAACAAAAAAAAAAAAAAAATTATATGAGTTCCGATTCCAGTTACGGTTCTAAAATTTTTTTTTGTTAATAACGGTTCCGAATCCGGTTTCAAAAATCGAAACGGTTTTGGTATTATTTTTAACGTTTCGACTGCTTTTTATGTTTTCCGTGCTTTTTTCGAGATTTTCTGTGCTTCTTCGTGTCTTTTGAGATCCCGTGCTTTTGTACAACACAAAAATTTTGTGTTGTACAAAACATAAAACAGGCACAACACAAAAAACAGGCACGCGCCCATCTCTAATCGAAATATGGAGAAATTATGGAATACTTTATTTCAATTAAAAACCTACTTGTATATTTTTTATATAGACATCAAACTACTACGGCTAAATCATATGAAAAATATTACTGATCACTATACTATCGAGGAATTAAACCTGTCCAATGCAAATGATTCTTTTATTTAAATCAAAAGTTGTTATTTTTTCTGTAAAAAAATAATTTGGAGAGTCCGCCGCGTTTCTTTAGTCCGAAGTTAGCATGTGTTTTGTTATTATTGAATTCTTCGATCAATTGTGTAGCGGTAAGTCGAACACAACAACAAACACACGGCTTCTAATGGATTAATTTCTTTGTTCGGAAGCTCGCAAATACAATAAACAAAATTCTGGGGTTTTGTACAGCAACACAAATTATCTTTGGGGCAGAATGTCTGGGCACCCTGATCTAAATAATTCAAATACGATAATTATATAATACGATATTGAGAATTATTCGTATCTATATTTGAAACATCAACACATATTGCACAAAAACTCTATTTAACGAAATATTGACAAATAATAGAATCTGCTATTTCAATTATATTTTGCCTATAGATTAAAAATATATATTTACTGCAAAATTCGAGTTAATCATAAGAAAAATATAAAATTATAAGTACTAAAAATTTAAATTCAGAGACGTCATGAAGTCTTTTTTTTCAAAGGGTTTTGAAGCACATTCGTTCTATTACGTTTTTAATTTCTATTTGCTCCAAATAACTCCACTCAAAGAATATCGTACTGAAAACAAAAAGAAAAAAAAACTGAATGAAAACCGGTGTAAATTATAGATGAGCCTTCTTTTGTTGTGCCACCAAAGCAGAATAGTGGGTGTATTTCCGCTAAACCGCTTCCTGTCATGCCATCAGGTTCTGCTGCATAGCTGATGAGTAATTAGGTTACAACAATCTAAGTACTTTTGTCTGGATTTGCATAGTACGGTCGCTGGGTAGAGCGAGCCAGATATAGCGACACAGCTGAAAGAAGAGATAACGAATAGCACAAATGAATGGTTTGAAATACTTACTTCATGGTTAAAATAAAATTTGCAGTTCATTAACTCTATTGTGCTTGACAAGATTTAATGACGTTTGCAAGAAAATTATTTCTTATTATTATTTTTGAACGCAAGATTGTTCGTGCTACTTGTTATAGTTAATTTGTATATATAACATTTTATATAATTCCAATTAAATGTCCGACTGCACAACTTGTCATAGAAATGAGAAACTAGAGCACAAACTGACAAATGTTATTATCATTTAAAAGTACTTTCATCGGGCTCTTGCATAATTAAGTATGCTCGCTGTCCGTACCAACCAACAGAAAACCCATATAGAACATTTTATTTCAATATTTTTACTGCTATTTATTTAGAAACATTTTGCAATACTTGTCATCATATTGCGCACTCGAACGCCTTCCTACAATTGCATCATTATTCATTATTGTGCCATATCAAAGTACTAACTAACCACCCAACCGATAGATAGACAGACAGACATACAAACCAACTAAGGATCCCACGCACAAGTCTGTATTTTGCTCTTGAACCACCCATCTGTTCAAACCTACCATCCATCCACCCATCCAAGCAACCACCCAGCCAACAAACTCCACAGAACAGATTGTGTAACATGTCGGCGCGCGTGTGTTCCCGGCATTTATTGCGTCGTTATCGGAGCGCAGAATATGTACAAAATCATTTGTGCAAAATACCGGCTACGCAATTTGGCAAATCTCCCTTTTGGTTCCATTAAACACGCACGCGCCCCCTTTTTTCGTAAACAACTTCCTAAAGCTTATTTGTCGAGTCTGTCTTTGCTGCAGCGTCAATGGAAACTCTACACTTTACGCAAATCTACCGGTTTTCTTTTTGGGGAATATTTGCCAACGTCTGATGTTCAGCTTACTGTATTTGCACTGGTCGAAAGTACGCATGCTTTTTTGTCTATTTCTCCAAAGTACTTGAGCAAACATATGTTTGTTTTGGTTTGGTTCAGAGGTTTTTATGTACAATTTATTTAAATTAGGTAATGGTTCTTTTAAATTATATTAGTGCCTATTAGCGCAGAGGATAGGTAAATGTCCCGGGATTGACTCTCAATATTACAAATAAAAAGCTGATTTCCTTTCGACAGATAATGGCAAATCTCCGAGAGTAAAAATTATCTTTCAAAAGTCTCTCACACCGATGTTCCGATTCGGAATTAACTGTATGTCCTATACCCATTATACTCCCATATATTTCGAGAATTAATATTGATTTATGTTCTGTAGTAATTTTCTTAAAATAGATATACAAGATTTAATTTTATATAGGTAACAAATATAAAATTTCTAACATTTTTTTTCAAGAATATTTCAGACAAACACACTGAATTACACACCCTGGACCCTAAAAAAGGTATTTTGCATCGTTTAATTGTCAAACTCGGCACATTTTCAAAGATTTTACATAGAACCAAACGAAATACGCAGTGTATGAAAGCTGATCTATTGAAAATTTTCATTTTTGTCAGTTCGTATCGAAGTGAAGTTGGCCGTAGAAGCGGTGGTTCTTTGAGCTAAATAATCAGAAAACGCAAGACGCGTTCATTTAGGGTGTAGGGTAAGGAAAATTTTGTGAACTGTATAAAAGGTTGTCAAATTTTGTAGAATTTTTGTGGTATGGACATTTTTCTGTGATACAAAATCTGTCCTGTGTCTATTTAAAATCATCCAAAAACTTTATTTTTCAAAACGGCCGACAGATTTTTGGTTTATTCGTGACCAATGATCTCAAATCTGGAGCCCCTTTTTGAACCTCTTTTTTCATCGATTTATTTATGCAACAAATATTCATAAATTGCCTCAAAAGCTTCTTCAATATGGCAACACTGTACCCTCTCTCGCACTCACTGTTGCATTGGAAAATGAGAAAACTCTACAAAAATCCACCCTCTGTCATGAATCGCATCATCAACACCACCACCACCGTCACCATCACCACCGACTGTCTGTCTCTATGATAACCCATTGGAAAACTTCCGACTATGCGCTCCCATAAAATGTTTTTCGCATGGCGACTTTTCTGGCAGGAAAATCCTGAGGGTTCAGTGTCCGCCATCATCGAGTTTGTTACGGTTTGTCCTTGCGTACGGACGACGTTTGCTTGGATTTTGTTTGTATTAACAAACAAAAAAAAAATATTAAATGAAAAAAAACAAAAGTTTCTATAATAAATAAAACCGAATAATAAATTACGAAAAGTGTTGCTAAAATTTAAAAATTATTGCTAAATTTAATATACTAAAACAAATATAAATTTTTCTATAGCATAAACATAGCCTATGCTGCGCTACCCTTGAAAATACGTGCGTTTCGAGGCCTATAGTGGATTTTCGAAATAACAAATTCATCCCTTATATTTCAAAATACCAACTGGACTTTGGAAAATAAAATAACAAAAACAACCAACAAATACAAAAAAAAGGAAGTGCAAGATATTTTATACAACATCAAAAGGGTGTGTACTACGGACGGTATACAAGCAGCTGTATTTTGATTTAAAGTGCAAAATCTAAAGAAAAAATCATAGTAAATTTTTAAATAAAAAGTACTGCTAAATTATTTAAAAGAGCCTGCGCCAAACTGCATACAAGCTGCTGTTAATTACCGGTCATTGTGCGAAATTTTCCGACTATATAAAAAAAAAATAAGTATACTGCAATAACAAAGTGAAGACTAACCATATTCCGATTCTTGGAACTAGCTACCAAACAACAAAAACAACTCCCCCCCATACACCCACAAACTCACCGCAAAAACAAGTGCAAAAATAATACGCAAAAATCGAGCAGAAAAAAACCGTAGTAAAAAGAATAAAAAAAAAATATTAGATCGCGCGCCCCACCCAATATTTTCGTTGTGCACTCGGTAATTTTATACTTGAACCTACAAATCCATCTACTGCACAGACGGATGTAACTTGGCTCGAGTCGACTTTGACTCTGACTCCGCTCTAATACAATTCGTCGTCGTCGTCCTCCGCGTTGACTGCTTGTTGGTGAAACTCATTGGCTTGGCTAGGCAGCAATCTTCCCGTAGTATGCACATATTTTGCTGACTTGGCTCTTCTAACTACGTGGTTGGCGCTGTTCGTTGTCCTTTCCAAACATCGAGCCGTATAAATTGCAACTTGACGGAAATTAAAGGATTACATTTGGCTCACTGTGGGAATACTACGGCAAAGTGTGAATCTTTGGGTCAGTTTACACAGTAAGACCGACCCACAGACGGTGTGTGGTGCAATAAGGTATGTGCAGTGATTTTGGGCTTTATTGAATTATTTGTAGGGAATAGATAAGGAAGTATTGGAAACAATTTTGAATCAAATTTAAAAAGTCATAATATTGGTAAAGTCGTAAATATTCATTTAAAGAATTGAATAAATTAATTTAAAATATTTTAGATATGTTTAATCACTCAATACTCGCTCAAAACAGAATTTTAATACCCGAATACGTAACGTTGTTAAAAATTAAACGTGGTTATCGTTTAAAAGTTACCACTTTAATCTAGAGATAGTTTCTCTTAATTTGAGTATCCATTTTTTAGGGCTCCAGAAGTCGGTTCTCGCTATACATTATTTTACCATAAAGTAAATAAAAAGTCCACTTCGACCACAGCTTTTATTATGAAAAATATGTACATCATTTTTTCTTAAATTCTCTAATTGTTACCACACATTTTTAGGGCACAACTCTCAATTACTTTTTTTTTGCAACACGAAACCAAATTTCTGACATTTTCGATATATTTTTTGTATATTTCTGACAAACACAATGCCAAATAAAAGTTTATGGGAAGTGTATAGCATCAATTTAAGTGGTTCTTCAAATAAAGATTCCCGGTATATTTTTGAAAACGAGCGGAAACTAGGAAGCTTTTGATACAAACTAGAGAAGGGCGAGTGCGTGCTTTTTTCGTGTTACGCCTGATAATCTGAGTCCGTGCGTGCAAATCTCCGTGCGTGCTAGTTGCTGTCGTGCCTCCAAAATCAGGCACGCACTCATTAAAGATATTTTTTTATAGTTTCTACCCAATTTTAAGAACCCTTACTTCCAGCTTTAGAAAATAAAAAGTTCGTGGTGTTTTAACCTTTTCTTAAAAACTGTTATTTTAGTTTTAACTATAGATTTAAGAGAATGAAACAGGATTTAACTTAATTTTTGAATTATTTGTTGCAGGAACTAAATTCATTTGGAATATGGGTTCCGGTTCGGGTTCCAAGATTTTTAAAATTGTGGTTCCGATTCCGGTTCTATACATTTTTTAATAACGGTTCCGATTCCGGTTCTAGGC
Organism: Dryomyza anilis; assembly: GCA_951804985.1. Lineage (NCBI taxonomy): Eukaryota > Metazoa > Arthropoda > Insecta > Diptera > Dryomyzidae > Dryomyza > Dryomyza anilis. Next base: position 3,035,139 of record OX638131.1, on the reverse strand, counting down.
GTTCCCTGAAAGGGACTATAATATCTCTTCCGGTTCTGGTTCCGAGATTTTTAATATAGCGGTTCCGATTGCAACCAGAAAAAAATATATGGGTTCCGATTCCAGTTCCGGTTCCACACATTTTTAATAACGATTCCGGTTCTGAAATCTAAACGGTTCCGGTATTATTTTTCACCTTTCGCCTGCTTTTTATGTTTTTCCGTGATTTTTTCGTGATTTTCCATGTTTGGCGTGTTTTTTTTCGTGTTTCTTCGTGTCTTTTTAAATCCCGTACTTTATCGTGCGTAAATTTAGTCATCGGGCTCGTGATTTTTTCGTGTTTTTCCATGTTTTGTCGTGTTTTTTTCGTGTTTCTTCGTGTCTTTTTAAATCCCGTACTTTATCGTGCGTAAATTTAGTCATCTGGCTCGTGCTCGTGCGTGTTACATATCAGCGTGTTCGTGCCATCAAAAACAGGCACAGGCCCATCTCTAATACAAACTCCTCATTTCTCTGCTTAAAAACTTTCGAAAAAATGTTTTTTAACTGCCTTGAGCCAGCCAAAAAATGTTGTGAGATACCTGAGTCTAAATTTATCGTAATTTTCAGAAATATTTCCGGCAAATACACGGATAAATGGTAGATTATTGAAACTTATTGCAGCTGCTTAAATGTTTGGCAAAGTAAGGGCAGTTTAAAAACATTTTATCGAAAGATGTCAAGCAGACAAAGGCCGAGTTTGCATCAAAAGTTTCATATTTTCTTTCAAAATTTAAAATATGTCGGGCATACACTTCCCACAAACGTCCAATTACATGTGTGTTTGCCGAAAATATGCTCCAAATACTCGGGAAAAATGCTGGAAATTTTGTCTCTCAGATCTCCGAGATTAACAAATTTTATGAAATTTTACAGGCCATATTTCTGATATATTTCGTTTCGAACGGAAAGTTTTTGGTACAATATCCGACTTTTTCTGCTTAAAACCTTTCGAAAAATGTTTCTAAACAGTCTGGAGCCTGCCTAAAAATGTTTCAAATATTTCTGGCAAATATACGGATAAATTGTAGATTGTCGCAGCTGCTTAAATTTTTGGCAAAGTAAAGGTAGTTTAAAAACATTTTATCGGAAGATTTCAAGCAGACAAAGGTGGAGTTTGCATCAAAAGTTTCATATTTTCTTTTCATACTCCAATAATTCTATAAAATTTGATAACCTGCCATACACTTCCCAAAATTTCCTGTGTGATATGTCCCAATTATTCGAGAAAAATACTAAAAAAATTTACTTGGAGATCTCCGAGGTTAAAAATTTTATGGAATTTTACAGGCAGATTCCCGGAATATATATTTTTTTAACGGTATGCTTTTGATACATTCTTCGATTTTGTCTTTAAAACTATTCGAAAAAATGTTTCCGCCTCGATCATGAGAAATTCCCTTTTTTTGTGACTATTTTATGAAATTTTACAGGCAGATTCCCGGAATATATTTTTTTTTAACGGTAGGTTTTTGATACATTCTCCGATTTTGTCTTTAAAACTATTCAAAAAAATGTTTTCGCCTCGATCATGCCAATTTCCCTTTTGTTTGTGACTACTTTCTGAATATTTGGCAAAATATTTAACCTTTTTACTTGTCATAAAATACTTTAGTTTTAATTGCATTTGTTCTTTCTTCGTAGAAACCTTAACTTTTGCTCTGATACAGTAAAACTCTTGAGCTGAGTATAATTTATAATGAAATTAAAATTTTCAACTCGATTTACTTTACTGCATTGTTTAAATAATGTTGAACATTCTATCTAATCCCCTCACATTCACATGACAACAAAACATTTTGTAAGTTTTTCCACTTTTCAGCACTTTTCAGTCTTTGTGTTTAACCATGAAGTGTTATTACCGCACGGAAGGAAGGTGTTTTTAAAAGCACTCATGTTTTGCTCCACAAAATAATAATGCAGTGTAATGTCTTTTTTTTCTAGTTTTTTTGGTTTTTGTTTTTACGCGTAGACACATTAAAAAGATTCTGTAATAAGAAGTTATTCCACATGAGAATTTTATGCATAAAAAATATCATTTTGATTACACAGCGTACAATAGCCTCTGGCCTCTAACCCAACCGTATGGCTAGCTGCTATTTTAATACTTTTTAGAGCGCTCTATTTGTAGGTTTTATTTTTTTTTTATAGTCTTTCTCTTTTTATATTTTATATAAACTTTGACTTCTGTGAAGAGAAAAATCTCAACAGATGTCTTTAGTCTTCTGTCACATGCACTATACTTTTATATTTTTTCATTATCTATATTTCTAAATCATACTACTATTATTTCTTCTTATATCTCTATAATAAAAAGAGTATGTTGTAAAAAACCAATAAAATCAATCAATTATTTTGACATTTTCCACACGAGTTCACTGAACCCTTCTCATAATATCAAAACCTCTGCTGTGTGTGCACCCTGTACGGGGTTCGTGGGCCCGTTTCCTGTTGTTAGTTAAACACCCTCAATGTAATGTGCTACCCTTTTGTTTTTCCTTTTGTGCCATTTTGATGCTGGTTGTTTGTATGTCCTCGGCTTTCTTTATTATGCTGTTCACATCTGCCTGGAGTGTTATTAAAACTTGTATAACTATGGCATAATTGGTGACAAAAAGGATAAAGGTCAGAAATGAAGTACAATTAAATAAATACCAGCTTTTATTAAATTCCTTGATGAAAATATAGAAAGGTTTTTAAGTATTTTTAATAATAACTTCAATTTCTACGAATATCCCACACAGAATAAAATAATCGACGTAAATATAGCAACCGATTTATTTGCATGCATTAATCAGTTCAGCAATGAAATTCATTAATACAGTGAACACATTTGCTATTCGTCGTTACATCAGCAATTGCGTTTACTAATATGAATATATGAACGTCAATGCAGCAAATTAATTAGTCGGCGAAGTATTAGCAATTAAATTTGCTTAAACTGCGTCGACTAATTAATTTGCTGCATTGACGTACAAATATTCATATTAGCAAACGCAATTGCTGATTTAACGTAAAATAGAAAATGTTTCCATTAAATTACTGAATTTCATTGCTGGACTGATTAATGCATTCAATTAATATCGGTTGCTATATTTACGTCGATTATTTTGTGTGTGCATAAACAATTTCTATATAATTGAAGAGTGTTATTCCGACTTTCCTACATTTCAAATTCAACTAAATAAATAAAAAAAAAATGTTTGGTTTGTTTAAGGAATGCCAACATATAAAGGTGATGTTTATATTAATTTCTGTCTATTTTCTGCATATTCCGAAAAGATTACGGGAATTAGCTTTTAAAATTTTTCAAAATTAGGTAACCACCTGAGACGAAATTTCGGGCATATTTCCGGCAAACACACAGGTAAATGGAAAATTTTCGGAAGTGTATAGCATATTGTCAAATTTTTTAGAATTTTATTGGCAGATTCACGGCATATTTAGGGTACGGGCAGAAAACAGACAGTCTTTGTCTGTTTGAAATATGTTGAAAATATGTTCCTGAACTGCCTCAAAAATTTCAAATCCCCAAAATTCCATTTATCTGTACACCGAGAAAAAAAGTGCACTTTAAATTTTAAAGTTCACGCTTTCAATTTAAATATATGACGAATTTAAAGTGCAACCCTTTAATTTGAAATTTATCACATTAAAATTCAATGTATATCATTTAACACAATTTATCTTCATGCCAGTAGAACATAGTTCATAAGCACAATTTGATAAACTGTACGAATAAAAGGGATGACAAAGATCAACAATGAGAAAGAGAGAGGTAACGCAGGCAATGGCCATACGATCTGACGCTTATTGAGAGAATTTTTTGTACTCTTACAAAAAATTAAAAGTGACACTTTAGATGTAAAAGTCGAACTTTAAAAATTAAAATGTCACATTAAAATATACAATTTTTTTAAAATTTAAAGTTAATACTTTGAAATTTAATATTTTCAAATACGGCTGACTTTCATACATGCACACTTTAAATTATAAAGTGTTTTGCACCGGAGTTTAAAGTGATTTTAAAGTTTTATTTTCTCGGTGTATGTTGCGTAAAATAAGCCCGAAATATTCCTGAAAATTACTGAAGTTTTTGTTTCGGCATAACAAGATACTTTGAAATTAAATTTTTTAATCGTTTGTTTTTTATAATAATTACTCTTTCTACAGATATACCATACACAATTCCTCTATTCTAGAAAGTAGTGATTTCGACTTTCCTTCATTCCGAATAGCACCCAGGTCAAATTTTTTGTCCTGGTCAAGAAAGTTAGAAACAATCTTTTTTAAGATTTTAAGCATACAACGGCGAGTTTATATCAAAATCTAACCGTTCCAAAAAATGACGGAAATCTACCTTTATAATTTCATAAAATTTGATAACCTGCTATGCGAAATATGCCCAAAATATTCCTGAAAATGACAGTACTTTTGTCTCGGGATGAAATAGATTTTATAGTTTTTCAAATAATTTCACTTCATACGGATCCATGAACATAACTATACACATAACTAAGACACATCCTAAGACAGAATATGTGGCAAGCTCAGAAACGAGCAGGAAATTGGAAGCTTTTGATACAAACTACTCATTTCTGTGCTTAAAAACTTTCGAAAAATATTTCTAAACTGCCCAAAAATGATGCCAGATACCCGATTCAAATTTTCTCGTATTTTTGGGAATATTTTGGCAAAATAAACAGATAATTGGAATATTGTGGAAGTATATAGTATTTGGCAGAGTAAGGACAGTTTAGAAACATTTTATCGAAATATTTTAAGCAGACAAAGGTGGAGTTAGTATCAAAACTGACTTTTTTTTAATAGTAACACTGTTGAGCACTGTTATTTCTATGACTAAGAAGCTCTAGCATTTTTCATGTAAATCTTTAATTAAAAACACAGCGGCAAAAAAAAAAAAAAAAAAAAACAAATTAAGCCGCAGCAAAACCATGACAAGTAACAAATTGTAGCAAACACTAATCCCCCAAGAATGCTAATTATTGGTCATGGACATGAGTGCCAACGCCAACTCTTTTCTGAGCTCATTTTCCAGGACTATAAACTATTATTTTGTTGTAGTGTTCCGTTCCAGCCTATCTCGAAACTCTAATAGTATTTGGGATGCGTAGAAAATCATAATGCAGATAGATAGATGCTAATGGAAGGCACCACCACGACGACCGCCAACAATAATGATTTTTTAGTGGTCATAAAGTGTAAAAATGCAACGAAATGTGTGGCCGGCCAGCCAGACTGAAATCAGTATAAGACTATTGTAAAAATACAAAATCACACATGGACGCACAAAGTGAATTGTTAATTCCCATTTAATGGCCAGTGAAGAGTAAAGCAGCAGCAAAGAGGAACAAATCTTTTCAAGTACAAAAAGAAGACAACGCAAAAGACACTTAAAACGTAACGCGTTCTTAACACGTTCTGCAAGATTTTTTAATAAATCTTTCAATTGGAAGTGGTGCTTCAAGTGGTATTAGTCGTTGGTGGGGTGAACTATGAAGGCGCGAAATTTTGTACAACATAAAGTCAGGGTATTATAAAACGGAGTATCGTATCGGTCGAGGACTTTGCATGAAGTACGATGACAGCTAAATACACTAAAAGTATAGATGGTGTGGTACAAAAAAGAGAGACAAAGAATAGAGTGGTGGCAGTGCGTAGAGTGAAGAAAGCAAAGGATTTAATGGTCGTGTCGGCTACTGTCTTCGCTTGATTTTGTTTTTAAATACGTGTCTTGTGTGCATGGGGATCAGTGCAAACAAAGGGCTTTTCAAAAATTATCGGTTTATTTTTATAGTTCTGCATATTTTGAAGTGAGGGATGTGAACTGAATGAAGCCAATGATAAGTTTAAATGCTGCTAAAATGGCGTAGATCGAATTTCCGATAGGCTGTCTCGACAGTATTGTTTAGTTGTCTGGTTATAAAATAGGTTTTTTGAAAATATAACACTATACGGCATGTTTTCCAATTCAATTACTTTCGAAATTTAAAACTTTTGCAACCAAATTCGAATTGAATTCGTTTTACAGAACTCTAACGAATTCATTTCGATCAAAATTTTCGGGAACAGAAAAAACAAATTGGATCGAATAGAAAGTTGAATACGATTTTGATCCGTACTTATAATATGACAGTATAATAGCGAAACGAGTATCTGTATCGATCAAAACTCAAAACTTGAAATTCGAGACCAGGTGAATTTTGAATTTGGATATATCTTCACTATCATGTGCAATTTTTGACTTTTGCATTTTTTTTTTACATTTTTTAATGTAGGTATTCCTCAAGTATACGTATATTGTGCCAATCGCGTGTCGTTTTGTTGGATATTTCTAGTCATAAAAGACAAAACCAAAAGGACGAATTTGAAAAATTTAAAATCTTGTCATGCCAAAAGTGCGAATATTTTCGTTTTTCCGCCATAACTTTTTATTGATATGAGATAAAATAGTGGTGAAAAGACATTTATTGTTTGTTTTTAAAGCACCTTTCGATCCTAAATATTGTCTTGCAAATAACAAAAATTCGAAAAATGGAAAATATTTTTTTTAATTTTTTGTCTTAACTTTTTATTGGTACAAGATAAAATAGTGGTGTAAACACATTTATTGTTTGTTTTTAAAGCACCTATTGATTTGCATCATTAATTAAAAAATATTTTGCCAAACATTAAATTGCCATTTGTTATTTGCAGGAAAAAAATATGATGCAGATCAATAGGTGCTTTGAAAACAAACAATAAATGCCTTTAGACCATTATTTTATCTCGTATCAATAAAAAGTTATGGCGAAAAAACGAAAAGATTCGCCCTTTTGGCATGACAAGATTTTCAATTTTTCCAATTTTTACGTTTTTTTGCTATAACTTTTTATTGGTGCAAGATAAAATAGTGGTGTAAAGGTATTAATTGTTTGTTTTTGAAGCACCTATCAATTGGCTTCATTATATAAAAATATTTTGCTAAACATTTTTTCCTGCAAATAGTAACAAATGGCAAATTAATGTATGGAAAAATATTAAACACTTCAAGTTTTAAAATTTGATTTCTCAACATTTTTAAAAATGCACATTCGCCCCTTTGGTATGACAGTGACGATATATTAAATCTAATTTCGAAACGAAATTTTAATATGCAGCAGAAATATCGTTCCACTTAACTTGAACGGGATGAATTCGATTGTAATACATATATTTTATATTGAAAATTCGAATTCGGGTATAACAAAAAACCAATTCGATCGAATTTTAATTCGATTTCGATCGAAAGCTGGAAATGTCCAATACTTATTTGATGACCAAACTTTCTTCTTCTTATATCAAAAATCATTTCAAAAATCAAATAAATGATTTCGAATATGTTATTGATTCCGATTTTTTCCAAACATTGTACCAAAGTGAAAATGTAAGTTACTATTAAAGGTAAAACTTACAAAATCTGAAATACCTGGATATATATTAAATGATATCGTTGGATTGGAATGATAGGACAACATAGATTTATGCACCCCAGAATCTTGGTCACAGTGGTCACTTAAAACATGCTCAAATGAATATGATTTCTGATCGAAAACGGATCTTTGTATTTTTACCTAGATCATATGTTAATTTATAGGGATAGCTTCTATTAAGGTAAGGAAAAATCAATAATAGCTCTTGAACTACTGTCAAATGAGTAGTATTAAATTTATATAAATAATAAAGATATAAAAAAACATTAAAATGTGACATGTATCAATAAATTAAATACATTAATAAAAAAGCATATTGAAACCTCTTTATAAGCCAGAAAACTTAATTTTTTTATCATCACATCACACACCGACAACTCCAGAAATGCTGACAAATTATTGCAGTTATTAACAGTCCACGTTCAAAGGAATTTTAACTGTTTCAGAATTTGTAAACATTTGTGTGAGGTCCACACAGCAATAAGCCAGCCAATATTAATAAAAATAAAATGCAACACCTTCGATGATTCAGTTGCTTGTGTCTGTCTGTCTGCCTGTTTTTCGGTTTGCCAGTTTTTGTGGCATGAAAGTCAAACAAATCAACCCAAATGTTCGAAAACACGCCACATTTAAATATTTAATTGGCGCCAAATGTTTAACTCGATAACAAAGTCTCCAAAAAAAAAAACAACACACTGACTTTGACAGCTGTCAAAAGAATAGTGTTACCAGTTGTAGATATCTAGAAGATGGCGTCGTATGCAAAGCTCTAAAGTCACGACAAAGTTTTGCGGTTTTAAGACCGTCTGTCATCTGCATTATATTGATGAGACGTATGGGATGTGTGGTAACAATATTCAACAATTTGTCTTGTTTGAGACAAAATTTGTAGGCTTAACTTACCTAAAATTGGAACACTTATGAACTAATTGATTTAATTATGGTTCTGCTTAAATGTAGCACGATTTTAATGTCGGGTTTGTCATTAATATGTGGCTTTTAGCCATTTCCCAATGTCTACAACAAACGAGAAGAGGAGTCTTTTTAATTTGATAGGTCTGCTATGGATGATCATCGAAATTGGGGGTCAAAACCGCAGCTGTCCAAATATTGCTGCTGTTGCTGGAGCTCATGGCAACGCCTACTAATCGAAAGGTAGAGGTAGTCGTCAACAGCTGTTGGAACATGGAAAGTACAGGCTCATCATCTACATCTTTCATCTCAGCACTGTCCTCGTCGTATAATAGGGGCTTTGTTTATATTGAGACATATAACTACGGTTTATTAGATTTAAATTTTTGATTCTATAGGTTGCTTTTTTTTTAGTATAAAAGGGTGCTTTGTGAGAGTAGTTGAAATTCAAGAGTTATTCACAATCGCGAGTCGGCATCTTTAATAAAAAGCAGGTGCTGTAGCAGATATTCTTCTTGCATAGGGGTTCCTCCAATTATTGCTGTTTATCTGTATAGCGAGGGTTTAAATTTTTATATATACTTCATTCTGATTTATTTAAAGGTTCTCTCATTTATTTATTTTTATTTTGACATAAGTGAAACTGATTAAGATCGACATGGCTTCATTGTCAACACAATTTAACTCGCTTATCAAAAACTTCAATGACCCCAGGCAGTTTTTGCGCCCTCCGAAAACTGACAGTTACTGCTTGTTAATAGGTTTTAATACAATTTAGGGTAGTCGGACGGCGGCACAGTACACTAAGTTTTCGGTGGGGGAGATGGCAATAAGAAAATAAAATTGTGTAATTTGATCAGCGATAATGTGGGGCACTACAGCATGCATGAGGAGCGAGGGTTGCTGTGAAGCACTGTCGAACGATTTCGTCTGACAGTGACTATGAAACGGCGTTGTGTTTTGAGTGTGAAAATTGAAATGTTTGCGGTTTGCTGAATAGAACCACAATGGTAGCCGCCGCTTGTCTGAGAATTTAATCAGCGCATTACTATGTAGAAAAATCAAAAATTTTAAATAAGTCAAAACTTTGCAAAAACTTTATATATTTTTTGCAATTATGCTTCAACGAGTAACTAACCTAAGTAAGCTGCCAGACCAGACGGCAAACACGTTGCTACTTTTTTTCGTTCTTTGGCTGTATACAAAAAAGAAGTACTAGCAGACCATAAAAAGGCACACCAAGAAATAACAAAATAAAAAAAAAAACTAGACTTGCGCCTAGACGTAGACACAAACAATGGCACTCGGTAGCCTAAGGCTTAACCATGAAGCCGTCCTGCCGTCGAGCGACAGACAATAGTCGACAATACAGGACTCAAGTCAAGGATGACGGCAGACATATTAAAGCAGTGCAAGGAAGTAAAAATCTTTTTTTGTAACTCGAGACTTTGCCGATTACGTGCCTCATTAAATTCGGAGATTAAAGAAAATTAAAGCCGAAAAAGTTTATTGAATGCGCTTTGCAACCACTACAATTTTTGGATTATACACCGATAATTATTTCTCCGAACTTGTAAAAGAAATGAGTTGTCATGCTTTAAACGCAAGCACTACAATTTTTAAATTATACTCCGATATTTCTTTCTCCGGTCAATGCTTCCCAGGACAATGCTTCCTCAGATAACTCCTCCACTACAATTTTTCACCGGACAATACTTCACGTAGACAATATTTCTTTGGACAATTCGTTCCCGGTAGCACTATCCTGGATAATTCCTAGTCAAAAATAGATAGACTATACATCTCCAAGACAAATTTCCTTCTAGATTGAATGATCCTTGTAACTAGAGATGGGCGTGTGCCTGTTTTTGATGGCACGGACACGCATGGGCACGCCGATAGATGACACGCACGAGCCCGACGAATATATTTACAGGCACGCACGAGAAACACGATAAAGCACGGGATATAAAAAGTCACGAAGAAACACGGAAAAACACGACAAAACACAAAAAACACTAAAAAAGCACAGAAAAATATGAAAAAGCAGGCGAAACGTGACAAATAATACCGGAACCGTTTAGATTTTTGGAACCGGAATCGTTAATAAAAATGTGTGGAACCGGAAATGTAATCGGAACATATATATTTTTTCAGGTAGGAATCGGAACCGCTATTTTAAAAATATCGGAACCAAAACCGAACAAATATTATAGTCCCTGTCAGGGAAAGCAAGGAATCGGATCCGTAATAATAACGTTATAATAAAATGTATGGAACCGGAATCGAAGTCACATTTAATCATGGACACGCACGGGCACGACAACAACTAGCACGCATGAAAATTTACAAGCACGAATTCAGATTTTCGGGCGTGTCACGATAAAAGCACTGCACGCGCCCATCTCTACTTGTAACCACTCTTTCTTTCTCCGAGAAATGCTTCGATTGATAATTTCTCCACTATAACTCTACTCCGTACAATACGTCTTTGGTACAATAGTTGTCCGGTAATACATTCCCCGGACAATACATCTCTGAGAAAATACTTCCCGACATTTCTCGAGACATTTCTTCACTGAGAGAAATCATCTCCCCTATAATTTCATAGAAAATACATTACTGAGATAATTTTTCTTTAAGACATTTTCCTCCCAAGACTTGTACCACTAAAATGTTCGGGTTCCTGTCTATTTTTTTTCGACAATTCTTTCTCCGAACAATGTTTTCCCGAACCATTCCTTACCGACAATTATTTCCCGGACATTTCATCTCCGAGACAATACATCTCTGCACAATTCTTTCCCGATACAATTCATTCCTGAGATAGTTGTCTCTTTCCTTCAGATACTAATGCCCGTAACTTCAACGAATAGATATCTACTAAGCAAAATTTCGTAATTTTAACGCATAGGAGTAAAAACACCGAATTGGTAAGAGATAACTGTTCGGTACAAACACCAATAGATATTTACCCGTTGAAGTTACGGTCATCAATAATCTTTGTGGGTTACAGGTAATGCTTCTCTGACAGTTCTTTCTCTAGACATTATCTTTCAGGACAATTCCTCACCGCCAATTCTTCCCGAATTAATTCTTCTCCGAGAGAATTCTTTCCCGAATAATACATTTTCGAGACAATATTTCACCGGTAAAGTTTCTGCTGAAACTATTCTTCATCAGACAATTTTCTTCTTAAACTATTCTTCATTGCACTGTTCTTCCCCGAGACAATTCTCCGCCAAGACAATTTTTTTGCGGACATTTTTTCACTGAGATTTCTAGTCCGTCACTCACAATATTCAATATCATCTCATTAGTCACAACAAGTTAATTCGTTTTTATCTCTAATCACACGTTAATGTTTCGTACAAATAATAAACTCACTCACACAAAACATTAACGAACACAATATAAACAACACGTAGTACGACGTATCTACTCAAATTAACAAAAGTAACCGCAAGATTTCATGCCTCAACTTGTGGTCTTACAATGGTCTACGTCGTATGTTTGTCGCTCTATAGTTGAATGGATGGATGGACGGATGGACGGTACGGACCTCCCACTTTGGGCTGAATCATAACAGATAATAATTGCCTACATTATGTATGCATTTCATGTTACTGTTCATAAAATGTTGCTATATATATATTTCGTGTCGAAAGTCTGTCGGAGAGTTAGTTGGAAATTCAGTTATAGGTAACAGGTTTCTGTGCGGTTTATTTTTTGGCGTTTCTTTGCATAAAGAGGTTTTCGAATGACAAACATTTCTGTCACATTATTAGGCTTTCAGTTCGCCGGAGGTATGAATCATTTTTTTTTAGAAAGGTCCAATTGCTATGTTACAATGGTTTTGAGGTAAGCAATATAACTGCTTAAATTAAAATCTATTATTTTGCAAAAATCGAAGTTTGAAACCCTTACTCGTTTGGGTTTCTTCTTCATTTTGGTTTTGGCATTAAGTTTTATAACAACACTAGTTTCGGTGTACTGGGCCCAAGTTACACTTTCTATTTCGGTTTTTGTATAAATTTTACTTTAATTTTACTTTCAGGTTAAAATCGCCCGATCATGTCCAGTTTAAATACCAGCCAGCAATGTTATATAAATAACACCGTGCGACACCAAAAATATACAAGAACTCCGACCTATATTTTTGAATAGGTGAATGTCTATATCACTTCGAGTTTTTTTTTTAATTTGCACTTCTGTGCGCAAATTCGCATTTTCCTACCTTGAGTTACTTATGTAATTAAAACTCAGCATCTACGGAAGTTATTTTAAAAGTGTTTAACTTTAAGGATAAAGTTGTCCGAAAAAATTAAAAAATAACTGACCAAAACATTTCAGTTGACCCTTGCATAATAAAATTTAACCAAAATCCAAGAGCTTTAAATCTCATAGTTGACTTGATTTGGTAAATATAGTGTGGGAATGTCTCGGTTAAAACATTTTATTATTAAAAGGAGAATCGATCGTAACTTTGTTGTTTCTTGTTGAATTTTCATAAATCTAAAAGTTCTGATAAGGTAATTGAATTTACTTTTAATAACTGTAAAAATGTGTAGATTATCTTGCAAAATGATTTTTTAACGATATTTCAAAATAGAAAAATGTATTTAAATTTGAATTGTTTTGTCGTGTAATGATCTATAACTCAGGTCTTTTTAAACATATTTTAATAAAATAAAATGTGTTGGTTTTTCAAAAAAATTAACATTTTCAAAATAACTTCCGTAGATGCTGCGTTTTAATTACATAAGTAACTCAAGGTAGGAAATTGCGAATTCGCACACTGAAGTGCAAATTAAACAAAAACTCGAAGTGATATAGACATTCTGTAAATGAGGATATTCAGTGATTTTCCATGCCTATCCAAAAATATAGGTGGGGATTTTTGTATACGGCATTTTTTGGAATTTGTAGCGCAGTGTAATCTAACTTCGGAGTTTTATTGCTCTAGCTCTTTTATTTTCCTGATTTTGTGATTTCAACAAACAGACGGACAAAAAGACCGACATAAAGAGAACAGACGGACATTTATAAATCAAAAAGGTTCACTTAAAAATCATTTAAATAAAAATTATTCATATTATTTTCGGCATTTTTGTTGGGTCCATGGCGATATAAATTATTATGAGCAATTAATAAAATTTAAAGCTAAAAACACGCAGCTTTAAAACAAGTTTCTTAATTTAAACAAGATTTATTTTCTACGAAATTTTAATTATTGGTTATTTTTTTATTTTAATCTCTATTTTAGTTTTTTTTTGTTTATAGCCAAACACAACATAAAAACTAAATTTTATTGAAAATGTTACATGTTTGTTGTTGCACGCGTTATCGTTTTTATTGTTATCGGCTCTAAAGCGGTCTCGAAATGCGTTAATTTTGTGGAAATTTGAAAACAATTTTTTGATGTTATCGTCACGTAAAAATAAAATCCATTCTATGCGGCGGCATTGCAGCAGCCGTTGATGTGGTTGTTGATGTCGCTGATGACTCACTATACCGCCTTCACTTTTCTCCTCACTTCGTACTTCACTCTTTCCAACACTCTTCACTCTGAGCTCTCTCAAGGTAATAATTCATTGATTCCTTCTCAATCTGCAACGCGTGCGACTTACTTTGATTAAATTTTCGTTATGTTATTTCTTCGGATTCTGTGCCGTTGTCGTCGTCGTCGTTTGTTGCTGTTGTGTCTGCGGATTTCAAGGAATTTTATACAATTTTTAATTTCTTTAATACATTCATCATTTCAGTATTTAGTGTTGGCATGAAATTCCTCTTAATTGTTCGCATTTTTATTGATAGTTTTTTGTTTTTTTTTTTGGTCGATACGAATTTTTCCTTGGAACTTGTAAAAGAAATGAGTTGTCATGCTTGAAACGGTAAAGTTAATTTGTGGCTTTTCTCCAACGCAGTCTAATGCGTGAATTGAGCTCTTCGAAAATGAGTTAAGGCTTATTTCGAAATGGGGTCAAAGAGTCATATTGAAATTGCAATTTGTCAAATTATAAATGCTACTCAATTTTTTTATTTTTTTGTGGGTTATCTTAAATAATTTAAAATCGAATTCCAATTTTTGAATTGTGTGGTCTTGAGGGTAATGAAATGAAAGGAAATTCTTTAGTGGTTACAAGTTTGCAGAATTCTGTTATCTCACAAAAGAATGGATTCAACCCTCCCTCCCCTCAATATGGGACCTGTGGATATTGCGCAGTCAGCTGTTCTTGACGTTCTGGGCATATCAATTCAATGTGACCTCCGTTGGAATGATCACATATTTGATGTGTCGAAAGAAGCGGACAAGTGCCTCGGTTTTCTGAAACTGTGTTAGACATACTTCACTTCTGCTGACTTGAGCACTGTCTACATCACCTATATTCGGCCTAAGATGGAATACAATTCGTACATATGGGCAGGGGCTTCAAAATCTTCTTTGGCGTTCCTGGATCGAATCCAACAACGTGCAATATATTTAATAGGGGATGAAAATATTCATCCTTTATTGGTTCTCTTGAGCACCGAAGGACCGTAGGGTGTGTAAGCCTGTTTTATAGGTATTGCAATGGTAAGTGTTCGAGGGAAATACATGGCCTGATTCCAACAGGTCGTGTGTTCACTAATTCTACTCGGGCATCGAAACAAGCCACCCCTTCGTAGACCACTCGACTCTCAACAGAACCACGCATTATAGAGAGAATTTGTTCTTCAGTCGCACGATAAGTTTGTGGAACAATCTCCCTGCGTCTGTTTTTCCCGACATTTTTAATATTGGGACATCCACCGAAACTACTCCATCTTTCCTCCGCCCTTGAACCTATAATACTTTCTTAGGGCGAGTTTACACGATAGAGAAAATAGCTAGAGTTAGAGTTGTGTAACCACTATATAGAGCTCCACTGTAGGAAGCTCTACGGTAGATTTTTTTCTCTATCTCTAGCTAATTTCTCTACCGTGTATTCGAACCTTTACGATCAACACTGTGCATTGCACGAATAGGGGGCATCCCCTGAGGGTTGGTTAATTTGTTAAAAAAAACCCTGGGGATCTCTGGACCTCTTTAAACATTAACCGTATTACATATATATCACATACAGGATTTGAAAGCAAAGCAAGCAGAGCACAAACTCTCAGTTTTTATTACTTTGCTGTCCAGCGGAAGTAAGAGTTTAAAAACATTTAATAGCGATGCTTCGAAAGGAAGCAACTTTTGTGAGATATACTCTGACATAATGATTACGAACTGTCTACTTCCTGAATACCTTTTGGACTAGTTCTCACCAGTCACGTGCTAGGTAATTTTAGAGCAATTGACAAATTTGTCCCACAGGGATTTCAATCGAGTCACAGCATTCTAAAAGAAAAGAGCGAGAGCAAAGAGCGAGAGTTTTGGAATCGAAGCAGCATTTAAAAAGCAAAGAATAAGAGTTATTGAATCAAAGCGGCATTTAAAAAGCATAGAGCGAGAGGTTTTGGAATTGCTCCCGCAATTTTAACCCTGGTCACATACTTATTATCTGCTTAGACCAACAATAACTTTTATAATTCTTACTAACTTCATTACACCAACGACTATAATGTCCTTAATTCGAAATATCCCTTTCGAAATATCTTCCTTTGTTTTTTGTATTAAATTTATTACAAAATCACAAATTTCATTCATAATTTCCACGCACGTTATTTGTACTAAACCATTTTACAAATGCCTTGCGGTCATTAATTTTTTATGTATGTCCGATGTATCATAGCCTTCAACATCATCAGCAGCATAATAGCTGCAACATTTCCCAAACATTCTTTTCTCATGCCGCACTTATTTCGGATTTCTGGACTAGAGTCAAGTCCAGTCACAGTCAACATGATTCAATCATCAGAATGGAATCCGCCCGTTTCCGTTTTGCATTTTGTTGTGGTGCATCACCACCAGCAGCAGCAACAGCAACAACAGCAGCAGCAATATTAGCAACAGCAACAAAAAATTGCGCGCTTTCGTTCGCTTTCGACGACCAAACTTCTTTCGCATTGCAAAATCGAGGGCGTCAACAGTCATCAGCCGCATTAGCTGCAACATGTTGGTCATGTTGGCAATGCCCGCAGCAGCAGCAACAACAACATGTTGTAGTTACCAACTGCAAGAACCGTACTATGGTGCTCTACTGTATTGGCTGCCTTTTTTTCCCAACTGGTTTTTATTATTTGTTAAAAGCCTTTTTTATTACAAATTTTCCCAACTATCTTTTCGTGTTTTTTTTTATTTTTTTTAGTTTTTATTTTTGTTGCTGTGGTATTAAAATGTGAAATTAATATTGTTTCAACCCATCATCAATTTATGTTTAATTATGTTGCTGCTCTGCGTTGGTCCGGGCCTGTCTCTCTCTCGTAGATCTTGTCGGGCTCAACTTGATTAAATTATTTTTTGAATGACCGCCGGCGCTTTCTCAGCCAGTCGCCGCCAAGTCAAGCCACTCTGAAGAATATGAATGAATTTTCGTTGCATTTTTGATGTTGTTGCTGCTGCTGCTTTCATGGAGCTTACTATAGAATTTATGAATAATAAAGCGCAGATATAATAAAATACATTTGATGTTGTCGGGATTTAAGTTTTTCTAAATAAAAATGTCAGAAATAAATTATTTACTAAAATTAAAAAATTCATTAAATATTCTATTTTACACTACAAATTGAATTTTTCATTAGAAATTCAATTTTGCATTACAAATTCAATTTTTCACAAAAATGCAATTTTTCATTAAAATTAAATTTTTCACTAAAAATTCAAATTTTCACTAAAAATTCAATTTTTAACTAAAAATTAAGTTTTTCACTAAAAATTACAATTTTCAGTAAAAATAAAATTTTTCACTAGTAAAAAAATTATTTTTAGGTTTATTTAATTTGTTTTTAATATAATTTTTTTATATTTAATTTTGTTTTATTTTTTTTTTTCTCATTTAGTTTATTTCATTTATGTATTAAAAATTTGCAAATATAAAATATGAAAAAAAAATACACCAAAAAATAAAAAAAATATAATAAAAAAAATTAGCTCGCCCGAGCAGGGACTTGAACCCTGGACCCTTGGATTAAAAGTCCAATGCTCTACCGACTGAGCTACCCGGGCATATGTAAGTCGCACAGCGTGAACGTAACAAGAAACAACAACGCAGCGAAGAGTAGGGCACGACTGTGGCTTTGTTGTTGTTGCGTGTGCTCGTCATATTTTTATTCATTTTTCTAGTTGTTGTTTTTTAGAACTAGTGAAGTGATTTTGTTGTTGTGTTCGATAATGCAACGAGTGCGGTTGAAATTCAGTGTGTGTATTTATTTGTTGTTGTTTTTATTAATGTTAACGATGCTTTGCGCTGCTGCCGCCGCATATATCTGATGTTTGTAGCTAGCGAGTAAATAGACGCATGCGAGCATTATTTTTATATCATGCGATAAATGAATAAATCGCATGCAATAAATTTACATGTTTTTATTTTTTCGTTTTTCTAATTCTGCTTTTCGCTTTACGTTTTTTACTTGCCGTCATCGCATGACATCTGAAGTTTCAGCTGTTTTCTGGTTTTTGTTTTGTGGCTACTATTTTGTTTTTTTTTTTTTTTTTTTTTTTACAAATGGTTACTAATTTGTGCAGGTGTTGAACACGCTTTAGGACCCTTGTAAATTTTCATTAGATGCTGCAGCTACGCATTAAAATCGAAAATAGGATGCGCAGTACGTGACATAATCAGCTGCTTTTTTAAATTTTTATTTATGAGTTTATCTACTAAATTGAAGTCTTTTTATTTAGTAGTAAGCCTTTTGAATTTAAATTTAAACCCATGTTCTATACTATTTCGTTTTGTGCCCTCTTCATTTGTTGCCGCTTTTTTGTGTCTCTAATTTATTTATTGCATTTTAATCATGAAATCTATTAAATATTAATTTAAAATATATTGCCACCCTAGGTAACCCTATGCGTTTTTCACGCACCATCCATTATTAATTAGTTTTTCTGTGCTGCTGTTTCTTATTATTTATCAGCCTATTAATAAAATTCGAATAATACTCTTCATGAATGTCATTTTCTCGAGTACATTAATCTATCAAGTGGCAGTACCATGACCTCCGCTGCGTTAGGTACTGCTTTTTGTGAAATTTTCTTACCACATCGTCTGCCTGGTATGCATCATCAGAAACACTTGGAAATAAATTAGAAAAATACATGTTTTTCAGTGCGACAGCTGTTACAGTATTTGCGTAGGGGTTACCTATTCTATACTTCTGACATTTGTACAAATACAAATGTAGAATACAACTTTTGCTTTATTATCTACCAAGTCGTCGACTCCATCATCATCATCCTCATCATAGTCTCTGCCTTTTCTGACACTTCCTGCGCGCACTGTATCACTTTCGAACAAAGACATCCACGCATTCCGTTCCTTCGCATCGCATCCCATTCTATTAATATAAAAATATATAAACGTCTGACCTTTGAACTTCACAGTCTAATTTTATCGAAATGTTTCTTCAATTTCTATCAGCTGTTTATATGGGTTCTATTTTTTTATAAATTTCTCATTTAAGCCTCTTTTTCAATAATTGTTCAGTTCAAATAGTTTTTTTTATAGTTTTTGTTGTAATTATTGTGTTTCAGTTGCATGCTCAAGCATATGATAAGCGATCAAATGATGAATCGCCTCCGGTTCGAGTTTTGTGTGCTCTATACGTTCAATCCTTCCAACGACGCGTCCGTCGTCTGTCCAACGCAATGCCGCGTCTTTTTTTTTTATCATCCTCGTCGTCTCCGTTTTCGGATTCTGGTTGTCCAATTCAAATGACTCGTCATTATTATCGCCCCAACTTCATTCAGTCGTTTTTCCCTTTTATTCTATGTTTTTGTATTTTTTTTTTGTTCTGTATTAATTTCTTCTATTTGTTATATGGCTCTATATTTTGTTGTTGTAGCTTTTGCTGTGCCCCCAAAGCATTTTTCTTGCGTTCAAGTCACGTTTTTCAATTTTTATGTTCATATATTTGAAGACCATTCAAAATTGGTACTTAGTACGTTCGGTGCACTGAAAAACAAATTTGAATTATAAATGAAATTTTAACTTTCAATTTTAGTTCCAATTTTTATTGAAAATTTTATTAAATGAAAATTGAGTTTTATATTTTCTTATAAATATTTACTGAAAAATAGCATTTTTAATGAAAATATAGTTTTAGTGACATTTTGTGAAAATTTTAATATTAAGTGAAAAATTGAATTTTAAGTGAAAAATTTAATTTTTAGTGAATATATGTATTTTTAGTGAAAATTTGTTTTTCTAGTGAAAATTTGTATTTTTAGTGAACATTTAAATGAAATAGAATTTTAAGTGAAAAATGGAATTATTAGTGGAAAATGAAATTTTTAGTGAAAAATTGAATTTTTAGTGAAAAATTGAATTTTTAGTGAAAAATTGAATTTTTAGTAAAAAATTTAATTTTAGTGAAAAATTTAATTTTATGTTAAAAATTTAATTTTTAGTGAACATTTAGTGAAAAATTGAATTTTTAGTGAAAATTTGAATGTAAATAGAATAAGAATAATATTAAGTGAAAATTTGAATTTTAAGTGAAAAATTTAATTTTTGTGAAAATTTGAATTTTAGTGAAAATTTTAATTTTTAGTGAAAAATTTAATTTTTTAGTAAAAATTGATTTTTTTTTAGTGAAAAATTGATTTTTTGTAGTGAAATATTGAACTTTTAGTGAAAAATTGAATTTTAATGAAAAATTGAATTTTTAGTGAAAAATTGAATTTTTAGTGAAAAATTGAATTTTTAGTGAAAAATTGAATTTTAATGAAAAATTGAATTTTTAGTGAAAAATTGAATTTTTAGTGAAAAATTGAATTTTTAGTGAAAAATTGAATTTTTAGTGAAAAATTGAATTTTTAGTGAAAAATTGAATTTTTAGTGAAAAATTGAATTTTTAGTGAAAAATTGAATTTTAATGAAAAATTGAATTTTTAGTGAAAAATTGAATTTTTAGTGAAAAATTGAATTTTTAGTGAAAAATTGAATTTTTAGTGAAAAATTGAATTTTTAGTGAAAAATTGAATTTTTAGTGAAAAATTGAATTTTTAGTGAAAAATTGAATTTTTAGTGAAAAATTGAATTTTTAGTGAAAAATTGAATTTTTAGTGAAAAATTGAATTTTTAGTGAAAAATTGAATTTTTAGTGAAAAATTGAATTTTTAGTGAAAAATTGAATTTTTAGTGAAAAATTGAATTTTTAGTAAAAAATTGAATTTTTAGTGAAAAATTGAATTTTTAGTAAAAAATTGAATTTTTAGTGAAAAATTGAATTTTTAGTAAAAAATTGAATTTTTAGTAAAAAATTGAATTTTTAGTGAAAAATTGAATTTTTAGTGAAAAATTGAATTTTTAGTGAAAAATTGAATTTTTAGTGAAAAATTGAATTTTTAGTGAAAAATTGAATTTTTAGTGAAAAATTGAATTTTTAGTGAAATATTGAATTTTTAGTGAAAAATTGAATTTTAATGAAAAATTGAATTTTTAGTGAAAAATTTAATTTTTAGTGAAAAATTGATTTTTTAAAATTATTTCTATTAGTGAAAAAATTGTTTATTTTTTGTTGCTAAAATTTGGATTATAAAAATTTAAATGTAGCATTTTTTTTCTATGAGATTTACTAAAAATTTTCTAAAATTTATTAAATTCTTAATTCGTAATTTTTTTCAGTGTAGCCATTTTAAAGTGCCTTCATATTAAATTTCAATTTTTATTGCATAATGAAAAAAAACCGAAAAAACTGCCCCAAATGCTATGGGTATCAAATATAATAAAAAACGAAGACCTTTGCGTGTTGCATGTCGTACGTACGCTATTCGGAATTTCTTTTTTTATTTTACCGTTGTACAATTTGCCGCATTTTGTTCAAGTCGATTGAATATATCTGCTTTTTGGTTCTATTTAGTAGGGTCTCTTGATTTCTTTTGTTTTTGTGAATTTCTCTATAAATATTTTATTTATTTTCTCGATGATGCGTCGTTTGTATTTTTAGTGAACATTTAAATGAAATAGAATTTTAAGTGAAAAATGGAATTATTAGTGGAAAATGAAATTTTTAGTGAAAAATTGAATTTTTAGTGAAAAATTGAATTTTTAGTGAAAAATTGAATTTTTAGTAAAAAATTTAATTTTAGTGAAAAATTTAATTTTATGTTAAAAATTTAATTTTTAGTGAACATTTAGTGAAAAATTGAATTTTTAGTGAAAATTTGAATGTAAATAGAATAAGAATAATATTAAGTGAAAATTTGAATTTTAAGTGAAAAATTTAATTTTTGTGAAAATTTGAATTTTAGTGAAAATTTTAATTTTTAGTGAAAAATTTAATTTTTTAGTAAAAATTGATTTTTTTTTAGTGAAAAATTGATTTTTTGTAGTGAAATATTGAACTTTTAGTGAAAAATTGAATTTTAATGAAAAATTGAATTTTTAGTGAAAAATTGAATTTTTAGTGAAAAATTGAATTTTTAGTGAAAAATTGAATTTTAATGAAAAATTGAATTTTTAGTGAAAAATTGAATTTTTAGTGAAAAATTGAATTTTTAGTGAAAAATTGAATTTTTAGTGAAAAATTGAATTTTTAGTGAAAAATTGAATTTTTAGTGAAAAATTGAATTTTTAGTGAAAAATTGAATTTTTAGTGAAAAATTGAATTTTAATGAAAAATTGAATTTTTAGTGAAAAATTGAATTTTTAGTGAAAAATTGAATTTTTAGTGAAAAATTGAATTTTTAGTGAAAAATTGAATTTTTAGTGAAAAATTGAATTTTTAGTGAAAAATTGAATTTTTAGTGAAAAATTGAATTTTTAGTGAAAAATTGAATTTTTAGTGAAAAATTGAATTTTTAGTGAAAAATTGAATTTTTAGTGAAAAATTGAATTTTTAGTGAAAAATTGAATTTTTAGTGAAAAATTGAATTTTTAGTGAAAAATTGAATTTTTAGTAAAAAATTGAATTTTTAGTGAAAAATTGAATTTTTAGTAAAAAATTGAATTTTTAGTGAAAAATTGAATTTTTAGTAAAAAATTGAATTTTTAGTAAAAAATTGAATTTTTAGTGAAAAATTGAATTTTTAGTGAAAAATTGAATTTTTAGTGAAAAATTGAATTTTTAGTGAAAAATTGAATTTTTAGTGAAAAATTGAATTTTTAGTGAAAAATTGAATTTTAATGAAAAATTGAATTTTTAGTGAAAAATTGAATTTTAATGAAAAATTGAATTTTTAGTGAAAAATTTAATTTTTAGTGAAAAATTGATTTTTTAAAATTATTTCTATTAGTGAAAAAATTGTTTATTTTTTGTTGCTAAAATTTGGATTATAAAAATTTAAATGTAGCATTTTTTTTCTATGAGATTTACTAAAAATTTTCTAAAATTTATTAAATTCTTAATTCGTAATTTTTTTCAGTGTAGCCATTTTAAAGTGCCTTCATATTAAATTTCAATTTTTATTGCATAATGAAAAAAAACCGAAAAAACTGCCCCAAATGCTATGGGTATCAAATATAATAAAAAACGAAGACCTTTGCGTGTTGCATGTCGTACGTACGCTATTCGGAATTTCTTTTTTTATTTTACCGTTGTACAATTTGCCGCATTTTGTTCAAGTCGATTGAATATGTCTGCTTTTTGGTTCTATTTAGTAGGGTCTCTTGATTTCTTTTGTTTTTGTGAATTTCTCTATAAATATTTTATTTATTTTCTCGATGATGCGTCGTCTCGTAGCTCCTTTTATTACATGTTTTGATGAGATCTAATTTTATTTTCATTTTCTTTTATTTTGTTTTAATTGTTTTTTTAGAATACAGCTGATGGTTCCATTGAATTTGCTGTAATTTAATAACTTTGGCTTACAATTTTTTGTTTTAATGATCAATCATGGCTCTTATTTCATATTTTTGATAACATGATTTGATTCCTCTTACATTGCAACTCTAAATTTGATATTTTTATAATTTGTTCTTGGCTAATTCTAGTTCTGTCATTGCAATAATAATGAAAAGAACTTAAAATGTCGGCAATGTTGTATAATATGTATTTTTATCGTTTAGAAAATATATACCAAAAAAGGTCATATTTGATGGAGAAAAAGTTTTTTTTCCTCATTTAAATATAATGATTTCGTTTTCTTAACAATATATAGCATACAACATTTCCGATATTTAAAGATATGTCTAGTAAATAGCGCAATGACAGAACTAAAATTAGCCAAGAACAAAGTGTCAAAATATCGAATATCAAAGGACTTTCCATAAAAAAAGTTTTATGCTGCTAATTAAAACCAATTAGCAAGTAAAATACCAAATACGTTTAAGTCTATATTAAATAAATTTAGTATTTCTTAAAAACGTCTGTACAAATTGGCGATATCCCACCACGAAGGTGTTGTATTGTTCTTGGTTAACTCTAGTTCTGTTTTTGCAATATTCTCGAGATATATCTTGAAATGTCGGCTATGTTATCGACTATATAGTCGTAGCAGAACAAATTAATTATATCACGGTGTTTAGAATTTATATCCGTATAAATCAGAAATATGTCTCATATTTCAAAATATTCTTTTAAAAGGCTTTAATTTCACTGTTTATGCCATAAAATGATTTTCCTTATATAAACTATATGCGCCTCATTAAATCCAATTAGCAAGTAAAATATACTAAATAAGGTTAAGTCTACAATAAGCAAATCTAGTATTTCTCAAAGGCATCTTTACAAATTGGCAATGGTCCCATCAAACAGGCATGGACTGCATTTAGCAACGTTTACACGTTGGCGCTACTCATTAAATTCACTGAAAAATGCAAAAATTGTAGGTGTTGCAGAAATTTGACTCGTTGCTTCTCTTACCGTTTTGAGTTAGACCCGTCGACGAACGTCAGACATGAAAACTGTCAACGGACTGCATGACTTGTGCCCGCCTGCGTCTGTGGCTCGCTGTGTCTGCGACGTCTGGCCAAAAAGCAGCAGGAGGAAGTTAAGAAAATAAAATATAATTTAATGAAAGGCTGGAAAACAAAAGGCAACCCAAACAACAGGATGTTCTGACTGACGTACAATCAGCCAGACGTACGTACGTAGAACTGCGTCTATAGTTTTACTCTGTCCGGTTGTTGGGTCTCGATTCTTTTCTTATTTTTTTTTCTTCTTCTTCTTATTATTATTTTACTATGCTTATAGATAAAAATCTTTTAGCATATGAATTGGTCAATTAATTTTAATATCCTCTTTTTTGTGTGTCGTCTGTGACTTTTGAAAAGATACAACCTCAAAAAATTATGCATTTCCAATGAAAGCACTTTGTATTTTTTTCCTTTTTTAGATTTTAATTTTTTAATCAGTAATTTTTTGAATGAATTTCTATGCATAAAATTTTCTCACCATTTCATTTAAATGATGGGTAACTCAAGTCAACTTTTTTTTGCATGCAGTTTATTGTCAGTCATGACAATAATTTGTTTTAAATATGATTTTCAAAAAAAAAAATTTTTTTTGTATTGTCATTTTGTTTGCAACCTGTTGAATAGAGTTGGGTTTTTACTGGGAAGTTTCCTTTAGTTTTGATTCCCTGTGGTTAGGCTGTCTATTATGAACTTCCTTTACTTAAATTTTCTATTTTATTAGCAAGAGCTATTTTATTCAAGGCAATAGTTATGTGAGGCATTTCTTATCAATGACAAGTTCAGGAGTGATATTTAAAAATTTGAACATTTATTCCATTTTCGATTTTTTTTATCAGTTGTCGTTTTTTTCATATTTACAAAATCATTTTTAATGTTAACTAAAATACTAAAATACACCAAAAAAACGCATTTTACGAAAATCATTCGTGAAAATACGAAGTACGAAAATACGCTTGAATTTCTAAAGTATATTTAAAACACGAATTTTATTCGTAGAAATACGATATTCTTTTTTGCATATAAAAATATTACTGAAGTATATTTAAAACACGTATTTTATTCGTCAAAATACGATATTCTTCTTTTACATATAAAACTAACTTTAGTAGTAGTATAAAAAAAAATATTCATGAGCATTATTCAGTGAATAATTTGTATATATTATGAATAAACGTTCGTAAATTTACGAACTATGTCATTGTCTATGCACAGATATATAATATTCGTAAATATTCAAAAATTATTCTTATCCTCAAAATAATTTGTAAGTGGTAAACTTTCGTACAATTACGAAAATATTTTATGATATTCTAACTCTTTCGTTGAACTTTTGTATGTTTACGAAAGTTTTACGAACTTATATTTAAATTTTAAGTAAGACATTTTAAAGATTTGGAAAATATTATATAAAAAATAAACGTAAAAGCATTTAAATAATTAATTTTACTGACATTAGATCTTATCACGGGCTATATGTATTTCCTAAAAATTCTAATTACCGATTTAAAAAAATATCAGTTGTCATTGTATAACATTTTCCGAATCAATTATATTTGACATTTACCATGTCAAAACCCTACGTGTAGTCCTCTCTGCCCATCGCTCATCAACGACAGCAACAGCACCATCATCATCTGTCAAGTCTGGCTCGCTCCTTGTAATAAACCAGCTAACTTGCCATAAAGCTACCTCAGCAGTTTTGACAGTCCCTAACTACATACATCACCGAAGATGTCTAAAAATTCTAACTACCAAACATCAGCCACATATGCATCGCTGTGGCACATTCCGGCCACTCGCTTAAACTATTAGTAACGCCTCTCCAAAATAAAAATCTATGCAACCAGAAAAAGAAAAACAATACCTTGAAATTTGTATCATTACATTGAAGTGCATTTTTATGTATTTCTTCTAATTTTACTTTTCTCTTCTCTGCTTTTCAATCACATTTCAAATTTTAATATTTTTTTTTTGTTTTGAAGAACCCTGTCAATTGTTTTACTACTCTATTAATCACCGAAAAACAATAATTGATCACATGTGCTGACTTCAAACTATTCGTTTTTACACTCGTAACATATGCGTTTCATAGCGCTGCTATGCACGCAGAGAAATATATGTTTATTACAAAATAATTATAATTGCATGAATCACAGTGTGATTGCAGAGATTATGATTGATTGTCGCAATGATTTACTATTTCTTTTTAAATTATTCTATCAATCATTTATGTAATTTTGTAATGATTGAATACTATGAATAACATATTTAATGATTGTGGCAAAAAAAGAAATTCAATATTAAATGATTGCTAGAAGAATATTATGTTATATTTATAATTTAAACCAACATGTTGCTCTCTCCACCCATTTATTGCTGCTTCATATGTTTCATCTTTGCCACAAACATAAAATAAGATTATGCCAAAATATTTAAATTGCAGAAGGCGTAGTGTGATTGCTGAGGTTAAGGTTGATTGTCATAATGATTTGTTGTTTTATAAATTGATTATGATATCTAAATATTTTTTTTTATTAAATACTTTAATATTTTTAAATGATTGTGCCAAAATAATTGCTAGAAGAATAATACGCTTGATAGCAATTATATAATTATTTGGGTAGTCATGTAATTACTACGTGTATCGTTGACAAATTGTTTTAATCATGTAAACTAAAAAAAAAAACTATTAAGAACTAAAAAAATGTAAGGATTATGATTGAGATGAACATGTTATGCTGTCCACCCACCAATTGTTGCTTCTTATATTTCATATTTGCCACAAACAAATAATATGATTATGACAACAGTTAAACTGAAGAAATCATGCGGTGATTGCTGAAATTATGGTAGATTGTTAGAATTATTTCCTATTTTAAAACCACATTCTTGATGTGATTTCTTTTAAGGATTGAATAATTAATAATATCATTATTGCTTGTTGCAAGTAAATGCAATGTTTAATGATTGATAGAAGAATAGTAGGTATAATTGAAAGCAATACTTTAATTCTTCGTAAGTTGTATAATGTGATTATTAAATGTTTGTCAGTTTGTTTCAATTAAATCAATTATAAAAACTAACCAGAAAAATTGAGATTTGAGTAAGAATTTTATTTTAGCGCAACATTTAGTTTGCTTAAAAATATAGAATGATTGACACCAATCATATCAGGACATTTATCTAAAAACCTGATCAAATTAGATTTGAGTATTATGAATAATGAGAGGCCATCATGTTTCTGTCGCTGCTTCTTCTGTCTCATCTTTGCCACAATTATAAAAGATGATTCTCTTAAATTTGTTACTTAGAATTGTGTTTTTTTTTTCTCTGCGTGTAGCTACGTTCGACAGTAAACGTTTATATCAAACCACACTTTATATTTATTATTTTATGTTTTTATAAAGCGATTTCTGGACTACATGTCGAGTTGGTCAACAATAATCTTGAAGGTTGTAGCATTATGTTATGCAGCTCTGTTAAGTTGCCGCCATATATATCTTTTTCTATACAGCTGTGTCTCATTTTTTTTTGTGTTTAGTATTTGTTTGTAAATTATTTGACTTGATTAATTTCTTTTTTATATATTTTTTTCACCACACATTTTAGACTTTTGTATGCTGTCATTGTTATTGTCCAATATAAAGTATATAAAGTATTTTATCAATGGTAACTAGTTGAATATATCAAAAATGACGTTGCATTTTAAAATGTTTGAATTGTGGAGCTCTTTTCAAAAAGACTTTAAAATATTAATCATTTATAACCTGCGCGCAATATAATTTAATATATAAAAGGTTTTTTTTTATATATTTTTTTTATATTCACTGAAGTCTACTAAAATTCTGCTAATACAGTAATTAAACCCTCATCAGTGTTCTTTAAAAAACTTATGTTTTTTTTTTTTTATTGGTGTGGTTAAAGCCCGCCTTAACCTCGCTTCATTCATAATTTTTGCCTTTTTTTTATCCCTTCTTTTTTAGAGTCTGCTATGCTTTTTGTCTCCAAAGGAAGTGTTGCCACTTGTCTGCACTTCACGTTGCTTAATTTCGCTGCTTGTTTCATATTTCATGTATTGTCCTTTTCTGCTGCCTTTTTTGTACGCCGCCTTCTCATACATATATGAGGTCCTGTTTCTGCAACTCATGTTTTTCATGTCATGCATCTAGATATTAAAATATATGCTTGTCAGCAACATATTCTTCCGCTTTTTACAGACAGGTTGTTGTTATTTACAGTTGAGTAATTTATAAAAGAAAAAAAAAAAAATAAACAATATAAAATTAAAACATAGACGTTCTTACTTTCATCCGGTAACCGGCTTTTTTTAAAGGACACCTTTTTAGAGCCTGCATTTTTATGTTATTTTTAAGTTTATAAAAACTCTCATTCTGTATGTCTTTTTTTTCTATAAATTACCTGTTTACTAACAAATCTGTGCTCATTTTAGTCTCAACAAAGTCGTATTTCTTCTAAAAGCCTTCTAAAACTATTGTGAAACCTTTTTAAAGTCATTTTATTCATATTGTTTATTATACGAATAAGGAAAACTGAATTAAATAATATTATTTAAAGCGTATTTTCATGATTTATAATTTTCGTTTATTAGCCTTCTACAACTATTGTGAAACCTTTTTAAAGCCATTTTATTTATATTATTTATTGTAAAAAATAAGGCAACTGAATTAAATAGTCTTATTTAAGGCGTATTTTCATGATTTATCATTAGTTTCTATTTTTTAGTTTTTCTATTTATTAGTTTTTCCATTTATTAATTTCTATTTGCAGCATTTTAATAATTTCATAATATCAATCGATATAGTTCAAAAACTCTCGAAACTCTTTAAGAAATCTTAGAAAAATCATTTGTGATTTTTTATTATTCATTATTTCTATTTCATTCTCATTTTTATTCAATTCTAATATGCCAACGAAACTACATAAATGTGCTCTCATCAGTCAAATCAAAATACTTCTAAAACCCTTTTAAAACAATTGTGAAACCATTTTAAAGACAGTTTTTGCCTTTATAATCTTCAGTTGGCAACCACCCAAAGATTTTGTACTTATTTCAATAATTTTTTATTTCAAAACCTCTTATTAGAAATATTAGAAAATCTATTTTTGTATTTTATTATTGATGTTTTATGCCAATTTTTATTTTTTTTTTAATTCAATGTATATGTTTTAGTCAATTTTTGTTAGTCAACGAAACTAATATTTGCTTACATCAATTTTGCCAAATCAATATCCTTCTAAACCTCTGTAAAACTATTGTGAAAACCTATTAAAAAATCATGTTCAACTAAATCATGGCAAACTAAATTAAAAATTATTTTTGGTATATATTATTCTTTGTCTTCATTTTATTTTGTTTCTGTTAGCAGCCTTTCATAATTTTAAACTTTTATAAATTTTATCTTTATCAATCGGTATGATTTAAAACCTCCTCGAAACTTTTTAAAACATTAGAAAATCCATAATATTATTATTTATCTTTTATTAATTTTAATTTTATACAATTTGTCAGTCAGCGAATCTATTAAATGTTCATATTAGTTTCGATAGTTCAAAATTCTTGTAAAACCTTTTTAAAACTATTGTAAGACCCTTTTGAAACCATTTTCTTCGCTTTTGTATAATATTCAGGAGGCAGCCTTCCAAATATTTTGTACTTATTTTAATATAAATCAATATAAACTCTCAAATCTTAAAAAACATTGTAAAACCTATATACAAATAATTTTCTAAGTTTTTTTTTATTGCCTTTGGTTAACACTTGTTCTCATTTGTTTGATTTATCATTTTCTTTAGTGTATAATTAGCTTTTTTTAATTTTATACTTATCAATTGATACAATTAAAATCATAATTAAACTATTTTAAAAACCTTTTTTATAATTTATATTTTGTGCTCATTTTTTTGATTGCATTTTAATTTTTCATTCAACAAAACGAATATGTATTCCTTTTAGTCACGATAAGTCAAAAGCCTTTTACAAACCCTTTAAAACTATTGAGAAACCCTTTTAAAACCATTTTCTTTGTTCTAACACGATCAATAGTTTGAATGATTTTGTAATTATTTCAATATTTATTTATATCATATTTCAAAATACATCCAAACCACTTTTAAAGCTTTAGCAAACCTATATTGTTTTTCTTTATACAGTACTTTTTATTTAGGTTAATTTTAAATTTAACCAGTCAACATTAAAAAGAAAAATAAAACCAATATAAAACCCTTCTCTTTTATTTAAAACCTTTCTAAACCCTCTTTAAAAACTCTCTTCTATCTCTATTATTTTTTTGTGTCTTGTATTTTTGATTGACGGGCATTTCTTCAATAATTTCAATTCAATTTTCATCTATTTAATTTCAAGGTCTTCTAAAACTATTTCCAAACCTTAAAGCACAATTTCTGCCTTTTATCATTTGATTCGATTTGTATACTCCTCAATTTGTTCGTCTGCCAAACACTCATCGCTCATATCATCAATTTACATTTTCCATAATAACCTGTTATAAATACCTATCAATAGCTATTATATCAATACCCCGAGGAAATTTGAGAAAATTACAAAAAGCCGTTGCCGCCGACACGACACTATTACCATTCGTTGGCACACAAAGGGATCCTTTTATATTGAAACTTATTATTTTTATTTTCTACTTTTTGTGTGTTTCACTTGGGGTTTTCACTGTTTTCCCAACAAATAAAATGAATTAAAAGCAAAACAGAAACCAATGACAAATTTCATTTGTCCCTTCCTGTCAAATAAGTTTGGCTTGCAAGTGTTTTTTTTTCGGTGCTACGGTATGCCTGCCAACCCTTAGTTATTTTGGAATAATGCTATTTTCTTCACTTTGAAACTTTTCTCAATGACAGGAAATTGAAAAATGAGCAGTAAAATTGAGTTATTTATCTGGCACCTTTTTCACGCTTCCCAAAAGAAATGAAAATAAAAACCTTTGGAATGTTTCCAAATTTAGCAGTTTTTTCGGTATTTCTTTTAGTTTTTCAGAATATCAAAACTTTTGTTCAAACTTAAATGAAAAAATTAAATACTTGATGCAACCGTGACCAAAAACTCTTGAGTGTTTGCCTGCCTCTGCGTCTATGGCTCTTTTAGTGGTTTACACAATAGATTTCTATGGTTTGTTAATTGCTTGATTGAAATGCGACACTAATCCTGCCTGAGTTATTGTATGAACGAACGACCCTTTCGACATGTAGAATACGTCGTCATTTCTCACGCATTCGTTGCTCAAAAACACTTTTAAAGCAATTCAAATCGATCGATCAGGTTACGCGTTAATCGTCTTACTGACAATAATGAGCTAAATAAAATTGCTGACATTATTAGTGAAGAGTTTGACTAAAAATAGGCAGATTCTCAAACACGAATTTCGTTTCACGGATTTATTAACATTTCGAAAATATAAAAGAGCCACGATCTATCAGTTCATTGAGTTTATGTTAATTTATTTGATACAAATCGTGGGTGAAAATGCGTGAAACACGAAAGTGAAAGAAAGTGATTTAAAAAGAACCCATCCATCCAACCGTTTAGTAAATTGTTAAGCCTCAAAAATTTAATGTTTTCCCATTTTTGTTTTTGATAAAAACAACAACCAAATTTAATTAACACGATTTACAATAAATTCTGTATATATTAATTTTGAATCATAACTTTATGCTGCTTAAATATATTTGGGGGTATTTTTATAAAATCTTTTACTGCTTTCAGTATTAATTTAAGTTTGGCACATATTTTCGGGGTATTATTTTGACATCTTTTTTTCTCTTCTTTAACATGTTAATAATTTAAGTTTGGCACTTTCTGTATTATATTTTTTTATTTTGTACTCTTTTTTGTACCTTTTTTTGTTATATTTGAAGTGTGATTAATGTGCGCTTAATTGACTTTCACTTTCTTTCAACAAAAGTGACTGAAATAATCATAATAAAAGTGTTTATTTCCCATTAATGATGTTACGCATTACAGAAAAAAGGTAGTTTTGGGCACTAGCTCACGTATTTTAGCCAATTAATTGATTCATCGTGCGATTTTCTTGTAATGCGTAAGTTTTACGTGTTGATGCGTAAGTTTACAAGATACTAAGGTTGGGGTAAGATTTCAAAGTATCGAATTTTAAAGTTGTGTGCTTCAAATATGTTTTAGAAAGTAATGAAAGGGTAAAGGAGTCTCTATTAAGAGGGTTAAAGAGTTTCTATTGAGACACTTAAAGAGCTTTTACAGTTTTTAAAATGGGTAGATAATATGTAGCTTGAGTTTTAATGTAACAAAATATCTTTTCAAGCCATTTTAAGACTCGATTTTTCAGAAAAATCTTTTGAAATTTGTAAAAAGCCAATATTAGATATTTAGGAAAAGTTAGGTATTTAAAACCTGTTCGTTTAAAATTTTAAAGTTTTCTGCTTTTAAAATATTTAAGAGCTTCTTTTAAGAGGCTTCAAGAGCTTTTACAGTTTTTAAAATGAGTAGATAATATGTAGCTTGAGTTTTAATGTAACAAAATATCTTTTCAAGCCATTTTAATACTCGATTTTTCAGAAAAATCTTTTGAAATTTGAAAGAACTCAGGCAAAATACTAATATTAGGTATTTAGGTAAAAGTTAGGTATTTAAAACCTGTTTATAACAAATTTTTAAGTTTTGTTCTTCTTATATCTTATTAAAATATTTAAGAGCTTCTTTTAAGAGGCTTAAAGAGGCTTTTACAGTTTTTAAAATGTGTAGTTAATGTGTGGCTTGAGTTTTACAGTAACAAAATATATTTTAATGACTTTTTAAACCCTAAAATTGTAAAACCTAAGGCAACGTACTAATGTTAGGTTTTTAGGTTAGGTGTTTAAAACCTGCTATTATTAAATTTTGTGCATCTAACAACTTTTTAAATTTTTGAGAGACTTAAAGAGCTTCTTTTAAGTTTTTTAAATGTGTGGGTAATGTGTAAATAGCTTTTGAATCCTTTTTAAACTTTATTTGTGTGAAAAATCGTTTGAAAATTGTAAAAAATCTCATAAAAGACACTAAGGTGATTGTTAGGTATTTCGGACGAGTTTTTTTAGAGTGACTTTAAGCTTTTTAAGGGACGTTTACAGAGTTTTTACAGAGGGGCTTTAAGAGCTTTTTATAGAAAGGCTTTAAGAGCTTTTATAGAGAGGCTTTAAGAACTTCTATAGAGAGGCTTTAGAGCTGCTATAAAGAGGCTTTAAGAGCTTCTATAGAGAGGGTTTAAGAGCTTCTATAGATAGGCTTTTTATAGAAAGCAATTAAGAACTTCTATAGAGAGGCTTTAATAACTTCTATAGGGAGGCTTTAAGAGCTGCTATAGAGGCTTTAAGAGCTGCTATAAAGAGGATTTTTGTAGAAAGGATTTAAGAACTTCTATAGAGAGGCTTTAAAAAACGTCTATAGAGAAGCTTTAAGAGCTGCTATAAAGAGGCTTTAAGAGCTTATACAGTTTGAAAATGTGTGGCCTTAAGTTTTACAGTGACAAAAATTATATAAAAAGTCAAAAAGCTATTGAGGCCTTTTAAAATTCTATTTTTCTGAAAAATCTTTTGAAAATTGTAAAATCTAAGTATTTGTAAAAAAATATTTACAAAAAACATTAAAAATAGATTTTTAATTGACATTAACATTTCACAGCAAGGCTTAAAAAATCTTTTAAGTTAGTTCAGCTGTGTGATATTAATATTTTCAATATTTTAATATTTTACTAGTTAGTTTAAAGCCTGAAAACTGTAAAATATTATAAAACTTTAATTCAAATTCTTTTAAATGAATTTTGCAAGTTTTTAACATAATTTCACATCACTTAAAAATCTTTTATAGCGTCATTTGAATGCTAAAATCTTTTGAATTTAATTGAAATAAGGCTTTTAACCGCTTTTAACCGCTGTTAACCTCAACACTTTGCATTGCCTTAACTTTTCCAAAAGTTTTTGTGACACCACACACACTACATGCTGCATGTAAACAAAAGAATTAAAAATAAATAAAATAAAAACCCTTTTGAAAATAATAACTCGTACATCCAGATAATTTTCAGTTCCTGTTCCAGATTTCAAAGCATAAAATGCTTCATTTCATTTTGCAGTCTAAAGTTTTGCAGAGTTGCTCTCGACAAAATACACGTCCGTCCGTCCTTTCTGCACAAGTTTCTAAACATGCAACGACCGACGAACGTCAATGTTGTTGCCAATGACAACATTTTCCGTTGGCGCATTTAAATCGGAAATTAAATATGTTAAACTTTAACTAACAACGAAGAGGGCGGGCGTAGTTGTGTAGAACATGTAGCGCTGGCAAAGACCCTCTCGAAAGACCCTCTCGATAGCGTATTCAACAAACCCTTGACTAACACCCCTACAACATGTTGTCTGTATTTCTAAGCTGTCTGTAGTTATCTCTGCATAAATTTCTATGCACCGACTATAGCGCTAGCGCCGTTTGCTTGTCTGCCGCCTGTAAGTATGCAACATTTTTTTGCATCAACTGAAAATGTTATTTTGTTGTTGCTACGACATACTATGTGTCTGGTGTTTCAGCTGTAATGCAACAAAACACCAATTCATGCATCTACTACTCTTCTCCCCCTCTACAGAACTCCTTTGAATTCCATTTTCTTCCTTTAAATCCTGTTTTTCGTTCTGTGTGTCGCAGCTGTTTGCATCTCTATTAGTTGATCAGAGTGCAAATTGTGCTCGAGCTGCAGTACGCAACTTTCAATGTTTTATTTGCATTTTTTACATATGCAACTTGAAAAGCTTCCCTTCGCAATCACTTTTTCTTTGAATTGCATCCGTTGAATTCATTGCATTTGGCATGAAATTTTGTATTTTATGTCGTACACATTTGCAGCGACTTCCTCGAGTGCTTTGGAAACTTAATCAATTAAAAGCTTTTGAAAAGGATTACTGTGAATTTATTGTTGCATACTTTTAGGTTGCTTTTTTTCTGTGACTTGCTGTTTTGTGCTACTGTACACATTTTAAGAAAACTTTTAAACTAATTTTTTTTATAGTTTAATAATGTTTTATGTTCAATTAGGATGTAATAAATTCATTGCACAGGGGAATAGTTATCTATATTATAAAATGTAACAAAAGAAAATTTTGCATACATTTAGGTTTTTAATTCACACAAATGTATTTAAATTAATATAGAAGATTTATTAAAATTTCATTAGAAATTCTAACTCTCACTAAAATTTATATTTTTCACTAAAAATTCAATATTCCATTAAAAAAATAAATTTTCCCTTAAAAATTCAATTTTACACTATAAATTAAATTTTTCACTAAAAATTAAATTTTGCCTAAAAATTATATTTTTCACTAAAAATTAAATTTTTCACAAAATTCCAAAAAATAATTTTTTCCCTAATAATTAAATTTTTCACTAAAAATTAAATATTTCACTAAGAATTAAATTTTTTACTTAAAATTAAATTAACCACTAAAAATTCAATTTTTCACTAAAAACTCAATTTTTCACTAAAAATTCAATTTTTCACTAAAAATTCAATTTTTCAATAATTATTTAATTTTTCATTAAAAATTCAAATTTTCACTAAATAATCAATTTTTCACTAAAAATTCAAATTTTCACTAAAAATTCAATTTTTCACTAAAAATTAAATTTTTCACTAAAAATTCAATTTTTCACTAAAAATTCAATTTTTCACTAAAAATTCAATTTTTCACTAAAAATTCAATTTTTCACTAAAAATTCAATTTTTCACTAAAAATTCAAATTTTCACTAAAAATTCAATTTTTCACTAAAAATTCAAATTTTCACTAAAAATTCAAATTTTCACTAAAAATTCAAATTTTCACTAAAAAATAAAAGTTTCACTAAAAATTCAATTTTTCACTAAAAATTCAATTTTTCACTAAAAATTCGATTTATCACTAAAATTTCAATTTTTCATTAAAAATTCAAATTTTCACTAAAAATTCAAATTTTCACTAAAAATTCAAATTTTCACTAAAAATTCAAATTTTCACTAAAAATTCAAATTTTCACTAAAAATTCAAATTTTCACTAAAAATTCAATTTTTAGTGAAAAATTCCATTTTTTTTTACTAAAAATTCAATTTTTCACTAAAAATTAAAATTTTCACTAAAAATTCAAAATTTCAATTCAATTTTTCTTTAAAAATTAAATATTTCACTAAAAATTCAATTTTTCATTAAAAAAATCAATATCTCATTAAAAATTCAATTTTTGCCTAAAAATTCAATTTTCATTAAAAATTTAAATTTTTACTAAAAATTAAACTTTTCACTAAAAGTTAAATTTTTCACTAAAAGTTAAATTTTTCATTTAAAGTTAAATTTTTCACTAAAAATTAATTTTTCAATATAAACGCTACTTATTATTAAAAATTGAATTTTTTACTAACAAAGTTATTTTAATATCTTTCACCGATTGTTGTTTATTAGATTTTATTTTCTAAATACAGTCAGTACAGTTTAAGTACAGTCAGGGTATAGACTATTCTTATTTTCTCAACTTCTAGTGCCTCAATTATTACTCAAGTGGGTGCCATCCTGCGCCCACTATCAAAACCCATTAAAAAATACTATTTTTCAACGTCTCCCGTATTTATTTTGTGCACTGTTATTTGACACCAATTGAAATGACCCCCATTTTCGTGCAACGCATGATTAGATATCAGCGTTGCTACTACCAGTTAGTTCTATTGACTCAAGTCGCAGCAAAAAACACCCATCCTAAACACCCAAAAAACCCCCCAGCTTCTTTGCTCCGATTTAAAAGCTTCAAGTGCTTTTGTTTATTTAGGCGTCAATTTGGTTGTTTATTTATTTTATAGTTTTATAGTTTTTTTTTTATTGTTTTCTGTTGATTTTTGTTTATAACGCACAACAATAATCTAGATTTTGAGCTGCATTCCCTTCGCTCTTATTACGCGGCAATCAGCCGTACAGCAAAACTTAAATGTTGTCAATTGTTTATTTTTTCATATTATGAAAGCGCGTTTTTTTCAGTTTTTGCTTTTTAAAAAGAGTTCCTTTATTTTTTGTTTACTCACCATAATAAACTGAAATTTAACCTCAATTTGCGGCATGTTATTTATGATGAAATTGTTTTCTTTTTTAATTTTTATCAATTGTTAAGAATTTTTGTGAGTCGCGTGAGTCCCATAAATAAAGCAAATGCGGCGGCGTTGGCGCTTGTGCCGCATTTTAAATGGGTTAAAGCGCGATAAACGGCGATAATTTATTTTTAAGTAAAAGTTTAAAATGTATTTTTTGTTTTCATTTCGGGCTGTACAACATATTTCAGCGTTTTCAATTACAGACTTTGAATCTGTTTTATGTGACATTTTAGTGTGGCAATAAATGTGTAAATGCGACAGTGTTGCCATAGGAAATTTTTTATTTTATCAGAAGGTTTTTGTTATTTTTTTAATCGGAAATCTATAAATTGCTTATAATACCTATAAGGTTCTAACATATATATCGTCATTTAGGAGTATAAAACATATAAAAAGTCATTTTGGAATTAAACAATTAAAATGTTTTCCAAAACCCATTTTCTAGATTAATGTATTAATATTGTAAAAAGTATTAAAAGCATTCGAAAACCTAAAATGTCATTCGATAGATGGTGAAATTAGCTTTCATTTGACATATTTAACTATATCACGTTTTTTAAAACCCTATTAAAATTTATCCTATTTTGGTGAATACA
Organism: Dryomyza anilis; assembly: GCA_951804985.1. NCBI lineage: Eukaryota > Metazoa > Arthropoda > Insecta > Diptera > Dryomyzidae > Dryomyza > Dryomyza anilis. The sequence goes on along the minus strand of OX638131.1, from coordinate 2,997,002 downwards.
ATCATAAATAGAACATGTTGATAATGTAACTGGTCGGCTTATGACTTAATTATTAAATGATAAGTCCCTATTCTAGCTTTAAAACCATTTTTTTAAATTTAAAAAATTAATTGCTCAGTTTACTTCTACAGCGATGGTATAGAAAATGGTAATAGAAAGTAACACTCACATTAATTCTTTTCATATAGTTCAAAAGTTCTTTTTGGTAGATGAATTTGTTTAAGTACCGTCAATCACTGTTAATACCAGGTTGTGGCTGTTTCTGATATATCCAATTTATCCGTAATTTTCTGAGCTCAAAATAGGAACAACAGATGAAAATAAAATTCTTAAGTATAAATAAAAATGTGTAATAAAAAAGAGTTTATAATTATATAATATAAACAAGAATAAAATGTAATTTAAAAAAAGGGAAAAATGCATATTGTGTAAAGAAGATATTAGCACTAAATTTACTTTTTTTACATGAAAATTAAATGTAAACATAAATATGTTTACATGTAAATAAAATGTTTTTCACATTGAAACATTTATATGTTTGCAATAACGCCGAAAATTATTCATTCTAAACATAAATATGTTTGAACGAAAACAAAAATATGTTTGGCTGTGTTATAATAATGTTTGGAAATGAAATAATACTTTTGTTTGCATAAAGCTCCAAAGATATATGTAATGCCTGCAAAATTATGTTGCGGAGAGCCCTTTTTTTTGCAGCGTGCATATATCAGACTATAAAACATTAATCATATCAGTGAATTTACTGAAATTAATACGCAATACAGATTTAAGATATCATTCCTTACTTTTTTGAGGCATAAATTGTTATAAGTAGAAAGAAAATTCTTTTGAGAAAGAATTGTTTAAGTGAAAAGTTTATCTCGGAAAAAGGTTAGCACATTATTATTTCGATCCTATTAATTAAAATAAATAATTCTCTATAATATCAACAACATTTTGTCTGTTAATACACTTTTTATTACTTTGTTTCCGACTTCTCTAAAACATGAAGGTTCAATGTTGCATGTATTAAAACCCTCCTCAAGCATAGCCTCTTTAATGATGCTCCTTTCTTTTCCTAGGTCCAACATAGTGTATACAAAAAATTTGAACCACAACAACGACAACAAAACCTTGTCAACAACATGCCAAAGTGCTGCCACCTTTTATGTCTGCGACATGTAAATTTTATACGTGCCCTCATGACACTTGCCAAATGTTTTTTTGGACAGATTTTATCAACATCTTCTTTAAGATTTTTTTTACTATTTTTTTTTAAATTTTACCTTTATTATCAAATATTTTCTTATTGACATTTTTTCTTATTCTAATTTGTCCTTTTTTTCTCTCACTCTTCTTTACAGCGTCGTCGTGAACGTGGCCGCATTCCAGTGAAGGGCGTTCGGCTTGTCGAGTCCGCAACGGTTAATGGTGAGGGTGGTGACCCTTTTGCACCCGATGTAAGTTTGTCTTAAAGTACATATTGTAGAAATTAAGTAACTTTTATGTGTTTTGTTTCTCTTCCGATTTCTTTAGGGTTTCCCATTTCAAGTAGGCTACTGTGAAACGTCGGACGATCAATCTGGGCGCTCGGTGCCGCAGTATACGCTGTATTTGTTGGCGAACAGTGAGAAGGAACGTTTAGACTGGATACGCGCGATACGACAAGGTGAGTAAAAAGATTTCAGGGACATTTTTTTGAATTTGTTGTGAAAATTTTAATTTTTAGTGATAATTTGCATGTTTTGATGAAATTCGAATTTTGAGTAAAAAAAATGGATTTTTGAGTGAAAATTGAATTTTTAGTGAAAATTTGAATTTTGATTGAAAAATTTAAATTTTAATTGAAAAATTTAATTTTTAGTGACAAATTTAATTTTTTGTGAAAATTTGAATTTTCAGTCAAAAATTGAATTTTTAGTGAAAAATTGAATTTTTAGTGAAAAATTGAATTTTGAGTGAAAAATTTAATTTTAATGAAAATTTAAATTTTGAGTTCAAAATTAAATTTTGAATGAAAAATTGAATTTTTAGTGAAAAATTTAATTTTTAATGAAAATTTCAATTTTTAGTAAAAATTTTAATGTTTAGTGAAAAATTTAATTTTTAATGAAAATTTAAATTTTGAGTGAAAATTTTTAATGAAAATTTAAATTTTTAGTGAAAAATTGAATTTTGAGTGAAAAATTGAATTTTGAGTGAAAAATTAAATTTTTAATGAAAATTTAAATTTTTAGTCATAAATCGAATTTTTAGTGAAAAATTGAATTTTGAGTGAAAACTTTAATTTTTAATAAAAAAATTTTATTTTTAGTGAAAAATTAACTTTTGAGAAAATTAAATTTTGAGTGAAAAATTGAATTTTGAGTGAATAACTGAAAATTGAGTGAAAAATTTAATTTTTAATGAACATTTTAATTTTTAATGGAAATTTTAATTTTTAGTGAAAAATTTAATTTTTAGTGAACATTTTAATTTTTGGTGATGAATCGAATTTTTAGTGAAAAATTGAATTTTGAGTAAAGTAAATTGAAAATTTTAATTTTTATAAAAAATTTTAATTTTTTAGTGAAAAACTAAATTTTGAGTGTAAAATTAAATTTTGAGTGAAAAATTGAATTTTGAGTGAATAATTGAATTTTGAGTGAAAAATTTAATTTTTAGTGAAAAATTTAATTTTTAATGAAAATTTTAATTTTGAGTGAAAAATTGAATTTTGAGTGAAATATTGAATTTTTAGTGAAAATTTAAATTTTTAGTGAAAATTTAAATTTTTAGTGATAAATCGAATTTTTAGTGTAAAATTGATTTTTGATTGAAAAATTAAATTTTTAATAAAAAATTAAATTTTTAATGAAAAATTAAATTTTTAATGAAAAATTAAATTTATAGTGAAACATTTAAAATAAGTGAAAAACAAAATTTTGACTGAATTAAATTTTAAGTGAAAAGTTGAATTTTTAGTGAAAATTTGAATTCTGAGTGAAAAATTGAATTTTGAGTAAAAAATTAAATTTTAAGTGAAAATTTGAATTTTGATTGAAAAATTTAATTTTTAATAAAAATTTAAAAAATTAATTTTTTAGTGAAAAATTTAATTTAAGTAAAAATTTGAATTTTGAGTGAAAAATAAAATTTTTAGTGAATTAAATTTTAAGTGAAAAATTCAATTTAAAGTGAAAATTTCAATTTTGAGTTAAAAATTGAAATTTGAGTGAAAAATTAAATTTTGAGTGAAAAATTGAGTTTTCAGTAAAAAATTTAATTTTCGGTGAAAATAGAATTTTTAGTGAAAAAATAGAGTTCTTATTGAAAAGTTGAATTTTTTTAGTGAAAAATTTAGAATGCTCTGTCCTTTATAAATTTATCAAAAGCCCTAACTACACTATAATGTAGTTCATTCAATTGTTCGGCCCATTATCAACGAATACATCCAAAAAACAATCATCAACACTACAACTTAAATCAATTTTTCGCAAATTATGAGAGCCGGCAACTATATTTAATATGTATTTTATTTTTTCTAATATTTAATTTAATGCATTAACTCTGACTCAAATCTAATCACGCAATGAATGAACGATTGGCGTGTGCAGCTCAAGTCTGAACAGCATAAGTATCAAACGGCAAAATCGTGCCGAAGGTGGCCAACATATAAAAAGCCGGAAAAACTCCTACAACAAAAACAAAAAAGTAGCGGCAGGTACCGCCACCATCACCACCAAGTTAAGTATTTGACCTAAAATCTTAAAATGTGCGGCAAAAACAAGTAGAAAAACAAAAAATGATACGAAGTACCATATACAAGTAAAAACTATGATCGCACAATTACTTGAGCCACAGCAACGCCTGAGGCAGCAAAGGTTCAATTTGAGCCTGGCCTTCTCGAGGGTCATAATCACGACTTGCAAACAACAACAAGCGAAAACACGTAATAATAATAAGCAATGCAGAAAGCAGCTAAAAACCAAAAATAAACAGAAAAGTGCAAGAAAAATCAGAAAAAGCAGTGAAATTATGAGATTTTACAGGATATGCGGGTCGTACCATGTTACCTATCATTAGGTCAACTGAATACCGACGACCGACCAACCAACCGACCGACGCACATTGGCTCGAACCCAACCTGCAGCTAGCTGGCTATTGATGCCAACTGACAAAACCACAAAAACCTATAAAGTAAAACGAAGAAAAACGAAGAAAAAAGTAGTAAAAATCAAACAAAAGGCAGCCAAACTATTTTTGATGTTGGGATCTATGGGTAACGTGCACCGTTACAAGTAGGTAGTTTACCTACTATGTATGCTGGTCATAGCAGGAAGGTTGATTAAATTTACTCAGGTGATTTACCGTTGGGTCACGGCTCCTTGAAAGAGGAAGAAGAGCAGACATGCAGTTGTAGAAAGACAGCATCTCGGCGGTTTTAAGTCATGCAGCCTCAGATTTTTTTGTATTGAAAGCCTTTACTTTGATAAATCTAGCAAGTTATTTATTGAGTTTCATAGAAATTGTGATGCGGGAAACGTACGAACGAATTCATACTTTGTAACGCAAATGCGACGTAATTTGCCTCAAGGTCATATTTTTTATATTTCTCTGAATTTTGTTTACTGGTCATAAAAATACAAAAAATAAATTGTAGGAAAATTAAAAATATAAAATACTTTTGCAAATACTAAAATAATCTAAGGATTGCAACAGAATACTATTTATACTTATATAAAAAATAATGAAACAATTTTGATTTTAAGTATATTTATAGCTATTTCTGTTAATTTCATATCTTGTCTTAAGTTTAAATATTATAATAATGAAATTAAATACTTTCATTTTAGAAATAGGTCATGTTGTACTTGCGATCCGTATTCCAAAATTTGAGAGCATAAAAACTGCATTCCAAAAACATATTTAGAATATTGCTCAGCATTATGGATCGAATATGGCAACTGTTTCGATTCATAGATCCACAGAAAATATTAGTAATTGTGAAATATATTTAAAAATAATTAAAAATTTGATTTGTTGCGAATTTTCTATCAAAATCTAAATAAGAAAAAATCGATACATTCATAAAATACAAAATATATTAAAATATTCACGATAATGATAAACCACGTATTAATTACGTTCATAGTAATTATCAACTTGCGTAAAAATACGAAGTCCATTTGCCAATAATTTTTTTGTATTTTACAAGAAAAAAATTTGTTAATCTAAATACCGAAATACAGAGTACGAAACACTTTTTGTGCAATTTTTTATATAAATTTACTACATCGAAATATATTATTTTTAATTTTGGAGAATACCTATTTATACTTAATATTTTTACGAATGTCAATTTGTAATTTTACGAATAACACATTGTAATTTTACATATCGTCGTTGTAGAACAAAAAGTCACAAATACATTTTTATGAAAAACTTAAATTTCGAGTTTGTTGATTGAAATTATAAAAAGTAATTGATGTATTTTTTAAGTTGAAACACCAATTGGTAGATTTACATTTTCTTTATCATGCGGTAAAAATTTGAGATCATCGATTAAAAATTGACATATATATATAAAGGTTTTTGTAAATGAATATTTGGCATTTTGAAAATGTATTTGGTGACTTTTCCATCTACAACGACGATATATTAATTTTTATATTTATGAATTTAATTTGTAATTTTAGAAATATTTTTATTTAATTTTTCGAATATCAATTTGAAATTTTACAAATGTCAATTCCAAATTTTTGTAAAATAGTAAAACAAATATTTATATCACAAAATAGCACTATTTGAAAATTTCGTAATTTTACAAATATAAATTCGATATATTACTAATTTAACGAATATTAATTTGTAATTTTACAATTTTTTTATTTTATATATACAAATTTTGTATTTTACAAATATCATTTTGTAATTTTGAGTTATATCAATTTGTAATTTTACGATTATCTTATATTGACAAAAATAATATAATTTACAAAAGTTTAAAATACACATGATGTGTAAAATATTCGAATATCTAAAAATGTTTTTACAATTTTCAGAAATTGATTTCTTAATTTAACAAATACTAATTGTTAATTTCACGAATATCAATTTGTAATTAAGCGAATATCAGTTTGAATTTTACGCATATCAATTTCCAATGTAAGGCTTCTTACTCTATGCTACAAAATATATATTTTACAAAAAGAATTCCATACGTTGTGTAATGTGAACAAAATATTTAAAAATTTCGTAATTGCGCGAATTTCAATTCTTAGTTTTACGAATATCTATTTTTAATTATACGAAAATCAATTTGAATTTTACGAATATCATATCTTAATTTTTCGAATATCAATTTGTAATTTTGCGAATTTTAATTTGTAATTTTAGAAATATCACTTTGTAATTTTACGAATATCAATTGTGATATAAAGGATGTCAACTCCAAATTAGATTAACATTTTACGATGAGCAATTCGTTGTTCGTAAGAACAGCATATCGTTGTTTTACGAACAACAATTCTTTGTTTCACGAACAGCAATTCGTTGTTTTACGAACAGTAATTCGTTGTTTTACGAATATTAATTTGTAATTTTACGAAAATAAGTTTGTGATTAACGAATACCAATTCGAAATGTACGAATATAATTATACAAATATCCGATACATAATTTTACATATATCGCTTCATTTTACGAATATCAATTCGTATTTTTAAAAAATCAATTCGTAATTTTACGAATTTAGTTTTTGGCATTTCACCTAAAAAACTTTACAAATTTTTAAAAATAAAACTATCAAATAAAATACTAAATTATGAATGAAATCACGAAAATTTATAATTATTATTTTAATTTATCATCTATTTATTATCTATATTTTTTAGAATCGTTTTTATTTTTATATTTTAAATAGAATCTATGCAACATAATTTGACCTAACCATAAAATAGTTTGATTTATTGTCTTTTTTTTGTCGTTGTTGTATCTCTTGCAGTTTGTGAGGACACAAATACACCGAAATCGTATCGCTTTCATCCCGGCCTCTGGTCCGGCAAGAAATGGTCCTGCTGTAAGGGCATCAGTCGCTCAACGTTTGGCTGTCAGGCGGCAACATATTGGCGTGAGACCAACAACAATCCAAGTGAGTATTATTATTATTATTACTAAATGTGCGACCGGTATTCGGTACACGGTGCAGTACGGTGCTCTACGCAAATTCTACTAAATTAAGTATTTTCGTTGTTATTGCTATTTTTATGCACATCTGCTACTCATGTCACAGCCGCACAAGTGGAATGGAGAATGAAGAGCCTTGCGTCGCATCGCGTCGGCCGTTCGGCTCCATGACATGCTTTATTTTTGCTGTATGTAATGTTTTTCCAAACTCGAAAAATTTACGACCGCAACGAATTGCAGCCAAATGAGGAAAATACATTTTTCTTGTTTACAGCGGCGGCATCCAGTGCCATTAAGCTGAATTTATTTTTAACTAAAAACAATTTTTTAAATTGTAGAGAAAAGAAAAAACGTGAAAAACTGTTTTGTATACGTGAAGAAGGCGCAATTTTCAACACGGTAGCCGTGGCAACAGCCGCCGCCGCGTCATCGATTGCCGCGCTTCGCATTTCGACCTCCACTGGCGAAGGCCCCCCAAATTGCAACCTATCATTGCATCCAGTGTTGCATTTTGAGAAAATAAAAATACAAAAAAGAAAACATACAATGGTACTAGAAAATAAAAGTGTTTGGCAGAGACATTAAAGCATTTAAAAAGTGAAGACAAAAAATGTACTCAACCAGTTTAAAAAAAAAAACGTACTTCATAAAACCATGCTCCATACTATTATGTAGGAATAAGTATAATTTTTTCAGTTTTTCGTACTAAAAAACAGAGTTGCATACTAGATTAGTACGAACTGTTTAATATTTTGTACTATCAATATAAAGACTGTATTTCGTACCCAAATTATTAAGTATGATCTCTTCGATATTTCAAAATAAAATCGTACTCCCATAAAATAAAAAGTTCTTGAAGTATTAAGTACGAACTATTCTAAATTTCTTATTTTAAGTATTAAGTACGAACACTTCGGTTTTTCGTACTTTCAAAATAAAGACTGAATTTTGTAATTGAAGTGTTACGTACGAACTCTACGGAATTTTGAAATTTAAGTATTAGATACGAATTCTTTGGCAATTCTTAGTTTCCAATTAAAAATGTACTCTCCTAAAATGAATAAAATTTTTATTAATGTACTAAGTACGAACTATTCGGAATTTCGTATTTATAGTATTAAGTATGAACTCTAGTATTTCATAATTTCAAAATACAATACTTCGTACTTTCAAAATTCAACACAAAATGTTGTGTTAATTACGAACTCTACGGAATTTCGTATTTTAAGTATTAAGTACGAACTTCTCACAATTTCGTATTTAGTATGAACTCTTCGTATTTTCAAAACATAAACGAAATTTTGTACTTCACGTACTCGTATTAAGTTCGAACTCTTTCACATTTCTTAAGTTCACACAACAACGTACACCAAATTTGTAAGGTATTTCGTATTTAAAGTATTTAGTACAAATGACAAACTTTAGTATTTCGTACTTTTAAAGTTAAAACGTATTCCACAAATATATATGAAGTGATCGGAATTACATATTTTAAGTACGTTTCTAGTATTTTGTACTTTGTAAATAACACCAATAAAATAAAGTTTTGATCAAGAAATAAGTTTAAGTTCGTATTTATAGTATTAAGTATAAACTCCTCACTTAAAATGCGAAATCTTCGATATATTTTACTTTCCAAATCAAGAGTACTCCTCTAAACTTAAAGTTTTAAGTGCAAACTCTACGGAATTTCGTATTTTAAGTATTAGGTACGAACTTCTCAGAATTTAGTATTTAGTATGAACTCATGAAAACACGAAATTTGTAAGTTATTTCGTATTTAAAGTATTAAGTACAAACTACAAAATTTAGTATTTCATACTTTTAAAGTAAAAACGGGGAATACGTTTTTACTTTAAAAGTACGAAATACAAACAATAAAAATATTTTATTACCTATTTCGTACATTCCTAAAATATAAAATTAATTAAGTATAAAGTATGAAATCATCGGAATTACGTATTTTAAGTACGTTTTTAGTATTTTGTACTATATAAATAACTCCACTAAAATAAAAATTTCATCAAGAAATAAGTTTACGTTCATATTTATAGTATTAAGTATAAACTCCTCACTTAAAATATGAATTCTTTGATATATTGTAATTTTTCAAACCAAGAGCGAGTACTCCTCTATACTTATAGTATTAAGTGCAAACTCTTCGGACTTAATGTAATAAGTACAATATTTCGAAATTTCGTACTTTGATAGCAATTTCGTTTTCCACAAGAATGCAGAATTCTTCAAATATTAAGTAAAAAAATTTCATATTTCATACTTATAATATTAAGTACGAACTCTTTGGTATTTTGTACTTTCAAAATATAAACGTACTCCAAATAGTACCAAAGTACACAACACTGTTTAAACATCGTGTTCTCTCTTTCTATTATACTATTGCTACTTTTTTGTTTGTTTTTTATTTTTACTCCATGTGTTTTTTTTTTATTTTTCTTCTCCTGCTTGATCTCGATCTCGACTCCATTTGTTGGTGTGTTTATTTTATGGATTCCCGAAGCTTTTCGCCCTGTTTTCTGTCTCGGTGCCCATATACGACGCATCGCGTTTGTTTGGAAAATTTCAATTAACATGTTGTACGTTGTTGTAATTGTTATTATTCGATACGCAATTTGAGTTCTGAGTCACAGCAGTTTCCGCTGTTTTTTATGTTTGTTTTGGATAATATGGGGTAGGACAAGTTTTCGTAGTTGTAAAGAATTACAAAACAAATTTTGTTTTTTTTTCGCAATTAAGTTTTCAAATTTTTTTTGGAAAACAATATGAGTCATTCCATTTCAGAAATATCAAATTTGTATTCATAAATATGTATTCCACATCAAAAACATCAATGTTTGGAACAATGTCTATCGATTTAAATGGAAATTGCTGGTACATGGAATGCTGCGCCATATATATTTTTCGAATACAGAACTAATCTCGATTCAATAAGTATTTCATATAGTACCTTTTACAAAAGTTTATAAATTGTAGATACTAATACTTCTGAAATACTGAAAATACTTGGAAAATAATACTTATATTTCAAACATATTTTATATTCCTAACAAATGACTAATTATGTTTACGTCTGGACTTTGCGATAAAAATTCGTTTATCGTTTTATTATTTTTTTTTTTAATTATACTTTATATGCATTTTATTAATCGTTTATATAAGACACATTCCGTAACATTAGCTCATGCAACTTATGATAACAAATGTGCAGGAATTAATGCATTTTATATATATTAAAATAAAACACAAGGCTAAATAATAAATAAATGATAAATTCAAAAATTTTAATAAAAAATATGAAATATTGAAATTTTATTTTTTTAAAGTGAAAAATTAAAGTTTTAGTTAAAAATTTAATGTTCAGTGAAAAATTGAATTTTTAGTGAAAAATTGAAATTTTAGTAAAAAATTGAATTTTTAGTAAAAAATTGAATTTTTAGTAAAAAATTGAATTTTTAGTAAAAATTTAATATTTTTGTTTTGAGAAACGTTTTTTTTATTTTTTTCATATTTTAGACTTTTTATACTCTAAAATTTTTAAAAATTTTAAATTATGTGAATATTATAAATTTTGTAGAAAAAGCGAAAAAAAAGAACAAAACTCCCCAAAGCGATATAGTATTGAAATAGTACCTATAATAAAAGCAATATAAGTTTTAAAAAAGCGAACAAGTGTATGCAATAAAAGGCGTGAAAAATAAATACGAAACGCTAAACGAAGTGTTAAACTAATCAATCGCGCGAAACCGTCACGCCATGAATATCGATTTTTCACTTCAAATAAACCACTCAATTGTGAAGTGCTGAGACTGAGACTGTCTCAACACTATTTTTAAAGAAACAAAATGAGAATTTAAAGGACAGGCTGTACATATGACAAAAAACATAAACATTAATTGGGTTTTTAAAACAAACAATTCTTAAGCATGCATCTAATTTTATATTTTTGTTTATTGTCTTAAAAAAAATACCACAAATTGTCCGACATTGACATCAAAGTCCTTAATCCTCTGTTGACGCAGTCTTTAACTTGCTAATCACAGCAGTGATGATTGACACCAAAATGAAAACTTGTTGAAACTTGCGATGACTTTGTGATGGTTTTTGTTTGCAAATCCCGCTAAAGTTAAGTGTGCTGCCAGATCAATAAACTAACTTTGTAACTTGAACAAGTTTCTTGGGTTTTTTTGTATTTTTTACTTTTTGTTACGGAAGAAACCATTTGAAGTGTAGTAAAAAAAAATCATAAAAATTGGAGGCAATTTTGACCAAAAGAAGTAGCAAAAAATAAAAAAAGAAAAGTAAAAAAAGTAGAAAATAGTAAATTTGTGAGAAATGATGCAATAAAATTGTTTAAATAGGTAGTATCAGAAAAAAGTAGTAGCAAAAAATGAAAAGAATAAAATAAACAAAAATGCTGAATAGTTCAAAAAGTTGCAAAAACGCAGTAAAAAGTAGATAAAAAAGTAGTAGTAGAATAGTAGTAGAACAAATATGGTAACAAAAAGTGTAGTAGCCCAGCAGGAAATGGCCTCATTGACGACAAGATCTTCAATGATAATTCGAGAACATTAGAAAATTAGTCATTGATGAATATGTCTACAACATTTTCATAAATGACATTGCATTAAAGACGTCATACACCATATGTCATATATACATATATCAATGACATTGTGAAAATCTGTCATTGATGAAAATTAACATTCACGTCACATGCGCCTAAAAGTATGCAGCATTTACGTTGTAAAATGTAATGTGAAATGCATACAACATACGTCTAGGGGCAGCTTTTACGCATAAAACTGAAAATTTGCGTTCGATGTCACTCTGCCATATAATTCATAGGCACAAATTTTGGGACCAATTTTTATAAAAGCGAGATAATAAGCAGTAGTAATGTTGATAATGTTGTAGCCGCGGTAGCTCAGTGGTTAGTGCGTTGGACTGCGAGCCGAAAGGTCTCCGGTTCAAGCCTGGACTGGGGCTAACAACATCTTTTCATAGAAACATTTTTCTATACCGCGCTACCTCTCGGCAGTAAATGGCAAACCTACGAAAGTAAAACATTGCCTATGAAAAGCTCTCACTCGCTGTTCGGATTCGGCAATAAACTGTAGGTCCCACCACTTTGAGTACAAATATAACACGCATGCTCAAAATGGTGAGAGAGCTCGGCCGAAGTTCTATACAGGACTGTAGCGCCAAACTATTATTATTATTATTATAATGTTGACAGATGATACGTTATTGACATTAGCAAGTACACATACCATTCCAACCGAGAACAAAAGAAAATAATATGTAGTAAAAAATATATGTGTATTACAATCATTTGTGACTTCATTGATGAATGACTTGCATGACATCGTTAATGCTACATCATGCATGAATCAGTGGACATTTGTTTGAAAATGTCATCAATGCTTTGCAGAGCGAAAATGCTATTGGTTATCGATGTTTCTGACCTGACATAGGGGAATCATTGAGGACATTTCCTGGTGAGAGGTAGATAAAAAAATAGTAGTAAAATAGTAGTAGAAAAAATTAGGTCCGAAAAATGTTGCTGTTGAAAAAAACAATAGCAATGGAAAAATAGCAACAATTACTAGCTACAAGTGTAGTTACACAAATAGCAGTAGCAAAGTTGTAGTAGTTAAAAAAATTTGTAGCTAAAAAAGTAGCAAAAAGATAGATATAGAAATTAATTTAGAGAATGTTGCATCCGACTGAAAAAGCAACAATGACAAAAAACCAATTAAAAAGGTACCAAAAAATTAAAGAGTAGGATTTTCTATTTTCCTATTCTATATTTTCTATCTTAATGAAAAATTCTTAAAAAAAACAAATTTTTAAAGAGTAAAACGTGCGTTTGAGTTCCATTTTTTTAAAGTAACTAAATAAAACCTATTTTACATCGCATCAATTGTTATAATCCAAAAACCAGTTGTGACCTCTGTTTGTTTTCGATTTCTGTGTTATTTCTCGGAGTCCGGAGGGATTACCCGAATTTTCTGCAGCTCTTTAAGGTCGTCGGATTTTTTATTGTTATCTCTATTATTTCGAGTAGTTATAGTAAAATTCCACCAAAGTTCGAGCTGAAAAAATATTAAAGTGCAAAAGTAGTAGTAAAAAAATGTATATAAAATGCGAAAAGAAGTTCGATACAGAAAATAAGTATAAATTCAGCCATTCATATGCAAAGTTTGTGCGATATATAAATTTAAAATAAAAATTCTACAAAAACACATAAATAACGCGCAGCCGAACGAACGAAGGAAGCCGCCTGCAAAAACGAAGAAAACTCAGTAGAAAAAGACGTACAAGAAATTCTCAGAAAAGTGATAAAATTATAATTACACGCTGACTCTGACGTTGATTCTCCTGCCGTCCGGCACCACCGGTTGCCCGATAGGCCAACCGCCCTCCGATGACTTCGACACTTGCCGAAGCCACAGCTGCAGTGCGTTGGAGCTGCTCCAAAGTGTGGGCCCAGCAGCAGCCTATAAATTGAGAGACACGGACGGACGGACGAAAAGACAGACACACGAACACATAGTAACCTCTGAGAGGGAGGTGGGTGGCGGTGGTGTTGCTGTGTGTTGTTTGTGCGCCTCCTTCGAAGATGTAGACGTTGTATTTGTTGTGTGGTTCGGTCTGGTCGTTGCCTTTGCGATGGCAGGCGTTTCCACTTGGTCGTGTTTTCTGACAGAATACATTTAATTGCGTAGTTGGAAATTTCTTAAAAATTAAAAATATAAGGATTCATAATATAGAAAATAAAAAAATCTATTAAATAATTAAAATTAATTCAAATATTTATTTTATATAAATTTTGTACAAACATTCAATAAAAAATGCAAATAAAAAAAAATAAAAATTATTTCACGCTTCACTGTATTTCATGCACTTGAAGTTAGCTGCCTGCGTTTCATCAAAAGAAAGTGCGTATTTTTTAGTACTTCATTTTTTTGTTGTTTGATTTTCTTCATGTTTTATAGAAATGCAATTAAATTATTTATAGCGCCGAAGAAAGACATGATGCTCAAAATTTGTTTGCTTTATTTAAAACGCATGCCGCACAAATTGTGTCTTGTGTCATTTGACATCTGTCAAAATAAGCAAAATGCCAAATGCAAAATGTCAGTGACTATTGACATGTTGTTAGTGCTTGTTATCTTTAGCTTACTTAGCCGTCGTTTTTTTTTATATAAAAATATAAAATAGAAAAAGCAATTTTGACAACTGCCTTACACAATACAAAACATCGTAACGGTTCACTGGCGACGTTTCTCTTTTTTGAATAGGTACTTCAGTTGCTCTCAATTTTGAATTGTCAAAATCAGTTGTCAAGAACGAACATCGTTATCTTTAACCAAAAACTAATTGGTTTTTCTTCTGGCAACTCGTTTTATCATTGACTACTCGTTACTATTATAATTTCTCACTACTCGTTGTTATTCCCACTACTCGTTATCATTTTAACTACTCGTCCTCATTTTATGACTCGTTCCAAAACCAAATAAATACTCGTTACCATTGTACTAATCCAAATTTTAAGTAAAAATTAAATTTTTAGTGAAAAATAAAATTTTTAGTGTAAAATAGAATTTTTAGTAAAAAATTTAATTTCTAGTACAAAATATAATTTTTTAGTAAGAATTGAATTTTTAATGAAAAATCGAATTTTAACTGAAACTTTTAATTCTTAGTGTAAAATAAAATTTATAATTAAAATTTTAATTTATTGTGAAAAATTTAATTTTTCTAAAAATTCGAATTTTTAGTGAAAAAATTTAGTTTAAGTGAAAAATTGAATTTTTAGTGAATAATTTAATTTTAGCTGAAAAATTGAATTTTTAGTGAAAATTTGAATTTTTGGTGAAAAATTAATTTTTTATTTAGTGAAAATTTTAATTTTTAGTGAAAAAAAAAATGATTTTATTTTGCAAAAAATTATTTTTTTTTTAGTAAAAAATTGAATTTTTAGTAAAAAATTGAATTTTTAGTAAAAAATTTAATTTTTAGTAAAAAATTGAATTTTTAGTAAAAAATTGAATTTTTAGTAAAAAATTGAATTTTTAGTAAAAAATTTAATTTTTAGTGAAAAAATTTTGTTTTAGTGAAAAATTGAATTTTTAGTGAAAATTTGAATTTGTGGTGAATAATTAAATTTTTAGTCAATACATAATTATTATTTTTAGTGAAAATTTTTTAATTAAATAATTTTTAGTGTAAAATTAAATTTAGAGTGATTTGAATTTTTATTGAAAAATTAAATTTTTGTGAAGTTTTGAAGTCTCGTTCTCACTCCTACTACTCGTTCTAGTAATCACTGCTCGTTACAAATTTTTTCTACGACTTCTCGTTGTCATCCTCAATACTCGTTATCATTTTACTACTCGTTCTCAAACCAAATACTCGTTGCCATTGTACTAAACGACATTTTATTTTATAGTAAAAATTTAATTTTTAGTAAAAAATTGAATGTTTAGTGAAAAGTCGAATTTAAGATTTAATTTATAGTGGAAAATTTAACAGTTAATGTAAAATTAAAGTTAGAATTAAATTTTGAATTTTTAGTGAAATTTTTTTTTTTTTGAAAATTTGGATTTTAGTGAAAAATTGAATTTTTACTGTAACATTAAATTTAGAGTGAAAAATTATTTTTTTTTAGATTTTTTTTGTGAATACATTCCAAAACTCGTTCTCAGTAGTAACTGCTCGTTACTCATTCAAGCTACTCGTTCCTTGTTCAACTACTTGCTGTCATTCTAACTACTCGTCTCCACTTCAACGAGTGATGCCTTTTATTAGTTCACATGCCACACAGTGCTGCCAACTTGCTGCTCAAGTTGTAGAACATTGATGGACAAACTGACGGCAAATCTGTGCGTCGGGCAGACATCTCTTCCGTACCACTTCCGACATTTCATAATGTGCGCTCTGTTTTGGACACATGCACAAATGAGCACTCCCCTCTATTTCTCAAAATAGCAATTATTATTTAAAAATAATAAATACAATTTTTAAAAAACATTTAAATTCTTAACAAACTGCTATACATTTTACAATTTAATTGCCTAATTAATGCGCTAACACTTTAAAGTGCTTAATTACTTAACTCATCATGTCGCAAGTGATTCAAATACATTATGTGGTCTCTTTTACACTGCTCTGTTTTTCAGCTTTTCTTTGTGTTTCGCCCTCTCTCCCTTTTTTCAACGTTATTGAAGTGTAAAATATACCAGCTGCAAATGAATCCTACTGCTGAATAAATCAAAATTTGCTGCGTCAGCAAAATGCTGCGCATAATTTATCATTTATAATACTTTTTACATCTTATCACGTTCATCATCATCATCATCAGCAGCATCATTCTCATCTGAATCATGTGGTTTATTCATTCGCGATGAGTTGGAAAATCTGCATCATTAGCAGTCGTTATTCTGGTTAGAGCATAGTCGAGTTAATCCGTTCAACCGCCCCCATTCAAGAATGAATCCTGCAGATTAAAATTGCTATCCTAATAAAACAAAAATGTTTAAAATTATTATCTAAAATCTAGAATACATATGGTATATATTTTTGATTTCCACACACATTTAAAAATATTTCAACCCGCAGCAGCTCATCTGTATTATGTATCCCGTTAATTTATTTTTCCTTTGCACAGCTGTGCTCCATATGGTGTTGCTGCTCTTCGCCGGCACATTTTCATTCGCATTTCACTCAGCTCATGTCACAGCTCTTTTGTTTTATGCTCACTTTTGGTTTAAAACCCTCGCTCTTCTCGCCACGTGATGACTATCAACAACGTCGTTCATTTTATTTGCTCCGCTACCTTTTTCAATTTTGTAATGATTTTTTTTTTTTTTTTTTTTAAGTGTATTTTTTGACAGCTTACATGCTTTTCGCATTTAAGTTTTTGTGATTCAGTAATTGGCTCATACAATGTTGTTGGCCCGTCGGTGTAATACTTTTAAATTCAGTCTCGTTATAAATTTAGCCCCAAAGCCTGAATTATGTACCTTATGAGCGTGCGTTATTAATTCATTGACTTCGTTTTGAAATATTATTATCACCATAGTTTTAAGATGAACCGAATTAATTAAGTATTTAGGTTTTTAAAATGTTCCTTGAACTTTCCTAGTTGATATTTACCCTATTAAGGTAGACATGATAATGATCTGATTATGTTGGCCCGGTAACAGATCGGTTTATGACAAGGCAAAATAACCTATGATCATTTTTCGATCACAACCATATGCTATAATAGTTTGGCACTACAGTCCTATAAGAACTTAGGCCGAGCTCTCTCACCATTTTGAGCTGTGCGTGTTATATTTGTACTCAAAGTGGTGGGACCTACAGTTTATTGCCGAATCCGAACGGCGGGTGAGAGCTTTTCATAGGAAATGTTTTACTCTCGTAGGTTTGCCATTTACTGCGGAGAGGTAGCGCGGTATAGAAAAATGTTTCTATGAAAAGATGTTGTTAGCCCCAGTCCAGACTTGAACCGGGAACCTTTTGGCTCGCAGTCCAACGCACTAACCACTGAGCTACTGCGACTACAACATTTTGCCAAATAAAATTCTCTGAAGAATTTTTAAAATTATTCCGTAAATTTTTGTCTTATGTAAGATGTATGCACAAAAGTGTGCGGGTTACGATCGGCTGATCACCCATTTTCAGTACCAAGCAGCGTAGATGTACAAGTAATATAAGTTTTGAGTTTTTTTGATGTAGCACTTTTTGTTTTTCTGTAATCGTGATTTCAACGAACGGTAGGACAGATGGACATCAGGTAACGGTCCTTTGATCACGCCTATTTTCAATATATTTATTCAATTAACAAAGTTCTGAGCAGTGATTTTATTTTATTCTTCATTTTCATAATAATAACTCAATCACAAGTTTGTGACAAATAAAGTGGCAGGTTTAATTTTGGTTTAAAACATATTTACGAACAATTTTAACTTCTGTTTGTCATGTGTTTTAAAACGGTAATGCATTTTCTCACACTTTTCTCGAATTTTTTACGAGAATAAAATTTTATGACTAAAAAAAAGTGGAAATAATTCTTCAAATCTTCCATCAGAAATGCAACAAAATGTCAGAGTAGGCGTCGTCGTCACTAGGGATTAAATTTTCGATTTAACTTTGATGTAAAGATGCTTCAACTCGACCTCATTTTATGTGTTTTTCTTGGAAGATTTTTTTAGTTGCATCAGCAGATGATGATGAAGATGACGATGATAATAAAATCACATGAAACTGAGTCATATGTTGTGTTATGTTTGATGTTGTTAAAAGCAGAGTTTTAACACTTGGCTTACTTTTTAATTTCTTTTTAAAACTTCAATGAAAAAATACATACATTTCTTTCTAAATTATAAAATACGCTGCATAATACAAAGAGTCAGTGCAGAAGTTCAAGGTCTCTGATTTTAAAGCCTTTTAAGGAATGCCTTCATGCCAGAAATAGCAACAAACGGCAAGTGAAAAAGCAGTTTTTACCTAAAATTCATATAAAGCAACATTTAGTGAAACTATGCACAACAATAGCAGAAATACTGACAAAACGTCAGAATATCCAAAAAATCATCTAACCAATTTCAAGACAGTAGCAAATCAAAGAGCTCCAAATATTGGCAAATCTGCGTTATATCATTTTTCAAAGCAAAGCAGCTGCTTTCAAAGGTTCTTAAGAAAAACGCAACAAAAGTAAAAAAAACGGCTGTAGTGGAAGTGGTATTCAAGAACTACAACAAACTATTGAAAAAATAAACGAAAAAAAAATATTTTTTTGCGTGGTCGTGAACGCACCTTTCTTACGAAGTTGCTGCGAAGCGTGAATAATTTCCCACGTTTAGTAGAAATTTAAAACAAATTAAAATTGAAAATAAAAATAAAAATAAATTTCGAATAATTCATAAAAAACGCATCATTAATCATGTTCCAAAAGCAATAAACGTTACAAGTAGTGGTAGTAATAACTGACAGTCTCGGCAGTCTGAGAGGCTCTACTACACACAGAGTCAACAAACCATATAGAAACGCCCTGAAACTACTATGGTCAATCACCTATAACAACTAAACGCGAAACGAAATATAATTGTTAATGAAAACTTTCAACTCATTTTAATATATTTAGTTCTGTGTTCTGTATACAACATAATAATTACGCATGTTCTTGCTGATGCATATCTGTACAAAATTTAGAAAAAGGTCTTCAATTATTACGAACTATTTTTTATTTATTTTATATTTCTATTTTACTTTTCTTTATATACCCTACTAAAGGTGTAAAAGTGAAAGGGGTATATTCAATTTGGTCATTCGTTTGTGACACCCAAAATCTAAATTTATCGAGTTTAGATCAAAATATCTCAAAAACATATTAAAAATAAATCATATTACTTACTTACTTAAATGGCCCTTACAACCGTGGGTCGGTTTTGGCCGCTGAGATGAAGCCGCGCCAGTCGGATCTGCTTTGCGCGCGCTGACGCCAGTTAGAAATACCAAGCGTTGCCAGGTTGTCCTCAACTTGGTCTTTCCAACGCAGATTTGGACGCCCTCTTCTACGCTGTCCACCTTCGAGTTTCGATTCAAGCACCTTCTTGGCTGGAGTGTTTTCATCCATTCGTTCGACATGACCTAGCCAGCGAAGCCGCTGGATCTTGATGCGCTTGACTATGTCAATGTCGTCGAATATCTCATACAGCTCGTGGTTCATCCTGATTCGATACTCGTTAGCAAAGCAGATAGGGCCAAAGATTTTACGGAGAATCTTTCTCTCGAACGCTCCCAGTACTCTCTCATCGGTGGTGGCCAGCGTCCATGTTTCTGCACCATAAAGTAGGACGGGCATGATGAGTGACTTGTAGAGCGTTATTTTTGTCCGGCGAGAGAGGGCTCTGCTTCTCAATTGCCTACTGAGCCCAAAGTAGCACCTGTTGGCAAGAGTTATTCTCCGTTTGATCTCCAGGCTGACGTCGTTGTTGCTGTTTACGCTGGATCCCAGATAGACGAAGTCCTTCACAATGTCGAACTTGTGGGTGTCAAAATCAGCTTTTTGTCCAAGACGCACGGACTCTTTTTTGCTTGTTGACACAAGGAACTTCGTCTTGTCCTCGTTCACCGCTAGACCCATTCGACGCGACTCTTTCTCCAATCTGGAGAATGCTGCGCTGACTGCTCGTGTGCTCCTGCCAATGATATCAATATCGTCGGCATATGCGAGCAGCATGACACTTTTGTTGAGGATAGTGCCGCTTTGACGGAGTTCGGCAGCTCGAACTATTTTCTCCATCAATAAGTTAAAAAAGTCGCACGATAGGGAGTCACCCTGTCTGAAACCTCGTTCGGTATGAAATGGCTCGGAGAGGTCTTTTCCTATTCTCACTGAGCAACGTGTGTTGCTCAGGGTCATCCTGCAAAGCCTTATAAGTTTCGCAGGTATACCGAACTCAGACATTGCGGCGTATAATCGTTTCCTTATCGGAGTGTCGAAGGCGGCTTTATAGTCGACTAATAGGTGGTAGGTGTCGATCTGTTTTTCTAGGGTCTTTTCCTGGATTAGGCGCAATGTGAAAATCTGGTCTATGGTGGACTTTCCAGGTCTGAAGCCGCACTGATAAGGTCCAATCAGTCTGTTGACGATGGGCTTCAGTCTTTCACATAATACGCTCGATAGAACCTTGTATGCGATATTGAGTAGGCTGATCCCACGGTAGTTGGCGCAGATAGTGGGATCCCCTTTCTTAAGGATTGGGCAGAGTACACTGAGGTTCCAGTCACTTGGCATGCTTTCATCCGACCATATTCTGCTTACGAGCTCGTGCATGCTCTCTATTAGCTCTTCGCCTCCGGTCTTAAACAATTCAGCAGGCAGGCCATCAGCACCTGCGGCTTTGTTGTTTTTCAGCCGAGCAATGGCTGTTCTGACCTCGTCATGGTCGGGTGGCGGAATCTCAACGTCGTCATCAAGTACTGGGGTTGCCGGGTTTGCTTCTCTATCGGTGGAATTGATGAGGTCATCATCACCGGTCAGCAGTTTAGAGAAGTGATCCCTCCATATTTTCAGTGTGCTCTGGATATCTGTCACTAGATTCCCGTTCTCATCTTTACAGGAAGAGGCTCCGGATTTTGAACCTCCGGCTAGGCGTCTTATTTTCTCGAAGAATTTTCGAGCCTCATTCCTGTCCCCATGCATCTCAATCTCCTCACACTCACGTCTTTCTGCCTCGCTTTTTTTACGCCTGAAAAGACGTCTCTCTTCCCTCCTCTTCTCTTTGTATCGCTCCTTCGCAGCTCGCGTAGCTACTGACTGCAGGGTGGATTTGTACGCAGCGTCTTTCTCTGCAGTGGCCGCGCGACACTCTTGGTCATACCACTGATTCCTCAGGGGGCGTTGGAATCCAAGCACCTCTTCGGCAGCCGTACGCATAGAGCAGGAGATATGATTCCACTGCGCGCTTATATCATCGAGAGGAGGAGTGCTTTGTCTAAGCAGGTGTGAGAGTCGAGTGGAAAAGGCTTGCGTTGTCTGTTGTGATTGCAGTTTACCGACGTCTAGCTTTCTCTGCGTTTGGTTCCGTACGTTCTTCGCAGCGCTTAAGCGTGTGCGGACCTTGGCTGCTACAAGGTAATGATCCGAGTCCATATTGGCACCTCGGATAGTGCGTACGTCCATCACGCTTGAAGCGTGCCTTCCGTCAATCACAACGTGATCAATTTGATTTCGAGTTTTTTGATCGGGCGACAACCATGTGGCCTTGTGGATATCGAAATGTTCGAATCTAGTGCTACTAACTACCATGTTTCGTGCTGCGGCGAAGTCGATTAGCCTCGTTCCGTTATCGGAAGTGTTGGCATGGAGGCTAAATTTTCCGATTGTGGGACAATAGATGGCTTCTCTGCCCACCTTGGCGTTAAAATCGCCTAGCACGATTTTGATATCGTGGCGGGGGCAGCGCTCGTACGCGTTGTCTAGGCGCTCGTAGAAGCGCTCTTTTGTCTCGTCATCTTTCTCGTTCGTCGGAGCGTGTGCACAAATTAGGCTGATATGGAAATATTTAGCCTTGATGCGGATTGTTGCCAGCCTTTCGTCCACGGGCGTGAACCTAGAGACAAGGTGGCGGAGTCTCTTGCCGACCACAAATCCACATCCAAATTCGTGTCTCTCCGCATGGCAGCTGTAGTAGATATCACAGGACGCTTGTTTCGAACAGCCCTGTCCCGTCCATCGCATCTCCTGGATAGCGGTGATGTCAGCCTTATATTTTTCGAGGACATCTGCCAGCTGGATAGAGGCACCTTCCCTATAAAGGGTCCGGACATTCCAGGTGCATATCCGTAAATCATGGTCCTTAAAACGTTTGCGTGGGTCGTCATCGTTGTAATCGGTCGTTATCCGAGGCTTCTTTTTTGTTTTCATTGGGCGCATAGGTTTTTTCCGTGGTGGGACCCAAACCCAACGCACGAACCCTCACTCTGAGGGAGATGCTCGCCACTCACTTTAGCCGACTTCTACACCGGGTGGTGTAGAGCGCCGTTTCCAGGGACTTCCACGAGGAGGACTTCCACCGAAGTGGAGGTGTCACCATTTGACAATTTGTCAATTCTGGTGACCAGTGAGTTGACTTGAGACGACACCGACAAGGATTGCGCTGGCTTCGCCATGTTGAAGCACTCAGACACGTTGCCTTGTGATAATCGCCCCCATAGTCCCGATTAGCATATATTATTAGCATATATTAAAATTAGTCTATACAATTTTTTGGAAAACTAGTTTTAAAGTATTTTTTTTTACCCTACACTAAGAGTGAGTACGCCGTTTGTAACACCCAGAAGGAAGCATCTCCGGTATGGAAAAGTATATATATTCTTGATCAGCATGTGTTTAGCGATGTCCGTCTCTCTGTTGAATTTAGATTACTTATACACCTACGCTGTATGTGCGAAAAAATTGGCTAGATCGGTCCATTGTGACAGTGATCTGACCATTTATATTCAAATACCTCATATAAAATTTACATCTATAGGTAAACTTTTTTTGGTCAAATATATATTGACTTCATGCTCAAATACATGAAAATAATGATTTCCCGCGAAACGACTTGGTGTTCCCAAAAAAAAAAATCGAAATTCGGTACACCTACCCATTTGTAAATATGGGTATCAAATGAATGGAAATTCTTCAGCGATTGAAAGTTTGTAGTTATTTTCAGGATTCGTATACCCTGGTGACCTATATACCACTTTAAATGGTAACCACACATATGTGTAGGGTATTTATAGTCGGCGTAGACCAACTATAATTTTATTATTCTAATAATTCATAATAACACCTACTATAACATGTCCCTACTTTAAAATTTCCCATGTGATCTAATCTTCCCAACTGTTTTATTTTAAAAAGTGTCTGAAACGAGTTTAAAAATTTGATAAACAATAGAATGCCCATAGGAGAAATCATGTTCAGTATCAAATTTTAAACGTTTTTCTTCTTTTTTGTTTTCATTGGGCGCATAGGTTTTTTCCGTGGTGGGACCCAAACCCAACGCACGAACCCTCACTCTGAGGGAGATGCTCGCCACTCACTTTAGCCGACTTCTACACCGGGTGGTGTAGAGCGCCGTTTCCAGGGACTTCCACGAGGAGGACTTCCACCGAAGTGGAGGTGTCACCATTTGACAATTTGTCAATTCTGGTGACCAGTGAGTTGACTTGAGACGACACCGACAAGGATTGCGCTGGCTTCGCCATGTTGAAGCACTCAGACACGTTGCCTTGTGATAATCGCCCCCATAGTCCCGATTAGCATATATTATTAGCATATATTAAAATTAGTCTATACAATTTTTTGGAAAACTAGTTTTAAAGTATTTTTTTTTACCCTACACTAAGAGTGAGTACGCCGTTTGTAACACCCAGAAGGAAGCATCTCCGGTATGGAAAAGTATATATATTCTTGATCAGCATGTGTTTAGCGATGTCCGTCTCTCTGTTGAATTTAGATTACTTATACACCTACGCTGTATGTGCGAAAAAATTGGCTAGATCGGTCCATTGTGACAGTGATCTGACCATTTATATTCAAATACCTCATATAAAATTTACATCTATAGGTAAACTTTTTTTGGTCAAATATATATTGACTTCATGCTCAAATACATGAAAATAATGATTTCCCGCGAAACGACTTGGTGTTCCCAAAAAAAAAAATCGAAATTCGGTACACCTACCCATTTGTAAATATGGGTATCAAATGAATGGAAATTCTTCAGCGATTGAAAGTTTGTAGTTATTTTCAGGATTCGTATACCCTGGTGACCTATATACCACTTTAAATGGTAACCACACATATGTGTAGGGTATTTATAGTCGGCGTAGACCAACTATAATTTTATTATTCTAATAATTCATAATAACACCTACTATAACATGTCCCTACTTTAAAATTTCCCATGTGATCTAATCTTCCCAACTGTTTTATTTTAAAAAGTGTCTGAAACGAGTTTAAAAATTTGATAAACAATAGAATGCCCATAGGAGAAATCATGTTCAGTATCAAATTTTAAACGTTTTTGTTTATGTAAAGGGCGTCAATATACTTTTGATCAATGTGACCTCTTCAGTCCATTTAGCGATGTCCGCCAGTACATTCAAATCACGACTATGAACAATTTTATATATATATTTTTTGATCAGCTTTACCTCTACCTCCCTCCTAAGTCGTATTAGCGACGTCCCTCTGTCTTTTCAACCGTTGAATTCATAATTACAGGAAAACAAGAAGAGCTAGATCAATAAAATTTTAAAGTTAGATTATTTGTATATTTTACACTGTCTGGATTAGTTTACCTTTGACCTATGACCCGACCGCCTTTTTACAATTACTTGTTTTAGCGAGATCCGCCTGTCATTTCATTCGTTGAAATCACTATTATAGTAAAACAGGAAGAACTATTTCAATGAATCTCAGAAAATAGTTCACTTATATACCTATGTTATCTGGTATTGAAAATGGGCGAGATTTGTAGAACTTAGCCCAAAGTTCCGCCCACATTTTACATGGTAAATTTACAAATTTTCACATATCACTAGTAAAAATTATGTTATGGTCCTGATCGGGAACTAATCACAGAAAAAAATGTACATCATATTGATGAATTCCGTTCTTCAAACCAGGATTCATTGTATTGAAGAGCCATTCATAATATTTATGACTAATGCCATCAATGTTATGAATGCTATCATAAATATGAAGAACGCTTGGTAACTGTCGAAAAAGTGTTCTTCAAAATGATGACCTGTATGTGAAGAATACGTTTCATCATATTAATGATCAAATACATAAAATACAACATATATGTTCTTCATATTGAAGAACGCTGTTCATTAAACAAAATTTCTATCAACATATTTTTTTTTCGTTCATGTTTT
This sequence comes from Dryomyza anilis, assembly GCA_951804985.1. NCBI lineage: Eukaryota > Metazoa > Arthropoda > Insecta > Diptera > Dryomyzidae > Dryomyza > Dryomyza anilis. The sequence continues at coordinate 2,971,364 of OX638131.1, read as the reverse complement.
GCCGTGCTTCTCAATTCTCAAGTAGTTCTTGTGTTTTACTTCTTATATAATGCTTGCTCGACATGCATAAATTAGTAAAATGTTTTATAATATATTTATTATAATTACATCTTTTTGTTAATAAAAAGTTATATTTATAAAATATATTTATAAAAAAAAAAAATTTCAAACAATTTTTTTTTTCAAAAAATTTGTTTCGAACAAATTTTTTTTTTCGAAAAAATTTTTTTTCGAACAAATTTTTTTTTTCAAAATTTTTTTTTTTCGAAATTTTTTTTTTCTGGAACAATTTTTTTTGTCCAAATTTTTTTTGGGATAATTTTTTTACTGTTATTTTATAAATATAATTTTTACACTTTTTTCAAATTATTTTATAAAAAAAATATTGAAAAAATATTATGAACAAATTCATCAATATAATTATTCAAATTCATTGTATTGAATATTTTGTTCATTATATAATGAATACTTTCATTAATATGTCATTTAATGAACGGTGGTATCAATATGATGAATCTGGTAGTTGGTGAAAAAATTCATAATATTTATGAATAAATTCATCATATTGAAGAATTTTTTTTTTCTGTGATCATTGTATTTTGACTTTTTCATAATTCGAGCAGTCTTCTTTATTACAGACATTTTCTATTAGGGATATGTAGCACAGAAAAAAAATGTACATCATTTTGATGAATTCCATTCTTCAAACTATGATTCATTGTATTGAAAAACCATTCATAATATTAATGACTAACGCCATTATTGTCATGAATGTTAACATAAATAAGAAGAACGCTTGGTAACTGTCGAAAAAGTGTTCTTCAAAATGATGACCTGTATGAGAAGAATACGTTTCATCATATTAATGAACCAAAATATAAAATACAACATATATGTTCATCATATTAAAGAACGCTGTTCATAAAACCAAATATTTTTTTTTCAAACAAAAAAAAATTTACAATTTTTTTTGTCGAAAAAAAATTTTTTTTTTTCAAAAAAATATTTTATTTTCAAAAAATATTTTTTTTTCGGAACAATTTTTTTCCAAACATATTTTTTTTTAATTTTTGTACTGTTATTTTTTAAATAAAATTTTTACAACAATTTTTTTTCAAATTTTATAAAAAAAAAAAAAAATTTTTGAAAAAATTTTATAAACAAATTCATCAATATGACAATTCATGAACGATGGTATCAATTTGACGAATCTGGTAGTTGGTGAAAAAATTCATAATATTTATGAATAAATCTGTCATATTTAAGATTTTTTTTTCTGGGGGGGTATTTAAAGTCGTTCTAGACCTTCTTATTAACTTCATAAAACCAACTACAAAAAGTTTACGCTTCAATATTTTTCATGTGTCCCACCATACCTTCCTTTCTGTTTTTTTTTATTTTCTCTTTTTCTTTTTTTTGTGTTTTCTTTTTTCATTTCTCAACAAAACTTCTTCTAATCTTTATAATGCGTTGTTAATTTCTTAAATCAACGGCATGAGTTCTTTGTTATAGCAGCCTGCTACTTCTCTAATACGTGATCGTAGATCAAAGCCCTACAAAAATAAATGACAACCACACGTTCCACAAACAACGAAGCTCGTTTGCTGTCTACAAGATGCGGCTACAGTCTCCAAACTGCAGCAGTCGCCTCAGACCCACGGCTAAGCGCAGCAAATAAATCAAATAATTCACACAAAAATACAAAAAAAAAAAACGGTTGGGGTAGACAGACCTTTCGACAGACCTTCCAACAGTACGACAGTCCAATAGTTAAACCATCCAACAGTCTGTAAATACTTCGTTGGTTGTAAAACAGAGACACCCAATACTATATGAAATTCAGAAATATACAACTCTGAGCCCCTCTCTGACTAGAAACTAACAACAGAAAAAACCGTCGTCGATCTTTCTTTTTCTATCTGCTGCTGCGCCTTTGGGTAGCCTTCGCTTTAACCGTCCCGTCCGATCATGCGGCAAGTTGGGGCCTCAAGAAATCCGCATCCACGTCCGCGTCGATGTTTTGCTTTCCTAATCTATTTTAAGAATAGAGCTGCCCTGTCTTATGTTTTTTTTTTATTTATTATTTTTAGTGTCACTTATGCTCTGCGCGCTTGCATTATACAAAGCGATCGTGCTCTGTGACACGAACAGCGCACGATTTAGGCTTTTGCGAGAGCCACTGCGCAGATCAGATCGATCATTGATCAGAGCAGAAAAAAAAGAAACTATACGAAAAAAGAGAGTTGAACCTGAGTTCATTGCACGTGTCACTAGGCTTTGTTTACTTTTTTCTTCAGTTAGGTTTTTGTTAGTGGTACCAATATCAAACAGGTTTTTTATGTTACGAACAAGTACTCAATACAAGTTTTTTGTATTTTTTAAAGAGACTCTTAAAAGTCTTGTCATCCTATTGAAGCTGCTCTTTCAAAACCGCACAATTTGCTCTTTTATTGATAAAAACTCTTTGATGTTTTATCTCTTTTTTGTTTTTAGTCACTATATTTTTTCGCTCTTTGCTATTTTATAATTGTGCGCACCTTTTTAAGCAAACCAGTTTATTGTATTTGATTGTTGCTCTTTCCAAACACTGCATTTGCTCTTTTATTGTCAATAACTCTTTTGTTTTTTTCACTCTATTTTAGTTTTAATTGTTTTATATATTGCTCTCTTAACTTTTAATTATTTTCAGCGATTTTTGAAGCAAACCTGTTCATTATATTCTTCTATTTTTTAATTTATTATATTTATTGCTCTCACTTGAGTTTGCTCTTAAGTCTTCAGTCATAATATTGACTAAAGTTGTTCTTTAAAACTTCATATTTACTCTTTCAGTATCAAAAACTCTTTGCTCTTTTTTTTATTTTTAGCTCTCTTTGCTATTTTGTTATTTTCCGCACTTTTTAAGCAAACCTGTTTATTGATTTTTTTTTTTTTTTGATTTTTTCATATATTGCTCTAACTTGATTTGGTCTCGTATTTTTCGGTGTCTTAAATCTTAAATATAACATTAGCGGAGGTAAACCGTAAAATTCTCGTTTCTGCGCGTTTCTGCTCCCTCCACACCGGAGCTTTTGTGCTCTTCGGCATGGTTTTTGCTTTCTTCAGTATCGTAACTGCTCTTTTTTTTTCTTAAACTCGCCTAAAGGGTTTTTTTTATGTTTTTCTTTTATATTATTTTTTTGTTCTTTTTTTATTAGTTTTAGACAAGGTTTCATCAGTAAATACAAAACAAAAACTACAAAAACCTTTTGTTGAACCCGTGCTGCGATGTTGGTGCATGCTTGTGTTAAAGGCACCATTAAAGAACACCTGAAGTAGTTAAGATCTGGCCACATAATGGTTTTTAGTTCAGCTGATGATTGAGCAGGTCGTGTAGGGTGGTTGCGACGGCGGCGGTGTGGTTTTCTAAAGCTTTCACTAAGATTTCAAATCAATTTGTGTAACTTTTATAATTATAATTAAAATTAAATTAGTTACATTAACAACTTAAAAGTATTAAAATATCTAACTGAATCAATTAAAGATTTAAATGTTCATAAATTATAATATTTATTGAATTAATTGGAATTTAATAATAGCGTCTTTGAGGCATTCCGTACCAAATCGATCACGCGTTTCGAAATTATTCATATAACTGATCAGGAATATTGAGATGTTTTTCTCTAGAGAAACAGGAGTTCAAAGTTACAAATAATTGATCTGTTGTATACCCTGTTGTATACCCTGTTGTATACCCTACACAGAAATATATTTCTCCAACTACCAGATTCATCATATTGATACCACTGTTCATTAAATGACATATTGATGAATGTATTCATTATATATTCCACGTATTCATACTAGAAGAATGAAATACAATGAATTTGAGTCGTCATATATATGAACATACATTTTTAATTTAATTTTTTTTTTACGTTTTCAAAAAGAAAATGTCGGAAAAATTTATTAAAAACAAAACATTCGATAACTTTTTTTTTTCAAAAAAATATACAAAAATATTTTTTTTTTCAATATAAAAACAATTTTTTTTTTGAAATATATTTTTTATAATTACGTTTTTTATTAATAGAAAGTTGTAATTATAAATAAATATAAAATTTTTTGATTGAAATTTGCTTTGATGAACAGAATTCTTCAATATGATGTACATATATGTTGTATGTTATGTATTTATTCATTAATATGATGAAACGTATTCTTCACATACAGTTGAAGAACACTTTTTCGACAGTTACCAAGCGTTCATCATATTAGTGATCGCATTCATTACATTGATGTCGTTAGTCATAAATATTATGAATGATTCTTCAATACAATAAATCATGGTTCGAAGAACGGAATCCATCAATATGATTTACATTTGTTTTTCTGTGAAGCAGAAATGTTCCTTATTAGGGTAGTCATGCTCATGATCTTATTATATTGGTCTTGTAACGGATGGGGTAATGAAATAAGTCAGTTCCTAGAATAATTTATAATATGATAGATGTTTACAATAAAATATCTCATCTTTGTGAAATTATTTGAGGATTATTCGAGGAAACTGTTCATTGAGAACAGGGGCGCTACAGGGACACTACAAAAGTAGAGCGACAGGGACAGCAAACGACGCCATATTTCTTGCCGCTCTTTTGACATTTCTCTTCAGTAAGGTTTGCCATTTCACGATGAAGACATGTACGAATTCGAATTTCGGTAGTAAATTTTAATAATTTTGACTCGTTGTTGGCTCGTATATCTTTCCATCATGAAATGGCAAACCTTACTGAAGAGAAATGTCAAAAGAGCAGCAAGAAATATGGCGTCGTTTGCTGTCCCTGTCGCTCTACTTTTGTAGCGCTCTTATTGAAAAACCCTTTATATATCATTGACATTTTTTCTTGTTATTAACATATCTGTTTTAGAACCAACATGAACAGATCATAACAATTTATTTTCAAATAGCGCAAATTTCTTCTAGAGACCAGATTAAAAAAAGACAATATTCAGTTGCCCAAATTAAAAATAAATCCAAGATGTAAAATCTCGAACTTGACTTCTAGTTTTTAACGATTTATATTGTGTAATATCTTCTTTTTATAATTAAAAATTAGTTTTCCATGTCATCTACTTTTTGTAATTCTTTAACTTGTCTCAATTGTGTTAATATCCATGGGTTTTACAATCTATTTGTTTTATTTCACACATTTGCCTAATAATTCATAGTTTTTTTTATTCCATTTAATAATTTTAATTTTCCACAATTTTCTGCACTCAACGACCAGACAAGTTCGTCATGTTGATTGCTGAGTTCCACATCAATTTCTTGAATTTTACGTTGATCAATTTTATTTTCTTCATTTTTGTTTAATGTATGTTTTGTATGTTTTCCTAACAATTTTCCCCATTAGCTGCGAATTTCCTTGCGGCTGCGTCATCCTCTTGAACTTCCTTGTTGTGTGAAGCTATTTTTCAGCTCATTTGTTTTTTTATTATTCTTAATTATTTCTATCTCGTCTGGATCAATGCCTTAAATAATTTGACTGCATTATTTTTTGCCAGAGCGGAAGTTAAAATTTTCAATTTTAATTTTGTTAAAGTTTTTTATTAATTCAAATTGTTAAATTTTTCAGTTTTAAAATTTAATACTAATTAATAAAATTATTAGTAGTAAATACTATTTAATTTTTCACTTTTTTATTTTTTTTTTAATGCTAAATACTAAATAAATTTACCACAATAATTTTTTTCTATCATATCATTTTATATATTCATTAACATTTGTGATTAATGATCTAATTTTGTAAATTTTTTTCTTACTTTCAGGTACGTAAACCAACCTTTTAAATATTGCTTAATATGAACTCTTATATTAGAGGTGTGGTAAGTCTTTTTAAGTGTAGAGATTTTTATCAGTTTTCAGCGTATAATTTCTGTCATTTTTGGGTCTACAAATTTGTTATATGAAGTATATGACAACATTAAGACACGCGATTTAAAAGAGCTATGATTAATGGTTTTTGTAAAAGATATGTTTTCGATTTATCTTTTTGATATTTAGAAATTTAGAAAAATATGTAACAGTTTATTGCGATCTTAATTCATATTTTCAAAAAGTTTTCAGACATCGAATTTAAAAAAAACGACAAATGATCTTAGGTCTGAGAAATACAAAAAGTTGTATTCAAATCCATGTAATTTGAAACCTACTTAAATTTGGGATATAATTTAATATTCAAATTTAACTAAACAATTAAAAGTGAAATTACAGTAAAAGTTTTTTCAAAAATTAATTTAGTAAAGTTCTGCAATTTTTGTAATTCAAAAAATGTTTGAAGGGTTCGTGATATTTCGATGATCACTTTGATAGAAATTGTTACGTGCTAGGAAAATACTGAGTATGTAGTAAAAATCAGCATACTAGAATTATATAGTACAATTTTGGTTGTGATTTCACAAAAATTGTGCGTTTTTAGTTATAATGATTAGAACTGATCGAAGTACAATTTCTAAAATTAGTTTTTTATATCCACAAGGAAATACTGATTTATCTTTTTAATTTTCTGTATGATTCTAAATTAAGTTTCAATTTTTTAAATCAGGATTTTTTTTTTAATCTGAGATTTTATTGATACAGAATCCCAGATGTTAAAAAAATCTATATTTTAAAAATTGAAACTTAATTTAGAAACGGAAGGATGAATGCACTATTTTTATGTTATAAATTTCAAATAATAAAATAGTCATAATATAATTTCTTGGATTTTATTAGTGATGGTGAAAAACGGATTATTGTAGTTTTTGCAGAAATAGATCAAAATCGACCTTCCATTGCATGAACTAGACCTTCCATGTAAAAGTGAGAACAATACTTATATTGCAGGAAGAACTGCAAGAACATGAATACAATGTCTAGGTCTTGTTCTCGCATCATTACTAGATTTTACATCAAAAACTCTATCGATTGACCTTCCATTACAAAAACAACCCTGCAAGAATAAGAACAAGATTGACCGTACAAGAGCACGAACAAGTCTGACCCTGCAAGCACAAAACCTTCTCTAAAAATAACAACAAGACAGATTTTGCAAGAGCAAGAACAAAACTTACCTTGCAGAAACAACTGCAAGAACATGACTGCAATGTCCAGTTCTTGCATCATTAGATTTTATATCCTAAATTCAATCGATCGACCTTCCATTTCAAGAACAAGACCAACCCTGCAAGGTTAAGAACCAGATTGACTTTGCAAGTGTAAGAACAAGACTGACTCTGCAAGAACAAGATTGACCGGCAAGAAAAAAACCTGCACTGCAAGTGAGAAAAAACATGATTGATCTTTCAAGAGCAAAAACAACCCTTAACTTGCAAAAACAAGAACAAAATCTTCCATTGCAAGAACAAGACGGACTTTGTAGAAACAAGTGGAAAAACAAGACTACAATGTCTAGTTCATGCTCTTGAATTTGAACATCATTAGATTCTATGTACTATATTCAAGCGAACTATCTGTCATTGCAAGAACAAGACTTACCATACAAGAGAAAGAACAAGAACCAGATTGACCTTGCAAGAACAGGAGGAAGTGCAAGAACAAGACTTCAATGTCTAGTTCTTTCATATGATAATCACTGGATTCTTTATACTATAATCAATCGATGGACCTTCCATTGCAAGAACAAGACCTACTTTGCACGAGTAATATGAACATGAATGTCCTGGCAGTAGCAATAACAAGACTGATCCTGCAAGAACAAGACTACAATGTCTAGTTCTTGTTCTTGCATTTGATCATCACTATATTATATATCCTTGATTTAATCGATCGACCTTCCATTGCATGAACAAGACCTTTCGTACAAGAGTGAGAACAAGAACAAACTGATCTTGCAAGAGCTAGAACAAGACTTACCTTGCAGAAACAACTGCAAGAACATGACTGCAATGTCCATTCTTGTTCTTGCATCACTGGATTCTATATACTAAATTCAAATGATCGACCTTCCAATTCAAGAACAAGACCAACCCTGCAAGGGTAAGAACAAGATTGACCATGCAAGAGTAAGAACAAGACTGACTCTGCTAGAACAAGAATGACCGTCCATAGCAAGAACAAACTCTACACTGCAGGAGTGAGAAAAAGAACATGATTGACCTTGCAGGGACAAATGCAAGACTATGTCAAGTTCGTTGTCTTGCTTTTCATAATTAATAAATTCTAAGATGCTATTTTCTTTGTACTTTTATTCAAATTTGAGTTTTGTTAAGCAAAAGAAAAATGGGCTTGTTTCGGTTTCAGTTTCCATAATTTATTTTAATTAAGAATATATATAATTTTAAACCTCAAAATTCAAATTCATTTTTTTTTTTCTAAATTTTAATCTCATTCAAATCATTCTACCACAATGCGTTTTTAATCTTGTATCTTGTATAATTTCTTTCCATATGAACTTCTTTTCTATCTGCGCATAAAACAGATTGAACAAAAAACAACAAAATTTTTTTCGTTCAAACTCTTAACTCACAACAAAACTGAAAACATAGCCAACAAAAGCCATATTAAAAAAAAAAACTCAACTGCAAAACGCAAGACGAATCTTGTTCTGTCATGTTTATTTTTGTGCTTGCACAACAAAAAAAAAACTACGAAAAAAAAACAACAAAAATATAAAAAAAAACAGCCGTCTTGTATCTAAAACTCAGAGCTCTTCCATTTCATTCCTCACACATTATACGTCTCAAAGTTACTACGCGAAGAACCAAAAACGTTCCAAACATCGCTCAATCGTCTGTCGTTGGGGCGATCGTTCATTCGGTGCGTCTGTCTGTCTTTTGGTCTGTCTGTCGGTGCGTCCGTCCAATCTTCCGTCTACTACCTTCCTAACCAAACATCACAGATCTAAATACGATCCCAAGTAACCACGACATTGTGTGCGCTCAACCCTACGATAAAAATCAAAAAAAATCAGTTTTTTTTTTAATAATTTTTTCCTAATAAGAAATTTTCCGCTTTAACGAACACTTGAGAGCTCTTTTTGGTTCCACTCTCAACTCTAAGAGCGTTATTACCGCATACGATATGTATTTTTTTGAAAGAGAGTAATTTACATTTGATCATATATGGTTCTCTATTATCTCCATTATTGCGGGTGCATTAACTTGTTTTGGTTTAGAGTTGCCAACCTTTAAACTTCGTTACTCCCATTACCCCAAAGAATTGCAAAAAAGCAGAAAAGACATAAAATAGAACAATGCGTGGCAAGATGTCAACCCATTATTTAAAGTTATAATTGATTCAATTCAGAAGTCAATTCTAACCTCTGTCTGTAAACTCGCCGTAGCATTCTCCAAAGCCAATAATTATCTCAAAATGGACTTGTGGATTTTTGTGAGTCATAGGGATCCAGACAACATTTTTGGCATGGTGGAGGCAGTTTAGAAACAATTTTTCGACATATTTCAAACAGAGAAAGGTGGAGTTTGTATCACAAGCTGTCTGTTTTCTGCCCGTACCCAAAATATATCAAAATATATAAATAATCTTCTAATAAAAATCCACAAAATTTTACCACCTGCTATACACTTTCCAAATTTTTCCATTTAAATATGCCCGAAATATTCCTGAAAAAGGCCAGAAATTTGGTCTTGTGAAATATCTAATAAATTCGCTCTTATTTTTGCCGGTCGAAGTTGGAAGGTTTAAAAAGGACTGTCCTTCCAAAAAAAAGACAAATGGTCACCGTATTTATAGGCCGTATATCTCAAAGAATATCTAGATTTTTGGAACCGGAACCGTTATTAAAAAAAATATGTGGTACTGTAATCAGAACCCTTATAATCTATTTGATTGGAACCGGAACTGCTATTTTAAAAATCTTGAAACGAGAACAGGAACCGATATTCCAAACGGTTTTAGTCCTGCTTGTTATAGGTAACGAGTTGATACTTAAAAAATTATATAAATCCGGTGACCATTCGTACTTCTTTTTAATCCCTTGCTTTATGAAATATGTTCCAAATGAAGGACATTTTATTTTTATACCCTACACTAAGAGTGATGGGTATATTACAGAAAAACTATTACAGAAAAACTAGAAGAACTAGATAAATGAAATTCCTAATTTAGATTACTTCTATATCTAAGCTGTCTGAACAAGAAAATTTGCATGCTCGGTCAATTGTGACCTGAGAACCGAAATACCTTATATAAAATTTACATCTAAAGAAGAATTTTACTTTATACGGTTTTAGGTGAACTTTCTTGGTCAAATATATTTGACTCTATGCTCAAATAATTGAAAATAATGCTTTCCGTGAACCGACTTGTGGGTCCCCAAACGGTATACCTACCCTTTTGTACATATGGGTGTCAAATGAAAGGAAATTCTTCAGCGATTGAAAGTTTGTAGATATTTTCAGTATTCCATTGTGACCTATGCACCACTTCAATTGGTAATCGCACATAGTATCTCATATGTGTAGGGTATTTAAAGTCGGCGTAGACCGACTATAACAATTCATAATACCAACAATTTCCCTACTCCAAAATTTCCCAAGTGACTTAACCTTCCTTACTGTTTTTTTTTAATTTTTCTTATTTTCTAATAAAATAAATTTTTCGATAAACATGTTTTATTTGTTCAGAAACTTTTTTTTGGACAAAAATTCAATTTCAAAATATTTTGTGTGTGATATCTAAAAATTAATATTATTTTAACGTTTTCAAAAATTATCGTATTAAATAAATAATGTTGAAATTTCCTTTTTTTCTATTATGATACAAAGCTCGAAAGTTTAATTAACTTTTAAAAGACGGTATCTTAAATCGAAATTTTCCACTGCCTCACATATTTCTCAATTTACTCCATTTGCATTGGCGATAAGTATTCAAATTCTCTTCGATCAATTTTTAGCTCTTTTTGCGTTTAAATGCTCTAAGTATAGATGCTCTTTTTTGTCTTCTCCTTCTTCTTTATAAACAGCTTGTATTAATTTCTCTTTATTGCCTAGTTGTTGTCGTTTTTGTTGGGAGTTTTATTTAGTTTCTCGTTATGTTATGCTTCTTCGCGCTGCAACTCTACTCGCTGTTGCTTCTTGCTGATCGTGAAACTCGTCTCGTATTCAGTTGGCTGCGAGACGTCAATCGTGACGAGTGTGTTTTAAAAAATCGTTCGAGTTCGAATTCGAGTTTGCGTTTGTTTTCTTTCCATAGTGTAGCAAAACAACGAAACACTCTTCAAAAATAGCAACGCGTACTAAATAAAATTCAATCAAAAAAAATAAAGTTTGTGAAAAAATTTAATTAAAACGAATAAAAAATTAAATTTTTTAACATAGTTTTCACGTATGTAATTTCGGCACGTTGTGCGAACGGTTTGCGCCAGCGTGGTGCGTTCGGATTGTGTCTACAATTTTTATTTTTGTGATTCAGTGTCAAAAATATAAAATAAAATAAAAAAAATACAGCAAATTTTAAAACAAAATGCATGAAATGTAAATTGTGAAAATACTGCAATATTTGATCTCAAGTGCAAATTTTCTAGTGAATTTTTAAGATTTTCGAAATTTTTGAAATAAAATTGTCAAAACAAAAATTTTACTCAACAACTGCTGCGACGCTGAAATACAGTTTGGATTTTGGATTTTCACAAAAAAATGTAATTAGAATTTTTTTTTTTTTTAAATTTTAATTTAGGAGCCAAAAACCATTTCAAGCAACTACGCACTATTTGTAAAATTAACTAATAGTTTATGTTGTTGTTTAGTAAATTTACAGATATTATAAAATTTCATTGTTAAAGTAATTCCAAAATTTTGAATTTTGGTTAATTTGGATTTCAGCGCAATTTTTCATGCAACTACGCACGATTAGTAAAATTAATAAACTGCTTAGTTAAAAGTTTAGTCAATGTACAGATATCAAATAATTTAAAATGCCAAAGTAATCCAAAATTTAGAATTTTGGTTAATTCGGATTTCAACGCATAAAAACAATTTTAAGCAACTACGCACTATTAGTAAAATTAACTACAGTTTAGTTAAAAGTTTGCTGAAGTAACAGAAATCGAAAAATTGCTATTTTTGTTTTATGACATGGTCCTCGTCGTCGGCACATGTTTACATAATTATTTTTATAGTCAATATATATTTAAGTCGGGAAAAAATTATATTTTTGTTTTAAAACTTAATTAAAATGCGTAGCTGCTATACGCATAGCAAACAAATTTTTGCATATAAAACAGTTTATGATTTTCAAGATTTATTAGCTGTTTTAAAACCACCTTTTAATGCAAATTCATTTTTTTTAAACAATTTATTTATGTCTTTTATGATTCTTATTAATATTTGAAATGCTAAAACTTGTTTATTTAAATTTTCTTTTGTTGAAATAATTAACAAATGATTATGACAAACACTTGAACGTTTTAATTTTGATTTTTGATTTACGACTTCAACACGTGTGTCGATTGAGTTGATTAAAAAAAAATGTACGCTTTCTATAAAAATTCATTAAGTGGCTTCTGGCTCGCTGTCTGACTAAAAACTAATCAAGCAAAAAAAAAAAAAAACGAAATTATAATTAAGTTAATCATGCAAATGCTGACTGCAAGAAATAATTTGAAATTGAGAGTCTCAGCTGAAAACTATGTAATTATTTAATGTGTGTTTCTTTTTTTAGTTTTACTACAAAGTTTTGCCAGTCATTTGAAAATGTGCTGCATAAAATTGTTTTAATTTAAAAAAAATAATCTCATTTATAACATTTATTTTATTTATAAATTTTTCGCATTAAGTTTTATGAAGTATTAAAGTAACTTCTCGCTGTTTTTAGTATCAGACACGTTTACCAAATAAACTTTAAAAGAAATTACACTATGCAACATACATTTTTGCTATGACATTACATATAAAATGTCTATATATAATTCGTGTGTGCTTCTTCCTACTCAATTTTTAACTTATAGCGTAAAGTTTTTCAGTTAATGAAATTTGAAATTGCATGTTCTATTTTAGCCGATAGAATTTTACAAAAGTGCTTTTCGAAAAAACTTTAAACAGACATTTATTTTAAATTGTCATAAGAAATTTGAATTTAAAATGGAATGCCAAAATTTAAATTAGTTTTTTTAGATATTTGAAACTAAACTCGAAAGATTAGGTTTTTTTTTATCTCTAAGATTTAATTTGAAAATAGAAAAAATCAAGGCTATTTAGCATATATCCTAACTAAAGAACACAATATAAAATTTTCTGTTATCGGTTCTTCACTCAGAGAACAAAAAACCAAGTTTACGATTATTAATTCTAAAGGATACGAAACAATAGTTTTTCCTATTAATTCAACAGTTTTTATAGTATTTTATACTATTGTTTAGTTAATAAGGTGGTCAACATTAATTCAATAGGACATGTTATTGATAAAATAGTAATTTTACTATTGTTTCAATAGTTTATTTTATAGTGCAATACTATTGATTATTAATAGTTTTAGTCACATTAAATAAACTATTATAATAATGTGATAAAACCATTAAAAATACAAAAAAGTACTTTTTCAATGTAAAAAAAACTTGTAATGGTTTTTTATTTTATTATTTTTGATTTTTAAAATTAATGATAAAAAAGAAAAAATGATAAAAGAAAAAAATCAAAGTCATCTAGCACATAGTCCAATCTAACGAACGAAATTACTAAATTTCTGGCATGAGCTCTATTTTTTTTTGAAATATGCTAGTCCAAATCAGCTCTCTAAAAATATATCGAAATAATGTATGGGATGCCTATTTTTGTTCTCTTTTTGTAGACTATTGGTATGTTCGATTTCTTTATAATTTTTACTTTTTACAATTACTACGTTTTATATTTTATTTTGCAATAGTTTTAAAATTTAATTTTCAGTGTTTAATTATTTTATTAAATTGTTAATATGTAGTGAAATTTTCAGTTAAAAATTTTTGTGTCACATTTTTTTTTTTGTTGTAATTTCTTTATTGCGTTTTTGCTTTGTCGCATATCTTTTAGTTAAATACTTTGAAATCACAAAATTATTTAATTTTTCTTCGTGGAAGTTAATGACGCATGTGCAGCGAGCACGTCAAACGAAAATTAATAAAAACAAGTTTCGGAAACTATTTCGTTTAACAGTAAATTATATAAGAGCTTTGTTAAATTAAATAATTTTATAATAAAAAAAAAATGATTAAACTGTGCAACATGTTTTCCTACTGTTTTTAAATGTCATCGAAACCTTTAAATGATTTTTTTTGTAAATTTTAATTTTTAAAATTTTATATATTGAATTAGAAAACCTTTATTTTTGGTGTATATATTTCACATTCGATGAAACTACATCAAAATGATGAACGTTGATTTTTGAAAAATTCATAAATTTTTCATGTATTTGATCTATTAGGAATCAAATAAACCTTTACAAGATTATGAATGGTTTTGTGTAACATGATGTATTTGTTCATAGTTTGAATAATTTTTCAATAATATGATACATTTTTTGTACATTTTTTTAGTACAAATATAACACGCACATCTCAAATGGTGGTAGCTCAGTGGTTAGTGCGTTGGACTGCGAGCCGAAAGGTCCCCGGTTCAAGCCTGAACTGGGGCTAACAAAGTCTTTTTATAGAAACATTTTTCTATACCGCGCTACCTCTCGGCAGTAAATGGCAAACTTACGAGAGTAAAAACATTGCCTATGAAAAGCTCTCACCCGCCGTTCGGATTCGGCAATAACTGTAGGTCCCACCACGTTGAGTACAAATATAAAACGCACAGCTCAAAATGGTGAGAGAGCTCGGCCTAAGTTCTTATAGGACTGTAGCGCCAAACTATTATTATTTTTATTATTATGATACATTTTTCAATTAAAATTATGAATTTTTAACAAAATGTTGACTTTTTCACTAATATGATGATTATTTCATTAATATGATGAATTTTTCAATTAAAATGATGAATTTGCTACTTCATATTCAATTTTAAAATTATATGATGAATTTTTCAATTGAAATTATTCACCAATTTGAAGAATTATTTAATAATATGATGAATTTTTTATTTAAAATGATAAATTTGTTATTTTTTACATATATTATACATTTTGCTATTAAAATTATGAATTTATCAATAAAATATTAACTTTTTTACCGAATATTAACTTTTCGACCGAAGTTCTATACAGGACAGTAGCGCCAAACTATTATTATTTTTATTATTATGATACATTTTTCAATTAAAATTATGAATTTTTCAATAAAATGTTGACTTTTTCACTAATATGATGATTATTTCATTAATATGATGAATTTTTCAATTAAAATGATGAATTTGTTACTTCATAATCAATTTTAAAATAATATGATGAATTTTTCTATTGAAATTATCCACCAATTTGAAGAATTATTTATTAATATGACGAATTTTTCATTTAAAATTATAAATTTATTATTTTTTTTACTAATATTATACATTTTTCTATTAAAATTAATTTTTGTTAATGAATTTTCTGTTAAAATGATAAATTTTCTATTAAAATGATAAATTTTGCCATAATATCTAATAATCTCTTCTCATACATTGATGTTATTCATCATTATAATGAACGATCGTAACTGTTGATATGATTAATTAATATTCTGAATTTGTTCAGTAATCTGAAGAATTATTCATCAATGAACCATCGTTTTTAATTTTAATTAATTTTCATTAATATGATGAACGACAGATACAGATGGTGTTTGAAAAGAATCTTCATTTTAATGAAAATATTCATAATATTTAAGAACTGTTCATTGTTTTTAACAACCATTCATAAATATAATGAATTTGTATATTTTTGATAAAAAAAAAACACACATCAATTTAATGAATATATTTATTATGATTAATTTTTCATTAATGAACGTTCGTCTACATTTTGATGAATATTTTGTACGTATATTATTGATTAATTTTATAAAAGTAAAATTAATGAGTTTGTAATTTTACAATAAGTTTGAAGTTTTACAACCAATTTGTAATTTTACAATAATTTTGTAGTTTTACAATAAACTTGTAATTTTACAATAAAATTGTAATTTATCATAAATTTGTAATTTTACAATAAATTTGTAGTTTTACAATAAATTGGCGTTGTAATTTAGGAATTACGAGTTATATATCGCTTGTTGACATTTTTCAACTATTATTGCTGATGTTTAATTCTATAATAATGGATTTCAAGCTGTAGTGTGCCATACTACTATAAATATTATTATGATGATATTTTTCATTCATTCTTTATTTTTAATTTGATTAAAAAAATATTTTTTTCTCATAAACTAAAATTTAATTAAAAATTTGATCATTCTTCTTTGGAGCTCCTAACAACACAACACCTTACGATGACTACCTGAATAATACGACTGACTACCTGCTGCCTTATTTTTATTTTATATTTTCTATCCATTTCTCATTTTATTTGGTATATTGTTGTTTTGGTCGTTCTGTTTTTGTACCAAAACAATTTTAAGTGAATCGGCTTTTGCCACTTGAGCAACGAAGTGTACTGCCAAAACCACCGGTATTGTCTGCCCTTTATAATGGGTACAATATAAGTGGTTACGACAAGCATTTCGCACAGTCTAAAGGTAAATCATATCCTTAACTGCGATAGAACTTGGAGTTTTCTCTATTTTTGTTCGGTTTATCTTCAGCACTTTAGTTTATCTGCTTTACTATATTTTAACTTGGTAAATATATTTTATTTTCTTTACTATATTCCTCATCGGTTTATCGTGATGTTAACTAACGTCTGTGGTGATTTTTATGGTGGCGCAGAGTTTATTGATTTTTCTCATATAATTGTTGTTTATCTAACCATCGAATTGTGTTTATTTTGCTCTAAATAAACATCGACTGACTGTAAATATATAGAAATGATTAAAGACATTTGCATGCGAAAGTAGTGTTTTGTGGGAAATACATTTATGTTTATCAGGAAATTTGGTTAGGCGCTGATTATGTTGTATATTCAAAAGAAAAATATATTTCAGTGAGATTTAAAAAATTATAATGAGTATGAATACTTTAAAATAATTTAAGTTTAATATTATTATTTTTTTTTTGAAGAAATAAAAAAATTATCATCAAACAATTACATTAGACAACAAATGGAGACCTTTTTTAATTATCCACGATCTTAGATGATTTTTCGATGGAGATTGTCTCAAGTTTTCCAGTTATTGCGTAATAACTCAAAAACTTACTATGTTATATTTTTTGCTTATCTAACCCAAACAGTCATGTGAACTACATTATCTGGTCTTGATCATGTTTTTTCTTAATAGGTAAAATTCATACTTGGAAATGAAATTCGTGTAATAGTTAAAATATTGAAGTTCAAGTAGGACAAATAGAAAAAATCTTTTTATTTAAAACTTTTGTAGATTTCTATTTACTGAGCAATTTGTTATGAAATTCTAGAAAAACTAAAAAAAAAATTTCAAATATCAATAAAAATTTGAAAATTCATTTTTTTTAATGAAATTTTTCATTTTTATTAAAATCACAATATTACTCAACTTTTGGCTGTACTTTTCTGCAGTTTTCAAGTTGCTGAACAATTAATACAAAATTCAGATTCGAGAAAGCTCTTCAAAATTTTACAACTCAGTTAAATACAGTATAAATACCTTATGAAAGCGGTTTATCTACAGCTTATTATTCTAGAATCATTATATTTTTGCCATTTTCAATACTATAATTTAAAACCACAAACAAAATAATTTTTTAAATTACAAAAAAGATTGTTGGGCTCAACCCCTAATTGTGCCGGGTCAAAGTTAACAAAAAAACTTTCCATTACCAAGCGGTTTGCTTAATACGTTGCACGATTTTTCTATTTATTGGAGATTTTTTTTTCTACTATATTATTTTGTTTTCACGAAAAACTCGCTATAATTTTATAGCATAAACTTGTAATCAATCAATAACGAACTTGATCGTCATCACAATCAACAGCAACATGATGGGGACTATAATTGATCAATCATATTGTTTAGAAGATTCCAGCGAAACTTTCGTTTTTCTTTTTAAACACAACGAGAAATATACGAGATTTATGTGAAAACATAAAATCTAAAAAATAATAAAACCATCAATTCTACGAAAAGTATTACAAGAAAAAAATAATAATAAAGTTGGCGGTTCAAATTTAAAATTGAAAAAATATGGTAAAAAAATTGAAAACATAAAGAAAACTCTCAGGAAGCAATAAAAACTAAATAAACACTCAAGCAATTATGCCGCAAAGATGTTGTACAAATAGATGTCAAAAGTAGTCTTCAAAAACAGTACTAGAAATTCAAATAAACTTTTTCTAAATTATCCAAACAATGTCAAAACTCACTGTATAGAAGCGAGAGTTCTTTTGAAAATTGATAAGCATCTTGATTACAAATGGGAACAAGGTATAAAATGTGAAAAACACAGCACTGAAGTTGTTGAAAACCAAAGGCTCAGGATGCAGTCGAAAGAAAAGAAAACACACAATAAAATGTAATGTTTATACAAACAGCAGAGAATGCGATAAAAAAAAACCTATTACGAAATTGTATAACATGCTAAGCACACTCAGAGGTTGGGCCATAACTATTACATAGACCCAGACCCTGTGCGAGACCCCGACCAAGTAAGCATTCTCGGTCAGACAATTAGTGTTGCTGCTGATGATGTTGATAGAGACAACAGCAGCATCAGCAGGGTCGGGATGTTGTCGAGATGACGACCGACCGGCACTCATAAAAGCAGATAAAGGCGATAATAATAGTTGAGTCGAAAATAAAGTAGTTAAACTTCTTGGAACCACCTCGCACACACACGCTGTGACAGCAGTTGTTACCCTTAGAGTTTGTGTTTTCTACGTAGTGGCTACGGTTAATGATATTTTAATATTTCGTTTAGGTGCACGTGGTAGATTTTTTTTTAATTTGCGTTGTTTTGTTCTTGAAATAGAAAAAAGAAGATCATTTGAGTAGCTTCATTAGTCAGTGGCAATGATGGGTTTAAGGAAGCTATGGAAAAAAGAAGAGCCCAATCAAAGGGTTTTGGAGTTGTTATTAGTTTGTAGTACTAGTACAAAGTTCTAAAATGAAAATTTAACCTATAATAGTAATTTATATTTTCAAATAAGTGACGTCGTTGTATATAATGAAATGACCTTCCCAACGAACTATGTTTATTTCGTGCAGCTCCAGAATTTTAGTCAGAAATATCGATTACATAATTAAACCAATTTTGTGACCCTTATAGTACAATATTTAAGCGTCTATTTTCGTATAATCTCAATCACCTGGGTATTTATTTATTATCAGAATTGTATAGATGGAGAATGGTCATTTTGAATGAACTATGTTTTTTTCAGGTACCCCTGAAATTTTGGTTACTGGAAAATAATTAGTTTGTATTAAGATACGTATTTCCAAAATATAAATTACCTACTATTAAAGGTATCATTTTCAAAACACAAATTCGTTTAATCTGAAAACCCTGAATATAAAGTAATTGTCATCGTTGGAGAGGTAATGCAAGAATCTTTCTTACGAATAATGTTTGGTTAGTACATCCCCATAGTCTTGGTCACAGCGGTCACTTAACAGAACCACTTTGGCGGTACCTTATAGTACAAACTTTGGAGTCAAAGTCCGTTTAATATGAAATATTTAGCAGGGTATTTAGCTATTGGCATCATTGGATATATGGACACGTGACCTTTTCAAAAAACTATGTTTGGTTTATGCACCCCCAGAATCTTGCTCACGGCGGTCATTTTTAAAAGCAATTTATGTGTTTTCTTATAGTACACAACTTTATGGTTAAAATTCCTATATTTGAAATCCTTTGGTATTCAGCTTTTAACATCGCTGCACTCCCAAAATCCTGGTCACAGCGGTCACTTAAAATAATTGTTTAGCCTCTTTTTAGAATACCAAATTGTAGAACTGTGCTACTCAATACAATTTTTCCTATGGGCATTCCATATCTCTTTTCTATATAAATCGAGGGTGCTGAGTCTTAATGCATACTCAGTTTTTTCATATCACGTAGAGTTTTTAGGAAAATAGCCAAAGAAATTTCAGGATCATTCCTCAGCCACTTTTTAGAATACAAAAATTGCAGAACCTTACAAAAGTAGTTTTTTAATGAATTTAAAACCCAATTTTTCTCTCAAATGTCATGTCAATTTAAAATATAAAAAGAAATACACATATTCTAATTAGATTTCAAGTTATTGGGATTTAAATTCGAAAAACTTGAATTTTTTTAAAGACTATTTTTGTCATATTTAGTTCAAATTTTATAAATAAAAAAAAATTGTGCTAGTTTAACACTGGAACATAGTCCAAACTAACACTCTAAATAACTAACTTTCTAATATCGGTTCTACTTATATTGAAAATTTAATTGCAAATTAAGAATTATCAAAATAAAGTTATCAAAAGTTATTGCTGCAGTATTAAAGCAAAAATGCACTAACAATTTAGTAAATATTAATTTTTCTTTACTGTGAATTTGGTAATTCATTTAGACACATTTTCGACTGTTAGTCACACCAATAAATAAAGCGCTAACTTGGTCAACGGAAAGTTACGAAGCCACAATATGAACAATAACGACGTTCAGTCGATACAACGTCACATTAATTTTGCAATAAATACAAACAAGATACATGGTACTAAATATTATCACACATTATTCCAAAACAATCAGCTATAATACAAAGGACAGACAGACGGACAGACAGGCAGTCAGAATTGGCAAAAATAAATGAAGAAGCAGTTAAAGGAAGAGAAGCAGAAGCGGAAGAAGACATAGTAAATGCACAAAACAGGCGCAACCACTCCTTGAAAACCACTTTCGTGGTAGCAAAAGTTCGGGCACAACCTCAGTTTGAGGCAGTGGGATAGATGGACGGACGGACGCTCGGTTGGTCGGTTGGTAGTCAGAGCAGACATCACCCCGCGTCTTGGCGTTTAAATCACTTTGTTTTGTCGTTTGTTTTTTTTTCTGTTGTTGGCCAAAATAAATGATGGCTTTCTTTATGCAGCAACAGCAGCAGCTAGCAGCATGTTGCCGGTTCGATTGCGACATATGCAGTTGATGCAAAAAGAAAAACACCAACAACAAACGCAATTTTATGCCACAACTCGAAACTAATTTATAACGTGCGTCGTCGTTCGTCGTCGTTGTCCAGTCAAAAGACGGCAACGAAAACTATACGAAATTTCAGACACACGAACAACTACAACAACGAAGAAGTTGCCGAGATCCTTCAGTCAGTCGCCTAACGGTATTTTGAGCCGTGAGGCTGCGCATGCGCAACGAAATCAAGTTATAGAGTAGATGAGTTGGCGGAGAGCTGAGGGACGAATGAATACGTATGTGAGAGAGTGAGCGAGAGGCAGAATAAGTAGAAGAATAAGCAGTAGACATAGATAATGGGGGTAAAAAGTTACGAAAGGGACGAAGATGAACGGCGGAAAATGAAGAGCAAATCAGAAGATAAAGGGGAGTCCAAAACCAGAACCAACTTAAAACTTATAACAAATTCAGTGGAGTTTCGGTTGCAGGGTCTTCACTGCATTTGCAACAACTACAACAAATTAAAACAAGTTACCAGCATTTGTTTTTGTTATTATTTTTGTGCACATGAACTGGTTCTTTGGCCCACATGAAAAGACCAACCAAATAAACAAAATATTTACCAAGGTGCGTGACAAATGTTTCGTTGATTTGACAACTCTTTTAGTTGAAGTAACTAATTTTTTTTTTGTTATTTTAATTAATTTATGTTAGAACGTTTTAACTAAGTTTTTGTTATTTATATTTAAAAGAAATTTAAAATTTTTTTTTATATTAAAAAATGAATTAGAATGTATTTTACAAACTATTTTAATTAAAATAACAAATTAAATGTTATTATAACAAACTAACTGTTTTGTAACTGTCCAACTTTTTATTCATTTAATTATAATTTAAAATTTTAGATTTTATTTTTAAAGTTAAACATAATTAATTTATTTTTTTAGTTAATTTTTTTTTGTTAGTTGAAAATATCTTTAATATAAATGACGTAAAACCTTATTTTTAATACATTTTAGCAAAATTATCAAAAAAGTAATTCAAAATATGACTAAAATATGTTGCGAACAAATTTACAAACTTTTTGTTATTATAACAAATATCTTATGTTCAAATATTGTTTGACAAAATAACGAATATTCATGTTTTAAAACCGCATTACATTATTTTGTACTTCAAAAAGTAGGTTCTACTCTATTTTTAATATTTTGTTGATTTGTAAACTTAACAAACTTGTTTTGCTATAACAAAATTTCAATAATAATGAATATATCTTACTTTTTCAGAAGTAGAAATTTATTTTGAATGCTTTTCAACAAAATTATAAAAAACTAATACATAATATGCTTGAAATTTGATGCGAAAAATTTACAAACTTTTTGTTATTATAACAAACTAGCTGGACCCGTGCACGACTCGTGCCAAGATTTTGTGAATGCAAGGATATGGAGTGATTTTATTAATATAAAGAACATATTTATTATGAATTTATGTGAATTTTAGAGTGTTGAATTTTAGTGTGGTGAGTTTTAGTGTAGTGAATTTTAGTGTGGTGAGTTTAGTGTTGTGAGTTTTAGTGTGGTGAATTTTGGTGTGGTAAGTTTTGTTGTGGTGAATTTTAGAGTGGTGAGTTTTAGTGTGGTGTGTTTTAGTGTGGTGAGTTTGAGTGTGGTGAATTTAAGAGTGGTGAGTTTTAGTTTGGTGAGTTTTAGTTTGGTGAATTTCGGTGTGGTGAGTTTAAAGAATTTGGGATGGTTGGTATACCCAGGTGTGAAATATCATAAGATCACTACAAAGATCACTATAATATCTGTTGAAATACACCATCTGGAAAATGTACCTTCTATGGGGGGTGCCACGCCCAGTGGTCTAATACCGCCCACATTCCGCGAGAACGTTTAGAATGGTTATATATAACGCTGACCAGAATTTCATTAAATTTGCTATGCTAATTGCGGACATAATGTGTTTTTAATTTTTGGGTTATATGGGAGGTGCCACGCCCACGCCACCAATCTCACCGAGATATAGCCTATACTCTGCCCAGACCCAACATACATGTTGTGTCAAAATTTGATTCAATTCGGTTCAGCCGTTTTGACGCCTATTCGGAACATACAGACATACATACTTACATTCGCAAATATATAGTAGATTTATATTCAAATATTTTTTGACAAAATAAATAATGTTCATGCTTTAAGACCACATAACATTATTTTGTACATCAAAAAGTAGGTTCTACTCTATTTTTAATATTTTGTTGATTTGTTAACTTAACAAACTTGTTTTGCTATCACTAAATATAAATGAAAATGAATTTAGCTTTTTTTTTTAGATGTAGAAAATTATTTTGAATACTTTGTTAGCACAATTATAAAAATAATGCATAATATGCTTGAAATTTGTTGCAAAAAATTGACAAACTTTTTGTTATTTTAACAAATTTTTAACAAATTTGTTGCACTCAAGTATTTGTCAACGACTACGAAATTTAGCAATACCTCAAAAATTCTGTGAATTGATATAAACTACAGCCACATGCGAAACGCTCGGCTCATTTCACTAACGAACCACTTTGGCCTGGTCTGATCTCAGCTGCAAATTCAATTAATGTGCGTTGTGCCCACCGAACGAACGCAGTTGAGGATGCAGTCGTCGGTCGCATGAACTGGTTTTGAGTTGGTGCTGCTGCTGCGCAACTCTTTACGATGCAATTTGTAGCAATTTTTGCAACTTTTCTGTTTTTTGTGCCATTTTTTTTGTGGTTACTTTAGTGAATTCGGCTGGATTTTCGTGTTTGCCACAACTGGAAGTGTTGCTGATTTTTTCGAAAGGGCCTCATAAATGTTGGCAGTCAGGTCAAGGTCAATTACGTGTGCTAAATTTTCATAAAATCAGGAAAAAAAATATATAAAAAAAACTCTAAACAACGCGTTAAACACTTAAGTGCTTTTGGCACTTGAACTAAATGCCAGAAAGAGAGAAAAGCAGGAAATAAATGAAAAGATTTTTCAAATTGAAATTTTTTGGTCGAAAGTCAGGCGTCAGACCAGACGTCATTAATCGTACGCGTAGTCTTTAGGTCGTTACCAGGATTATTATGGTGCAGATGCTAACTTCGCTGGTTGGTTGATGAAATCAGGTCAAAAATGATGATGTGTGGTTATTTTGGCTGCTTTTATTCCTCATACTTATCGGCAGAATCTGCAGCTGAGGTAGATGATTTTTAATGGGGCGGAATTTGTTTTGGACAACTTTGTTGTTTATCGTTTGGCTACTGCATGGATTTTTGGTCTTCTTTGTGATTTAACGGTACTTAATTAAAATAAATGGCTTTGCAGATAAAAATTTTAGTATTTATTTTTATGTTTTTAATTTTTGCTTATTTGAATTGTTTTTTTTTTTTTTATATATATTTTTTTTTTATATATTCATTTTATTTTTATTTAGATTTTTTAAAATTAAATTGTTGCTAATTTTAGAGTCAACTTAAAATTTCAAAATTAGCTAAACTTTCGGTCAACCTAAGCAAATATATAAATTGCTTAAATATTTGCACTTTTAATTGCCACAATTTGTGTTGCCTCTATAAGTATCTGTTCTTTTGTATTTTCTATACAACACCGAATTATTTTTTAAATAGAAAACGCACGCGTACAACTGTTTCTCCTTCTTTAAAAAAATAGCATTTAATAGAATGTGGCACATACCATTTTTATTTGGGAAAAATCACAACTTGTACTGATTTCTTTGTAATATCGCTAATTGTCAGATTTTCATTCGAATATTTATTATTTTTTTTCTTTTTGTTTTTACTCTAATTTTTAGCAATATAAACAAAGTTTATATTTTCAGTTTCGCGCAAACATTTTTTTTATTTACCTCCAATATTTATTTTCGTAAGTGTTGCTTTATTTTTGCAGTTGGTTTCTTCAGATTATTTCATCATAAATGTATGCGATATTTTGCAGTATCATTTACTATATAAGAATTTTCTGTAAATTACTCAGTTTTTTTTATTTCACTTTAATCATTAAATTTAATTAATGATGATGAGCGGCGCTTCGAGTTAATTAACAGATGCAAGTTTTTTTTAATGTCATTATTTTTTTAATATTTATAAAGTTGCATTGAATATTAACTGAAAATTTGATTTTTAATGAAAAATGGAATTTTTAGTGACAAATTTAATCTTTAATGAAAAATGGAATTTTTAGTGAAAAATTGAATTTTTAGTGAAAAATTGAATTTTTAGTGAAAAATTGAATTTTTAGTGAAAAATTGAATTTTTAGTGGAAAATTGAATTTTTAGTGAAAAATTGAATTTTTAGTGAAAAATTGAATTTTTAGTGAAAAATTGAATTTTTAGTGAAAAATTGAATTTTTAGTGAAAAATTGAATTTTTAGTGAAAAAATTGAATTTTTAGTGAAAAATTGAATTTTTAGTGAAAAATTGAATTTTTAGTGAAAATTTGAATTTTTAGTGAACATTTAAATTTTTAGTGAAAAATTGAATTTTTAGTGAAAATTTGAATTTTTAGTGAAAATTTGAATTTTTAGTGAAAATTTGAATTTTTAGTGAAAATTTGAATTTTTAGTGAAAATTTGAATTTTTAGTGAAAATTTGAATTTTTAGTGAAAATTTGAATTGTTAGTGAAAAATTGAATTTTTAGTGAAAAATTGAATTTTTAGTGAAAATTTGAATTTTTAGTGAAAAATTGAATTTTTAGTGAAAAATTGAATTTTTGGTGAAAAATGAATTTTTAGTGAAAATTTGAATTATTAGTGATAAATTGAATTTTTAATGGAAAATAAGTATACTTTTGTAAATGGTTCTTCACATTATTTGCCAACCCTCCTCAAGGTTGTCTGAAAGTCGGAGAGAAACCCCCTACTTAATATACCTCAAAATCCCTTTTCCAAAACCGCAGCCTCAAATGACGAATGATTTCCGCATAAAAAAAACATTTTATTATTGCTGCTATCAGCAGCAACAATATGAAGTAGAAGAAGACGTAGCAGCAACAGTTAATATAATTACAATTCTTTTTAATAATAATAAACTCAACAATAAAAATGAATTTACTACTTTTTTGTGATTTTTTTTGTTATTACTGCTGTCAACTTGTTGTTGCTGCGTTGATTTTAATTGTTATCGTTATTGTTGTTGTTGCTTTCAAAATAGCATCTGCAATTGTTGCCGCCATTTTGTTTTTGGAAGTTTTTGTAAATTGGTTTTCATTGACAGACGACGAAGTACAGATAACCTCCGTCTCGTTTTGTTGTAGTTTTGTTGTAGTTATTGCGGGCAAACAATCGAAATTCCAATTGAAACCAGCAACAATCAATGAAAGATGCAGCCAGCAACATAAAGCATTGAAGTAGTAGCAACAGCTGCTGCTTAAATTTGAACAGCACGCATTGAGGTTAGTTTTTGTTTTGGGCGTTAAGTCATTAGTCGTTGTTTTTCTTCAATTTCACAGTTTTATTTAGTATTTTATATTTTAATATTTGATTATCAACTTTTTGCTTTGCTAGTTTTAAAGTTTTTTGTTATTTTGATTGTGGCGCGCAAATATTTAAATCGCCCCAAACGTTTTTCATATTTATTGCCAGCGTCAAAACATTGCTGAGATCAATAAAAGACCTCGTCGTGTCATAAAAATGTGGGTTGCTCTTGCAGAATACAGCGTCAAAGTTGAAAAATATAATAAAAACTAAAAGAAAAAACTTTAAACAATACAATATAATTATAAAAGAAAAAAACGACGAACTGCAGCATGTTGATTGAAAGAATGAATCGTTGTTTTTTTTCTGTTGTTTAAACTGAAAAGTTCGACCTCTCGCAACCAGGTACTACTGTTTTGTTCGTCATAAACAATACTATAAATAAATTGCTTACCACAGTAGTTAGTGATTGGCTGCTGCTGTGTTTCCTGAGGTTATATTTTAACCTAAACTGAACAATACAAAAATAAAAAATGTTTTGTACTACAAGTAACTATTGCATTTTTGGGTTTTATTTTATTTTGATTGCTGTTAACTTTTGGCCTACTTTGGTTAATTGAATTTGAACGATTAGAAACAGCAAAAAAGACGATCAAAATAGGTTGCTGCTGATTTGGCGAGTTTACGAGAACTTTCAGTCTTTAAAATATAGGTTGTTGCTTGAATAATTAAAAAATTGCAAAATGTCTAAAAAAAGTTACAAAAATGCTATTGAGTTTTAATAGAATTTAGAATTAACTAAAAATGAAATACAGTTTTTGTAATCTTTTGTTTTTGTTTCTGTTTCATAATCGAAATTTTTAATTTTATACGCCGAAAAAATTACTATAGTAAATTATACTACAGTTTTGTCTTTGTTTTGAATAAATGTAGTTCTACTATATTTTTATCATTTTTAAATACATTTGTATTTATTTAAATCAATTTACTCACACATTGTATTAGAAAGCGATTTCTACATAGTACAGAAACTGTACGGCGTCTTCGTAAAATAAAAACAGAATGTAGTAAAATTAAAAGTATATGTAGTAATTTCTCTACATATTTTAGGACGTATAAATAAAGACAAATCTAGTTATTTCCATACAAATGTACTAAAATTTTGTATAGTAATGCATTCAAATTATGTGGTTATTTTCCATACTATGAAATCTGCATCAATGTAGTAAAACCAAATACAATTGCTTTTGGACGTAAACCAAAGACATATGTATTTATGAAAAACATTTTTATTATCTTTTTTTTTCGGTATAATAATGAAAATATTTTAAAAAATTTTTGTTTATATTTACAGAAAATTTAGTACACATTTATTCTATTAACTGATTGTAACTGATCAAATTATAGTGGTAGATATTTCCTCTATTGAAGTAGACGTGTTAATGATTTTGTTCATACAACTAATCGGTTTCTGAAACGATCAATAACAATGATCAGATACCGATCACTTCCCAAACACATAAACATTCGAGTATGACAGGTTTAGGGTAGACATGATTTGATCATAATCTGATTATACTGTTCTTGTAACCGATGGAATTACACTTGTAGACATCTATCATTTGAAGCATTGAAATATTCATGTCCGTATAATTTTGGTCATTAAGCTGTGCCTATCTTGTACTGTGAAATACTACGACCAGTTTCCGATCATGTCACGAATATCGTTTCTATTCGTATATGATAATAACATGATCATGATCTGATGTAGATGTCCAGATCCTTTTTGCAATACAACTGATCAGGTAATGGCAATGTCAAAACCACGTGATCAATTTCTATTCGGGTTTGATATTGAGTTTGATAATGAGATTCGAGATTATGTAATGTCGCTATCCCAATTTCTTTTCGGGTATGGCAATGACGAAAACAATCGGGGTTGAGCAGGGACATGAGCAGGTTGATCTTGATCAAATTTCACTTATTGACATTTATTAAGTAGGCAGATTAAAGAGCAGATCATTTTTAAAATATAACTTCCATAGTTGGGAAAGATCAAAATATAGTGATTTAACAACTATATAATTTATTATATTATTTCTTTCATTTTACAAAATCACGCTTCAATAAATTTGATTGCATAATTAATTCAGCAACTACTGAATACTTTGCATCTGCGTTTATTGCTGCGCCGTCTACAATAATAAAGATAAATATCTTAAAAAAATAATAATTGAATAAATATTAATATACAAAAAAAAAACTTGAAACATAAATCTTAGCGCAAAATCATTTGTCATTTGAAACAGAGTCAACAACATGTTGTCCACATTTCCGCAAAAAAATAATAAAATAATGTTTACTATAACCCATAACTTTGAGTTTTTTTTATTTGTCGTAAGACAAGCAATAAATATATTTTATTTTTTTTCTTCCTACAACATTTTCTAATTGTTGAAATATTTCTTGACTTTTTTTATTCTATTGTAGCAACTACAAATTTTTTAATTTGTTGTGTTGTTGATTTAATCAAAATAATGTTGCCATTGTTTGTCAGATTTATTGGTTGCGTTAACCGCTTTTTTACGGTATTTATTACTATTGGCAATTAAATGTTTATGAATCTAATTAGTGACGACTTTGAGATGCATCGGAAGATTTATTTGTTATTTGCAATAATTGCTGAATGTTGTTAACTGTTGAGATTATGCGAAAATAATTTCTATTTCAATTCAATAATAGACCTAATTGGCACGGTTTGCGGAAGTCGCTTTGAAGGTCGGTCGTTGTAATAAATTTCGAATATTCGGAAAGTAAATAAAATTTTTAAAAGAAAACAAAAATATAAATATAAAAACCTAATAAAACACATAATTAAAATATAAAAAAAATAAAAAATATTGTTGAAAATTAAAAATATAAAAAAGTTATAAAGAAATTTAAAAAAAAATAAAAATAAATATATTTTTAAGATTAATGTTGTTTGTTTTTCGTCGACGGTCAAATAGAGTAATAAGAAATATAAATTAAAATATAAAAGATGTTTCAGCAACACGTTGCTAATGAATAATGTTCAGAAATATGTTGATAAACATAATTATATTAAAAATTAAGAGAATAAAAATGGTATTCATAAAAATTACAAAAAGAAAATAACAAAATGTAAAAAATTAATTATATCAAGTTTAAATAATTAAATAATTTAAATTATAACATGTAATAACAAAAATGTTAAAATTTAATTAATAATTTTAAAAAAAAATGTTATCGACAGCAATAAATAAAAATACGTAACAATATTATTACTGACCACTGAGCAATTACGCAAAGTTGCTGCTGACTGACTGACTGACATGTTGTTGCCTAATGATTTAATTACGATCGCATTGGCGACAACAACACTTGTTATAGCACTTAATAAATGTTTACAATTAGCCATGTAGTAAATGCTTCGAAAGGTTTACAACAATTTTTTTTTTGAATAACGTCAAATTGTAACGAAATACGCCACGAGTTGTTGCTAAAATAAAGTGCTTGAAATGGTTTTTGGTATTACTTCGAATACAAAGTAAAAACTATTGCTAATTTGATGTTTTATTTTTAATTTCTTTTTATTTAGAATTTACAGCGTTTATTTGTTAACAATTTAAAAAATAAAAAAATATCTATTTTTTGAAAGTGTAAGAAAAAATATTTTAAAACTGTTGCTGGCTTCACTTGCAACAACGCCGCATTGTTGCAGCTGTGCATCGTCGCGTGTGGTAGTAACCGCCAATGATTCCGTGCGTTAGTCTCGCAGAGACCAGTGTCCTGGGCAACATGAAGGAACGCGTCAAGGAGATGAAGGTTTTCGGTTGTCGCCTGAATTTTTGGAATAGCATCGGACATAGTCTGACAAGTTCGAAAGGTACGAGATTTTTATAATTTTTGATTTTATTATTTTTCAGTTTTTAGTGTTTTTTTAAGTGTAAGTGTTGCAGCCACATGTTGACGTGCTACAATGTTTCTTTTAAATGTTGCAGCAACATGTTTCTACACAAAAAATAACCAATTCAAATGTAGCTGTATAAAAATATTGATGATTGTATAACAAAAATGATGCAGCAACATGTTGCTTGGAAAAATGTTTTATTTTTGAAATGTTGCAGCAATGTATTGCTAATTAAAAACAAATTTTTTAAATGTTGCAGCAACATGTTTGTACACAAAACATGATTTTTAATGTTGCAGAATAAAATGAGGTAGCAAAATTGTTGATCAACGAAAATTTGAAACAGTATGTTGCTAAATAATATTACAGGTACATGCTAAACATAAATATTTCAGCAACATGTTGCAAACATAAATGTTGTAACAATAAACGAAATGTTGCAGAAACATGTAGCCTAACAAAAATGCTTAAAAAACAATATTGGAGAAACATGTTTCTTATATGTTGCTTCAACATTAAATAAAAAGTCTGCAACATTCCCTGCAACATTTTTGTATTATGATTTATTATATTTACATTGTTGCATAAACATTTTTGTAATAACATTGTTGCATTAACATTGTTGCATTAACATTGTTGCATTAACATTGTTGCATCAACATTATTACAACAACATTGTTGCAGCAACATGTTGCTAAACAAAAAAAAAATAATATTGCTAAGCACACATTAAAAAAAGTCTACAACATTTGCTGCAACATTTTTGTATTAAGATTGCTACATTAATATTGTTTCGTAAACATTGTTGCATCAGCATTGTTGCATCAACATTGTTTCAGCAACATGTTGCCACAAAAAAAAGTTAATATAACATTAAATTTGCATATAAATCGCTGCACAAAATATACTATTAACAAGCGCATTAAAGTCGTAACAAACTACAAAAAATCACGACTTTTATTTATAACCAAATCATGCCGCCGTCGTCGCCGTCGCCGCATGCGTGTTGCATGCAACATGTACAACTGTGCGCGCTGCGCAACTGCTGTCACTCGCTGTGACATTGATGAATGCATTCATCATCATGATAAAACTGGCTGCGCTGCGCTGCACTGCTCGCCGCTCTGTGCCGAGCAACATGAACACATGTGGCTGCCAGACCGATGCAGTCGCCAACATTGTTGATGGCAATCATGTGATTGACTTGCATTTTTCTTACTTTTACGAGTATGATTATTGTTATTATTATTATGCGCACAGTTTTTCTTTATTTCTTTCTTACAATGGATGTTGTTGCTGTTGCTGCTGCTGCTCTTGTTGCTGTTGCTCTTGTCATGTAAAACTCTTTTGATTATTACAGCGCAGCAACCACTCTACTAAATGATTAAGTGGTTTTTAATTAAGACTTGGTAACAACTAATGCATGCAATCACTATTTACTCTTTCAATGGCATTTCGTTTGAAGGTGAAAATGCTAATGGAAATGTAAAAATTCTTTAGTCGCCCACTGCGAGCGACATCTACCTACATTTGTTTTTATAAAATTTGCAGATATTTTAATATATTTTAATTGTATTTCTTTTTGTTATGTGTGCGAATTTATTAAATGTAGAATTTAGCGCAGCAACAGCAATGTTGGCTACAAATGTGGCTACAATTAGATAGTTTCTTTTGTAACTCTTTTAGAACCATTTTAAAGTCTTTTTAAAGCCTTCTATTAACCTTCTATAACTCGTTTATAACATTATTTCTAACCTTTTATAAGAATTTTTATAACCAATGTTACCGGGCGCCATTTGTTCAGTACTTTGAAAGTATTTAATATATAATTTTAAATATGTTTGTGTTAAAAATGAGCATGGTACTACTTGGCATTGAAAGAATATATTTGACACAAGTATTTAAATAGTTTAAAACTGTATAATAAACTGTTTATCAGAATAAAATAGTCCTTATTGTCATTTGGTGAAATTTGATTAATGCGTCAAAAGCATTAACGCTATTACTTGAAATATGTGCGTATTAAAAATAAGCATAAAACTATTTGATATATAAAGCATACGTTTGACACAACTATTTAAATAATACAATTTAGTTTGTTTTGGCATTAAATATAATTAAATAAATAATTAAACCATAAAACGTGTCCGAAATATATTTTTACTATTAATTGACTTATTTATGATTTATTTATAATTTTGTTTTATATTCGGAATACGGGAAAATCGTTCCCTGAGACATTTCTTCCACTACAATTGTTTTTCGTGACGATACTAATTCAGACTATACTTCCCCGAGACAATTCCTTCCTAAAACAATTCTTCCCTAAGACATAATTGTCTGAGAAAGACTTATCTGTGGAATTTGTCTTGGTAAATATGATCTCGTGCAGAAATGATCAGCGAAGTATTGTCCGTAACATGTTATATTCAATGTAAATTTTATTTTCTTCGAGTGTAGAATTTCTGTGTGCTATATATAGAGGGTGGTTTCGTAGACAGTGAGCAAAAAAGTGCAAATGATGATGATGATGCCGATGACTACCTTCACATGCAGTTTTACGCGAGTCATCAGCAACAGCAATTGCTGTTGCTGCCGCCTGTATAGTGTCTGCCTGCGTATGGCATACTATTGGCTGCTGGTGATGCCACTCTCTTGATAATTTTTATAAATTATAAATGTATGGTAATTGCATTGCAGATGATGGGTTCGGCATCCATCATATGAGGGTGTTGCCTGCCTGCCGCTTTTGTAATGTTGCTGGTGCAGACATTTTTGCAAATATGTTGCAACTTATTTCTTGGTTAAACAAAAATTACGTCTGACTTTAAAAATGTCAAAGTAATGGAATTTTTAAACAATACTTTGAATTTTTTAGGCTTGTTTCGATTAATATTCAAATATTTGATACTAAAAATCGAATTTAAGTTGTTGAACAGTATCAATTCGTGAAAACGTTTATTTGGTATTGAAAAATATAATTCTAAAACAACAAATTATAGACTTTATTGAATAATAAAAAAAAAATCTTAAAATGTTTTTTATTTTCTATAAATCCGATATTTATGTTCAAAAACTTTGAAATAATCAGTGATATCCTAATTTAAATATAAAAAAAAAATCATATGATTACGGACAGAAAATGGGATTACGGGAAATTCATTCACGACAATTCTTTCCCATGCAATTATATCCGGAAATACTTACCCTTGAAAATTCTACTCCGGACAACTTCTCCCGGCCAATTCTCTCACGACACAATGATTTTCCTGGACAAATCATTACCGCGACAATTATTTCTTGAGTCAATTTTCCCAGAATTATTTGGAATATTACTGTTGGGAAATTATAGTTGTTTTAAGGAATAATTGACTGGGGATGAAATGTCTGGTGAAGAATTTCAGTGGTAAAATTGTCTCGGCAAGGAATTGTCTCAAAATTAATTTTTCTAGTGGAATAATTGTATTAAGATATGAATGTTGATATATTAATGTCAAAAGAAATGAGATATTAATATAAAAATAGTGGTTTCGGGGAAGAATTATCTGAAGAATAATTGATTCGACAATGAATTTTGACGTATGAATTTTCGGGGAAAATTGTCTCTGGAAGAAATGTCTCGGGAGAGAAATTTATCGAAAAATAGTCTCGGGTAAAAAATTGTCTCTGGGGAAATTATAAAAATGAATTGTGCGGGAAGGAATTGTCTCGGAAATGAATTGTCTAGGGGAATAATTGTCTTGGGATATTAATGTCTTCGAAAAGAATTGTTTTGGGGAAGAATTTATTGAGGAATAATTGTTTCGACAAAGAATTTTACCTGAAGTATTTTTCCGAGGAAAATTATCTCTGGAAGAATTGTCTCGAGAAAGAAATTTATCGAAAATTAGTCTCGGGTAAAAAATTGTCTCTAGGGAAATTATGTCAGGCAAGAATTGTACGGGAAATATTTTTTTTTGAGAAAAGTGTTCTAGAAACATTGTCCTGGGGAAGAATTTTTTGCGTTAAATGTTTCGGGAAGAATTATCCGTGGAAAATTGTCTAGGGAAATAATCTCGGGACAGAATTGTCTCGGTGAAAATCGTTTCGGACAAGTATAATCTTGGGTTAGAATTGCCGTGGGATATAATTCCCTCAGAAAATAATTATACAAGGAAAAATTGTTTGGTGAGAATTATTTTAGGACAAAAATTTTACAGGAAGTAATTTTCTGGGGAGCATTTGTCTCAGAGAAGCATTATCGTTTAAAAATTGAGCCGGACAATGAACATTTTTTTTCTACTTCAAAAATATTGTTATAATAATTATTACAAATTTAATTACAAAAAAACAAAAAATTTAATTTAAGATTTAAGAAAAACTTTTACCCAAAATTTGTTGATCCAACAATTGAATTACTGGAAAAATACATTTATTCGAATTTTAAAATATCAGATCCATGAAGGTATTCAATGAAAAATATTAAATTTATCATTATCATTTCTTTTTTAATTTTTCATAAAAATTCAATAAAAAATATATATTTTATTTTAAAAGTAAATGAAATACTAAAAGAAGTCAGCAACATTAACAGAAAAATTGGCACACTTTTGAAGAATACGTGAACCTTTTAAAATTTTACAAAAAAAAACCCTCAACCGCTATAAACAATGCAAAAATCAGCAACTACCACAATAAATAAAAATGGTGACAAAGCAATAAAACTGACAACAACTGCAATAAACTGAGAGCAACAAAAAAGAAAGAAAAAAAAATGATACAAATTTTGCGGTAACGCGACGACATCGTGTCAAAGCAATTTAAAGCGTAGATTTTTAAAGTTTATTTTGCACAAACTACCAGCAACATATTTTCTTTAGTTTGTTGTCGACAACAGCATTAATTCCACATATTAAAAAAAAAGGTTGAAAAACTTAAAATATTAAGCTTTGTTTTAAATTATAATAAAAATAAAAAAAAATATGTATTTATGCAAAATGGTTGGAACGTGCTGCTGACGCAGATAAAAACGTCTAAACAAATTTGTTAAAATTTACGTGTTTAGCGCAGTCACAACATGTTTAGGCAACATGTTTCTGCGATGCAAAAACACAAAGTGGTGAAACCTGCGAGTTCAAAGTGTTTAGAAAAAAATTAAATTTAAGACATGCATTAATTAAAAGCAATAGTTGCTGTTGTCAATATTGTTGTTGTTAATTTTATTGTTGTAAGTGTTGTTGTTATTATTATTTTGTGTTAATGTTGCTGTCGTGCCACATGCAACAAGTCGCCGCCGCACTTTTTCATGTGCAATGACATTAAACAGCAGCAACATTAGCATCAACAGCACCTCTATTGCCAGTAGCAGCAGCAACATCATCCTCAGCAACAGCCAGCCGCCGCAACACGTTATGTTAAATTATGACGTGTTGCTGCCTGCCGCCACACATCAACTGCGCTCTTCTCTGCTCTGCGCCCCCATCAGCGAAGTTGCTGATGTTTTATTTTTATCGCCTGACATGCGCATCATTATTGACGCCATCTCGCCAGTGCTGCTGTTGCTGTTGTCGTCATAGTCATCGCCATCGTTGTCGTCGTCGTCATCATGACGACCACCTTGTTGCTGTTGTTTTGCTATTGTTGTCGCTGTCTTTGTTGCTGATGCTTTTGTTGCAACGTTTGTTGCTGACGTTTGTCGGCGTGTTCGCACGTGTACGAAGCGCGCACAAATAATTGAAAAATTGCAATCGACAAAAAGTTGCAGACACGTAACACGACGACATTCTGCGCAATTAGCGCAGTAGGGTGCCAAAGAGTAGAAGTAAAGTTTACTTTAAATTTTTGCAATCTTCTAAACGGTGTTCATATATTTTTGGCATATTTTTTACTTTTTAAAAAATAAACCAACAGAGATTAATGAAATCAATGGTAGAGAGTAGTTTTTAATTAATCTTCTGATCTTTTAAACGCTGCGTTCTAAAGGGGTCGAAGTCTTCGTCGTTTGTATTATTAGTTTATATTTTTTTAGTTTACTTTGATTTTTGTTTCGTAGACAAATCATTTAAGCAATCAACTGAGTTTAAATAAGGAATGGTTAAATTATGTTGTTTTGTCATTTATTTTTTTTATTTTATTCAGAATTAAAATATATATATTTTAATCTTTTTACTACTGTTTATACTTTGATCGCACATTGGTTTTTTTTAACATATTTAATTATTTTTTTTTTTAGTTTATATGTTTTTTGTTCTATTTTTATTTAATTGGTTTTTAATTTTTTATTACAATTTTTACAGATTTGATTATCCTTTTTTGGCCGTAAATTAATTTGATGTATTGTTTTTAAATTTGTTTTTATTTACTATTTTTATTTAAATTTAGTGGAATATTTAATATTTTCTATTTCATTTAGTATTATATATTAATTTTTTTTTATTTTTTTTTATTTTTTTTTCTTTTGTATTTTTTTATTTATTTTTTTTTGTTTGTTTTATTTTTATTTCATTTCTATACCTATATTTTTTGATTTAAATTTTATGTTTGTTGTTGTTTTGTTTTCGTTTTTTTTTTTTTTTGTCCGTCTTTAATTTTTTTTTTGTTTTAGTTTTATTTTTCTTTATATTTCTATTTCATTTTTATTTTGTACTCTTTTTTATATCTATTTTATTTTTTATTTCTATTTTCTTATTTTGTTTTTTAATTAATTTTTTTTTTGTTTTCTTTTTTTTATTTTATCGTGTTTTTATATTTTTGTTTTCTTTTTTATTTCGTTCTCAACTTATGCATTCCTTTTTTATTTTTTTTTGTTTTCTTTTTCTATGTTTTTTTATTTTGTTTTTTATTTCTATTCTGTTTTATTTTCAATCCATATCTATTTTTTCTTTTATAACTATGTTATTTTTTTATATTTATTTCTATTATGTTTTATTTCAATTTTATTTTTTTTTATTTATATTTTGTTTATTTTATTTATATTTATATTTTTATTTCTATTTTATTTTTTTATTTCAATTTTATTTTTTAGTTCTATTTTATTTTTTATTTCTATTTTTTTATTTTGTTTTTTTTTTATTCATATATTATTTTTGTTTTCTTTTTTTATTTTTATTTTATCGTGTTTTTTATATTTTTGTTTTCTTTTTTATTTCTGTCTCTATCTATTTATTCCTTTTTATTATTTTTGTTTTAATTGATTTTGTTCTCTTTTTTCTATATTATTTTTTTTTATATCATTTTTAGTTGTTACTTTTAATGCAAAAAGTAATTTGTCGGGCTCTACTTTTTTAATTTTTTTTTTAATTTCTATTTATTTCTTATTTCTACTCTGTTTTATTTTGGTTTTCGATCCATATCCATTTTTTCTTTTATTGTATTTATTTCTATTATTTTTTATTTCTATTTTATTTTGTTTTCTTTTTTATTTCTATTTTTGTTTTGTTTTGTTTTTTTTTTATTATAATTTGTATTTTGTTTATTTTATTTTTTTTTTATATTTTATTTATATTTTTATTTACATTTTATTTTTTTAGATTTATTTTTTTTATTTCTTTAATTTTGTTTTATTTTTCTTTTTAGTTTCTACTTTTTTAATTTTTTTTTAATTATTATTTTTGATTTTTTTTATTTGAAAAACAATTTTTACATATACAAATTTTTCTTCTAGAAAAAACTGTCCAACAACTTCCTTCGTTGCTGACACACTTAACTAGGTCCAAACTAACAACAACAAAAACAATTAAATACAATAACAATTGTGGCAACAACAAAAACAACCACGACAGCAATCACAAAGCACCACAAATTGTCACCACCACCGTTGCCGTCGCCGACGACACCGACAATGCGACGTTTACCCAACAACGACAAAACGCCCAAGAATTCGTTTGAACTTTTGCGCATGAGCGCCAAACAAGTACCTGCATTCGTCTGTCCGACTGTCCGTCTTGCCACTCGTCAATCTGCCGACCACCTTCCTCGACCTCGGCCCCATCGATTGGTACCTTTTATGTGCTTTGAATATTCATGGATTTTATTTTATTTTTCGAATTTTCAATTGTTGCGCTTGCGCACGCGGCTTTTCTAATGTTGCTGCTGTGGCTATTGCTGGCTGTATGTTGTTGCTTGGTTCGTTGGTTGCTTGGATGTTTTACGAGTCACTTGCAGCCAGGTGACAGTCGGGTTTTTTGTGCAACCACAATAACAATAAAAACT
Source organism: Dryomyza anilis (assembly GCA_951804985.1). Classification (NCBI taxonomy): domain Eukaryota; kingdom Metazoa; phylum Arthropoda; class Insecta; order Diptera; family Dryomyzidae; genus Dryomyza; species Dryomyza anilis. Next base: position 2,932,674 of record OX638131.1, on the reverse strand, counting down.
TGGTCAACAACAACATGACGGTGGTTTCTGGCCAGCAGCAACAAGTGTTCGGGGCAAACAAATTTCATTGTTGGTCATAGTTTTTCTATTTTTACGATTATCAGTTTTGGCTTTTTTGGGCACTTTTTTTTACCGACTTTACACGCAGCGAAAAATTGAGGAATTTACATTTCTTTTACTAGCTAAGTTTAAAGCAAACGAATTTTGGAGTATTTTTCATTTGTTTATTTTTGTTTTGTTTAATTTTTCATTTGTGTCATTTCCATTTTCCAGCTCAACAAATTTTAAAAAATAAAAACAAATTTCTCAAAAATCCCAAATATTTTTAAAACTCAAATATCTGGAAATTTAATGAAAACATTGCATTTATTTTTAAATTAAAATTTGCTTTGTTAAAATAGATTAAAATAACGTTTAAAGTTTTTTGAGAACTTCGTTTTATATGTTTTATATTTTTTTTATTATAAAAAGCGACTGAAAACAGTTTAAAATTTAAAATCAAAAATGTTACATAATAGCCAAAAACTGAGCATGGAGTAAGAAACAGCACTCTCAAATTTTACAGATATGATGTATGGCATGTTCATTGAAAACATCGTGTTAAGTAGTCAAATTGTGGGAAATACGTTTTTCTCGGGTTTTTAATCCTTTTTTTCATTTTGCATTCCAAGTTGTAAAGATTTCGGCAAAGTCATACGACACAAAATGTCATAAACACGAATAACCCACAGAAATAAACTATTTCTGAAAAGGGTAAAAAAAATAATCTAATGATATATCTTAAACTCTTAGATGTTCGGGAACTAATTATCATATTTGTACCTTGTCATTTTCGTAGCCATGACATGAAAAATGTGATCTGGAGATGATCATTTATTTCCTAATAGAGTCCGTTTCTACTTGGGTATACTTTATTCGGAATTTAGGGACTATTTTTGATTAGGAAAAGCAGTGACACCTGTTGTGCTAGAGTCATGTTCGGGAACTGATTACTTTAATTTTTTTACTATATCATTTTTCGATTTATAAAATGAGCAATGCGATCTTGAGATGATTATATCTATACTAACTAATAGTGCAAATTTCTGCTATGGTAAACCTTGTTCGGAATTTGGATGCCAATTTCGTTGAATTTGAATTAAGCACTTTTATTATTAAATTAATTTATTGTTTTTAAAGCTAAGAAATTCTTAATTTATATCATTTCTTTTTAATTTTTTTTTTTTAATAATTAAAAAAACATAAAATTTTTGAAATTTTATTTTTCCAACTTTTTGTTTATTGTCATTTTATTTATTTTATATTATTATATTATTGTTTCAGTGTATTTTTTTGTTTTATATTATTTTAATACTTTTATATTATTTTTAATATTTTTTCTTCTTGAAAAAAGATTATCGCAAAAATTGCCAAAGACCATAACTATTAATTGTAGTGGCTGCCAAATTCTTCGACTTGTCTTAAATGTTGACTGCACTGCGCCGCGTGACTTGTGTAAAAAATGAAGCAAATGTAAAATTTATTTGCATTTATGTTTATTTTTAATTTTTTTCTTTTTGATTTTTATGTTTTATTTCTTTTAACATTTTTTATTTTATATTGTTGCCATTTGAGATGTTGTCACTGCGATAGAACACGTGCCACTGCAGCCAATCTTGTTACTTTTTATTGTTATTTCTTTAATTTTTTTTTTATTGCATTACCTTAAAAATTGTATTACCTAAAAATTGGGGCTCAAAGGCATGACATGCAGTTTGCGATAAACTTCGTATCGCTCCGAATAACGTGTTCGCATAAGTGCCTTAATCTTGTCAATTAGTCATGGGCCACTGGTGGTGGCTAGCTGGCTGTCAAATATATGTATCCGATATGCATCCGCTTTCGATCCGATTAGAATTTTGTAGAGGTTCGAGAAACGAGTTGAGTCTAGAAGTTTAGGTTTAATATTGGTCTCACATATTAACATTATTACGAACATATTAAAAATTAATATGAACATATTAAAAAATACTACGAACATATGAAAAATGACTATAAATGTATTAAAAATTACTGCGAACTATTAAAAATTTTATATATGTCTTAAATTATAAAAAATTGTAAAAAAACGATTGAAAACGTAGTAAATTTCTTAAATATACGTGAATTTTGAATTTTTACTTTACCATAACCCGACCAATGACAGAGCTAATATCAACTGATGCTGGTCTTCTCTTTCTCGATAGGTTAAAAATTTATTTAGGGAGGTTTATAAAACTATGTAAATACATTGATTCTGAAAAAAAATTGAACTGTACTATTTTCAATTCAAAAATTAAAATGTCATTAAGAAACAAAAGTTTTATTTTTTGCAAATAGAATATTCTTTATTTTTATTAAACAAATTTAATATTCTCTTCATTTTTTTGATTATTATTCAATTATTTAATATTTATTCAACAAGAAGGTTGAATGGAAATTTTGGGTATTGAGATAAATGGAAATTTATTACCAAAGTTCTTTGAACCTACGGCACGTTTTCGTTCAAGTATTTGATTAGCTATTTGTTTGACTTTTATTTAAACGTTTCTATTATTAAAATAAATTATTGTCTTTTTAGCTGTTTTCTTGAACCTAAGAAATGAACAATTAATCAATTAAAATTTAAAAAAAAAAACACTAAAAAAAGGTTGGAAATATTTTGTATAGCATAAATTTTAACAACTATTCATCAAATATTTAAATTAATCATAGTAGTTATTATGTTTTTATTTTTTATATTATTTTATTATTATTATTTATAATCATATTAGTTATTATTGTTTTTATTTTTTTTTTAATTTTTTTTTATTATTATTTTTTTTTATAATATTTTTAAAATTTTCTTTATTTAAAATGACAAAACTAAAACCTTTGTCGCCATTCTAATCGTTTTGCGTGTTTAACCGTCATTTTTCACGCGTATCTGTCAACCATTTATTATCATTTTTTTTCTTGTTTCGTTTCGATTTCGTTTCAACGAAGCAGGCAGCACGACCTTGTCTGTCTTCAAGTTAAAGACTTGACTTTTGATATAAGCGCATTAAAGCTAAAATACAAATTATAATAATTTATAAAATAAAAATATTTATCGAATAACAGCTAAAAGAAACCAGTTGAAAAATTTGCTGAAAAACCGCAAAAATCGAAGAAATCGCTTAAAATAGACTAGGCGACGAGTGGCTGAATGTTAACCGAAAGGCGCCGTTTTTGTTGTGTTAATTAAAGCACTCATAAAAATAAATTAAAAACTTAAATATTCAATAAATGAATTAACATAAAATATTAAAATTAAGAATTTAAATTAAATAATAAATAAATTATAAGGTTTTTTTTAAAGTTTAAAATAAAAACAAAATAAGAAATTAAAAAAAAAAAACGTTTTCTAAAAAAATTAATTAAAAATAAGTATTATTGAAATTGAAAAAATTATAAATGAAAGAAGAAATAATGAAAAAAAAACCTAACAAAAAAGGAAAAAAATATAAAAAGAGAAAAATAGAAAAAATAAATTATTTAACACAAAATGATAAACAAAAAATTAAAAAAAATAAAAAGTATAAAAGAGTATGAAAAAAGTAAAAAAAAAAAATAATAAAAAGATAAAAAAAGTAAAAAATATATGTATAAAAAATATAAAACTATAAAAATAATAAAATAAAAAAAGAACAAAAAAATGTATAATTAATAAAAAAGTATTTTAAAAAAATCTGAAAAAAAAAAAATGTTTAAAATAAATTAAAAATAATAAAACTTTAAAAAATATGAAAATGATAAAAAAAGTATTTTAAAAAAATCTGAAAAAAAAAAAATGTTTAAAATAAATTAAAAATAATAAAACTTAAAAAAATATGAAAATGATAAAAAAAGGGTGGAAAAATAATATCAAACATAATATAATATTAATATTTTTTATTTTATTTTTAAAGTAAAGAAAAAATGAAATTTGAAAATGAATTTAAAATGTAAAAAAAATAATTGATTGAACAAAAAACTTTTATAATGAAATTAAAAAGGGAAACAAAATGATGTAAAAAGAAAAAATTATTTGTAAAAAAAACATATTTGTAAAAAAAAAACAAAAATGGACAAAGAAAAAAACAAAAATGGAAGAAGAAAAAAAACAAAAATAAATAAATCAACATATAAAAAAAATATATTTAAAAATGTAATAGAATTAAAATAATTAAATTAATTTAAAATAAAAAAAAACCTTAAAAATTAAATAAAAAAAATAATAAAAACAATAAAAAAAAGCATTTAACATTAAAAAGAAAAATATATTTAAAAAATAAATAAAATGAAATTAAAAATCACAATTATTTATTTTTTATTTATTTATTAAATTATTTATTTTTTTTTATATTATAATTATTATTTTTTCTATTTGTTTCTTTTTTTATTTGTTTATTTATTGCACAATTTTAAGAGTGATAGCAATAAGTAAAATCAAAAATAAGTAAAAAAAAAAAATTAAAACAAAAATCAATTAAAAAAAAAGTTAAAAATCGTATAAAAAAATACACAAAAAAATTAAAAATTATTTAAAAAATAATATAATTATGTAAAAACATTAAAAATGAAAATCATATGCAAATGTTCAAGTAAAAAATAAAACAAAATAAAATAAAAAAAATACGTTAAAAATTAAAAAATAAAATATATAATTAGTATTATTCATAATCGTAATGTAAAATTATAATTTATAACACATAAATATAAATAATAAAAATCTCATTCTCTAGTAAAAATATCACAACCGCGCTTGCCTCACTCTTGTTTCGATTTAAGCCAGCTCTTTAAGCTCCCTGCCGCATATCTTAAAATAGTAGTTTTAAAATTTCTTAACATAAATGATTTTTTTAGACTTTTTGAAGCTCACGTAAAATCCAGCGCCTACGCACACAATAGATTAAGTAACAGAAATAACTGCGTCGACAAACCAGCCTTTTGGCTGTTGAAATGCCAAAAGGAATTTAACGAAAAAATATCTTTAAAAATCAACTTCTTTATTAATGTAAATTTTATGCGTTTTTCCGCACTTTTCGTCTGTGTTTAAATAAATATTTAACTTAATTAAAAGCCAGTTAATTGTGTGTCTGTCTGTGTTAAACTCGAGTTAAATAATTTTTAGTTAGCATTTTTGTTTTTGCTGTTGTTCACAGCATTTTTTTTTCATTTTGTTGTAGTTCAATGTCACATTTTTACTTGGGCGCAATTTGACGTTTATGTGGGAAAAATTGCATTAACAAATATTTGCATTGTTTTAAGTTTGATTTTTTTTTGTTCATTTAAATTTTATGGGGTCGTTGACGGTGTTTGTTATGTTACTGTTTAATTAAAAAAAAAAAAATAAAAAACCAACTCTGATTTTTAATACGTTAATAGCATTTTTAATACGTTAATAGTAATTCTAAATATGTTTATAGTATTTTATAATTTAAAAATATTAATTTGAAATAAGTTAATTATAATATATTAAATTCTTTAATACTTTTTAATATGTTCATTGCATTTTGCTCTTGTAGTAATATATAATAGTTATTTTGAATATGAACCAAGTAATTTGTAATGTATTCATTGAAAATTTGAAATTGTTTTTATTTATTTTCAATTAGTTTTTTTATAACTGTTAAATTACCATTTAAATATAGCATTTAAAAATATAGCTTTTTTAATACGTTCGTATTAATTTTTAATATATTCGTAGGATTTTTTTAATATGCACGTAGTAATTTTTTAATATACTCGTAGTAATGTTTTAAATGTTCGTAGTAATTTATTCGTAGGTATTATTTTAGTGAAAATAATTTCTTTTAGTATATTTAAGAAATTTTAGTATATTTTTAATTTTTTTATAGTGTTAGACGTATTTATCATTTTTAACACAATCGTAGTAATTTTTAATACATTTGTAGTCATTTTTCATATGTTTGTAGTATTTTTTAATATATTCATAGTAAATTTTTAATATGATTGTAATAATAATAATATGATCGTAGTAATTTTTAATATGTGCGTAATAATTTGAAAAGCAAAATTTTATTTAAAAATAAATTTTAATAAAAGCAATTGAATTACAACAAAGTGATATTATAAAGTATACAATTTCTCAACTCGAATTTTATTTTTGCCACAATTAAGCACTTTCTTCCAGGCAACTTAATTAAGACGCTCAATAACCTAAAGTTTTGTCAGTCACTTAAGTTGTTTATACAGCAAAAAGCTCTTTGTCTGCCTGCCTGTTTGTCTGTCTTTCTCTCCAGCAAATACACTCGAAAATATTTATATTTGAACAGCCAACGTATTTACATGCAACACCTTGTAGCTTCTGTAGCCCGCCACCCACTTCACACAGCTATCAGTAAACTTGGCCCTGTTCAAGTGTTTGGCGGCTTTCAGTCAAGTCGTAAGTCAATCAAACAATCAACTTGATGATGCTGAAACAAAGTTGCTCCAGACATCAGCATCTCTATGTTGCCCAGTTAAATACAGGTGGGGCGCAGCACCTGATTTGGTGAGGGAAGGCGTTCGAAGTTATGTAGTGTCTTTACTTGTTCTGGTTCTAGTTCTTGCACTGACTTCAGACTAGTTCTTGCTCTTGTAACTTGAGCGGCGCTGTGCGCGTCTGTTAAATGCTAACAAGTGTTTAATTACAACAGCAGCAGCGGCAGTAGCTGCCGCAGCAGCCAGCCTCATTAGAAGCGATATCGATTGCACGAGGAAGTGTCTTGGATGACGGAGTCACCGCAAACATACGACCAACCGGCCAGCCAGCCGGCACTTGCTGCTGCTGATGGTTGACAGCTACTGCAGCTGACAACAGAATGCAATATAAATCGCAAAATATATAAAAAATTAAAAAAACCAAGCACTGAGCCATGACAAAACAAGCAACATGTTGCTGTTGCTGTAGAATTAGCGACAGTTTGCTATCTTAAGCGAAGACAATTGCTTGTGGAATTCTTACTTGAGCAACAATGTCTATAATGTGCGAAGAAAAACAACCATATTGTACACTAAAAAAATAAAATTATCATTATGATGAAGACATTTTTAGTATTGAAGAAGTGCTTAGTGTCTAAGTGAAATATGCATTAATTTTATTATTTTGTACATTTAAACAATTTCAGTTATAAATTGCAACATATTTTACTGATTTTTAATCTTTAGTAGACATTTTCAATATTAAAATAGTCATTCTAAAAGCATATCTAGTAAAGTTTTAAACGTAATTTAGTTATTTTTACTACGTTCGTAGTCAATTTTTAGTACTGAATTAGTGCAATACTAATACTGTTCTTTTAATTTTGAATCTTTAGAAATAATTTTTACATATACTATACAAATACTTTTACTACGTTCATATTCATTTTATTAGTACCGCAGTAGTATATTTTCATATTTTTGTTGTAATTTAAAAAATATATTTGGTACATTTTAATCTACGTTTGATTTTTATATGTTCATAGTTATTTGTAATACGATAGCAATTGTTTTAAACAGCATTAGAAATATATTTAATTCAATTTTAATATCTTTGTAAATATTTTTAATAGAATATTTTAAATAATATTTTAGTTTTTTGTCGTTCGCAGATTGATTGAAGTTTTTACTAATTTCAAATTATTACTTTTCATTTTTATATTTACATATTAAATTCAAAAATGTTTTATAGTAGTTTAAAAAGTTATTTAGTTATTTCTAATATGTTTTTAGTAATTTTTAGTACTTTTGTATTATTTTTTTAATACTTTAGTTGTATTTTTTAAAAGTTTTAGTAACTTTTGATATTTATGTAAAAACATAATTTTAAAATTTTCGTAGTCATATTAATTAGTATATTATAATATTTATATTTAATATTCATATTTAATAATTCATATTATTCATATTTAATAAATGTTTATTTATTAATTTTAAATAAATTTATTTTTAATAGAATCACTTATAATTAAATCCTTTTTATTAAATATGTACATAGTAATTTAGCACAGTTTGCACTTATTTTTTATACAGTCAGAGTCATTTTAACATGTTTGAAAGTAATTAAATAACATGGTAATCAATTTAGTTAGGTTTTTAATGTAAACTTAGTTATTTATAAGATAATAAACTGTTTTCATATTGTGCCTCAATTTTGATTTTAATTTTGCCATAGTACGTACATATAACAACGTTTGTGGTAATTTTGTATTACATTCGTAGTCATTTTTAATAAAGTAATAGCACTTTTTAATACTTCACTGTTACAATTAATTTGTTATCATTTATTTTCGAAATGCTTGTTAAAATGTTCTTGTTTTTAATTATTTTCAATACGTTCGTAGTCATTTAATATAAATTACCAAATCATTTTCGTACCTTCAAAGTAATTTTAAACACGCTAGCATTAATTTTTACAACATTTTTGTTATTAATTTTTGTAATTTTAAAAATATATCGTAGTAATTGCTATATATATTGTAGACAATTTAAATAATCCATGGTCATTTTAAGTATTTTGTAGTCATTTCTAAAATGTTTATAGTCTAATATATATCATTGTGCTGTAAATACATCATTTCAAATAATTTATAAAACTTAACTTAAAAAAAAAATTGTACACGCTACAAATAAAATTTTCAACATTATTGATAATTTTAAATATGCCGTAGTCATTTTTTAATATATCGCAGTAAATTTTAATATGTAGTATTTATTTTTAATAAATCAGTGTCAAAATTTAAACTAAAAATTTAAATAATTTAATATTTAACAATATTTATTAAATTAAATTTATATTTTTAATTTAATCAATTATATATATTTTTTAAGTGTATTTTACTTTACACTGCCAACTATCATACCCATGATTATGTCGCAAATGATTATGTTGCTGCTACTGACTACTTTGATCTTCGTTTGGCATTTTATTAAGCAGTCTTGACAAAGTGAGAATTTCACTTTTGCTGCAACAATTTTAATCACAATCGCAATTAGCGCCATTGAAGCCGCGCCGCTCATTCATGTTGGCAACACTGCGGCTAATTGTTTGGCACCCAAGCGACGATAGCAACACGAATTTGTCAAAGCCGCTAATTAACCAAAATGATATCAGTTGTTTATATATATATTTTTTTTTCAATTCGGTGTTGGCAACGCCTTGTCAAATTTGCTGTCGAATTTTGTTGTTTGCTGGCAACGCCCTGCGCATGCACGTTTAACCCTTGTCAGCCTTGCTTCTTGCGTACTTAACGTTTAAAGCCATTTACAAATTAGAGGCACTAATTTGTGGCTTTTAAGCGCACCCCTAATTTTTAGCATGTTGATATAATCAACGGAACAATTGGCAGCAATTATTCGCACCTCAACCCTTGACTACTGGGTGGGGTTTGAACGGCTTTGCATTTGAATTAAATATGCATTTTAATTGTATGGGTGATTATTTAAAATTTAGATTAGAACTTGATCAAGTTGCAAATGACAGCTTTGGCGCCTGAGGCTCTGACATTTATATTTTTTTTTATAATTTCTTCATATTTTTCGTATAATTGCTGTCACATTTGCTGCTGTTGCAGTTGTCAACAACAACGCGCAATATTTAGTGTTTTTTTTTACGCTTTTTAATTTTATGCTTAACTAATTTAAATATTTTTTAAATAAAAAAGCAACTCTGTTTTGTCTTTTAAGCATGACCTTCATCATGTTGATTTTTTTTAGGTTTTTTTTTAATGCAGAGTATAAAAGAATCAAGAAATAAGAAAAAAAAACCTTTTAAATTATTAAGCAGTTATTTTTTCTCTTTGTTTTTGTTTTGCATATTAAATGCTATGCGACGTTTTTTTTTTGTTTTTGTTTTCATGAAAATCGAAAACGTATTTAAACCAGTTCAAACGTATGTTAATAAATATGCAATAAATTTTATTTTAACATATGACGATTTCTTTTTCGATTTACGAAGTCTAAATGCAATTTTAACTTTATATATTTTCAGTTTTACAAGTTGGCCCAGTTTTAATTTAGGTTACATTTTGTTTTGTTTTGTTCGCGGCTTTGCAAAGTTCAACATTTCAACTAAATTTTGGTATTAGTCAGTCTTTTATTTAACTTTATAGAATTTAAATGATTTTTTTTTAGTTCGTCTCTTTTTTGAATTTTTATATCAGGTTCTTTAAAACTTTTATTTTAGTATAAAATGCAAAATACTTGCGGTAGTTTGTAACACTTTTTAGGTGAAAGGAAAATTAATTAACTATTTTTATTATACCTATCTATCTGTTGCTCTTTATTCTTAATGAGTTTTAGTTTTTATACATTTCACTAAATTGATTTTTTCTTCTCTTTTCAGGTATGTATGCATTTTGAAATGACAGCAAGTACACTTCATGGTTTTAAATTGGTAAAAGTCACAGTTTTTTGTACATCATTTCTTTTTAATTCATAAAAATCGCGTCAAACGTTGTCTATTTATTAGAATTGTTGTGAACCTCTGTTGGTGGAATTTTTTTGCTTCAAAAATTTTTGACCAGACATAGTTAGTATCATATTTAAAAAGATCATACTTAGATTCTATTACAAATAGTATAGCAATTTGATGTATTTTGATTTCAGTCTTCTACACAATATATGTATTTCAAATTTCAAGCCTGTATGTTCAGAGGTTACATCAGAGGAAAAAAATAGTTGAAACTGCTAACAGCGTTCTCTAGCGAAGCATTACGCAATATAATGATTGGTAGAGTTTTGCATATTGCTCTATACTATATTTGTACAAAATTTCAGCATTTTCTGTCAACGAAAGACTTCAGAATGGAGCAAATTGTACAAAATGTAAACAGCGCCCTCTGTGGGGAAAAAACTCAAAATGCTTGTAATTCGTTTTTTGATATGCCTGATTCAGCCTAATACTCTAAGCCTAATCTTCCAAATTTCAAAACTCTATGTCAAGTGATAACCCAAAAAAAAAAAACAAAATTGTTAAAATGCGTACAACGCCATCTAGCGAAATATTTTACAATGTATGGATTAGAAGGTGTTTGGAAGGTGTTTGGAAGGTGTTATTGGAAGGTGTTATTCACCTTGATTTATACTTTATGACAAAATACAAAATATCAGCTTTCTCTGTCAACAAAGGCCTTCGGAATAAGACATATTCTAAAAAAGACAAACAGCGCCCTCTGTGAGGAAAATACTCAAAATGTTGGTAATTCATTTTTTGATATGCCTGATTCAGCCTACTACTCTAAGCTATATATATTTCAAATTTTAAGCCTCTAATGCTAAGGGTTACATAGGAAAAACTCAAATTGTACAAAATGCAAACAGCGCCATCTGTGGTGAAAAAACTCATAGTGTATAAAACGCAAAGAATCGCATGCATAAAATGCAGTAGTAATTATAAATTTAGATAAATACATTTTAATAGAGTCAAATGAAATGTCATTGAAAGTAACAACAAACATAATAATTGTTATTGGGGGCACAAGCAACTTTTTCACATGTGAAAATCGCAAGTGAGAAAAAGTTGTGCATGCGTGCTTGCGCCAGTGCGTGCGTGCGTGAGTACGTACGTCATTTGTTCAACTGACCCTCTTTGCTGTCAACAGACAATGTTGCCGTTTGCTGCTATTGTCATTTGTGTTGTTGGCATTTCCTGTCTACAAACGTCAACATTGACAATTTCAAATGTGTAGCTGTTGTTGAGAACTAACTAGAAAAAAATTGATTTTTGCAAACAGCAACTATAGTTAATAATTATACTAACAAAATAACAAGTTGTTAGAAAAAAAAAATGCAAATGTTGTTAGCTTTTCTCACGCCGTCGCTGCAGTAGCAACAGCAACAGCTGCAAGCGTATCAAATATCTTTAACCTTAATTTGTTTAATTTAATTAACATTTTGCGTGCGTGTCTTGGTGTTTTTAATAAGCGTCATTTTTGAGGGTCTTTTTTTTTTGCAAATAATTATAATAATTTTAACAAACAATAATTTTGCCAACAATATTTTAACAGCAATGTTTCGTTAAAAGCAATGTTTGAAAAAATTATTAAAGGTTTAGTGTTAAATTTAATAAGAAATGCTTTAAATTGTAAATTATTTTAAAATATCTTTGTACAGCAAACCTTAATTTTTTGTCACGATCATTGATCATTACTGCAACAATGTTGCCAAGTCTACAATAGTTAAACATGCCTCAGACCCTGCGATAGTATGCAAAATTTTGCATTCTTATTTTATGCTAAGTAATCCTAAAATTTTAGTCACAGCCCTTTTGCAACTAGCTTTACATATTCTTGTTGTACCGGTTTTTATTTGTAACGTTTTGCATTAATTTTTTGTGTTTTAGAGCTGGCTTATTATCGATTCTATCATTTAACATTTTAAAGTTTATATCGTGGTCGTCTTTTTTCTATATCTGCGGTTATTCAAAATTATTATATTATTTGTTATTATCATTAATGTATTCATTAATACATTTATATTTGTCTTTAAGCATTGAATTTTTATCAACTTCATATTCCCCAACTTCACAAGTTGTTTGTAAAATAAATATTGAATTCTCTACGCGTTATTCCCTTCGTGATCGGCATTCTTATCACATTTATGATCTTTGTCTAGATCAACAACCTATTTATTAATAACATATTATCATGATCAAGATCACAATCTTGTGCGTCGTTAGTCTCTTCTATAACAAGGTTCCACAATCATCGTTCTAATTAGTGATTAATATCAGATTTAATCATATTTTATAACCACTAGTTAGTTTTCTTATCAATTACTTTAAAATCTCATATATCTGGACGATCAGTATAAGCTTCATATTTAATATTCCGTAAATTTTGTAATAGTATTCATGATCTTATGCGAATCCTGTTTTTTATGTAAATTTTAATCGGCATTCTGACCACGTTATCGTTATTCTAGTCTTATTATTGTATTTGAAATTGTTTTCTTGAAGAAAACGTTTATTTTTATCAGTATTAAATATTGCATTATTTTATAGTTATTATGATATTCCTTTTAAACTCAAAATAAAGAACAAAAAACATAAAATCACATTCAAATTGGTCAATAGAACATATAATACAATTGAATATAATAAAAAAAATAAATATTTGCATATAACTCAATAACAATCAAAAAGACCACATTCTTTATAATTATGTACAAATATTTTATGTATTTTATGTATTTGTTCATTGATGCCATGAAATATACATAGAAAAAATATACATTATATTGATGAATTCCGGTCTTCAAACCATGATTCATTGTAATGAATAACCATTCATAGTATTAATGACTAAAGCCATCAATGAATGCGATCATAAATATGATGAACGCTTGGTAACTGTCGAAAAAGTGTTCTTCAATATGATGAACTATATGTGAAGAATACGTTTCATCATATTAATGAACAAATGCATAAAATACAATACATATGTACATCATATTGAAGAATGCTGTTCATTAAACCAAATTTCAATCAAAATATTTATATTTCTTTCATTTTTTGCCATACTTCTTAGTTCTAAAGTAGTTATTGTATGTTATTTCTTATTTAATGCTTGCTCGACATGCATAAATTAGTAAAATGTTTTGTAATATATTTATTTATAATTACAACTTATTATTAATAAAAAGTTATATATGTAAAAAATATATTTCAAAGAATATATTAAAAACAATTTTATTTTTGAAAAAAAAAAAAAAAAATTCTAAAACTATTTTTTTCGTGCACTTTTTTTTTTTTTAATTATTTTTTTTCTCGCTTTTTTTTTAGAAAAACATTTTTTTTTTCGAAAAAAAAACAAATTTTTATCGGATTATTTTATCATACATTTTTTAGTAAACTATACATCGTTCATTTCGATATTTCTTTCATTCTCATAGTGTTTATGCTCATCATACACATCATGCACATTCTTCTACTCTTCAAAATTCCGAAATTTTGCTACGACTCTCAATCAATTCGTTTTGCCTCATTGAAGTGTAACTAATTGTAAAAAAAACTTAGCTCTTCTTCTAACACTTCCTTCTTCTGATAACCGTTCAATATGTAGATCTTTCCAGTTGAAAGTAGGCCCCTGTCCAGTACACGATAAATGTTAAATGATATTTTGTTCGCATATTTCTCGCTATTTGTTTCTTCTTTTTTTTTTCTCCATCAACCACTTAATTGATCTTTGGCTTGTATTTAAATTAAGTTTTTTTTTTGCATCATCCACATCGATCGTTTTCAGCTTCATGAACTGATCTACTTTCTTGCATAACTTGCGGTAAAGTGTGTAAAAAACTTTTATTTTTTTATTTTTGTGCGGAAACTTTTTAGCTATTTAATCACTTTGCACTATTTTTTGGTCATTTCACAGATGCCGCTCGTTTCTTCTGCTCCTCCTCCACTCTACTACGTTGAATCAGCAACTGTTGCCGCGCACTCATGCGTTGAGGTGATAAAGTCGGCGACTAGTCTGACTATTTAAATATATGTCTATCTGTCTGTCCGTCTGTCTATTTTTCTACTAGCTCTCTGTATAACGCATTTTCGTTTTGTTTAGCTCATTGTTGTTGCCAATCTGCTCCGTGTTTTTGTTTTATATTTTTGTTTTGTTACTGTCTAAGCAGCATTAAATCGTTTCTTTTGTTGCCTCCCCACCTACGAAAGCGCATTGTGCCATAACGCGCATTTTTATCAAGTACAATTTAGCGTTGCCTACTTTTAGGCTGACTTTGCTTTTACGCTGCAGCGCTTAGATAATAAAATGTGCGCATTTGGCTGGCTTAATGCTGAATTATGGTAGCAGAAGCTGTCAGAAAATATTAAGATTTATGTAATTTTCTATTAGTTGTGATGTTTTTGTGGTAGTTTTTGCTTTCAGAGTGCTATCTAAAAGTATGCAATGTTTTTGAGAATATTTGGCAAAAGTTGTCTGAATATATGCAACGTTTTATGCAATTTGACTCTTAAAGTATGCAACGTTTTGTGTAATTTCAGAAATATTAAAATTTACGTAAACTTTTAGCATATAAGGAAATTATTTAATTTAGTAATGCTAAAGTATTATGATGGCATTTATAAATATATAAGAAATATAAGAAAATGTCAAAAAAATGGCAAAAGTATGCAATGTTTTGTGTTAGTAATAAATATTAAAATTTAATTTAATATTTTTTATTGAAAACATTTCAAAAAATTTAAATAAATTAATTGTGAGATGAATAAAATAGAGTTGTTTAGAGTTCATAAAATATCGTCGAAACTATATTTAAAATATATCAAAAAATATTCAACATTTGTCTAAAAGTATGCTACAAAATGTTTTGTGTAATTTATGTTAGATTCAAATATTAAATTCTATAACTTTTAAATACTACAATAATTAAGTCTAAAATTTAAGTATTAGTTTTTATTAAAAATAATTTAAATCAATTAATCAAATTTAGAAACGTTTCTTAAATTAGGAAACATTTGTCTTTAAGGTTCGTATAATTGAAACATTGCACTTGAATTAAATATACCTCCAAAAATATGCAATGTTATGTACAATTAATAAATATTAAAATGAAATTGCTTTATTATATTTATGAAATATCACAATACAAATTAAAACATGTTATAAATTCCTATAAAATATTTGAAATTATTAAAACTACATTAGATAATTTTGAAAACATGTCGAAAATTATGCTGCAAAATATGCAATGCTTTTTGTAAATTGTTATAAATTCAAATTAAATTTTTTGAATTTTGAATATAATACTTAATTTGCAAATATAAAATTAATGCAATTGTTTTAATCATAAATAAATTAAATTAATAAAATAAAATTTTAAGATTTTTGAAAATATGCCTAAAATTATGCTAGAAATACTCTAATTATGCTGTATATAAATAAGTGTGTGGCATAAAAAATTTTAAATATTATTTTCTAATATTAAAAACTGTTGAGTAACATAAAGTAAAATCGTATTTATTAATTAAAGATTTTCAAATGCATAAAATAACATTTTAAGAATTTTGTAAAGATGCCTAAAAATAGGCAATAGTTTTAATTGCTTCAATTTATCAGCTACATTAAATTCATTTGTGTCTGCTGCTTGCGTGCGCATAACGTAAGCCACAACCAACTTACGTCATTACTCAGCAACTATGTTGTTGCTGTTGCTGCTGTCAGTTTGTTGCTGCGCGTGCGCGCGATTCCTGTTAAAGTCAGCTGTTGTTGCTGTCGTCGCATTCGTCATCGTCAGTCAGCGAACAACCAGATTTTAGCTTCCGTTTTTTTTTTTCGATTTCAATTGCTGTGACTGCTGCTACAGCGGATGCTGTTGGTGCTACCTAAGAAAGATTTACTTGCCGTTGTCGTATTTTTATGTAGGTGATTTTTTGTTGTTGTGCATTAATTTTGCGACTACTTTTTGTTGTGTTGGCAGCAGCAACAGCAGCTGTCTGTGAATAATTATTTATTAGGTTATTTGTGCAAAATTAAAAAAAGCTCTTGTTAATTTCATAATTTTTTCCTTTATAAACATTTTTAATTTTAAAAATTATTTGTATTATTTAAAATATATTAGTTGTGTGAAAAATGTATCATTGTATTCATTTTAAAATTTGAATTATTAATCAATTTTATTTATTTTAGTTTTTTAATTTAGTTTAAAAAAAACGTTGCATACTTTGAGTTACTTCAAGTGTTCTTTTTATAATTTATAGCTATATTTTTTAATTAAAATATATTAGTTGTTAAAAAATATTATGTATTTTAATTGTAATATATATGTAAAATATAATTATGGCGGATATCGATTGCAGATATTAATTTAGTTACAAAAAAGTTGCATACTTTTAGTAACTCTTTTTTTTTTAATTTATAGCAATATTTTATTTATTTTATAAAATTTAATTTGTAATTAGTTAAAAAAATTATTGCATACTTTAAGTTACATTCTCTCAATAACTCTATACAAAACATTTTATTGCCTACTTTTAGGATTTTAGTACTGAACTAAATTTCTTTAAATTTCAATTTAAAGTTTCTTGCTATTGTCAATTTTGGCTCCAACAATTGCTGCTGCTGGCAACAATGGCTCATAAGTTGTTGTGTAATTTTTTTTTCATGTTGTTGGTTTTATTTATTTTTTATTTTTTACTCTTGTTGCAGCTTCTACACTTTTTTGTGTTGTGCCTACAGCAATTTTTGTTGCAACAACAAGTGTTGCTGTTCCTGCTGCTGTTTTTTGTGGTTGCTGTCGTTTTTACATTACTGCCGTATTTTTATTGCATTTATTGTTGCTTTTTATTGCCTCATGGAAAATGTGCAATTTTCTTAAAATTTTCTTCATTTTGTGTTGCGTTAAATTTAAATTGTTTGTTGTTGTTTTTATTGTGGTTTTTATTTTATTTTTAATTTGTTTTTCTTTATCTTCTTCTTTTACTTATACACATCTTCGTTGACTCTGTGCAAATCAACATCTCTTGGGTCGGTCTCTCTCGTTATTGTCTTCTCCTTCCTTTTCTGAATTGCTGTAACATGTTCGTTAACACAGCTGCATTGCTGACTCTAGTTATTGCCAACTTCATTATTAAATTCTCTCAAGTTTTATTTAAAAACAAAAATATATAGTTTTTATATATCTTCTTTTAGTTGTATGTAAAGTTTTAAGTTGCTCTGCAACACAACTTGTTTAAAAGAAGCACCTAAAAGCACACTTTTTAATTTGTTTTATTCTCCCCCCAAAAGTACACTATATAATTTATGATATTTTTCGTTTTAATAAATAAAGCAACATATTTTCTATATATTTATAAAAAAATATATAATAATTTTATATTGTACTAAAAATCACATCAATGCTCTAAAATTACCTCATACATCCTAAAAGCATACTACATTCAATTTAGGTATGTAGAATTCTTTTAATTTAAATTTTTAATTAAATGACTTCATAAAATTTGTCATTTAAAAATTTTGTCACACCAAGAAATTGAGTTTTTTTTGTTCAAATTTTATTTTTAAATTAATAATTTTGACATTGTTTGCTTATATTCAAAAATATATTTTTCCGTCTTCAAATGTTCAACATTTTAGCATTTTTTGATTCGGCATTAGTTTGGCTATTAAAATTTGATAAATCAATGTGATTCAGGTAAATTTATAATGTTTCTTGTAAACATAATATGTTTATGATAAACATAACACGTTTTTTGTAAACATAATTTTTATTGTAAGCATTATTTTGACTATTAAAATTTGAATCAATTGCAATTTTAGGTTTTGTCTTTTATTTGACATATTGTAGGAATTGTACATTTAACATAGCTTGAAAACATAACCAATTTTTGGTAAATATAATCTGCTTCTGGTAAACATAAAATCATGCTCGTAAACACGCAAATACAATTTGTATTTGGTAATCCAATATGATTCTGGTAAACGTATAATGTTTCTAGTAAACATAATATGTTTATGCGTTTATTGTAAACATAATACGTTTCTTGTAAACATAAAAGGTTTCTAGTAGGCATAATATGTTTCTGGTAAGCATAATATGTTTCTGGTGAACATAATAATTTTATTAGCAAAAAGTTTTTAATAATTTTTATTCTCACTTAACTTTGCCCCCCCCCCCAACAACAGTTGACGCATTTTATGCTGCTAGGAGCGGCACCAGCTACACTGCTGCACCACAAAAACTTTTCTCCAGCAAGTGTTTCGTTGACGACTTGCAGCAGCAACCACGACAACGACAACGAGAGCAGCTTGGCATGAAAGTTGTTGCTGTTGGCGATGATGACGACGATGTTATTTTTGTTGTTGCTATCGTTGTATATGTTGCTGCTGGCATATTTTATTGCATTTGTATTTTTAACGACTTTAACTTCAATTTGAAACGACGTCGGCTGACTGACTGCCTGAATGAATGACTGACTAAAGTTGCTGTTGTTGCCTACTACAGATTGCATATTATAACAACAACAATATTATCAACTACAACAAAAATAACTAGTCTGTCTTCTGAGTCAAGTTTTTTTTGTAGTTTTGTTGTAGTTTTCGTCGTCGTCGTCGTAGTCAAAACTCTTCAGGTTACACTTGGCTGCGTGTGATGTTGCTGCTGCTGCTGTTTGGCATTGTTGCTGTCGTTTGTTGTTGCTGTTGTAGTTGTTATTACTGCTGCTACTGCTGTGTGTAGTAGTTTCTTTAGTCAACGAATCTGCGCTCGTAAAATTGGCAAAATTATTTTGCTGGCTGCCAACGTTTCAGTTGAGTTTGAAGCATTTACCGCAAAAGATCAACGCGTTGATCGCAAAAATAAAACTAAATGAACAACAACAAAAAAAATTAAAAATGAACAAAATAAATTTTAAATGAAGCAATGAAAGCAATTCAAATTTAAATCTTTATTAGAAAAGCAATAGAAAGTGTTAAATGAAATTGTCATATATAAAAAGAAAAATAAACAGAAAATAATAAAATAAGAAAAAAACTAAAAATAAATAAATAAATAAATAAATAAATAAATAAATAGAAAAACAAAAATAAAAAAAAGTAAAAATAAAAAAATAAAATTTGCTACGTTAAAGTGATATAAAAAAATTTTAAATTTACGTAAATATTTTTTTTTTTTTTTTGTAAATTTCGAATTTTCAGAAACTGGCATTATTTTTCCATTATTTTAATATATTTTTAACAAACGACAACTTTAAGTGCAATAATTGAAAAAAAAAAAACCTAAACAAATATCGATTTCGGATACGATTTTCTGCTTCGATCCGATTTCCTTTTTACGTTTTATAATGAAACGGCTTCGTTATAACGATTTCAAGTTACGGTTTATGTTTCGATTTCGGTTTTTCTTCATATTCTTAATATATACACAATTTCCTACTAAAAATTAAGAAAATTTCAATAGAAATTAAAAATTTTCTATTATATTGGGAAATTTTGAGCTTTGAAATTTTCAAAATTAAAGATGAATTTCATTTGGAGTTTTCTAAATTTCAAATGGAAAGTCTAAATTAAATTTTTAACCTTCCCTATTCGAATTGGAAAATCGCAATTTAAATTCGAATTTTATCAATTTCAAATGAAAGAACTCTGTTTAAATGAAATTCAATGAAAAGTCTAAAATTTATTTGGAATATTCTCTATTTTAAGTACTTAATCTCCATTTTAAATGGATTATTCTCATATTTCGAAATTGAAAAATATTAATTTTTGCGAAATTTTTAATAATAAAAAACAAATATTCTCAATTTCATTGGATATTATAAATTTTTATTGAAAATTTAATCATTTCGAATGTGAAAATCTGCATTTTATTTGAAATTTTATATTTTCGAATTGAAAAATCTCAAATTTTATTGAAATGTTCTCATATCAATATTAATTGTGATTTTTAAAAATTCATTTGAGAAATATAAATTTCAAATATATCAATTTTATTTTAAATATACCATATTCGAATTAGAAAATCTCAGTGTTATCAATTTCAAAAAAAAAAAAAAATCTCTATATCAAAAAATCATATTTATTTAAATCATTCTCTACTTCAAATGGATAATCTCAATTATAAATGGGATTTTCTCATTTCGAAATAAAAGAAAACTCAATTTGAATCGAAATTTTACTTATTTCAATTGAAAAATCTTAATTTCAGTGGTAATCGAATTGAAAAATCACAGTTTTATTTGGAATGTTCCCTATTTTAAATGGATAATCTACATTTTAATTAAAATTTTTATATATTGAAATAGAAAATCAGAATTCATTCAAAATTTAAAAATTTCAATTGAGAAATCTACAATTTAATCATTTTTAATGGTCCCTATTTTAAATGGATAGTCGCAATTTTAATTAAAATGTTTCACATTTTGAAATGGAATATTTAAGTTTAATTTTGAATAAACTAATAAGCATTAAATTATAGCTAAATATTAAAAATGTCTGTTACAAAATTTAGATAGTTTTTGATTCCATTTTGATAAACCTTTTCAAAATGCTATAAACCCAATACCGTTTTTTATATCATTTCAATTCTAATTTTTGTTTAGCGGTATTGGTTATAAAATTGAAAGGGTTTCAAATCGGATTTGGTTACGTTTTCCATTTCTGTGTCAAATTTCAATTTTTAATATCAGATTTTTGTATTACGTTTTTGATAACTTTTTCGGTTTGAAAAATGAAAGGGTTACGCTTTGTGAAATGATAAATCTTTTTATTTCTGATTTATCAAGAACGGTTTTAAATGCATATCTGTTTTGGTTAAGTTTTGAATTTCTGTTTATATCGATTTTGAATATCCCAATATTTCTGAATTTTGTATAACTTTCGAATTAAGTTTTCGTTTTCAAAATGAAACAGCTTCAAACTGCTATCGGTTTCGCTGACTTTGTCAATTCCTATTTAAGAGCTACAAAAAATAAAAACTAAAATTATAAAAATCACTTTGCAAAAATTATTTATTTTTTGTTGTTGCCCATTTTCTATTGCCATTGTCTTACAAAACCAGCTACTACAAAATTGGAAATAATTTTTGGTTTTTTGTTTTGTTGTTTGCTACAAAAACATTGCAACACGAAGAAGCCACGAACCAAAAGTAGTTCATTGACTAACATTAAAATAATAATAGGAAAATAGAAACCAAAAAAAAAAATAAACAGCAAATAGCAACAAAAGTTTAAAAAATGACTAACATAACATGTTGCCGTCTTCGCTTCATGGCACTTTTAATGCATTGTAGTAGTTGCTGCTGCTGTTGCTTCTTCGGCTTCATTGTCGTCGTCTTGGCTTTTGGCCGTCGCCTGTTGCTGCTGCTGTTTTTATTGTTTTTATTGCTTTTAACTGCTGCTTCTGGAAAAACGTCCATCTACTACTCATCCATCCAACCAGCTAACCATCCACGCAGCACGAGCAACATGTTGCCACATTTCGCACACATTTCAGTTGTTTTTAACTGAATTTCATTAAATTTGTTTTTTTTTTGTATTTTTCAATTAAATTTATTATTTTAATTTGCCAATCGTCGTTGTTTGCTGCTGTGTTGCAATTGTTTTTCCATTTTACTTTATTTAATGCAATCATTGAAAATTAATGCTTTCGCAAAAAAATCCAAAGTTTATGTAATGTTTTAACTGAAAGCTTAATTGAATTTTTAATTTTTAATTTATTTATGTAATGTTTTACCTAAAGGTTTAATAGATTTTTTATTTTTTAATTGGTTTATGTAATGTTTTAACTGAAAGTTTAATTGATTTTTTATTTTTTAATTAAATATAACATATTTGTATGAGTTGTGAATTTTTTGTAATGCTATATATGTAATAATTAAAACATTCATTAGTGCATTAATTAATAATTAATGGTTTTCATTGAATTAGTTAATTGTCTAAATGTAATAATTAAACAGTTAATTTCAATTCATTGAAATTTTCAATTAAAAAATTCAGTTAAAAAATTCAATTAAAAAAAACAATGCACTGTATATTTGAACTAAATCGAACATTTATCCATTAAACATTTTCAGTTTTTGTATTTTTTCAATTTTCGTGGTCAATTAAATGCATAATTGAGCAATGCTACTCTAAACAAACTTATAATTGCGTACATTGTTTAATGCTATTAAAAAAACTAACAAATGACTCAATGAAGTGATCAATTAATTGAATGCATTGATGTTAAATATTGAATTAGTAATTTTTGCTAAAAATTTAAAAGAATTAAACAATTTATTTAGTTAATTAAAACAATGCATTGCTTAATTGATTCAATGCTATCTTAGTTAAGAGTTTAATTAGTGTTTTTACTGAAGTTTAAACCTTCAAACAATTGAATTAGTTTTATAAATCAATTTTTCTACTACTATGCCAAACAGTCAATGCATTGTGCATTGTTTATAGTTTAAAAGTGCTACAAGATATTTTATTTCAACTATTAAGTTAATTTAAATCAATTAAAAGTCTATTAAAGTTTTAATATTGTAATTAAATAACTAATTAGTGTTTAAAATGCTAAATTAAATACATAATTGATAAATGTTTTATTTAATTAACTCAATGCATACAAGTTAAATACTTAATTAGTAATTTTTCAATCAATTAAAAAAACAAACAATTTAATTAGTTTTTTAAATCAACATTTTTTACTACTATGCCAAACAAACAATGCATTGAGCATTACTTATAGTTTCAAAGTGCTACAATATGTTTTTTTTTCAACTATTAAGTTAATTAATATCAATTAAAAGTCAATTAAAATCTCATTGTGCCTAATATTGTAATTAAATAATGAATTACTTTATAAAATGTTCAATTAAATACATAATTAATCAATGTTTTATTTAATTAACTCAATGCATACAAGTTAAATACTTAATTAGTTATTTTTTAAAACAATTAAAAAAGAAACAATTTAATTAGTTTTTTAAATCAAATTTTTCTACTGAACAAACAATGCATGAGCATTACTTATACTTTCAAAGTGCTAGAAGATGTTTTACTTCAATTATTAAGTTAATTAAAGTCAATTAAAAGTCAATTGAAGTCTCATCGTGCTTAATATTATAATAAAATAACCAATTACTTTATAAAATACTCAATTAAATACGTAATTGATCAATTTTTTATTTAATTAACTCAATGCATACATGTTAAATACTTAATTACTAAGTTTTTCAAGCAATTGAAAGAAAATAAATTGAATTAAATAGATAATAATTAAATAACTAATTAATGCTCAATTAAATACATAATTGATTAATATTTTATTTAATACACTCAATGCATACAAGTTAAATACTTAATTAGTAATTTTTTCAATTAATTAAAAAGAAACAAACAATTTAACTAGTTATATAACTTAATGCTTTTACGTTTTTGTCAAAAAGTGAGTTAATTAAAAATGTTTGCGTACATTTTTTTTTTTTTGGTTTATGAAGAGCAACAATAAATAACTGACTCACAGCACCTGCATAAAAAACACAAAAAAAAAAAGTGGCAACAATTTTATGAAAAATTTTATAGCAACACAGAAAAATTAGCATTTTAATTAGACAGACGAATGGATGGACAGACAGACCGACACACAGCGCTACAACAGGTTCTGAGCATTGCAATCAAAGGCAGCAGCAACTTTTTGTGAAGCAGCAAAAAAAAAATCAAGCAGCAACATAACGGTAACTTTTGTTGTTGCTGTTACTGCCAGCAACCAAATTAGAAACACAAAGTGAAGCAACAGAAAAAATAATCAAAAACAACAAAAAATTAAAGTTAATTAAAAATTCTTGAATTTTATTTTGTACGTTGTTGTTGCTGTCATTTGAATGTTGTTGTCGCGCCACTTTTGCTTGCAATGCATAACGGCAACTGTTCGATGTAGCTGCTTTTGTGCGTCTTGTATTTAAGGTCACTAACGTGTTTTTATTGTTGAAACTTTTTGTTTCTATTTCACAAAAAAAAAATATTTTTTTTTTATAGATTTTTTTTTTTGTAGAACAGAATTTTTATAGAACTTTTTTTTATAAAGCTATTTTTTATCAAACTTTATATTTCTTTTATTGAAAATCAGCAAAAAATCAACAAAAGCCATAAAAACAAAGCATCAATGATATTACAATAAAAATGCAAATGAATAAAAATCAAAGCAAAAACAATTTTAATAAAAATCAATATAAAGAACTGAGAAACTGCAAAAATTCTACCAATCAATTATCGTATTCTTTTTAAATAAAACATAAAGCTAAATGCAAAAAAAAACTGATTGTGAATAATGTGAAAGTGAATTCGTGTAAACGGTAAAACTACAACAACTACAATTTAAATAATAAAAATATTAAAACTACAACAATCAATCGTCGTCGCCAAATACTACGTCGTAAAGAAAGTGTGCAAAATATAGACGCCATTTTGTTTTTGTCTCTGTTGGCACAGTTTTTGTATTTATTATTAGTATTGATACCAAACAACAAACACTCAACACAAACAATTAGTAGTAGCTGCTGGAAGTAAAACTGAACTATATTTCAATTGAAATTTGGTTAAAGTTGCCAACACTCATCAGCTGTTGCTGCTGCTGCTACTTCGACTAATTATAGAGCTTAAAAGTTTTGTCTGTTTTTTTTTGCTGCTGCTGCTGCTGCTCTGGCTGCTAGGTTGAGCGCGACAATTACGACAACTTTTGGCACTAATTATGATGCTTTTGTCTGCCTTGAAGCTGGGTATGTGTTACGTGGTTATTTTTTTTTATTTAGGACTTTTTTTATAATTATTTTTTAACAACAACAAATATATTTTGGGCAATTTTCAAACTAGCTAATATTTATTATTAAAGATCTTTTTTTTAAATAAAATAATTAAAAATTCAATTTTTCACTAAAAATTCAAATTTTCACTAAAAATTCAATTTTTCACTAAAAATTCAATTTTTCACTAAAAATTCAATTTTTCACTAAAAATTCAATTTTTCACTAAAAATTCAATTTTTCACTAAAAATTCAATTTTTCACTAAAAATTCAATTTTTCACTAAAAATTCAATTTTTCACTAAAAATTCAATTTTTCACTAAAAATTCAATTTTTCACTAAAAATTCAATTTTTCACTAAAAATTCAATTTTTCACTAAAAATTCAATTTTTCACTAAAAATTCAATTTTTCACTAAAAATTCAATTTTTCACTAAAAATTCAATTTTTCACTAAAAATTCAATTTTTCACTAAAAATTCAATTTTTCACTTAAAATTCAATTTTTCACTAAAAATTAAATTTTACACTATAAATTCAATTTTTCATTAAAAATTCAATTTTTCACTAAAAATTCAATTTTTCACTAAAAATTCAATTTTTCACTAAAAATTCAATTTTTCACTAAAAATTCAATTTTTCACTAAAAATTCAATTTTTCACTAAAAATTCAATTTTTCACTTAAAATTCAATTTTTCACTAAAAATTAAATTTTACACTATAAATTCAATTTTTCATTAAAAATTCAAATTTTCACTTAAAATTCAATTTTACACTAAAAATTCAATTTTACACTAAAAATTCAATTTTACACTAAAAATTCAATTTTTCACTAAAAATTCAAATTTTCACCAAAAAATTCAAATTTTCACTAAAAATTCAAATTTTCATTCACAATTCAATTTTTCACTAAAAATTCAATTTTTCACTTAAAATTCAATTTTTCACTAAAAATTAAATTTTACACTATAAATTCAATTTTTCATTAAAAATTCAAATTTTCACTTAAAATTCAATTTTACACTAAAAATTCAATTTTACACTAAAAATTCAATTTTACACTAAAAATTCAATTTTTCACTAAAAATTCAAATTTTCACCAAAAAATTCAAATTTTCACTAAAAATTCAAATTTTCATACACAATTCAATTTTTCACTAAAATATAATATATCATTGAATTTGAATTTTCATTAAAAATTCAAATTTTTCACTATTAATTAAAATTTTCACTAAAAATTAAATTAAAGTTTCACTATAAATTAAAATTTTCACTAAGAATTAATTAAAGTTTCACTAAATTCAAATTTTTCACACAAAAATAATTTTTTCACAAAAAAATAAACTTTGCACTAAAATTCAATTTTTCTCAAAAAAAAAAAATTATTTTTCACATAAAGTCAATTTCTCAATAAAAATTCAATTTTTACTTGAAATTCAATTTTTCACTAAAAATTTAATTTTCCACTAATATTTCAATTTTTCATTAAAAATTAAATTATTCACTAAAAATTCAATTTTTCATTAAGATTTAACTAAAAATAAAATTTTGAACTAAAAATTAAATATTACACTAACATTTTGTTCACAAAAAATTAAATTTTTCACTAAAATTTCAATTGGTAACAAAAATTTTAAATTTTTAATTATAAAATTATTTTAATTTTAAATTAAAAATTAAAGTTTTTAAAAATTAAATTATTCACTGAAAATGCAACTATTGAAATTTTCACTAAAAAAAATTCATTCTATTCACTTAAAATAAAATGTTCACTAAAATTTCAATTTTTTACTAAAAATTAATTATTATTTAAAATTTCAATTTGTTCACTAAATATTCCATTAAATTTAAATTTAAAATGTTTTATTTTTATAATTATTTTTTTTTTTCATTTTCAAAATGTGATTCACTTTTTAAGTTGCACTTGATTTTGTCAACCGGTATTAAAAGTCATGGCAAAACTAAATCAAGAAATACAAAAAAAAGAAGCTTAAAAAGCGCTTTAATGAAATGTCAGCTCAATAAGGAGATAACAGCATTCAGCGCTTCCTCAAATAAAGAAAAAAAAATTCAAACTGCGTCACATATCAAAAACACGTTGGCTGGCAACAATGTTGCTAATGGAAAATTTAACTGGCATTAAAAATGCGTAAAATCACATTTATGGGCTCTTCATTAAAAGTACAAAAATAAAGAAAGAAAAAGTGAAAATTACAACAATGCGAAAAATATAAAAATTGAATAAATTTTATTAAAACATTTCGATTTCTTAATACTTCTTTTATATTAAACAAAACTTAATTTAAAAAAAAATTGAACTTCAAAAATCTTCAGCCAAACGAAAGCGAAAAGTACCCAAAATGATATGTTATATGCCTTTTTCGATTTAATATAAAAAATATCCGGGTTACAGACCATTCTTATCTGATATAATTAAAAACTCTAAAAATAAATGATTTAAAAAATTATAAAATACAAAATTGAAAAACACTTCCTACCAATTACAACGATGCCATTATTATATTTTATAATTTGTTTAATAAAATTATTTAAATTTTGTGTGCAGTGCAAATTGCACAAAGCCGCTGATTATTATGTGAAAATTGTCGGTTTTCCTTCCGTCTGAATTAATTGGCTGTAAAAATTACAAAAAAATGCAAAAATTGCAAAATTATAAAATTTGTTTAAAAAGCACTTTGCAAAGTGAAAAAACAAAATTATAAAAATCAATTAAAATGTTTGCATAACTTTAAAGTGAGTAATGGAAAAATGCGAAATATGTGGAATTTATTTTATTTTATTAAAAAAAAAACTTTATAAATTAACCAGCGTTATCGGAAACTTTCTATTTTTTGCTTCGTTTTGTTTTTCATAATTTTTCCATG
The DNA here is from genome assembly GCA_951804985.1 of Dryomyza anilis. Lineage (NCBI taxonomy): Eukaryota > Metazoa > Arthropoda > Insecta > Diptera > Dryomyzidae > Dryomyza > Dryomyza anilis. The sequence continues at coordinate 2,904,552 of OX638131.1, read as the reverse complement.
TTTTGTTTCTGAAGTTGCTACGGCTACGGCTTGTTGCAACTTGTGCCACAGCAACATTTGCTATTTTTGTATTTAAGCTGTGCTCATTGGCAACACTTTTGGTAGCAACTAACGACGTTGTAGACCTCGTAATTCGTGAGCTTTGCACCAGGTTTTCACTGCAGCAACAGCAACAGATTTGATTTATGAATGTTGCTGCTGCTGTTGCTGTTGCTCTCGATTTTGTTGCTGCTGCTGTATGTTGTTGCAGTTGTTGTGGGAAAACTCTGCAGCTGAAAGGAAAGTCTTTTCGAAATTGAAAGGTATTTTTTGAACCTCTTTTTTATTTGCTGTTCCTGTAATTGGAAGAAATGCCATAGTCGTTTTCCTTTTTTAGTACCCTTTTACTGCAGCTAATTTTATTTTATTTTAAATTATTTTCATGATAAAATTGAATTTATAGTAAAAATATAAAAAGTGAAAAATTTGAATTTTTCGTGAAAATTTCAATTTTTAGTGAAAATTTGAATTTTTAGTGAGATTTTAATTTTTAGTGAGAAAAAATGAATTTTTAGTGAAAATTTGAATTTTTAGTGAAAATTTGAATTTTTTAGTGAAAATTTGAATTTTTAGTGAAAATTTGAATTTTTAGTGAAAATTTGAATTTGTAGTGAAAATTTGAATTTTTAGTGAAAATTTGAATTTTTAGTGAAAATTTGAATTTTTAGTGAAAATTTGAATTTTTAGTGAAAATTTGAATTATTAGTGAAAATTTGAATTTTTAGTGACAATTTAAATTTTTAATGAACAATTTGAATTTTTAGTGGCAAAATTAATATATAGTGAAAAAAATAATTTTGAGTGAAAATTGAATTTTTAGTGAAAAATTGAACTTTTAGTGAAAATTTTAACTTTTAGTGAGAAAATGAATATTGAGTGAAAATTGAATTTTTAGTGAAAATTTTTACTTTTAGTGGAAATTTGATTTTTTAGTGAAAATTTGAATTTTAGTGAAAATTTGTATTTTTAGTGAAAAAAATAATTTTGAGTGAACATTTTATTTTTTTGTGAAAATTAAAATTAAAAGCGCCTCTACTTCCTGCTAACAGTTAAACTGAACACAATTGAAAACCCACATTTATTTCGCAAAATAAATAAATAAAACCCTTTACAACACAATTGACAGACAGCATAAAAATCACGTTCCACACATAATCTGCATCTTAAGTATTTTAAACAACTTAATAGATTCGTAAAAGCGGCTTTAAGCTGTGACGCTAACGTCGACGTGTAGTGCAAATGTCAGCTCGACGCTTCCGTTCCAAGCACACACGGCATAAGTGACATTTGGTATTGCAACGTAAAATCACTTGAAACATTTTTGCAATTTAGCAATGTTGCAAAGTATTGCCTAGCATATGTAAACATTTAAATAGTTATAAAAAAATAAGAAATAAAATTGAAAAACAAAAAAAAAAACATTTGAAATGTCAAAATAGTCTGCGCTAAATCAACAACATGCTTTTTGGTCGCAGCAACATTGGGCGCGAAAACGAACAGCAGCAGCAGTTGCCGCTAAAGTTCAAATATTTAAAAATTCCTGCAACCGCGCCAGCCTCTTCTTTTTCGTTTCATCTGTACAGAATAAAGTTATGAATGGCTCATTTATTTTTAAGCTATATTTTTAAAATTTAATGTTGACTTTTGTTGCTATTGTTATGTGTAGTTGGCGCGTTTTAGCAACACCTTCCTCACATGCACTGCAGAATTACGTCACGTACGTCACGCGCATGTCTTGGCATTCGTTAACATTTAACTATTCGAAAAGTCGCCTTTAAATGCGCTAAATTAAATTTAATTATCGTTATTTTGTGTTCTGCTAGTTAGAGTTTAAGCATGAAAAAAAAACTAAAATTGAAATTGAAATAAAAAGATTGATTTAAGGGAAATAATACGCTAGGCGTTCTTTAAACTTTTAATTAAAAATTGAAAAATCTTCTATATCATTTCCGATTTAAATTAGATTTGATTCTTTTTAAATTTCCACTCTCAGAAGGCATCATACTATTATTTGTTATTCTAATCAAACAAATAATAGCATGTCCTATTAATATAATGGTATACTGAAATATAATATTTAAAGAATCGTGTGCCCTTTCTATTTGAAAGAAATCGCAACTTTTTAATATTATTTATCATATTTTAAAACGTTAATATTAGCTCGTTTTCTTATCTGTCTGTTCGGTACAAATATTGTAATGGAATTTATTCAGCCATGTGGTGATTAAAATTAATCAATAGGATCTGTATTTGTTAAATTTTAAATTTTATATTATTCTTTTAATAGTTTTACTGTCAGCAAAGAAAATGTTCAATGGTACGATAATTTATTATATAGTACCTACATGAAACAATAGTTTTTCCTATTAACTGAAGTCATCATACTATTATTTTAAGGTTTAAAAAGTAAAATAATATCCTATTAATATAATAGTATACCAAAATATACTATTAAAAGTTAAATGCCGTAATACTATTAATCAAAACTTTTTTTTATTTTATATTTATATCATTGTTCCGGCAATAAAGTGGTCGGCATTCGACTATTTATTGAATTGATAATTTAATACTACAATACTATTGATTAATGACTAAATTCAAATATGAATTTGTTATCAATTTCTACCTGCAGAAAACACAATTTGAATGGTGGTACGACTATAAATTTTATATCATAAAATAAAAGTTTTGTCTTTGTATTCAAAAGTTTTTAAAGTATTTTTTTTGATAGAATGTGAAGTAGTTTTGTCAAAAATTTAATAGTATATAAATATATAGTGCAATGCTATTCTTTATAAAAAAAGCAGCAATTAATTTATAGAATGTCAGTTATATCATTACATCAATAGAGGACATCCTATTAGATTGTGATACATTTGGAATTAATAGTATGATATTCCTATGAATTTAATAGTATTTATATAATTTATAATATTAAAAGTAAAATAGATTGTTTAATTTAATTGTAAAACCAAATTGTATCAATAGTCTACAAAAACATTTTAAATAATTTATTTAGAGTTTTAATTTCTGTACAAGTTCATAAAAATTCCCTCAAATCCCATTAAAATTGGTTAATAGGACAATTATTGATTTAATAGTATACTGAAAATAAATCTTTTCATATAAACTAAATGGCAATGTCATGGTGTTTTCTAGTATTTAATGGTATTTTCTGATTAAAATAATAATTTATCCTATTTACTATTTTTAATAGTAAAAAACTATTATTTATATAGTATTTTTTCTGGTTGTTTTTGTACAGTTTACGTTGTTTAATATAATATTATTAACTTTAATATAAATTGTAGATTCGAAAAATCATTTAAAAAAAAGTAAAAATTCCATTTAATGCGCTCGCTCTCGCTATGTTGCCATTATTATGTTGACCTTCCCCAATTTTTCTGACGTTAAACGTTATAACTTTCAATTAAATCACATGTTTAACAAATGTTTCATGTTTTTGTCAAATTGCACGTTTTTCTGTAGTTTATATATGTTGTTTTTATCTAATTTTTCATTCTTTCGCCCCAAGTTTAATGAGTTTTCTTTGAATTTTTATACTATTGAGTTATTCTCCGTTGTTTATTTTTTTTATTGTACACAAGTTTCAGTCAATAATTAACTAATTACTTTGTTGTTTTTAGTTGCTGTTTTGTTTTAATATTTTTATTTATTTATTTTATGACATTTTTAGTGCAGTTTTGCTGACGTTTCTATTAAAATCAGCGAACACAGACGGTTCGTCATGCAAACGTGACTTTGTTAAGGGCGCCACAAAAGTTGTGTTTTTATTTATAGATTAAAACTAATTCTTATTTAGGCAAGTACATTTGTTTAAATCAATTTGTAAATATAGAAAAATATATATTTTTAAATAATGCAATTTTTATTATATGCTTTAGAAAAATTTAAACAGGTAACGCCGCTGTATATTATAAATATTTTAATTTTTTAATATCTAAAGCAAAAACTTCGTCTACATATCATAACAGGAAGAATTTGTTAAATTTAAAATTTCAAATGTTCGCAAAAAAAAATTCCGCTATGCATATAACAAACAATACAAGGAAATAATGCATTTTTTATATGATTTTTTAATAGACCGTTACGTGCCTCCTCATTGCGAATAACATTTTTAATTTCTTATACGCGCTGCTTCTTATGATTAATGATTCATATTTTTTTTTTTAATATTGTGCAATGTTGTAGCACACAAAAAATGTATAGTACCATACAATTAATAGTTTTTTTAGTATTAAATAAGTCAATTGCATTAATGCATTGGAATTTAATAGTAAACAAATCTGAAATGTATGGTATTCTTTTTGTAAGTGTCATAAATCCGAAATAATATGGAATATCATTAAATCGTCGGTGATACTGCAAAACCACCTATCTACATTTTCGAATACCTCTTACAAAATGAATTTTACGGAAGAAACAAAACTACTTCATACAAAATTAAATATGTCATAACATATAATGGTATTCATCTAATTTATCCGATCAACATATCAGTAAAAACTCGAATATAACACAACATTAGGTGTGATCTTCACATGCAGTTAGACGGTTTTGCAATATCACCGACAAAATGATTTTTAAGTTTGTTTTAAAATATATTTTAAACCTGTCAAAATTGTTGCTTAGAGCTGTTATAAGTTTTTAACCAGCTAACCACCTTGTGGAAACTTAAGTTGCAGCCACACAATTGACATTAAAGTGCTTGTTACAAATCATGCAAAATATACTTATGTAAAAAATACATATTTTCCATTTTAAAGTTAATTTTCTATATTACTTATAAACATGTTTTTTATAAGATTCTTCATTCTATAGTTTCAACTTATATGGAACAAAATACATTTAATAACTTGCCACTAATTTGACACCTAATAGCAACAAAGTTAACTCCGACCATTATTGTATATCAGAATATATTGTATTGTCAGAATGTATGACTTATATATCACAGCATTGTGACTTATTACGTATGTTCCACACATGTTCTTAGCCACAGCTTTGGAACTAAAGTACACTAATTTGCAACACTGTTGTCAGAGGTAACTCAAAAGTTACACATTAAGGTGTCACCTATGTCTCACCCCGTTTTTTATTAGGACTAAAAAATAAGATGTGCAAGTGTTTTTTTGTAAATTGTATTTTTCGTCTTTTTCGTACTGTGTTCACCTGACGTGACTCATGTCACTTGTAAAATATGTTGTGACCTTTATTTTCAAATTTTAACTTTTATTTTCAATGATGTTCCATAATGTGAACTCAAGTGAATACTTGAATAAATAAAAAATGTGTTTAATAAATAAATACACTTAACCTTGACTAAATAAAAAGCAATTTTTTCAACTATATTTTTATAACTCTTTTCGTCTTCAGTGCTGCCACCCATTGCTCTTGCCGTTTGTCAGCCAGTCTGCCTGTCTTTTTGTCATTCTGTTGGTTGATTTACTGTCAATCTTCATCAACTTGACCAATATTTGTATGTCTGTCTGTCTGTCTGTATTTCATGCCATTCTGTTGTTACAATTGCACCTACGCACTCTGTCACTTGCTTGCTCTTGGTTCAAGTGCCTGCCTCGCAACAGCCAGCGGTGCTTTAAGGCGGTGCTTTAAGCTCTCGCTTTTTGCACTTGTGGCTCCAAATATTTGCATTTGTAGCTTTCGTTCGCTTTTGTTGGTGGGCTGTGTAAATAAATAATTTAAAATGCAGTTATTTGCGTATGTTTTTTTTATAATTTTTTTACTCCTTACAGCCGTTGCTGTGTTCATAATAACAACTCTTACTTTCAGCTGTTTTTGTAACCTCATTTTCTGCTTTGCTGTTGCATTTCAATTGCAAATTTGCACAGGTTTTTTTTCCAAATGGTAATTTTTTAAAATATAATTAATATAATATGTAATTTTTTGTTATATCTTGAATTTTTCTTCGCTAAAATCATTTTAGCTTTAATTAAAAAATCTATTGAGAATTGTTTCAAATATTTTCATAATTTTTCTAATTTTTAATTTTTTATTTTTAATAATTATCAATAATATATTTTTATTAAGTATTAAAAGTTTCAATCATTTTTTACATTTGTATTTATTATATTTCCGGTTTTTTTATAAAATATTATTTGAAGTTTATGATTCTTGTATAACCTCAAAATTACACTTTTTATTAACCTCAAATCGATCTCACACCATAACTCGTTGAAAGTGAAACTGCTGCTTGCCTCTGTTTCAACATAAATCTCTCACAAGATCACCCACTTCTTGTCCACGACTACTTCAGTTTTGTTTATCGCATTTTTGTCTGTATTTTAAATTTTTTATTTTTTTTATTTTAAATTTTTATTCTTCACAAAAAAACATCCTTGTCTTTTAACATGTTGCTGCCTTGCATCCTGTCTTCTGCAGAATTTCGTCTACGTTGTGTTTACTATCGTTTGGCAATCTTTAGAGATCCGCGATCCACCAATCAACAAAACCATTTTAAGCAACGTGAGAAAATTTTCTCGTTGTCGTTTCGAATTGTTTTGGACTTGACTTTGTTTGGGTGCGATTTTTATTGCTTCATTATAGATATTTTTTTTTTTTGTCTTTTGTGCACACTGGAATATTTGAACTAAATTGTGGCATTTCCGTTAAGTAGTTTTTATTTTTATTTTAATTCTATATGTGTTTTTCGTTAGTTCTTATATTCTGCGTATTTTGATTTTACAAATCTCGAGACAATTTGAGTTTTTTTTTATAAAATTTATAAATATTTCGAAATAAAAGTCTTTACAACAACTTTACAAAACCTTTACTAAAGCTTTACTAAACATTTACAAAACTATTGCAATATTTATACAATACAAAATTACCTATCAACTATAAATTAAATATATTCATTGATTCATTTAATCGATAATTATTACTAAAATATTCAAATATTTTAAATTAACTTTTACAAAATCTTTGTAATATTCTTACAAAACATTTACGAAAATATTACTAATAATTTTTTCAATTTAGCAATAACCAGAAAGCAACATTAAACAAACCATTTCTATAAAATCTATAAATTTTAACTAAATTCTTATAAAAACTTTGCGAAACATTTACAAAACCCTTATAAAACATGTTTCAACTTACTAGAATAATTTTACCCTATTAGGTTGGTCATGTAACTGATCTAATTAAATATATCAGTTCCTGATCATGGCCCTTGAATAATCGGTATAATGCTCTAATTAATAATAGTATATATCATTTACTATACTTTTTAAAACATTTACTATACTTTTACAAAACTTTTACCATACGCTTGTAAAACATATATACAAAATATATACAATGCTTTTAAAAACCATTAACATTACTGTTAGAAAACATTTACAATACACTTAACAAACTTTTGAAATACAAAACAATATTTACAAAACATGTACAGTACATTTACGAAACATTTGCAATACTATTACAAATCTCTATAATGTATTTTTACAAACTAAAGAAATATTTTTAAATATAATTGAATACGAAAAACTGTTCCAAGCTTTTATACAACTTTTTTAAATACTTTAATAAACATTTACAAAACACTTACAAAACATTTACTAATTATATTTTTTTTCTTATCTTTACAGGTATGTACACAACATTAACGCATCAACATTTGAACTGCAGAATAAGTTATATGGGGTTTGATAAAATATAAAAAATATATACACAAATTTAAGTATTTCTTTTTAAATTTGGCATCACAAAAAATAATTATAAAGCGTAAAGTATGCTTTAAGGTTCGTTTACTTGCAAAAGTTCAAGCAAAGTCATAATTCATAGTTTCTTTTTCTGTTTCGCCTTGAACTAACAATTTCTACGCCATTTGAATTGACAATTGATGCACGCAACACAAGTCATGGACCGCAACGACCTACAGAAAGAAGACTGCTAGACAATAATTTCAAAATTTATATAGTATAATTTATTATTTATGTGTTAAACACGACGAGCGTGCCTACAATTTAATGTTTACTTTGTCACCTATGATTACGTGTTTGGAAAGTTTTTGCAAATTAAACAAAATTGAAAAACAATCTATTGTTATTTCCGCTTTTGGCGCGATTACAACAGCAGTGTGTGTGTGGTGCATTAAATGAGCTTAAAATAGTTTTGGCAAAACTTGATATTTCAAAATATTTTTATATTTCAAAAACTACAATAATTGAACTTGAGTTGACCATATAGAGTAGGTTTTTTTATTTGTTACGGAATTCTATGCTATTAATAAAACTGACAAGCAGCGAATGTTTTTGTGAGACTTATTGCGGACACTTAAGCCCCTTCAATGTCAAGGCTTTCAAAACGTTTTTTTTTTTGGCAAAACAGAAATTATACGCTTAACTAAAAGTAGAAAAATAAAATTATAGAAAACATGCAAACACATTTAAAAATAACTAAAGATAAATTATATAAAATTTATTTTTTATTTTATTTCTTACTATTTGTGACAACAACACAGGCAGAGAAAAAGAGATAGATGATGTTTGTCCCCAAAAAAAATTGCTGTGATCATTGTTGTTTATTATAATCATTTTTGAAAAATGATTTATTAACAGTTTTTATATAAAATATTATTAAGATAATGGATAATGATTGTGACAATAATAAGATGCAAGAATAATGATTGTGACAAAAATGTAATTAAAACGTGGATGGTTAGAATAATGATTTTATTTGTTTAATGTTTCTTGAAGAATTTGTATGATTGTTAAGATTATTTAGTGAATGTTATAATCATTCTAAAAATTGTAATTCAAACATGGATTTTATTTGTTGTAATTATAAAATGATTCTCACAGTAAAAGTATGTTTGCTATGATCACTATTGTGTGTAAGAAACATTTTCATTAAAAAAAAACATGATCATTTTTAAAAAATAATCGAATGAAAACATAAAATCATTTATTCAATGATTTCTAAAACCATTAAATTTTATGATTAGAATAGCTAATGGTTATGACAAAAACGATTAGCAATAAAGGCTTTATTCTCACAAAAGATCCTTGTTGATTGCTAAATGATTCACATTTTCATATTACGAAAATCCTATTATGATTAATTTAAATGATTAGAATAGCTAATGATTGTGACAACAAATGAATGATCATCAGAATAAGAGTTTTATTTGTTATAATCATGATATGAATTAGAATGTAATAGTATGATTGATAAGAACATTGTTGATTGTCATTTCTGATTTCTTTTTTTATTGTTCAGTCAATTTTATATGATATCTAAAATCAGTTTTATGATTATAATTACTAATGTTTCTGCAAAAATTGTACGGCAAACAGGAATGATTGCCGGAATAATTGTTTTATTTGTTATAATCATGCGATGATACTTGAAATCTTGTTATGATTGTGACAAAAATGTAATTGAAACTTGACTGATCGCCAGAATAATAGTTTTATTGCTTATAATCATCAAGTTATAGAGTTAATAATTGTTACATAAATGTAATTCCAACATTATTGATTGCCACAATAATAAATTGTCTGGTGAATTTTTATTTTGCAATGATTCCTTCATTAAAAAAAGATGATTGAATCAAGCATTAAATTTTTGGTTTTAAAAAACATTATTAAAACAATAATATAATGATTTTTGTAACGGGTAAAACACAAAATCATGACTAAAACAATAAATTCTCAATCATTATATGTTTGTAATGATCGTATTTTTTAAATGCGTGTACAATTTCGACAATATTCAGCATTATATGTTTGTAGAGATCATATTTTTTTTATGTATAATTTCGATAATATTTAGCATTTTTATTTTAATACAGTGTTTTGTATAAAACTCAAGGACAACAAATTTTGTATTATTTATTTTTACATTTTTGACGTTGACTTTGACCACGCTAATTACCAAGTACTTCACAGCTATATTTTTTGAATGGCTGTCGTCAAACAATTGTTTTGTATTTTGGCGCTAAATGTTTATTAAATACGCTTTTGTATTGTGGCGGTTATTGTAGCCGCCTAATGTGTTGTCGTCGGTCGTCGCAAACTGTTATGTTGACCTTAATTAATTTATTTAATTTGTTGCTAATTAAGTGTTGAGTGCACGTGCGATACAATTTCAATTTTTTTAGTACCCAAAAATTCAGCAAGTTGCGTTAATTTGATTGGCTTTGTCCAAATTAACGTTTTTGCCACATTTTTGCGACGTTGCCAAAATAACAGCAGCAACATGTTGCGCAAAACCAAAGACTGCAGATACGAACGCGTGCGTTGTTGCCAAATTTCCGCGTGTGTTTTGAGTACATTTTATAGTTTAAATTATTATTATTATTTTGTTATTGCTTATTTAGTGTTACTGCTGCTGCTACTGTTTGTTAGCAACATGTTTGTGGACTAGCAACATTTAATAGTTTGATATGCGGTGCACGTTCGTTGCTGATATTTTGCTGCGCAGCTAAATTTTTAATTTTGATTTCGAATTCTGTGTTTCGTTTGCTGCGATTCGATGGCTGTCTTTACGTAGCATACAATTTTTTTATTTTAATTTTTTTATGATTGAACATTATTTAATTGCTACGCAGCTGATTGATTTTAGACGATGACGATATCGACGTCGACTGACTGGCGACTATGGTCTGCAACGCAGCAAAACATTTATAGTTTGTTGACCCAATATAAATATGATGACATGTAATCGAAAACTCATAAATGTTGCTGCTACTTGTTAACGATTACATGTGCTGTATGTTCAGCGACGTTGAGGTATTTTTATGATTTTTATTTAATGAAGAAAATATGCAAATCGTTTAATAGAGGAACATTTTAAAATTTTGAAAAAAAATGTTTTAAATTACACTACTCAATTAAAATCGAACAACATTTAGCTATCGATCTGCCAGACATCAATTCTGCATATTAAGTTTTTTTTCTACAAGAAAAGGTTTTGCTTCGAAAGGTAATATTCAAAAATTTGACACTTTTAAGTTACTTCTTAGAGTAAACAAAATATGGTAATTTAAAGAATATGTCTTTCAAAGAACTTTAAACGCAGTTTTAAATCTGAACTCAAAAAATTTAGATTTTTTAGAAAATGTTTTAATTTTATTTTTTTGCATTTAGATTTTATAAATCAGAAAATGATTTATGTTTATCCAGAACATATTCGAAAGTACGAACAAAATTAAAAAATTTTTTTCAATCTATTCTTCTTTTTAAAATATGAGGTGTCAACAGAAAACATTTAAAATGTTAAAAAAAAAATATTTTAACCAGTAGAATTATAAATATAAAAGTTTATTTCAAATGTATTTCAAATAATTTAAAATTTTTTATAACGTACAAAATTTGTCACTTCAAAAACAAAGTTAAAAAAAGAAATATTTAAAAGAATAAATTATTAAAATGAATCCATAAAATCTTTAACATTTTCCTATAAATATGAAAAATTAAATATTTTACATCATTTAGTAAAGGGTTTTTCAATAAGAGCGCTACAAAAGTTTTTTTTCCATGTTTGCCATTTCATGATGGAAAGATATACGAACCAAAAACGAGTCGAAATTATTAAAATTTACTACCGAAATTCGAATTCGTATATCTTTCCATCATGAAATGGCAAACCTTACTGAAGAGAAATGTCAAAAGAGCGGTAAGAAATATGGCGTCGTTTGCTGTCCCTGTCGCTCTACTTTTGTAGCGTCCCTGTTGAAAAACCCTTTATATATAAAAATAATGATAATTTAAAAAAATAACAAAGTATTAAAATTTCAATTTTGTATTTTTCAGAATCTTTTTTGAAATATTTTTGTATTTTCTTTGTATTTCTTTAAATTCCAAGCACATTTGCTGCCATTGTGTCTTCGTTTCATTTAAAATTTCTTGTCAGGTGCGCGCATAACATTTTTGTATTTATTGCAAGTCTACGCCAGCAACATTGTTGCCTGTCTGTCTGCCTGCCTGTTGTTGTTGCTGCTGTTGTCCATCAATTGTTGCTTCCGTTTGCCACTAAAAAATCGTACTATGTTTGGTGTAATTTGTTGCTGCTGCTGTCATTGTCGCTGCTGTGTCTGCATATAGTGCACGTTTTTATTGTTCAATAATGTAGCGCTTAAAATATGCAACTATTTTTATTATATGCAAAAGACAGCAGCAAGAGCGACAGTTCGCAGCAAAGCCAACATTAGTGCAATTGTCATAAATTATTAAACAAAGCGGATATTAAAAGCAACAGCAAATTATAGCAGCAGTGGTATTAATTATAAAATAATAATTTTTCATTATTGCGCAAGTGCAGAATTTCAACAGTTTCAACGCCAACGTTTGTCATTCAAAAACGAAAGACTTGGGCAGCGAACTTGGTGGACAAAAATATTTTTGCTACAGTTTTTGCTTTAATTATTTCTTGTATTTAATAATTTTTTACATAAATATATTTATGTTTTACTTATGCATATTGAAATAAGCTAATTTAAGTTTTTATTTTTTTACTTGCTATAATTTTGAAATTCTGTTAATTTTGGTATGACAACTTTCGAACGAAATTTTATTTCAATTGGATCGAATTTATATTTTGTTGTTCTAGTATTTGATTTTAGTATACAAAATAAACTTATTTTAATTTAATTCTGTGCAATGATTTTAATACGATTTTTGTTGTCAGAGACACAAAAGACATGGCAGACACAAATATTTGTTTTAGTTTTTGATTATAATAAATAAATTTACTATTTTTGCAGTTTTATAAAATGTATTGAATATTTTTCTTATGCACAATAGAATAAGCTAATTTGAGTTTTTAATATTTTTAAAATCTGATTTGTTATTATTTAAAAATGTACTTCTTTTGCAAATTTATTTGGCATATTTCAAAATCCGTTCGAAATCTTATAAAAAATTCTATTTAATGGAATTTGTTTATTGCTGTTTCAGAATTTTAATTTAGAAAATATACCTTTTTAAAATTTACCTATTTTTTGTGAAACAATTTTAATTCGATTTTTTTTGTAAAAAACTAAAGACTTGGGCAACGAACTTAGCTGACAATTGCCTTGTGTAGTTTATGATTTAATTATTTTTCAATGTTTTTTATTTTATAAATAAGGAAATTTATGTTTTTCTTTTGCATATTAGAATCAGCTAATTTAAGTTTTGAATATTTTTCAAATTTTAATTATTACAATGTCAAAATTTACTGTTTTTGCAATACTATACATTCCGGCATATTTCAACTGCAGATTGAAATTATACTCAAATTTCAATTTAATCGAATATGTTTTTTGCTATTGCATAATTTGATTTTAAAATACAATATAAACGTATTTTATTTTAAATAAGTTATGTGAAACGTATTCAATTCGATTTTTGTTGTCAGAAACAACTGGTTAAGATTTTGACTTAATTATTTTTCGTTGTTTTTTTTTAATAAAGAAATTAATGTTTTATGCATATTCAAAATAAAGTTTTAAATATTTTACAAATTAATTGTTTTTGTTTTACGATCTCTTTTGATTATTTTAAGATATTGTCTTAACGTACTCAAGGTGTAGTCAGTACAAATTGTATGATTTCCAAATTTAATCATTTTTCAAGTTCAATCGAAATCTAATTCCAAATTTTAATTTAATTAAATTCCACTTTTGCTGCTCTAAAAGTTAATTTCTCAATAAATAAAAACGCATTTAAATCGAATTTAATACGTGTTATTTCTGTTCAACGAATTCAATTTGTTTTTTTTTTTTTCTCAAATTTTTGGATGTCAAATTATTTTTAATTATTACAAATTATTTTGAATTATTATAATTATTATATAATTTTTTATATAATATAAAAATTAAAAACGAAAAACTTATTATATATTTTAAAACATTATTTAATCAACCAAATTTAATTTTTTAAAATTAAATTATTAAAAATTTTACTAATCTATAAATCATCTTTTATTTCAGGCGCAGGAAGTTCTCCCGCCCAGAATTCCACACGTAGCATCAGCCCAAATAACTCCACATCGACGAGTCAATTCAGTTTGCATCACAACAGTTCTGGCAGTTTAGGCAGTTCGACGCCCACCTCAATATATCCACCGGTAAGTTTTACCCTTACTCTTAATTTTACGCCTTAGATTTAAAGTATATACTTAAAATACACTTTATTTTTTGAATACAGCAAACATCTGTAACCACTTTCAAGCAGTCACCAAATCTTTTAAACGGTAACGGCGCGATATTGGACAGCAACATGCCCGGTGGTATACCAACGCCCGGTACGCCCAATTCAAAAGCTAAGGTAGGTCTTTAAAATAACAAACACAAAAGGCCTTTAAATATCTTAAATAAAAATTCTTTAACTCGTCTTTTGTTTTCTAATTAAATATAAATCTTAAAAATTAAATTATTTTCTCTCTTTTCAGGACAATTCACACTTTGTTAAACTTGTCGTAGCATTGTATCCTTTTAAGGCCATCGAGGGTGGTGATTTATCACTCGAAAAAGTAAGCAACAGCCTCTCTAATTTGTATCCGTCATAAAAAAAACAACATTTTAGCCTTACATTAACTAACGTCAGCTGAGGTTATTAATTGATCTGCTGCCTCTAGTCTAGTCTTTGAAATATAAGCTGTTAATTATTATTAAACAGTTAGGCAGTCAGACTACTCTTAATTAATCTTCAATTTATACACTGTGCAGTGAAAGAAATAACGCAGAATTTATTAAATTTAAATTCAAATAAATTTGTATCTGAATTTTTGTTATATCAAATATGCGCGTAGTCAAATTTAAAACGTTTGAAATTAAATTTGTAACATGAGAATTTCATTTTTGTAATTTAATCAGTAGCGTATTTCATTGCAGAGTTTTATTAAACATAATATTTAAATACTTAAAAAAAATTCCTAATTTATTAAGTAAAAAATATTTAATTTATTTACTACATTTTTTTTATCACATTTCAATATAATTTGTTTGACATAAATACATTCGTAGTCAATTTTATTATTTCAAACCGTAAATTGAGATTTATTATCAATTATTAACCTATATTCTATGTATTTTTCCATCATGAAATGGCAAACCTTACTGAAGAGAAATGTCAAAAGAGCGGCAAGAAATATGGCGTCGTTTACTGTTCCTGTCGCTCTACTTTTGTAGCGTCCCTGTTAAAAAACCCTTTAAATTGTTAATAATTAAATACGTGTGTAGTAAAATTGACTATTTTTGGAAAAAGTCTTTTGTTATGAGTCAAATAACTTGAAACAATATTTTTAAAACAAAACATTTAAATTTTATATAGATTTTAGTTTATTAAACTATTTTATTTAAATTACATTTTGCAATTTTATTTATTTTAATTGCTTTAAATTTAATACTATGTTAGTAAATTTAAATATTTTTATGCTCAGTGTATTTGCAATCGCCTCTAACTAACAACTACAAAATCACGTCTTTTATTTTAAATATTTTTTTTATTACTCACATTTAAAACATTTATTACTTCTCATCATATTTACTTATGCTTTATAATTATGCTGTATTTTTAGAATGCCGAATACGAGGTAATCGATGATTCGCAAGAGCACTGGTGGAAGGTCAAAGATGCTCTGGGCAACATCGGTTACATACCCAGTAATTATGTGAAGCCCAAGGCGCTGTTGGGTCTGGAGCGTTATGAGTAAGTTGTGCAGATGATTTTTATTTCTAGTTCTGCTTTGGTTTCTATGTTCTTTCGAACTAATGATTTAAAATAAAATTATTATTAATTTATTTTATATATATATTTTTTTATTTTTAATAGTTTTTATTTTAATAATCTTTGTTTTTCTCCTCCTAGATGGTACGTCGGCGACATGTCGCGCCAACGCGCCGAGTCCCTCCTCAAGCAGGGCGACAAAGAGGGCTGCTTCGTCGTGCGCAAGTCCTCCACAAAAGGCCTCTACACACTATCGCTACATACCAAAGTGTAAGTCAAAACTTTGTCTATTTTAATTTTAAATATACTACAAGTTTCTTTGTTTTATCCCCGTACAGTCCACAATCTCACGTCAAACACTATCACATCAAACAGAACGCACGCGGCGAGTATTACTTATCGGAGAAGCACTGCTGTGAAACCATCCCAGATCTGATCAACTATCATCGGCACAACTCGGGCGGTCTGGCCTGTCGCTTGAAGTCATCGCCGTGCGATCGTCCAGTGCCACCGACAGCGGGTCTCTCGCACGGTAATTGTTTTTATTTAAAATATAATTTAAGTATTTTTTAATATTAAAATAAATGAATTCTTTAATCTTTAGACAAATGGGAAATACATCCGATGGAACTGATGCTGCTCGAGGAGCTCGGCTCCGGTCAGTTTGGCGTTGTGCGACGCGGTAAATGGCGCGGTTCCATCGACACTGCCGTCAAAATGATGAAGGAGGGCACCATGTCCGAGGATGACTTCATAGAGGAGGCCAAAGTGATGACCAAGCTGCAGCATCAGAATCTTGTGCAGCTGTACGGCGTCTGCTCGAAACATCGCCCCATCTACATTGTCACCGAATACATGAAGCACGGCTCGCTGCTCAACTATTTGCGTCGGCACGAGACGACGCTCATTGGCAATATGGGGCTCTTGCTGGACATGTGCATTCAGGTGAGCATTTTGAATAATTTTTAAACTTCTAAATTGACAATAAATATAAATTATATTAATAGTTAAAATACTATAAAAATAAATAAAATTAATAGTAGAAATACTATTAAAATAATAAAAAAATAGTAAAATACTATGAAATTAATATTAAAATTACTTTAAAATAAGTAATATAAATACTACATATAAAATAATAATAAAAATACTATAGAATAAATTGTAAAAATACTATAAAAATTATAGTATTTTTATTATAAAATAAATAGTATATTTTTAAAATTCCCTATTTCTTTTATTTATTATTTTATTAAAAATTTAATTTACAATTGCTTGTTCCTCCTTTAGGTCAGCAAAGGCATGTCCTACTTGGAGCGCCACAACTACATTCATCGCGATCTGGCTGCGCGCAACTGTCTCGTCGGCTCCGAGAATGTCGTAAAGGTCGCTGATTTTGGGCTCGCACGCTATGTGCTCGACGATCAGTACACAAGTTCGGGTGGCACCAAATTTCCTATTAAATGGGCGCCGCCGGAGGTGCTCAACTATACGCGCTTCTCCTCAAAGAGCGATGTCTGGGCATATGGTAGATTTTTGACAAGCATTTTAAAGGTTTTCAAATATTTAACAAATATTTTTTAAATCTCTTCAAATTTAGGTGTACTCGTCTGGGAGGTCTTTACGTGCGGCAAGATGCCCTACGGCCGTTTGAAGAACACTGAGGTGGTGGAACGCGTGCAGCGTGGCATCATTCTAGAGAAACCAAAGTCCTGTGCAAAGGAAATTTACGATGTAAGTTAAAATTGAATTATTTAATATTTTTAAATATATTTTTGATTTTTATAATTAAAAAAAAACCCTAAAAATAATACAAAATTAATGGAATTTTGACTATAAATTTAATAGTATTTTTACTATAAAATTGATAGTATTTTTAGCATAAAATTAATAGTATTTTTACTATAAAATTAATAGTATTTTTACTATAAAATTA
Organism: Dryomyza anilis; assembly: GCA_951804985.1. NCBI lineage: Eukaryota > Metazoa > Arthropoda > Insecta > Diptera > Dryomyzidae > Dryomyza > Dryomyza anilis. The sequence continues at coordinate 2,886,876 of OX638131.1, read as the reverse complement.
ATAGTATTTTTACTATAAAATTAATAGTATTTTTACTATAAAATTAATAGTATTTTTACTATAAATGTAATAGTATTTTTACTATAAATTTAATAGTATTTTTACTATAAATTTAATAGTATTTTTACTATAAATTTAATAGTATTTTTACTATAAATTTAATAGTATTTTTACTATAAATTTAATAGTATTTTTACTATAAATGTAATAGTATTTTTACTATAAATGTAATAGTATTTTTACTATAAATGTAATAGTATTTTACTATAAATGTAATAGTATTTTTACTATAAATTTAATAGTATTTTTACTATAAATTTAATAGTATTGTTATTATAAATTTAATAGTATTGTTACTATAAAATTAATAGTATTTTTACTGTAAAGTAGATAATATTTTAATTAACAAATAAATAGTATAAATACTATATAATTGTGAAAATATTTTAAATAAAAAAGCAAAAATTTAATTAATTTAATAGTATAAATTAGTATTAAAGAAACTATAAAATAATTAGTAATAATACTACAAAATTAAAAGTAAAAAAAAAAAATATTAATAATCAAAATACTATTACATTAATCATAAAACTAATAATTTCAATAATATAAAATTAATAATTAAAAACAAGTTTTTAATAGTAGAAATACTATAAAATTAATAGTAATAAAATATAATAAATTTATAGTTTATAGTTTTTAATATTAATTTTTGTATTTTTGCAGGTCATGAAAAAATGCTGGTCGCACGGTCCCGAGGAGCGTCCCTCATTCCGTGTGCTCAAGGAGCAGCTGGCGCTGGTGGCTCAGACGCTCACCGACTAAACGATGCACTGAACAAAATCAGCAACAACTATCAGCACACACACGCAAAAAAGTCTTAATTAATAATTAATATTAACGTGAAAATATTAAATAAGCATTAAGTAAAAACAAAAGAAAGAAAAAACATTTTATACAATAAGTCAAAATGTTTTGCAATAATAGACGCAAATATCAAATAATTGCATAAAATTTAGTAACAAAAAAAAAATAAACTGCAAAATAGCCGCATTTAATTAAGTCGCCGCAGTTGAATCAAATAATGTTTGCAAAAATCGTTGAAAATGTTTGCAACACAAAAACTGATACACTTAATAACAACTGAAATTTATAACAATTTTTTATAAAAAATAACATAAAACCTTTTATATACCAACGCATAGTAATTAAAAACAAAAAGAAAACTAGCAAATGGCCAAGTTTTTGTAAAACTTCTTTAAATTTTGTATGTTTTTTATAAGCAACAAACATTTCAATGTAATTAGTCGCATATTAAACACAACATTGTGCTTTTTTATATATTTTCTTTTTGCTATATATTTGATAAATATTATAAAAAATTATATTAAACAAAAAGAAATGCCAATTGTTTATAGAATTATGCAATTATTGATGAAAATGCAACTGATACTGATTAATATTAAAACAAATTTTATATATATATATATAATAATTTTTATATAGAAAAACAAACAAAAATTGAAAATTGCTTACTTTATAAACATTAAGAAATTCAATTCATTTTTGCAAATTGTGTTAAGCGCTTGTGCTATAAATTGTTTTTATAAAGACAAGCATTCAACGTTTTTCAACAAAAATTTAATTTTATATTTTAAACAAAGAAATTCAATTTTATTTTTAACAAAAGAAAGAAAGTAAAAGTATGAAACAGTGCGAAGAAGAAAAAGCAGTAAAGTGTTTAAAAACGAAATACAATTTAATTAATTTATGTTTACTTGTGATTTATTTTTAAACAACGTTTAACAATTATTTAAATTTAAGTTTTGTAGTAATTAAAATGCAAGAATATCTCATTTAATTTGTACGTCATTTTTATGCAAGTTTTCTTTATATCTTTTTTAAAACTTTATTTTTATTTTTTGTATGCATTTTATATGTTTTATTTTTATATGAAATTTTTTATATATTATTTTTTTTTGTTTGTTCTGTTTTTGAGCTTTATTAAATGTCTCAAAAAAGAAACGTAAGCAACTAGTTCTATAAATAGCTATTTTTAAATGCATATAAATATTTTTAGCATTATACTGTGTACTATGTTTACATGATTTATTATTTTTGTAATTTTTAAGTTATTACGTGCGTACGTTACGCTACGCTACATCTATGATTAATGCTTAAACTAAAAACTTCAAAATGAAAAATAAAAATATTAAAAATCTATAAAATCTTGATGCATTTTTAATTTATTTTTATTTTTAATTTATTTGGTTTTAAATAGTTTTTATTAGTTTGTTGTTTGGTTTGTTTGAAACTTTTTGGTTTATTTTTAGTTAAAGGTATTTTTTCAATGAACTAAATCTTGTTTTAATATTTTGGAAGCACAATGTAAATTATGCCAAAGTCACCAGTTAAACTCTAACTGACAGTTAAGAAGTTGTAACAGATTTTTAGAATAGAAAACAAATTTTTTAGTGAACTAAGTTTGTTTATTTCTTGTTTCTTATTTTGAAGAATAAAGTAATTTTCAGAAATTTTATAATCGTCAGTTAAGCACTAACCGAAAGTTAAGTCCTTTTTATAGATTTTTCAAATGGAATCAGATTTTTCTAATAAATTAAAATTGGATTATTTCATGTTCCTTTTAATATTTTTGATGTATAACGTCAATTTTCTGAATTTTTATAATCCCCAGTTAAGCGCTAACTGACAGTTAAGAAGTTGTAACAGATTTATCGAATTGAATAATGTTTGTCTAGTGAACTAATTTGATTTCTTTTAATATATTTGTATTATAACATGAATTGTTCGAATAATTTAAAACCCCAGTTAAGCATTAACTGAGAGCTAAGTATTTGTTATGGACATTTCGAATTGAAACATATTTTTCTAGTAAACTAAATTGGTTTATGTTTATTTCTTTTAATATTTTTGAAGTAAAACGTAAATTTTCTGAATTTTAGTAATCCCCAGTTAAGCGCTAACTGACAGTTAAAAAGTTGTAACAGATTTTTCGAATTGAATAAGACTTTTCTTGTGAACTAATTTGATTTCTTTTAATATATTTGAATTATAACATGAATTGTTCGAATAATTTAAAACCCCAGTTAAGCATTAACTGAGAGTTAAGTAATTGTTATGGATATTTCGAATTGAAACATATTTTTCTAGTAAACTAAATTTGTTTATGTTTATTTCTTTTAATATTTTTGAAGTATAACGTGAATTTTCTGAATTTTAATAATTCCCAGTTAAGCACTAACTGACAGTTAGGATTTTTTGTTTCAGTTGTAAATGATTTTTTTAGTTAACGAATTTGTTTTATCTTTTGTCATATTCAATATTTTCAAATACCACATCAATTTAGAAATATTTTTTTTAAATCTCCAGTTAAATATTAATTGACCGTTAAGATATTGTATACATTTTTTTAATTGCAACATTTTTTATAATTAATTTTTGTTCTGTTTGGTTTTCATATTTTTTAAATTCCATGTAAATTTAGTTGTCTTTTATATAATCGCCAGTTAAGCACAAAATGACAGTTAAAATTTTTTATGTTGTAAAAGTTTCTTTTAATTTTTTAAAGTATTATGTATATTTTACTAAATTTCATAACCCTTGGTTAAGCACTAACTGACAGTTTTAATGCTTTAAAATAATTTTCATATTCTTACAAATATTTCTAGTTAATTAAATAGTTTAGGTTTTCGTTTCTATTTATACTTTTCAAATACCACGTAAATTTAGCGACATTTTTATAATCGCCAGTTAAGCAATAACTCACAGTTAAACTGACATTTATCTCGGTACTTAATTATTAATTGCATTTTCTAAAGTAATTTTTTCTCATTTCATTTATTTTAGTTTTCGAGTTCAGTGAATTTTAAAAGATGTATTTTTTACTAATGAAAAACTGTTTTTTTTTTTGTAAATAATTTTTAACCAAAGAAAATTTATAAATAGAATTTTCATTTTTTATAGATTTTTTTTTAGTTTGTTTTTAAATTTATTATATTTGAATAAAAACTTGAATTTAATTTTGCGAGTTAATTTTTATTAGTATTATTTTTTATGTTCTATTAACCGCATCTCCTCTATAATTTTTAGGTATGCAATATATTTATTTCACTATTTTACACATGCTTGGCAACAATTTTATATATTTTTGCCTTCAAAAAATCATTGCATTCTTTTAGGAGCATTATTTAAACTTTTCAATTCATTTATTTAATAATTTTATTAATAATTTATTATTTTTTTTATTATAATGTATTTAATGATTTATTTAATAATTGCAAAACTCAAACTATAGCCATAAACATTATAAAAATGAACCAATTAGCCAGTTAAAAAGCAGTTAAAATAGTTACTACTTAATACCTAGCTTAACACAAAAACGTAGTAGAATGGTAGTAGAAAGTTTAGTATACCTACATTTAAAATATAACGTAATAAATTTGTATAATGCTTATATCGAAATACAAAACCAGACTAAATGTATTTGAAGTCTAAAGTAGTAACACAGTACTAGCTATCTATGTTCATTCCATACATCATTTATATACTATATAATTCGTAGGTGCTGGTTCTAAACGCATACTCAGTTATTACACTTCCCGTATCGTTTTTTTTTTTTACTTTTTAGTCACTTTTTTAAATAAAATAATTACAAAATTAGGTTCCGAAACACTTCAAATAGAACTTTTCATTTAATAGTAAATGAAAAATTGAATATAAAAGCAATGCGCACAATTCAATTAGTTTTGAAGTTAATTAGAACTTAACTTGTACAATTTTGATATGTTTTTTTTTGTATTATTTTGTATTTTTAAACTAATGCCAAAAATCGTTCATTAAGATTTCGAGGAAGAGATGTATCGAAGGAGATTTGATTCAAGAAATAATTGTCTGGAAAAAGATTTGTCCGGAGATGTATTATCGTGGGAAGAATCGTTTCAAGGAACAGATGTGAAGATGAAAAGTTTTCTCCGATTAGAATTATCATGGGGAAAAGTATATTAGTCTCGAAAAAATTTGTCTCGGGGAGAATTTTTCATATACAAATTTTTCGGAAAGATTTTCACGGAAAAAAATGTCTGAATAAGAAATAATCGGCGTAGAATTTTCTTAGGAAAAAATTCCGTTCAAAAATTGTCTAGGAGATGTCCAGAATTGTCAGATAAAAAGTAGTCCCTTGGTTTCTGGAAAAGTTTCTGTCCTGAAAAATTTTACCAGAACATTTTTTTCCTGAGAAAATATTTAACGAGACAAATATTGCTCAGTCAACTTTTTTCCGAAACAATTTTTTCCGAGGCATTCTTCATCGATTTTTCCCGAGACTATTTTTCAGAGACAATTTTCCATGTGCTATTTCTTCCAGAGACAATTCTTTCCTGGAAATAATTTCCGTGGATAATATTTCCAGGGAAGAATTTTCTCTGTAAAAAATGACTAATGGAAAAATTGTAATCGATGAAGAAATGTCGCTGGAAAATTGTCTCGGCGAAAAGTTGTCTGAGTGATATTGGCCTCGGTAATTATTTTCTTAGGAAGAATTGTTCGTGTAAAATTTTTAAATCAAGAATTGTCTCGGGAAATACGTAACCCATATCTTTTCTACAAATTATATATAAATATTGTATGGAATGTTCAGAGTATTGATATGTTTTGCAGAGTATTATTCAAATTAAAAAAAGCCAAGAAAACCATTTAAAAAAATAAAATTTCTGCAAATTTAGACGCTTTTTAATAAAATTAAAATAATTAATAAAAAAAATTAAAAAATAAATACAAAATTTACAATAATATGCAAACGGTTTCAATAGACGTCATTACTTTTAATTTTAAAATAAAACAAACAAATTGTATCAACAAAAACGAGCAAAATTAATGTGGTAAAAGTTAGTAAAGCGATTTTAAAATAACTAAAAAACGTATAGTGTGCTAAGTTGTGCTCAGTTTGTGCGCTAGTTGTGTGCTACTATTAAATCATTCAGATACTGTACTTCGAAAAAAAAGATTGTTACAAACTATAAGTAAAAAATAGTAAAGTCATTTATAGTATTTTTAAGTTTGTGCTGTGTTATTTAGCACAACACAGCACAAACTATACAAACTATCTAAAAAATAAACATATACAAAATTCATATTTTGGTATTTTAGGTTTGTTCCAAGTTGGTGTTGTGTTAAGCTCAATTTGTGCTTATTTTGCTATAAAAAAGACTTACAAAATATTAAATATTACACATTTTAAAAACACCAAACAGCACCGCCATTTTACAGCATTCTTAAGTTTGTGCTGAGTTGTGATCAATTTTTTCTGTTTGTGCTTTAGAAAAATTGAAATATTAATTTTAAAAAATTATAATTTTAGGTATATCTAAAAAAGCTTTTTATGGTTTTGTGCTATAAAACTTAAGTAAATTAGAGTTATAACTATTGAGAAAATTAAAAATAGAAAAAAAAATTGTGTATGCACGCTAGCACATTATTTTTTTGATAATTTTGGTGAGTTGTGCTAGTTGTACTACGAAAAATGAATCACAAATATTTGTTTTTCACAGAATTAAAAATGATACAAATTTAAATTTTTAGTTTTTTGTGCTATTTTCGGCACTTACCGTGCTAAAATTGCAATTATTTTTTTAATTTTTAATGCTATCATTTAATACATTCATTTTTATATTATTTTATTGTATTAGCACACATATTAACTATGTTGTGCTTAACTTGTGCTATGAAAGAAAATTATAAAAAATTATTAAGATCGAAAAAATATGTTCGAAAATGTTTATTTAATATTTGCACTACGTTGTAGTCAACTTGTGCCGCTTGTGGTGTGTAAAACTAAATAAAAATATTTTTTGTATTTCAAAATTATACAATTTTTTTTCATATAATTTCATTTTCTCAATATTTATTTTAGTCGTTTCGTTTTATAGCACAAGTTGAGCACAGTATTGTAAAAATGTTAGAATAGGTTGTGCTAACTTCCAATTATAATTTTACTTAACCAGCGCAGGTCCAGCATAACTCAGCTTAAATATCAAATTATAACAATTAAATATCAAAATAGCAATGAAAACTCACTGTCTAAAGAATGAATGTGGCAACTTTTCAAATACTTTATGTTTTTAAATTCGATCAAATTAATTTTTATAATTACCGTTGCTTTGCACAAACAGCACAAATTAAACACAATCCAGTACAATATCAAAATAATAAAAATAAAATTTAATTTTTATTATTAATTTGTTATTGAACTTATTTATATATATATTGTTTTATAGCACAAATTAGGCACAACATAATAGCACAACCTTCAAAAAGTTCTAAATTTCATTTATAATATAGAATGATTTTAAAATGGTTTATTTAAAGATTTAATTAATAGCACAACTAGCGCACACAGCGAGCACAACTTAGCACAAAACAAAATTCATTTTTTGATTATCTCAAAATGGTTGCGCTAACTTGCACCACATGTAAAATTATTGAAACCGCATAGTAAAAAAAAACTTTTGAGTAATATAACCTAAAGTACTCACTAGTACCCTATAGTAACCTATAACCATATAACCAAACACCACTAATAATAAGCAGCAGTTGTGCATTACTTTAAACATGACATGTCGTCCACAATAACATTTTTGTAATTTTGTACATTTGATATTTTATTCCCAGCAAGGAATGCCTTTTTGTAATACAAAAAGCATAAATAATTTAGCTGTTATTTTGCATTTTTATAACTAGTAAAAAAATACAAAATATCAAGAAGAAAAAAACGATAAAATAAATTGTAATACCTATCACAAAGTAATGTTTGTCGCGAGCAAATAAATATTTGAAATATCTTTAGTAACATATGACGCCAACATAAATTACATAAATATTATGTCGCATATTGTATTGTGTAGCCTAAGTTGATTTAATATTGAAATTAAGCATTTATATTAATTATACTTAATATGAGATTTCATGGTGATATTGCAACAAATATATTAAATAAATAAAGATTAAAAACCATTGCATCAATTTACACGCAAAACAAACTTTTGCAAAACTTTCTTCGAGATATTGTTCAATCAATTAATTCCTTTTTTTTAGCTTCAAGTGCCCTAAATAAATAAAATTGTAATGCACCTCAGAGTGGCCGTGAAATGTTAATAATTTTCAAAAATTCATATCACAGCCAGCTTTGAGGAGCGCTACGGTTTTACAGACATCTTTAAGTGGAAATATGTTTGCGGTAAGTATAAATATATTAAATAATATATTTATTGTATTTTTACTTTGAGCTTAAATAAATAAAATACTTTTTTTATGAAAAATTGAATTTTTAAACATTTAAGTGAAAAATTTTAAGTGAAAAATTAAATTTTAAGTGGAAAATTGAATTTTGAGTGAAAAATTGAATTTTTAGTGAAAAATTGAATTTTTGGTGAAAAATTGAATTTTTATTTAAACATTTTATTTTTAGTGAAAATTTGAATTTTTAGTGAAAAATTTGAATTTTTAGTGAAAAATTGAATTTTAAGTGAATCTGTTAGTGAAAAATTGAATGTAAGTGAAAAAATGAATTTTTAATGAATTTTTAGAGAAAATTGAATTTTAAGTGTAAACCTTAAAAATTTAATTTTTATTGATAACTTGAAACTTTAGTGAAAAATTGAATTTTTAGAGAAAATTGAATTTTTAGTGAAAAATTGATTTTTTTTTAGTGAAAAATTGAATTTAAGTGAAAAATTAAATTTTTTAGTGAAAAATTGAAATTTTAATGAAAAATTGAATTTTTAGTGAAAAATTGAATTTTAATGAAAATTTGAATTTTTAGTGAAAAAATTAATTTTTAGTGAAAAATTTAATTTTTAGTGAAAAGTTTAATTTTTAGTGAAATACAGAATTTTAAGTGAAAACCTTAATTTTTAGTGAAAAATTGCATTTTTAGTGAAAAATTTAATTTTTAGTGATAACTTGAAATTTTAGTGAAAAATTGAATTTTTAAGTGAAAACCTTAATTTTTAGTGAAAAATTTAATTTTTACTGATAACTTGAAATTTTAGTGAAAAATTGAATTTTTAGTGAAAAATTGAATTTTTAGTGAAAAATTGAATTTTTAGTGAAAAATTGAATTTTTAGTGAAAAATTGAATTTTTAGTGAAAAATTGAATTTTTAGTGAAAAATTGAATTTTTAGTGAAAAATTGAATTTTTAGTGAAAAATTGAATTTTTAGTGAAAAATTGAATTTTTAGTGAAAAATTGAATTTTTAGTGAAAAATTGAATTTTTAGTGAAAAATTGAATTTTTAGTGAAAAATTGAATTTTTAGTGAAAAATTGAATTTTTTGTGAAAAATTGAATTTTTAGTGAAAAATTGAATTTTTGTGAAAAATTGAATTTTTAGTGAAAAATTGAATTTTTAGTGAAAAATTGAATTTTTAGTGAAAAATTGAATTTTTAGTGAAAAATTGAATTTTTAGTGAAAAATTGAATTTTTAGTGAAAAATTGAATTTTTAGTGAAAAATTGAATTTTTAGTGAAAAATTGAATTTTTATTTAAACATTTTATTTTTAGTGAAAATTTGAATTTTTAGTGAAAAATTTGAATTTTTAGTGAAAAATTGAATTTTAAGTGAATCTGTTAGTGAAAAATTGAATGTAAGTGAAAAAATGAATTTTTATTGAATTTTTAGAGAAAATTGAATTTTAAGTGTAAACCTTAAAAATTTAATTTTTATGGATAACTCGAAATTTTAGTGAAAAATTGAATTTTTAGAGAAAATTGAATTTTTAGTGAAAAATTGATTTTTTTTAGTGAAAAATTGAATTTAAGTGAAAAATTAAGTTTTTTAGTGAAAAATTGAAATTTTAATGAAAAATTGAATTTTTAGTGAAAAATTTAATTTTAATGAAAATTTGAATTTTTAGTGAAAAAATTAATTTTTAGTGAAAAATTTAATTTTTAGTGAAAAGTTTAATTTTTAGTGAAATACAGAATTTTAAGTGAAAACCTTAATTTTTAGTGAAAAATTGCATTTTTAGTGAAAAATTTAATTTTTAGTGATAACTTGAAATTTTAGTGAAAAATTGAATTTTTAAGTGAAAACCTTAATTTTTAGTGAAAAATTTAATTTTTACTGATAACTTGAAATTTTAGTGAAAAATTGAATTTTTAGTGAAAAATTGAATTTTTAGTGAAAAATTGAATTTTTAGTGAAAAATTGAATTTTTAGTGAAAAATTGAATTTTTAGTGAAAAATTGAATTTTTAGTGAAAAATTGAATTTTTAGTGAAAAATTGAATTTTTAGTGAAAAATTGAATTTTTAGTGAAAAATTGAATTTTTAGTGAAAAATTGAATTTTTAGTGAAAAATTGAATTTTTAGTGAAAAATTGAATTTTTAGTGAAAAATTGAATTTTTAGTGAAAAATTGAATTTTTAGTGAAAAATTGAATTTTTAGTGAAAAATTGAATTTTTAGTGAAAAATTGAATTTTTAGTGAAAAATTGAATTTTTAGTGAAAAATTGAATTTTTAGTGAAAAATTGAATTTTTAGTGAAAAATTGAATTTTTAGTGAAAAATTGAATTTTTAGTGAAAAATTGAATTTTTAGTGAAAAATTGAATTTTTAGTGAAAAATTGAATTTTTAGTGAAAAATTGAATTTTTAGTGAAAAATTGAATTTTTAGTGAAAAATTGAATTTTTAGTGAAAAATTGAATTTTTAGTGAAAATTTGAATTTTTAGTGAAAAATTGAATTTTTAGTGAAAATTTGAATTTTTAGTGAAAATTTGAATTTTTAGTGAAAAATTGAATTTTTAGTGAAAAATTGAATTTTTAGTGAAAAATTGAATTTTTAATGAAAATCTTAATTTTTAGTGATAAATTAAATTTTTAGTGAAAATCTTAATTTTTAGTGATAAATTAAATTTTTAGTGAAAAATTGAATTTTTAGTGAAAAATTGAATTTTTAGTGAAAAATTGAATTTTATAGTGAAAAATTGTATTTTTTGTATTTTTAGTGAAAATTTGATTTTTAGGGAAAAAATAAATTTTGAGTAAAAAATTTAATTTTTAGTGAAAAATTTAATTTTTATTGAAAAATTTAATTTTGTGTGAAAAATTTAATATTTAGTGAAAATTTTAATTTTGAGTGAAAAATTTAACTTTTTGTGAAAAATTGAATTTTGGAGAATATTAAACAAAAATTTAATAAACAATGAATTAGTTAAAAATTTTTATTTTTAATGAAAAATTTAATTTTTAGTAAAAATTATTTTGCTAAAATTTTAATTAATATTAGATTTATGTAATATTTATTATATCAAAAACCATTTTTAATTTGAAAGTTATTTCCTTTGTCTATGCAAAAATGCACTGGCTGCAGACATGGCTGACGCCAAACCACTACCTCCTCCGCCAACCACAAATCCCTTTTAAGGCCATGCCGCCCAATTAGGAATATTGGCCGCAAGCGAGCAGCGCAACAGGTTTTCTTGCATATGTTTTTTGCAAACATGACAAACAATTTAATGTGCCAGCCAACAATTTAAATTGATTGCATTTATCATGAGGCGCAAATCAATGGCAGCACTGCCTGCGTTCGTTACATAAAGCAGCCACTAAAAGTATCGAAAAGAAATGGCAAACATTAAATTATAATTGAAAGCAAAAATTCAATTGAAGATGGGACCAAATTTTGACCATATGGTCAGTGCGAAGAAACTGTTATTTTATTTTTTTATTATATTAAAATAAATTGCTTTATATGTTGTTGTTTATTATTGTTATTGTCACCTTTATGAAGTTTTATTTTTGCTTTTTGTATTTCTGACAATTAATTTATGTTGGTTTCGTACAATAAAACATTTATTTAGTCCAATTGTCATAGTCGCTGTTGATGACGTTCTATCGTTTTATATTTCAATTGTTGGTTTAATTTTTTACATTATTTTTTGTTGTATTCTTGTTATACGATTTGTCATATGTATTATTATTGTCTGCTGATCATTTAAATTGATCTTGAATCAGAGGCCAAAGTGTTGGCGTTTCGACTTGAGCCGCACTTGATTTCGAACAGAATTTTAATTGAAGTGCTTTAATTTTTTCGCTAGAATAATTTAAATAAAATGCAAATTTTTATAAAATGTATAGTAACTGTTATAATTTTTGTTTTTTAATGAATATTTTTAATACATTTTTTTATAAATGCTGTCACTAGGATAATATTTCCCAAAGGAATATGTTGGAAAATATCGTTTATATTTGACAGCAAATATAAACGATATAAACGAAAATATCTTTTAAATTTGGACACAAATATTATTATTATTTTTTTTTTTGGATAAATACATATAAGTTTCAAAAGTACCAAAAGTTGAATCAAATATGTATTATTCGTTCAAATTATCATTAAGTCAGTTTTCAAAAAACATTTTAAATATATTTTAATAAAAATAGAGACTCTCCAGATCCTCTATAACAAAAAAATCTACACACAATAAAAATTCTACCAACAACCAGTATTAATCATATTTATGATTTCATTGATTGAACTAAAATCGTATTTTTCAATGTATTTATTTTCAATATTTTGTATAACTAAAATTTGTCTCCATTTACACATTTATGTATTTACAATTCTGATAAGATTTATGATATTTAAATAAATATGATTGGATGAACAAAATTCATCAATATGATGTACACTGTTCATTCATATGATGAAATGGAATATTAGAAATTCAATATTATAAAACTTATAAGAATTATAATTACATAAATGTGTAAATAGAGAAAAGTTTTAGTTTGATGTAAAAAAAAAATATTGAAAATAAAAAACATTTAAAAAATACGATTTTAATTCAATGTATGAATTCATCAATATAATGAAGAATTTATGTTTGAATAGAATTAGAATTTATGTTTGTGTGTAACTAATTAAATTGCCTAGTTATCTTTGTGAAAAAATCGCATAGCTCTGTACAAAAATTTGAGTTCGAAGATATTTATATATCTTCAGATAGAATAATTCCCAAAGTACACTACAAAACGATACAAATGTTTCGTTACATCTAATTCGTCATCTTACGACTATTCTTCAATTCGTTGTCAATACTATATTGTATTAATACCAACAAATACCAAGTTTAAGATATCTTTTCTATGATATTGGAATCTAATCTCGAAATTTTTTGGACTATTTTTTACCGTTTATGATCTGATGATACAGAAATGAATTTTTCTTTATACAGACCTTAGATAAAAACTACTAACATTTTTAACATATGCTCCATCAATACAGTTTCCGTCAGAAGATGTCAAAGTTTTTTTGCTTACATATTTTACGGGTTTGGTACGATCAGTCCAAATATAAAATATCGAAACTAAAAATGTAGAAAATAAAAATGCTGAAATCTAAAAATGTCGAAAGCAAAAATTTTAAAAAATAAAATGTCGCAATTTAAAAATGTCAAATTCATTTTTAAACCAAAAAATAATAGAAAATGTCCAAAAAAAATGCAAAATAGTGTTTTTTGTGTAAGAAAAATATTTAGTAAGGAAAGATTAAAAAAAATAACATATCGTCGGTGATACTGCAAAACCGCATATTTACATTTTCGAATACAACTTGCAAAATTAATTTTACAGAAGAATCAAAACTATTTTCAGTCTCAATTCTGCACTTACTTCATACAAAATTAAGTATGTCATAACTTATGATGGCATTATCTAATTTATCCGATCAACATATCATTAAAAACCCCATTATAACACCAAATTAGGCGTAGATTTCACATGCAGTTAGGCGGTTTTGCAGTATCACCGACGACATTCGTAACGAAGACACCACACCACGGTCGTAACGAAAATCCGAATATTCGCTACGAATTCGAAATTTTAGTTACTGTAGGATCCGTGCGTAATGGAATTCAGTGTGAATATGTCCACTACGATGAAACAGAATTCTGTTCCGCATGGAGCCTAGAGTAGCTAAAAATTCGTATTCGTACGAATTCATATTTCCACTATGACGGGAGTCAGAATCCAAGTAAGAACATACCAGAAGCTGCATTGATCACATTTTCATGTTTAGAAGATTTCAATGATTTCTTTACAATTTTTAAAATGAGATCTTAACGGCGTTACTAGCATCAAGAGAAGTTGCATATGAACCACCATACAAAAGTGATCTTCATAACTTTGAACCACAGTATCCCTGGAAATAGTGGTCGTAAATAATATAAAAATTTGTCAATGTGTGCCTCGAAATCCAAAATTCCATATATATCGCAGAAGGCGAGTTGCAATCCCTATCGATTTGGCGTAAAATGGCTCAAATAAGATTAGAAATTTGTATTTCAACATTTTTGATATTTCGACAATTATATTTTCGACTTCAAAAAAAATGTGTGCATATTTATTTTCTAAGTTTTTTCGAACATTTTTTACATTAAAATATTTTTTGACATTTTTTCTTTCTGCCAAAAATTGTTCCGTAATTTTAAGGCTTTTAAAATTTCGATATTTTTAGGTTTAAACATTTTCTTATTCGACATATCGTACGAATTCCTTATTTTACATATTAATTACCGAAAATAGAAATAATATTTTAGTTATTGTAGTTTATAGTTTCTATAATACGATATATTCTGTAATACGATATATATTGTGCGATATATTCTGTGCTTATCTTATATATTATAGTATCTTTCGTCGACAAGAAGATCTAAAAATGGTTCAGAATTTTTAAAATGGTTGTTTAAAACATAAAAACCAACATTTTTGCCGAGTACCACAAAGATAATACGTTTTCTATGTTTATTGTAATTTTAAATCATAGTTTACGACGCTCAACCATTGTTTTAATCATCGGATATATTCTGCAATTTACATTCGAAAAAATTTAAATTTAAATACAATTGCAACTTTCCGATTTTGTTTTTAATTCGATCGAAATTGCTTTAGGCTGTTCCTGAATTAAATGTTTCAACACAACCCTAGTAGAAATTTGCCCGATGCGCCATCGGGAAATGATCGGCATTTCGTTGGGTAAGCCCTATTAGAGAAAATATGATCATTGCCTTTGCATGCCCTTATCATGCTTGCCATACCAGGGTTTACATTATCTAAATAGTCAATATTCCCGATCATTGCTACATTATTTGTTCCTCATATCGAAATTAGCATCAGGCAATGATCGAGATTAATGAGAGAAACTCTATTATGCTCGGGCTCAGACAAGGCAATTGTCGGGTAAATATTAAAATGGGGAATTGCCCTGATCATGGCCTGAGGTCAATACATGATCAGGACACTGCGTTACAAGGACATTATGGGCCTCGTCATATCCCGATCATCTCAAATAATGACATGATCACTTCATGACCATGGCCCTACCAAAATTTCTACTAGGGAAAATGCATATTTTAAGTTTAAGTTCTGTAAAATGTATTCAAATTGATCTTTCTTGTCAAGTATTTAAATATCGAATGAAAGTGAACTTCCGAACATGCCCGATTATTTTTAGTTTTCGATTAATATTTTTATTAAAATTAGTTTCAAAAAATTTATATTTTCTATTAAAATCACTATATAATTATTCTCAGAAATTATAACAAAACATTTTTTTTTTAGATTAGAAATAAATCAAAATGAAACCATTAACAAAATCACTTTACTCCAGTTTCGTTTAAATTTCCTATTCAACAACTGTAATAATAAATTGCATGCAATACGCTTCAATTATTTTGTCATAAATAAATTTGCCCCCAAACGTTACAAAGCCGAGTTAGTTATTGCTACGACCACGAACGACCTTCACCTACGCTCAATCAGGCATAAAATGATTTGAATATGTTTTTGTTCCACACCTCCCCGCCCCATCATTTGAATTTCACTTTATTTGCAGTTATTAGATTATCAGCCATAGAACTGCGTTGTAAAGCTATAGCTATAGTCTCAAAACTATATGCGTTATAAGCCCTACCTTCTGCTGACAAACCTACTTGTTGCACAGCTGAATTTTTGTGCCATTTTATTGTGCGTCTGTCTTCTATCAGAAAACATTTAATTCGTTACTTCTATATTTTCCGCTAACCATTTATGGTTCGGATTTCTGTCTGTTTGCAATGAGATCAAATTTTATTTTTTATTTCTTGAAATTAAAAGAACTTCCGCGCAAAATGCCATTACAAATTAATCTGTGGGAGTTAAGTGTACAGTTGACTTTTATTAACATTAACTCGTTTATGTTATGAGTTGTCGAAAATTGTTCACGAACTCTTAACGACTACATTTTCAGTAATATGCGTAATTAATTGATTTACATTGAAATCACATGACTTAATGAAAACTTATTAATGATCGAACTAAGATTTAGCAAGGTGCTTTTGATAAATCATTTAAAATATTTTAAAAACGAATTTTTAAAATTATTTTATATGTCTACTGATCAATATATGAACTGATAAATGTTCATCATATATTTAATTTTTTAATAAAAATTAATTTAGTTGTTCACATAAAATTTCAATTTTTCACTAAAAACTCAATTTTTCACTAACAATTCAATTTTTCACTAAAAATTCAATTTTTCACTAAAAATTCAATTTTTCACTAAAAATTCAGTTTTTCACTAAAAATTCAAATTTTCACAAAAAATTCAATTTTTCACTAAAAATTCAGTTTTTCACTAAAAATTCAAATTTTCACTAAAAAATTCAGTTTTTCACTAAAAAATCAATTTTTCACTAAAAATTAAATTTTTCACTAAAAATTATATTTTTCACTAAAAATTCAGTTTTTCACTAAAAATTCAGTTTTTCACTAAAAATTCAAATTTTCACTAAAAATTCAGTTTTTCACTAAAATTCAATTTTTCACTAAAAATTAAATTTTTCATTAAAAATTCAAATTTTCACTAAAAATTCAATTTTTCACTAAAAAATAAAATTTTAACTAAAAATTTAATTTTTCACTCAAAATTAAATTTTTCACTAAAAATTAAATTTTTCACTAAAAATGCAATTTTACTCTAAAAATTCCATTTCACTATAAATTAAATTTTTCACTAAAAATGCAATTTTTCACTAAAAATTCAATTTTTCACTAAAAATTCAATTTTTCACTAAAAATTCAATTTTTCACTAAAAATTCAATTTTTCACTAAAAATTCAATTTTTCACTAAAAATTCAATTTTTCACTAAAAATTCAATTTTTCACTAAAAATTCAATTTTTCACTAAAAAATTCAATTTTTCACTAAAAATTCAATTTTTCACTAAAAATTCAATTTTTCACTAAAAATTCAATTTTTCACTAAAAATTCAATTTTTCACTAAAAATTCAATTTTTCACTAAAAATTCAATTTTTCACTAAAAATTCAATTTTTCACTAAAAATTCAATTTTTCACTAAAAATTCCATTTTTCACTAAAAATTCCATTTTTCACTAAAAATTCAGTTTTTCAATAAAAATTCAAATTTTCACTAAAAAATAAAATTTTCACTAAAAATTCAATTTTTCACTAAAAATGCAATTTTTCTCTAAAAATTCCATTTCACTTAAAATTCAATTTTTCACTAAAAATTCAATTTTTCACTAAAAATTCAATTTTTCACTAAAAATTCAATTTTTCACTAAAAATTCAATTTTTCACTAAAAATTCAATTTTTCACTAAAAATTCAATTTTTCACTAAAAATTCAATTTTTCACTAAAAATTCAATTTTTCACTAAAAATTCAATTTTTCACTAAAAATTCAATTTTTCACTAAAAATTCAATTTTTCACTAAAAATTCAATTTTTCACTAAAAATTCAATTTTTCACTAAAAATTCAATTTTTCACTAAAAATTCCATTTTTCACTAAAAATTACATTTTTCACTAAAAATTCAGTTTTTCAATAAAAATTAAAATTTTCACTAAAAAATAAAATTTTCACTAAAAATTCAATTTTTCACTAAAAATGCAATTTTTCTCTAAAAATTCCATTTCACTTAAAATTCAATTTTTCACTAAAAATTCAATTTTTCACTAAAAATTCAATTTTTCACTAAAAATTCAATTTTTCACTAAAAATTCAATTTTTCACTAAAAATTCAATTTTTCACTAAAAATTTTTCACTAAAAATTCAATTTTTCACTAAAAATTCAATTTTTCACTAAAAATTCAATTTTTCACTAAAAATTCAATTTTTCACTAAAAATTCAATTTTTCACTAAAAATTCAATTTTTCACTAAAAATTAAATTTTTCACTAAAAATTAAATTTTTCACTAAAAATTAAATTTTCACTAAAAATTAAATTTTTCACTAAAAATTAAATTTTTCACTAAAAATTCAATTTTTCACTAAAAATTCAATTTTTCACTAAAAATTCAATTTTTCACTAAAAATTCAATTTTTCACTAAAAATTCTATGTTTTATTTTATATTTAACAATTTTTTCACATTAATGATTAATTTTCTGTAAAATTCACCTGTTAACTCTGCCGCTGTTATGCCTCTCCCACTGTTGAGCACTCTTAGCGCTAACAGCTCTGTTATGAAGCTCTCTCGCTGCAGTCCACAGCTGCTGGCAGGGGTGGTTCCAGACATTGTTCTTAGAGGGTCGATTTTGAAAAATAAAAATTAAAAAATAAAAATATGTGTTCTAATATTTCTTTTAAATAATATTTAGTGTGTTAAAAAAATGTTTTGAATTAATTTATCAAAATTAAAAATTGATTTGCAATAATAATATTAATATTAGCAGTTATATTTTTCAAAATTATATATTTCATATTATAATATAAACTCTAGTCTAAGGACCGACTTATAATCCTACCTATGAGATCTTGGTTTAAGCTTATCTAAGCCATGATTTAGTTCATTTTTCGAAACTTAAAGGTCAATATTACTAGAAAAATATGTCTAATACGATATACACCAATGTCACAATATTTTAATAAATTAATTGTTGTAAATGATGAGTCATAATTTGCAGTACTTCATTCTCCATTCCACAATTCCAGCTCTATGATTATCAATTTTCTACAATATCTGTAGATTTATCAAAAAATACTGAATATTTTTTACAAAATTTTTAAAAGTTTTTGATTAATTGTTCATCAACTGTTACTTTAGAATCAGGAAAGAGAATTGATATGGTGTATAATTTTATTTCTTTCTGCAGGTAAAGAGTTTGTAAATCTTAATGTTGCTGCTTCTTCTTCAGAATTTCTTTTGGTGCCATTTTTAAATTCATCCACTTCACACTAGATGTATTGTGCTTTCTAACAAAAAAAAAACGATACAACTATCAAATATATTCAACTGTGTTTCTTAATATATTTTGAAAGTACACTCAGAGTTGTACTCAGAGAAATATAAAATTGACTACTTTTTTAATATTTTTTAAATTATATAAAATTTTGAAAAAATGGGCGATTGTCCCCTTCTTCTCTCTCTGCATCCGCCACTGGTAGCTGTAGAGAGCTTTTGCAAAAGCTGCTTTATAAACACAGCGCCTATGCGAAGCAACAAAGGTATCAAAAGTCGTTGCGTCCACATTCCGCAATCAGTTTCATTTCAACAACGCCACGAAACGGTTGACAGCCGCGCCGAAAACACTCACTCTCCGACTCTTCGAATCACTTTTGCACTCTGAGTCATTTGCTCAACGAACAGCCAGACAGACGGACAGAAGTACACAAAACTCAACGGTTTTTGTTTCTAGTATTTGCAACGTTTAATATTTAATGCAATTTATGATTTAATAATATAAAAAGTTAAAAAAAAAGATAAATCATTTTTTTTTTCAAACATTTGTGTTACGTGTTAAGAGAGCGGCCTTTAAAGGATAAATAAAGGACATTCAAAGGACTTTAGTGCTGTGAAAAGTGTTTAACGAAAGAAAAAACAAAACAAATAAATTACAAATCAATTTTATTAATTGATAAACTCTTCAATAAGACGAAGACGTCAACGACAACGAGTGTTCAAAGTAGCAGCGGCATTTTCGGTTATTGCAACCAGTAGCACCGACTGTAAGTAGAGTTATTTTGTTCAGCATAACCACAAAAATGTGGTGCATACTTTTAGTGCTTCTCAGCGTGGTTTTTCCAGTGGCTTTTTTTGCTCTCTCCCGCTCTGCGCTCTGTCTGTGTCTCTCTGTCAGACAAAGTCGAAGAAGTCGAAGTTCAATGACTGACATTTTATGTTTGTTTTTCTTTTTTTTTTTGTTGGTGTGGTTAGTTTGGATTTTTTGTTGTACCCATAGGTAGTACTTATGAAGTAGCTCTTAATTTTGTTGTTGTGAAAATCAGCTGTTTTCTTGTTATGCCTGTGTTTTTGTGTGACTCAAGTGGGAAAAGCTACTATAAATGGTACGAGTCCCAGCAAACTGAATCCAGCGCCTTTCGTGACGTATGAGTGATTTATGACCGTTAAATAAACTTGAAGAAAGAAAAAAAATACGGTATTAATTGCACCAGAAGCCGTGCATTTTTTATTAGTGCGGTAATTAAAATAAATTGTTTTTCGTTATTATTATTTTTCGCTCTATTTATGAGTTTTTCTAATGAAATTGAGGAAAAAAAAATATTTTATATACATTTTTTATTCATTTCTTCAGTGTTTTATATATTTTAATTACGAAAATATAGTTTATATGTTTAATCAAACTTTTTAATCTGGCACCGACATATAAAAACCATTTAATACATTTTATTATGATTTTGATTACATTTTTTATTACTTTTATTTAGTTTTGTGATTTTTATTTGTTTTTATGCAATTTTTTAATTTTATATGAAAAATTAAACGAAACACTTTTTCAGTCGACCTCAGCAGT
Source organism: Dryomyza anilis (assembly GCA_951804985.1). Taxonomy (NCBI): domain Eukaryota; kingdom Metazoa; phylum Arthropoda; class Insecta; order Diptera; family Dryomyzidae; genus Dryomyza; species Dryomyza anilis. The sequence goes on along the minus strand of OX638131.1, from coordinate 2,866,036 downwards.
CCAAATGTTTTGAATGCAATCATTATCTGATCAGGCTTCCCTGATTTCAAATGATCAGGTTTCCACATCAATGCCTGATTTAAAACGTGACGCTATTTGAAACAGGAAAAAATGTACATCATATTGATGAATTCCGTTCTTCAAACCATGATTCATTGTATTGAAGAACCATTCATAATATTAATGACTAACGCCATCAATGTTATGAATGCTTCCATAAATATGAAGAACGCTTGGAAATGTCGAAAAAGTGTTCCTCAATATGATGAACTGTATGTGAAAAATACATTTCATTATATCAATGAACAAATACATAAAATACAACATATATATTCTTCATTGTAGAACGCTGTTCATTAAACGAAATTTCAATCAAAATATCTTTTTTTCGTTCATTTTTTGCCGTACTTCTCAGTTCTCAAGTAGTTCTCGTATATTATTTCTTATATAATGCTTGACGACATGCATAAATTAGTAAAATGTTTTATAATATATTTATTTATAATTACAACTTTTTATTAATAAAAATAAAAATGTTTTTTTGTATATTTTTTTTCAATTTTTTTTTTTTTTGGAACATTTTTAATTTTCAAAAACAAATTTTTTTTCGTACAATTTTTTTTTGGAATTTTTTTTTGTACATTTTTTTTTGTCCGAATTTATTATTTCGGAACATTTTTTTTTGTCCGAAACATTTTTTTTCGGATAATATATTTTTTTAATTCGTTACTGTTATTTTTAAAATAAAATGTTTACATACTTTAAAAAATTTTTTTTTTTTTTTAAAAAATATGATAAACAAATTCATCAATATTACAATTCAAATTCATTGTAATAATTATTTTGTTCATATACATAATGAATTCATTCTTTAATAGGTCATTTAATGAACGGAGGCATCAATATGATGAATCTGGTAGTTGGTGAAAAAATTGATAACATTATGAATAAATTCATCATATTGAAGAATTTTTTTTCTGTGTACGTACCAACTTTTGTATCGATAAATATCGATATTAACTACAATTAACGACAAATATCCTCTTCGATGAATTAATGATGTTCTTAATTTGTCCTATATTTTTTTATATTTGTTCTAAAATAGTTCTATATTTTATGTTTATTATTTCTATATTCGTTCCATATTAGTTCTACATTTGTTTTACATTTTTTTTTTTTATAATTGTTCTATATATAGTCTACATTTGTTATATTTTAGTTTCACATTTGTTTTATTATAGTTCTATATTTGTTCTATATCAGTTCCACATTAGTTTTACGTTTATTATTTATTTTGTGCTACATTTTTTCTAAATTTGTTATATAATTGTTCTATATTTGTTTTATATTTTTCTTTCTATATTTGTTCCATATTTGTTCCATATTTGTTGCATATTTGTTCCATATTTGTTCCATATTTGTTTTACGTAAGTTCTATAATTATTCCATTGTTGTTCTATTTTTGTTCCATATTAGTTCTTCATTTGTTTTACATTTGTTCCATATCAGTTCCAAATTAGCTATACATTGGTTTTAAATTCTTTATTTGTTCTTGTTAGTTCCACATTAGTTCTGCGTTTGTTCTTTATTTTGTGTTACATTTGTTCTAAATTTGTTCTATAATTGTTCTATATTTGTTTTGTATTTGTTCTATATTTGTTCTATATTTGTTCCATATTTGTTCCATATTTGTTCTATGTAAGTTCTATAACTATACCACATTTGTTATATTTTAGTTCCATATTAGTTCTTCATTTGTTCCATATCAGTTTCAAATTAGATATACATTGGTTTTAAATTCTTTATTTGTTCTTGTTAGTTCCACATTAGTTCTGCGTTTGTTCTTTATTTTGTGCTACATTTGTTCTAAATTTGTTCTATAATTGTTCTATATTTGTTTTGTATTTGTTCTATATTTGTTCTATATTTGTTCCATATTTGTTCTATGTAAGTTCTATAACTATTCCACATTTGTTATATTTTAGTTCCATATTAGTTCTTCATTTGTTTTACATTTATTCTATATCAGTTCCAAATTAGATATACATTGGTTCTACATTTGTGCTACATTTATTTTACATTTGTTCTATAATTGTTATATCATTGTTTCATATTTCTTTTATATATCTTCTGTATTTGATCTATTATTATTCTCTATTTCTTCCGTTATTTTGTTTTCTTAATTTAGTCAATATTATTCCCAAGTTTTCTCGATATTGGTTTTATATTTGATCTGTATCTTTTGTTGCTACTGTATTTTTCTATATTTGTTTTATATTTTCTTTTTATTTCTCGTTGTGAATGCAAAAATCACCAACATTACATTTAAAAAATTATAATAATGGTTTTACAAATATACTTAAATAGCTTTCTGGAATGCCAAAATCAATACATACAATATGTGTATAAAATTAAGCTAACATATTAATCTATTCAATGACATTTCAATGTTTAAAGTTCAACGACTATTTTTCGTAATTTAAGGATTAGTTGTTGAGTACTAGTAGAACTTAGTTTGTAGTTCATACTTTGTTTAGTATGACAATTGGATTTTTCAGTGAACCTAATCAAACGTTTAAACTTAATCAAATGTTTTAACCGATCGATGTTGAGCGGTTAAACTCCGTTTAAAATATAAACGATTTTTTTAGACTGTCGTAACGTGGTATTTTAAATTTTATAATTATTTATTTCTGTAAACTTTGCATTGTTTTCTTAAAATTAAGTATGAAAGTGTTGCTTTGATTCATGTTCATTTTAAATTATCTCTGAAAAATGTTTTCAAAACTAAACATCGTTTAATTTAAAGAGAAATTTGACTAAACGAAGTAAAACTTTAAACCAGCATTGAAAAATGGTATAATACATTTCTTTCAATAAAATACTTTTTAACACTTTTTACTAAATTAAATAATATAATGTTTAAATAAAATTGTTTTTAATTTTTTGTGATTTTTAAATAATTTTTAATTTTTTTAAAAAATTTCAAAAAAAATATATTTTTCAAATACATATTTAATTTTTAGGTACATTACTAAAAAAAAAAATAAAAAATGATTTTATTTCTTTGATCAACTTGTTCCACTGTGCAACTTGTTTTGCACCATTTGAAAGCCATCTCTTCAGAATACAGAATTGAAAATCAAAACAAACGCCATGACATCATTCACAGCCACTGCTTTTTATTAACTTGAAACTGCTACGGCTGCTGCTTCCTCTTATTCTTGTTCTGTTTCTTCTCTGTTACCTACTCCGCCTATTTTTCCACTATACGCTACTCTGCTGCTATAACCGGTCTTTTTTCTAAACCTCATTTGTATTTTTTCCCAACAATATTTTTATTTACTACTTTTTTCTTGTTAAGTATTTTTTCTTTTTTTTTATATTTTTGCTTCAAAGTGTTACAAAAAAAAACTCCAACAATTTCTATTGTTTGTGATTTGCGCTGCAAGTTTTGTGAAAGGAAATTAAAAGAGATTAAATTATTTTCGCCAACTCGTTCGCGCATTAATTTGCGAATTCTTTACTGCCTTTGACACACAAAACATTGAATAAATTTTTAATTCTTTAAAATGCTAATTATATTAATGCAAATTTGTGACTAATTCGAGTTACTAAAAAGGCATGAAATCATTTTCTAAAATAGCATAAAATTTATATAGAGATAAAGTTAGATTTTGCAACAAACGCTGTGCATTTTCTGCGCGTCTTCAAAATATATGGGAAACTTATTTAAAAAATTCACAGCTGTTAAATATTCTTCTAAAGGCTTCTCTCAAATGTTCCAGAAATTTGGTTTGATATGAAATGCACGAATAATACATATTTGAGTTATAATGAAATTTAGTCCTATTCTGAAACGAATTTTAGATGCACTCAGAATATATATATCATACAATTAATAGTTTTAAGTTATTACTTCAATAGTTTTTCATAGAGTAATTAGAAAATATTTTCGGTGAATACCAGTTTTCAATTCATTTCGATATTCTAACGAGATCAAAGCGAGAAGAAGGAGAATTCACACGACATCGGAGACTTTCTCGTAGCGATAACGATTGCCAAACTGAGCATATATGTTAGGTAGATATAAATGCCTTCCCAGTCCGCCATTTGATTCGATATCGTTTCGAGACTGTTTCGAGATGACGGTGAATTCATTCGATCTCGGTTATGATTCTCGTATCTATATCATACTACAATTCGTTCTAAGATGTACGCGTAATGGGATAATGACGTGCTTTTCGCGATACGAGAATAACTTCTAAATCGAACCGATAGAGAACCACAATTCGTATTAAACTTCACGGACAATTCGAATCTATAGAACGAGAATTGTACTATAAAACACGATACATCCTTTAGAAATTTGCAAATATTTGGGAATAAAATTTCGTTTACGAGATATAGGCAAAGAAAATTTAAAACTTTACAAAAAAATATTATTTTCGAACTTTGTCTTAATATTATACATGCCAAATTTTTTCAAACATGAACGACTTGAATTCCTTTGTAAACAAATTTTTCGTGTTCAGACAATTAACTCAAATCTTCCGTCTACAATTTTTTATAAAAAATTCGAATACCGAATTCGTTCGAAAGCTGGAATATGCACGATAAATTGAATTTTGTTAAAAATTGTAATTTAATTAATTAAATTTAATGCAAACCTCCTAACTATAAAAATGAAACCTGTTCGAAAAACATGCCTATATTAAGCATTTAATTAAGCCGCGTCGCTAATGACGACGTCAAAAGACAGCCGTGTCGCGTTGCGCCGCGTCATTTCCAAAACCTGAGCCCACATCAAAGTGACGCAGACATAATTTCCATGGTTAGCCATTTGAATGAACGAACGAACGCCTTTGAGACGTTTAAAAAATAAAAACCCCCTCTGTACACCTCAGGCTTTTTGCTCGGTGCGGCAACTTGAGCTGCTGGATGGAGCTGCTGTTGGTTGGCAAGCCTCGCGATTATTAAATCTTTAAGCGGTCGCTTAATTAGTTCGGACCATAATGAAACCACGTCCGTGCAATGCAGACCATAACCAAAAGTGTTAACGGCGCAAACATTTCCACATCACTTGTTAACCAGAACAACAAATAACTTTGTCATGTTACAGTTGCAACAACCTGCTGCCTACGACTACTACGTATTGCCACTTGCAACATACAACATATGTGTTGCTGTTGCTGCTGATAAATGTCAGCAACATTTACACACATTTTACATGAATAACTAAACTCTTGGGAATTGGTTTTTTGTTCTTTTTCCATCAGCATGTTTGACACATTATTCAATTCAGTTGGCTCATGCCGCACACAGTTGGCACTTGGCCAGCAGTACGGTCAACTGCGGTGAGACATCGGCGAAATTTTTATTTCAATTTATTTTTTCAAATTCCAATTTCCATTGGAGCAGCCGGTGAAATTGAGTGTGGGAGCCGAGCCACACAATTTGTAGCAAAAGACCAAGGAAATTTTGTAAAAAACCTAAAATAAAACCTGTCACTATCGGTGACAAATCGAAAAGATCACGAAAATGTGAAATGAATTGGTCAATTGATAGATGTTTATTTGTGAATTACTTTTAAATTGCATTAAAATGTACGCCAAAGAATGTTTGAAATAGTTTCTTAATTGTTCTAACTAAAGAAACTAAAAATTCTAATTACTAAAATTATAAATATGTAATATACCCCATCTGCAATGTCTCAAACATCTTCGATGCCTTGAATATTTTTGACTAACGTCGATAGAAAAGTTCGAGCCTTATCGCTTCTAATGTTTAAAATTTCTCGATTTTTGTATTACAAAGATTTATCACATTGATATTGCAACATATTTCGAAGCATTCTCGAAAACTTGAAAATTTTGCATTTTGTTACTGATTCGATTTCGTAAAATGTTTCATACTAAGAAATATTCGACAGAACGCATCGATATCTTCCTAAAATGTACCCAGTCTGCCGTTTGATTCAATATCGCTTCAAGACTGTTTCTAGATGTCGTTGATTTCGATCTCGATAACGATTCTCGTATCCATATCATACTACAATTCGTTCTAAGATGTACGCAGATATCGTAACGATATATTGAAGTTAGGTTTTTATGTTACGAGAATTACTTTTAAATCGAACCGATAGAGAACCTCAATTTGTATTAAACTCCACGGACAATTTGAATCTATACAACGAGAATGGGACGATAAAACACGCTATATCGTTCAGAAATGTCCGAATATTTAGAGAAAACATTTAATTTACAAGATTTAGGCAAAGTAAATTCAAAACTTTTTAAAATAAAAATGGATTTCAAAACATTTAAAAAAAAAAACACTTAAGAAAATTAATTTTCTGATTATAAAAGTTTTCAATGAACTTGTATAAATATTCGAAATATAATGAGATCTATTAGATGCTCATGTTGTCATAATGATATCATGAATGAATAAAAATACTTGAAACGATCTAACAACGATTTAGTAAATTGTTCTCGAAGTGAGTTCGAGAACATTCGACCTATCATTTTTCTTATCATTAGAGATTACCAAAAACGATAATTTAGCACTATAATTTTATCGTTTCGATATCGTTAGTAGTATATAAGGAAACTGAAAACCAAACGAATTACGGTTTCGCATTCGGTTTTAGTTTTTTTCTTGTTTCGATTGTTGTTTAAAAAAACGGATATCAGTTTTTGTTATATTTTTATATTATTTCGGTGATACTTTATGATAAATACCCAGAAGATTTTGGTATAAATTATAATACTTTCCCTAGTATAATTTTTGCTGAGGCCATGATCTGGATCATTGTATATTTGTTTCATCATAGCCCGATCAGCTATATGACCAAAAGTATCGGGTCACAATACCCAAATTTGGTAAATTCTAATTATGTTTAAAGTGGTTTTGAAGATTTTTTTTTAAAGTGTTAATACTGAAGAGTAATATTATCTTCTTGACTGTTTTCAGTTTTTATATTTGTACTATAATCATTAACCAGTAATTTAAAACATAAACTAATCGATATCCCTTCAAACACGAAACCGTTACAGAAAAATAAGAGGAAAATCCATATCCAAATACCATAAAAATGCTTTTTTTTGTAAGTATGGTAATAAACAGAAAAATATAAATTTTTGTCAAACAATATTATATATTTGTAGTAATTTCATTTTTTATTAAAGGTATTGAAAATATGGACATAAGTGAATCGGAACCCTGAAACTGTTTCGTTAAAAACTGTAAGAGTTACCAAAAGAGAAACAACTAAAAAAATCGAAACCGTTATTTGTTTGGTTTTCAATCATTTGGTTCCACAATATTGTAGAATATTTCGATATTAATGCCATTACGATAATATTCCAATTTTCAGTACTATCCCGGTAGAATTAATGCTAAAAATAAATCATTTAAAAGTTGTTCAATGTTATAATTAATATTTAATCAATAACTACAAATTAAAACAATTTAATAGTATTTTGTACATGCTACGATAAATATGTTTGCAGGCAACATATTAATGTTTGCAATCATAAATTAGCTGACTTTAATTGGCTTTTACTTTTATATCGACATATTTGAATTTATTTTGGTGTTCATTTCATAAATTATGATTTTATACATTTATTAAAATGGTTATTTTAAAAATCCAGAAATTCTAAAAATATCGTTGCAAACATAATATGTTGCCTGCAAAATGGATTTTTGCCTGTGTATAGTATTTAATGATATTTTACTACTAAAATTGGCTAATTTGAATAACAAAAAACAATTAACTTTATGATTTTTTGTGACAGAATGGTTTGGAATAGTTTGGATTTAATCATTGAATATATTCCTGGTTATAACGCGACAAATTATATGACCAAAATGATATAATTATATCTACCCTAATAGGATAAATGCCTATTAGTGTATTTTGAAAAATGGTACAATCGATAAATTGAATATATCGTTGAGAAAAAACCAATTGTTTTTAATTTATAAAATTGATTAAATCACTTAAACATTCATCATAAACAAGAATAAAGAAATATCTTTTAAAATTTTTATTTTACACTTTTTTATAATTTACATTTGAATATTTTTACAAAAGTCATATTTTATAGACAGATTTTCTCACAATTATGTTATCATTTTAATTGGAGCTGAGAATTATTGTACGAAGCGTTTCTAAACAATAACATTTCTAATACAATTAGTTATAATTTAGTTATAAATTTCTCTGAACAGCGTCATGAATAATATATGAATTTCCATATAATAATTTTATTTCTAAAATGAAGTAAAGGGTTTTTCAACAGGGACGCTACAAAAATAGAGCGAAAAGGACAGCAAACGACGCCATATTTCTTGCCGCTCTTTTGACATTTCTCTTCAGAAAGGTTTGCCATTTCATGATGGAAAGATATACGAGCCAACAATGAGTCGAAATTATTAAAATTTAATACCGAAATTCGAAGTCAGTGGCCTCAACGTTAAGAGCGCTACGTCCAATTTATGGTCGTCATAATCGTCCAAGGCGAATTGAGCGTCTAGTGGAAAAATTTGAATCCACAGGCACAGTACAAAATGTTCCCGTGCCAGTGAGACAAAGAAGTGCCCGTAGTGTCGAGAATATTGCTGCCGCTGAGGCTTCAGTTGAAGAAAGCCCAAATGTGTCTCTCACACGTCGTTCTCAAGCGTTGGGCATCTCTGTGACGTCTTTGAGGCGAATCTTGGCCTACATCCTTACAAAATCAAATTGACGCAAGAACTGAAGCCGCTTGACCACCAGAAGCGTCGTATGTTCGTGAATTGGGCTGAGCAACAACTTGAGAATGATTCGGATTTTCATCGAAAAATCATCTTCAGCTCAGTTCTGGCTGAATGGCTTCGTTAATAAACAAAATATGCGTTATTGGTCAGACAGTAATCCACACGTACTCCATGAGTCATCATTGCATCCCGAAAAAATTACGGTTTGGTGCGGTTTATTGGCCGGCGGCGTCATTGGGCCGTACTTCTTTCGTGATGGCCATGCAAAAGAAATCGAGTTCCGTACATAATGGCATCGAACGTACTTTTACAGGAATGAAGAATTTCATTGATATCCAAAACCGTTTTTGTTTTTTTGCAGCGCTCTTATTGAAACCCTTTAATAGTCAGAAATTTCGAATATATTAATTTTTAGACTTTTTTATAACATACTTTGGGTATGTTTTGTAGTAGAATTGATGTGTTGTATAAAAATTGATTCAAACCAATACAAATTTTTAGAATGTGATATTATCGGATATATTTGTTATAATTTTTTTATTTTATTTTTGTGATTTCCATAACTCTGAACTGTTATATATAATTAATATTTATAGATTTAATATATTTTTTGATGCAATATTCAATGTCAAGATGTATGAAAAACCCAAACAAAAAATATTATTTTTTCAATATAAACTTTGAAAGGAAGTCTGTGTTTTGTAAGAAACTGTATTGCTTTGGTGTTAAATATTTGTTGACACTCAACAAATTCTGTTTTGAAAGAACAAATACATAATACAAAAAATAACAAAAAATGTTTATTCATTAAATAAGTGAAACACATATTTCATGCCAAGTCCAAAGAGCCAATGTCAGTCCGTGTTTTGTCAGCAGCGTGAAATCAAAATAACCTGACGTAATATTTTCAGAATATTATATTTGTTTTATAATTCTGTGAGATTTTATGACTGCTTTTGTGTGATTTTGTTATTTTATGATATTAACAGAATAAGTTCTACCGGTTTTTGAAAACAATGAGCTCATGTAATAAAGAACCTGTTATAGAGAAGGTTTTTATTTTACTAAAGATGACTATTGTACAGAAGGAGCTTAAAATAAACTATACTTCCGGTGTATTATGAGAATAATTTAAACTTTATTATTTATGAGTATTTTTAAAATGATTTTAAATTGGCTGTTTTTCAATTTAGCATTTTAAAAGGGCTCTGAAGGTATTTTATGTATTAATATTTGTTCATTAAAACTTTCAACTCAAATTCAAATTTGTCATTTTTTTACTTTACATCATTCCAACCTGAAGTTGAGAAACTTCCCAATAATAAAATCCATTTGAAATTTAAAATGAATACCTTAAATTAAATTTAGAAATTAAATGGAAAATCGAAATTTCTTTCGAAACTTTTTAAAATTGAAATTCAAAATTTCAATTTTATATTTTATTTTCTCAATTTTAATTGGAAAATTATAATGTTAATTTATTTGGTATTTTTTCATTTAAAAAACGAAATTTTCACATTTTGAATTCAAAATATTTCAATTTCTTTTAAAATTTACTCATTTTAAATTGGAAAATCTGAATTTATTATGGAAATTTTGTAAATTTAAAAATTGAAAATCCGAATTTTTACATTTCGAAATCAAAAAATCTCAATTTGATATGGAATTTTTCAATATCAATCGAAAACTCTCCTTACAATGTTGAATTTACTAAATTTCATACGGAAATCACTCAATTATAATTGAAAACGGAAACTGAAACCTCAAATTCGCCAAAATTCTAAAACTAGGTTAACGCTGAATTCATTAAGTGACCCTTATACCGCGCACAGCTGGAGTTTAAAATTATGAGAAGTATCACACAATAGATTTAAAACATGATTTTTATAAGACTCATTTTTAACTCATGTCATCAGAAACGCTAAAATAAATAAATGACGTCAGTGACACTAAGTTGCGTGATTAATTGCCAAAAAATTGTTTAATAGTTGCACCGTAAGACAAGAAATAAATAATAAAAAATAATAAAAAATTAAAATTAAAAATTCCATAAAAAATATAAAAGTTACTAACATCAATGATGATTCTCTTAAAACAACAAATCAACGTTGACAGCCGCAAACACCTACGTTGTGTCGACGAATTTGAGCGTCGTCGAATGACGACGGATGCTAAGTCTTTATTTTTATACGGATGACTTTATCGCCGACTGACTTTTGACTCGGCTGCGGAGCAGGTTTTGTGCTCTTTTTGCTTTGAGCCAAATATGGGTTTGTGCTAAATTTCAAATGCGCTTCAGATGAATATCTTCTTGGCTATAAACACGACTCAAGGAACAGCACAAAAAAATTTGATTTATGTTGGCAGCATGAAATATACCAATTTTATTTTTAATTTAAATAAAATATGAATACAAAATTTAAATTTTAATGTTTAGTGAAAATTTTAATTTTAGTAATAAATTAATATTTTTTAAGAAATGTGTAATTTATTTTTTTAGGGAAAATTTTTAGTGAAAATTTTAATTTTCAGTGAACATTTTTTTTGTAAAAAATGAATTTTCATAAAAATTAAAATTTTTAGTGAATATTTGAATTTTTATGGAAATTTTGAATTCTTAGTGACAAATTGAATTTTTAGTGAAAAATTGAATTTTTAGTGAAAAATTGAATTTTTAGTGAAAAATTGAATTTTTAGTGAAAAATTGAATTTTTAGTGAAAAATTGAATTTTTAGTGAAAAATTGAATTTTTAGTGAAAAATTGAATTTTTAGTGAAAAATTAAATTTTTAGTGAAAAATTGAATTTTTAGTGAAAAATTGAATTTTTAGTGAAAAATTGAATTTTTAGTGAAAAATTGAATTTTTAGTGAAAAATTGAATTTTTAGTGAAAAATTGAATTTTTAGTGAAAAATTGAATTTTTAGTGAAAAATTGAATTTTTAGTGAAAAATTGAATTTTTAGTGAAAAATTGAATTTTTAGTGAAAAATTGAATTTTTAGTGAAAAATTGAATTTTTAGTGAAAAATTGAATTTTTAGTGAAAAATTGAATTTTTAGTGAAAAATTGAATTTTTAGTGAAAAATTGAATTTTTAGTGAAAAATTGAATTTTTAGTGAAAAATTGAATTTTTAGTGAAAAATTGAATTTTTAGTGAAAAATTGAATTTTTAGTGAAAAATTGAATTTTTAGTGAAAAATTGAATTTTTAGTGAAAAATTGAATTTTTAGTGAAAATTTTAAATTTTAGTGAAAAATTAAATTTTTAGTGAAAAATTGAATTTTTAGTAAAAATTGAATTTTTAGTGAAGAATTGAATTTTTAGTGAAAAATTGAATTTTTAGTAAAAAATTGAATTTTTAGTGTAAAATTGAATTTTTAGTGTAAATTGAATTTGTAGTGTAAAATTGAATTTTTAGTGAAAAATTGAATTTTTAGTGAAAAATTGAATTTTTAGTGAAAAATTAAATTTTTAGTGAAAAATTGAATTTTAGTAAAAAATAGAATTTTTAGTGAAAATTTGAATTTTTACTGAAAATTGAATTTTTAGTGAAAAATTGAATTTTAGTAAAAAATTCAATTTTTAGTGAAAAATTAAATTTTTAGTGAAAAAATTTGTAGTGAAAAATTGAATTTTAAGTGCAAAATTGAATTTTTAGTGAAAAATTGAATTTTTAGTGCAAAATTGAATTTTTAGTGAAAAATTGAATTTTTAGTGCAAAATTGAATTTTTAGTGAAATATTGAATTTTTAGTGAAAAATTGAATTTTAAGTGAAAAATTTAATTTTGAGTGAAAAATTTAATTTTTAGTGAACATTTTAATTTTTAGTGAAAAATTTAATTTTTAGTGAAAATTTTAATTTTTAGTGAAAATTTTAATTTTTAGTGAAAATTTTAATTTTTAGTGAAAATTTTAATTTGTAGTGAAAAATTAAATATTTAGTGAAAAATTTAATATGTAGTGAAAAATTTAATTTTTAGTTAAAAATTGAATTTTTATTGAAAATTTTAAGTTTTAGTGAAGAACTTAATATTTAGGTAAAAATTGAGTTTTTAGTGAAAATTTGAATTTTAAGTGAAAAATTGAATTTTTAGTGAAAAATTGAAATTTTAGATAAAAATGTTTAGATAAAAATTTAATGTTAAGTGAAAAATTTACTTTTAAGTAAAAAATTAAATTTTTAGTGAAATATTTAATTATTAGTGAAAAATTGAATTTTTAGTGAAAATTTAGTAAAACTTTAAATTTTGAAAAATTTGACTTTTTAGTAAAGAATTGTCTAGTGATTTTAATTAAAAAAAATATATTTTTTTTTTTATGGTAAAACCTAAAAGTATTTAACCTAATAATTATAATACCTAATAATAAAAATGACTCTGCTACATTTGATGTGCATTAAATAGCAAATGATTTATATCAATTTTTTAGACAACGTTAGTCATTTAAATTAATGTCAGTTTTAGTCTCTACTCTCCTCCTAAATATAACACAACAAATATTTTACTTTTTTTGATTGTTTTTTGTTGTTTATTTTCTTTGTTATTATTATTAATTTTAGCGATAACAATGAAAACAAGAATTTGGTCGAATATATAACAAAATATCGCTGAAGCGCGCAATGTCGAAATGCGTCGATCTTTCGAAAAAGAGTTCAAAATAAACCGAAAAAAAAGCAACGAAATGAATGGCATGACATCAGCGCACTTTCAGCCCCTTTCTGCACCGATTTCTGCGTTTTTTTTTTTTTGTATTGCCACCGAATCGTTACCTATTTCTGTGTGCTTGTCTTGCATAAATAAATTGTTTAAAATATTTTATTATTATTAATTTTAATGCATTAAAAAAGGAACATTTGAACAAAGTTTTAGCATTTTTCAAATTTGCATTGTGAGGGGACAAATTATAGTTAATTGATTATACTAGGTGTGATACAAGACATATCTCAAGAGTAATTTTTCAAAAATGATTTTTGGAACCCGTTTTCCATAAAATATCTAAACTTTTGATAAACATACTGTATTTTATATTTAAAATATCAAATACTAAAAATGATAATGCCACAAATTACCAACAATTATAATTTTTAATGCTTTATAATCACAAAAATACAGCTCACAAAAATTCGTTGAAGCTTAAAACGTTTCAAACCGCGCAAGGTCAACGATAAGGTAATTACGATAATTTGGACATTTTTTGTCGGAATTATTTTTGAATTTTGTTTTGATTTTTTTTAATTATTTAATAATTGTAGATAAAATAAATAATATTTTGAAATTTTTAATTTTATTTAATTTCCGCTAATCTATATTAAAATTTTATAAAATAAAAAATGAAATGATATTCCACACAACTACTAAAGAAATTATGGAATGCACTTGAAAAACGACTGCGGTTTAGTCATGCGTTTATCGCAAGAAGTTGTATTTTTTAAAAAATGTACCGTGTTCATAATTTTTAGAAAAGTTTTTATTTCTCTTCTTTTTTTTTGTAATGAGGTCACACTATCGCACGCTACATTTAAATAATGGGGTTTTGTGTCGCTGATCGTGTCGAATGTTTCCCCTGCGAACTGCAAAACAAATGACATAATTCGCATTTTTATTTCGAATGATTGCAAATAATTAATATAAATTGCTCGAAACCAGAGCGCACTTGATTTGCTATAATAGAATAAATAAAAAATAATATTTAATAAATACAACTGAAATAAAAAAATATATATTGTTGCTTATCTTCGAGGTTTGTTACACATGTTTGTAAGGATCTTTTTATAGATTTTATTGCATCAACGTGTAAATCTACGAATTTCTTATGAATACAGTCAGCAATTTTACAAAAATTACGCATTCAGTCATTTAGAGAAAATACATTAAGCAGGTCGTATTGACAAACAGTCAGACGGACAGATGAACAGACACAAATATGAATAAATAGACATATGACAGATGGATAGTTCTGTTAAATGGTATGGCGCAATGAACTCCCGGAACTTTTGAAATTAGACAAATTGAAAATGCATTAAATACAGCTGATTTCTAAAGTGTTAATGATTTAAAGATGGAAATATAATTAGAGTTCTTGAAGTGGGAAAATTGAAAATGGAATAGAAATCAAATAAAACAAAATTGTTCAAAAAAAAAATCAAAGTATTACTGAAAATTGAATATTTCACTAAAAATTCAGTTTTTCACTCAAATTTCAATTTTTCACTAAAAATTCAACTTTTCACTCAAAACTCAATTTTTCACTAAAATTTAATTTGTCACTTAAAATTCGATTTTTCAGTGAAAATTCAATTTTTCACTAAAAATTCAATTTATCACTAAAAATTCAATTTTTCACTAAAATTTCAATATTTCACTAAAATTCAATTTTTCACTTAAAACTCAAATTTTCATCCAAAATTCAATTTTTCACTAAAATTTAAATTTTTCACTAAAAATTCATTTTTCAACTAAAAAATTCAATTTTTCACTAAAATTTATTTTTTTTTTACTAAAAATTCAATTTTTCACTGAAAATTTAATTTGTCACTAAAAATTCAATTTTTCACTATAAATTCAATTTTTCACTAAAAATTCAATTTTTCACTGAAAATTCAATTTTTCACTAAAAATTTAATTTTTCACTAAAAATTTAATTTTTCACTAAAAATTTAATTTTTCACTAAAAATTCAATTTTTCACTAAAAATTCAATTTTTCACTAAAAATTCAATTTTTCACTAAAAATTCAATTTTTCACTAAAAATTCAAATTTTCACTAAAAATTCAATTTTTCACTAAAAATTCAATTTTTCACTAAAAATTCTATTTTTCACTATAAATTCAATTTTTCACTGAAAATTCCATTTTGCACTAAAAATTAAATTTTTCACTAAAAATTCCATTATTCACTAAAAATTCTATTATTCATTTTTTTACTAAAATTCAATTTTTCATTAAAATTTCAATTTTTCACTAAAAATTCAAATTTGCACTAAAAATTCAACAAAATTCAACAAAAAAAATTATTTTTTCACTAAAAATATTACATTTTTTTCTATAAATTAAATTTTTCATTAAAAATTCTATTTTTCACTAAAAATTCAATTTGTTGTTATACATATATTAATTTTTTTTGTAAAATATTAAAAATTTTGATTAAAACTTTAATTGTTTTAATATTATTTTAATTTTATTTTAAATTGTAAATTGCATTTATTGTATAATTTTCTATATAAATAAAACGTGATTTTTCAATAAAGCTTAAATAAGTAAATTAGAAAAGCAGCTTTTCGCCGTGGGCCTCTAATTAAGCAGTAAAAACCGCAATTGCAACGACAAATATTTGCATAGATTATTGACGAATGGTCGGACAGACCGATGGCCGCCTAATCAATTTTGTAATTTGTAGCAGTAACAACTACAGACTCTGGCCATGTACGGTACAAGGCACAAAATGTATTGACGTGAAAAATGTCATATTTATTGCACAAATGTTTAATTAATTTGAACAACATATAAAATTTAAATAAATAAAATAATGTGGTAAATGCAGGGAAGTTGCGCAGACAGTTGTAGGAAGTGGGTAACTGATTTTTGCACTTAACTCAGTCGGATTTTAATATAATTATTAAGTCCAACGCCTAATACAAAGAAATAGAAAAAATTATGAATGTGGTTTGGTGGCAAATTTTGGCATTGAGAGCAACTTGAAAATAAAGGCGTTACCGTGTTTTTTTTTTATTTTATTAATACAGACAATGCGTGGCTTTGGAGACAAGAAATTTAAATTTTTATTGTGATGATTATTAATAGAGGTAAATTGTATACGTGGTCTATAAATATTAAAGGTCGGTGAAAATTGACATCATGATGATGAAGTGATTTAAATTCCTTAGTATTGAATAATTGTTATAAACAAAATATGGAATATTTATAAATTATGTTATTGAAAATAACAGTTTGAATTTATTAATTTTAAGAAATAATATTCTTTAAATATTCTTTAAATAGTTTAGTTTATAGTTAGTAAAAATAAAAATTATTGTGAAATTTTATAAAATAAAAAAATAAAAAATAGTACAACTTAATGATTTAACTACATTTCAATTGATTTTTTCACAATCTCGCTTTAATTAAATTTAACTTTTAATTAACGATCAACTTTTCTGAAACATACCATAAAATGCCACTGAATCAACTATTTACACAGCAAAACATTAGACGACGCCTACTTAAATTTACAGCCACCTTTCAACTCGTTCGCCGAAAGTGGAACCAAAACATTTTCGCCTATTAAGGTAACCCTTCAGATACCGATTCTGATACATTGAGTGAACCCCCACCAATGGTAGCAGACTGCCGACTTTCTCGATACCGAACTCAATTTAAAGTTTTCATGGCGCAAAGACTTATGTCGTTTTTTTCGTTTGTCCGTCCGTCTGTCTGTCAGCGAGCAGACTGTCAACGAACCGTCTGTCAGTTGCACTGATGAATCACTCAATCGCGACCAAATACAACCAAATTTGGCGGTGCTCTGACGTTGAGTGTGTGGTTGACAGCGCATGGTGGTTGCTCCAAGTGGGTGATGCCAACGTAAATTGTGAAATAAAAAATAGATGCAAAATATATAAAAATATAAAAATATAAAAATATAAAAATATAAAAATATAAAAATATAAAAATATAAAAATATAAAAATATAAAAATATAAAAATATAAAAATATAAAAATATAAAAATATAAAAATATAAAAATATAAAAATATAAAAATATAAAAATATAAAAATATAAAAATATAAAAATATAAAAATATAAAAATATAAAAATATAAAAATATAAAAATATAAAAATATAAAAATATAAAAATATAAAAATATAAAAAAATAAAAATATAAAAATAAACAAAATAAACAAATAAGTAATTAAAATTAAATAATAAAAAAAAAAGTTAAAAAATAAATTATAATAAATAAAAGAAGAAATAAAATATATAAAAATAAAGTAGAAAAAAAATAAAAAAAGAAAAGAAAACAATGTTAAAATTTGAAAAAAAGAAAAATATAAGAAAATTATGAATGAGAATGAATCATAAAAAAAAATTAAAAATGAAATAAATCAAAATGAATAAAATTAAACAAAAAAGAGAATTGTTAACAAAATAAAAGGAAATCAAATGAATATAAAATATGAAAAAAGAAAGAAAACAAAAAGGGTAAAGGAATTAATGAAGAAGAAAGAAAGACTATAAATATAAAAAAGAGTAAACAAATAAAACAAAATAAAAATAAAATAAACATATTTTCTATTTTTTTTTTAATATATATTTTTGTGTTGTTTAATATTTTATAAATCCAAATAAAAAAATACAAAGAAAAAAATTAAGAAATGAAAATCATTAAAAAAAAGAGTCAAGTCAATCAAAGTAAATTTTAAAAAGAATGAAAGTACAGAAAAGTAAAGTAAAATTAAATAAAGTAAAGAATAATATATAATAAATAAATAAATGAAATAAAAAGAACACAAATAAAAATCTAATAAAACAGAATTCTAATAAATTTGAAAATAAGATCAAAATAAAATATATAATACAAAAGTTAAATATAACAAATTAAAATAAATAAATAAAAATAAAAATAAAAAAAGTTAAAGAAAAAGAAAAACTTAAATGAAAAGAAGAAAAAGATTAAAACAACAAGAAAGTAACTAAAAACAAACAAAATGAAGATTAAAAGGAAAACGAAAAAAAAATAAAAAGACAGTAAAAAAAAAGAAAAAAAAATGAAAAGGAAAAGAAAAATAATAAGAAAATGAAAATTCAAAAGAAAAAGAAAAAATAAATAAAATGAAGAATAAAATTATATAAAAAAGGAAAATTTATTAACATTAATAATATAATAATATGAAATAAAAAAAACAGCAAATTCATATAAAAAAATAATAATACAAAAAAACTTATTTTTTAAAATCAAATAAAATTTTAAAAAAAATCAAATTAAAAATGATAAATTATATAATTACTTAAAAACCAGTCGAAATTCAATGTAAATCAATTTGTTTAAACGCAATTGCTGTTTTATTTTTATTCGTTTTTAATATTTGTTTTTTTATGTTTGCTCTTAATAGCTGTTATTAGCGCATTTACTGCCGTTACTACTATGTGAGGTAATCGACGCAAATGCGTTCCAAGAAAAACCAAGCAAAAAAAAAAACACGTAAATCTGATGAACGCCTACAGAAAGTCGATAATTGCGATAATGTTGTCCTTAGTGCTTAACGAAATAGCAATAACAATGGGTGTAATTTATGCTTTGAAAAGCATGGTCAATGCTGATTTATATAAAGCACGTGATTGATTTAAAAAGCCATAGATTCAATGTACAAACAACCAAAATAACTATAAAAACATTGCAGAAACTACTTTAAAAATGTTGGGTTTATCACACTTTATGGTCACAAATTGCAGCCTAAATGGTAGCCTAAATTGCTGCCTAAATTGTTGCCTAAATTGCAGCCTAAATTGTTGCCTATATTGTTGCCTAAATAGTGCACTAAAAGTTCAAGTATTTTATGTCTTATGCCACAGCACCTATGCGTGTTTATCCAACCTCTAAATGGCACTCATACGACATGCCGCACAGGTCGTATATAGGATGCCATTTAACCTTAAAATTCTCCACCAACAAAGTACATTTTTTAAGAAATATTTTCTTTACATAAAATTTACATTGTTTTTGAATTTTTGTTAGAACTTTTTTTTTATATTGTTTATTGTCGTTGTAGACGCAACATATTAAAACAAGATTTTAAAAATTCTGATTTGCAAAATCGTCATATATCGAACAATTTGTAAGATATCAGGATAATGTCATTTATTTATTCCATTTATCGAACCATTTTCATCAATAAACTTTAACAAATGTTTTACATATACAAATAATTTTGTTTTTTTTTTATAAATTTATTTTTTTATTTTATTTTTTAATTTTTTTTTCGTCATTTTTTTGTTTTTTTTTTGTCTTGCAAATTTGATTTTTATTAATTTTTAAATATGCACATTTTCTGCATTGCATGCAACGCCGTTTATTCATTTTACATTTTCACTTTATTTTTGCTGCATAATCAGCCAACGGCCAGAAAAGCGTTTCTCATGCGAATCATTTAAATGTTGAACACTGTTTGCACCTCAAGTGGCTAATGACGGTTTTAGCCAAATGTAAATGCAAATAATGGCCCCGCGAATAGCGCGCACGATGCGTTTAAGACCTTTTAACAATTAGCAGTCCGTGCAGTTTTTTCATTTT
This sequence comes from Dryomyza anilis, assembly GCA_951804985.1. Lineage (NCBI taxonomy): Eukaryota > Metazoa > Arthropoda > Insecta > Diptera > Dryomyzidae > Dryomyza > Dryomyza anilis. The sequence continues at coordinate 2,845,987 of OX638131.1, read as the reverse complement.
TTTTTTATTTTGGTGTTGTTGTGTGGTCGCACTCTGGTAGTTTATTCAATTAAAATGTAGAGCTGCATGTGACACGAAGAAAGTAGTTATAAAAAATATAAATATTGTTAATAAAAAATTATAATATAAAAAAATACAATAAATTTAATTCAGAAGAACAATAACAGATTAGAACCAATAAAAGCAATATAATACCACGCAGAAAAAATAATCGACGTAAATATAGCAACCGATATTAATTGAATTAATGAAAACATTTGCTATTCTTCGTTAAATCAGCACTTCCGTTTGCTAATATGAATATTTGTACGTCAAAGCAACAAATTAATTAGTCAGCGCAGTTTCAGCAAATATAATTGCTGAAAGTAGGCTGAATTCAATTAATATCGGTTGCTATATTTCGTCGATTATTATTTTCTGTGCAGTAAGAAATGTTAGGTCACTTGGGAAATTTTGAAGTAGGAAAATTTTGATAGTTGATGTTAGTAAGAATTATGAAAGTTATAGTCGATCTGATGGAAAAGGACAAAATTTCGGTGCAAATTACCCAAAAAATAACTCCTAATATAAACAATAAAAGAGGTCCTAATAAAATACCATTAATAACTGTCATTTATAATTTAATGATACGTCTCGTCTTATATTTATCAGCATATTTATCAGCAAATGACGACGCCACAAAAAGCACTAACTTGACCCACTTTGGAGCAAAGTACAAAATTATAACCCTTCTACCAAAAAAAAAACCCAAAACTGACAACAAAACAAATTTAACTCTGCAAACCAACGATGAAACATCGAACAAACTAAATACATACTTTGCATAGTTGCTACAGTCAGAGGCTCTGATAGAACTTCATTCAAACCACATACCACGCAACGCACCACAACTCAAAAAGAGCGGTATAAACATTTCTAGGACAATACGCGGCAGCATAGGCCAGGAAAACCCATTTTGTCTGACAAAATAAACAACGACGCGAATTGTCTTAGTACCGCATCGAAGACAGGCGGCAGAAGGTGGCGGCCACATTTCAGTCGAGTCAAATTCAGAACATGCCACAACTTTCATAGTTTTGTGCTAGGCTACAAATATTTATATTGAGCCTCTTTCAAATGTTGTCAGTTCTAGTGGGGGTAGCAAATATTTGCATGTCTTGTAGGTTTTTTTTTTGGTTTGAAGCTATTTTGTTTCGAATTTCGATTTTCTGTCAGCGTCAGCAGCTATGTACTTTGTGTTTTCTTTCAAGTGAAGAAAGGTTTTGATTTTTCTTTCATGTTGTGAATTATTGGTGCCTATTGGTGCCAGTTACAGCGTCAGCAAATCTAACCTACAATCTAAGCCAAAGGCTCTAATTAAACGTACAAAGTTTGTTGCTGTTGCAAAAACTTCACAACATTATCGATACAAAACCTATCGATAACAACTTATGTTGGGCGGTTAATTTCTACTTTTGACCTCATTGTTTATGGCGCTGTTTCCTGTCAATAAAAAGCTGTTTCTTGATTACAACTTGACTATTCGGTTAGCCTCGCGCCTTTGTTCCCCTTTGGACGGTTACTTCAAGGTTACAAGGCAATCAAGCAAATTGGTTTAAGTTTTCGGCAAAACTGTTTTTTTGTAGATTTTTCCTTTCTCCGGCACATGATGAATGTTTGCCAAGGAAATGAAGGTGTTTATTGCCAAAAATTTCAATTTTAAGGTATAATTATTAAGCTCGAAAAAAAACCTTGAGCTGTTAAGCTGTCAAAACTGCATTCAAACTGTTGTCTCATGCATGAAATTATAGTTGTTTTTTGGTAAATAGCACTAATTACACTAATTTTCATCCAAAAGTGACTCAAATCAACAATTTCTCATAGAGCTTATACCGCCGTCAAACCAACCTTAGTCTTATTTCAAATCTATCCCTCAGCAGAATACAATAAGTCATCTTTCCCATCTCTGAATAATAAAGTGCCACATTTGGGAGTGTTTTGGAAGCTCGCATTAATAATATCCTACTGTTAAAAATAAAATGGTTCATATAACCATTTGTAAGTTCTTTAAAGTGCTTATATATCAGGACAACAATCAAAATTATGACTCATACTAATGGAACTATGTTTAATGCAAGGAAAATGTTGAAATACGAACGATGTACGAAAAAAAAGACTCGTCGAACAGAATACATGCGTGAATCAATGTCAAATAAGATCGGTACCACAGTACCTGTAACACTGTGTAGTGAATTTAAAACTGTGTGGCTATAAAACTGTGTAGTGCCTCTAAAACTGTCGGTTGGTGTTTAGCATATACACTAACCAACAAAGGATTTGATTTATACTATTAAATAATTCGTTAATTATATTAATAGAATTCATTATTTTGTACCAATTGCTATATTTACGTTCAATATTTTTTCTGTAAATGATCTGCGACTCATTTATGATAAAGTTAAGGGATATCCACCGAAAATAGAGTAATAATGGAGTGTGAAATTTCAAAAAAAAAATATAAGTGTTTTCGAAGTATTAAAAAGGCTCATAAATATGTTTTTGGGATCATAAAGATGTACACATTATCAGATATTTTATATGCTCAATGAATACTGCTCATTTATGGAGCTAACCTTTAATAATATAACCCATTACATAGACTTGAAACACTCCTAAAATCTCAAAACATATTTTAAAATATTATAAGACAGAATTTTGGGTTCATAAAAAAATCTTCTAAAAAGACTTAAGGAGCCTTTATAGTTTTAAAACAATTAGAAATTCTTTACATAATATAATTGATAGGGGGTGTTAACATTGTTTTAACAAGTTCTTAGAGACTAAACATTTTGGTTCTTAATTTCTACTAGAGAATATCTCTATTGAAAGCTCATTTTCTCAAATAAGAACCCCTCAAATACAAAGAACACTTTGCCTACAAAGTCACATAAATCTTCACTTGTTTTTACAATTTTTTGTCAACAAAAATATAAATATATTTTCCCCCATTTTAACTGCAATAAAAACAATAATTTCTCAAGATGGTTATGGTGTGTTAAAGCCCTTTTAACTCTAAATCTATATTCAGTGTACTAAAATCTGCGCTTTCTACATTTTCAGGTAAATTATCCAAACTTTTGCGAAAAAGTCGGAGCTTGCGATCCACCCAATACCAGACGACTAATAAGCATGGGCGCCAACATCGAACAAAGACCCTGGACTCCCACAGTGCGACGTGGCAAAATTGCCGCAGAGCTCTCCAGTCCGGGGCCGGCCTGCGTCAGACTACCGACTTTAGTGGGTGAGTCAAAAAAAGCCTAAACATTTCAAACAAATTATTTAAAAACTCTTTTTTTTATTTTTATTCCATTTTTATTCCACAAAGGCACCAAGGTACCTGACTCAAAGAAACAAGCCGCGCCTGCCTTCTCATTTGGCCGCAAACATGGCAGGCGCTACGATACGCTGGGACCCGGTCCGGCGCAGTACAGTGTCTGGGGACTGGGCACCAAGGGCAAAGACTCACCGCCAGCGGCCACATTGCAGAGCCGCCCACGGGAGAAGTCGAAATTTGCGACACCATCACCGGGCGAATACGATGTGGGTTCGGCCTCGAAGGCTGTCATTGACTCGACACCTAAATTTACGTTTGGTCAAAAGCCAGCGGCGGAGAAACCCAATATGACGCCGGGTAAGTCGATGGATTTTGATAAGTTGGTGTTGTTACCGATGGGAGTGAATTTGATATTGTATGTGCTGCTGTTTTATATGGATGGTTGGGGGTTTGTTTTGGGATAGATGGTTCGGTGTTGTGCGTATTTATGATTTATTTAAGCAGCCTGCTCTATATTTATTTAAGTACCATATGGCAGCTCTATCAAGCTACATTAAACACGTCATCATTTCCTACATCATGCTCAACAATGTTGACGTCAACTTGGCTTTGTTCAGTGTAAATACAACATCAAACGCAATATCATGCTGAATTTAAGAACCATTCATGCAATTCCTATGTCCTGCCTGTGTCTTCAAGATTCAAAAGTTACCTCAAGTATCAAATAGTAGTCTCAAGCTATACTCGAACTATCAAGTAGTCTTGTCGCAAGTTCCTCAAGATTTCTCAAGTTTCCTCAAGAATTCTCAAGAGTTTCCAGTAGTTATCAGGTACTTAAGTGGCTCTGGAAAGCGCTTTAAAACCAGTAGATTTTTCCATGTAGCATAATTAGCTCGAGACGTAAAAGTAAAATTACAATATTATATTAGTTCAAGTAGTTTAGTGCTTAATATTAAGACATAGTTTTAAGTTAGTTTTTGCTTTTATTACTGTGCCAACTACACTTTTCTCGAATTTGTTTTGTCTTTGCGCATGTTTTTTGGTTTTCTTCGTTTGTATCGTTTACTCATTATTTGTTTTGTTTTATTTCTATTTCATTTTTGTTTGTTGCTATTTTTTGTTTTCATCATAACTTTATCACATGTTAATTTTATTATCCTTAACAGTTTCTGACATTTCTCCTCATATAATCTAGCTCCGAACCATTATCGTGTTGTAGCGCTCGATATTTTCAAAACGCGCGCTCCCAAATATACCTTTCGTCTTAAAATCGATGTATACAATGTTGATAATCCAGGTAACCAAACTAAAAAGATATCTCTAATAAAACGTTATTTGTTCCAACTTGCGCACGTTCATATTAATTAGCTTTTTTTGTATAAAGTTTTGAAATGCATGTCCTCTAAATGTGTTTTTTTCTTAATGGGTAACTTTCAAAATGGTTCTATTCTAAAAGAAATGTTTTATGTATCTATTTTTATATGTCTTACTGTAACGAAAATTGGAATTTAGTTAGAAAATTGGTATCTGTTGACTAAATTGGAGTTTATACAGAAAATTTGTAATGAAAATTTATTGAAAGTTTTGAATAGTTCCTGCACTCAATTCTCCAGTTTGTGCGAGAAAATTTATACAGGATTCGAAAACAAAAACACCTCAAAATCAAGTAGTTCAATATCATTGTTCCTGTAATAAGTAGTATAAGGCATATTTAATATTTGTACATAATTTAGGATCTTTGCATATTTTAAATAAAGAAATATTTTAAATATTGGTTACGATATTCTACTTGAAAGATATCGATATAATGAAATGGTTTCGTATACACAGAAAAAAAAATTCTTCAATATGATGAATTTATTCATAAATATTACGAATTTTTTCACCAACTACCAAACTCATCATATTGATACCATCGTTAATTAAATGACATATTAATGAATGCATTCATTATAAATATATGAACAAAATATTCAATACAATGAATTTGAATTGTTATATTGATGAATTTGTTCATAATATTTAAAAAAAAATTTAAAAAAAAAATTCGGACAAAAAAAAATTGTTCCGAAAATAAATTGTTCCGAAAAATAAAAATTTTCGAAGAAAATATTTTTCAAAAATAAAAAAAAGTTTTTGAAAAAAAAAATTTTCAACAAAATTAGTTTTTTTTTAAATAAGAAGAACTGAGAAAGAAGTACGGCAAAAAATGTTTTCGGACAAAAAAAAATGTTCCGAATAAAAAATTTCGAACAAATTAAAATTTTTCGGTAATATTTTTTTTCGAAAAAATATTTTTTTTTTCAAAAAATGTTTTTTGAAAAAAAATATGTTCAACAAAAAATATATATATTTTTTTAAATAAGAAGAACTGAGAAAGAAGTACGGCAAAAAATGAACGAACAAAATTTTCAAAATTTTTACAGAATCCAAGAATGGGAATATTTATTACACTCAGGAAAAATACTATTAAAATTAGTCAATAGGACAGTTATTGATTCAATATTATACAAAAAAAATGAATATTTTGATATAAACACAAAAACAATTTAATAGTATTTTGTAATATTTAATGCGATTTACTTATTAAAATAATAAATTATCCTATTGACTAATTTTATTAGCAAAAAACTATTGATTTAATATTACTTTGATCTATGCAAATATTTAGGAAACAATTTCATTCAGTTATTAGCGATACTTAAATGTAATAAATTTGGATAATGGTGGAGTCCAAATACAAAATTCATTAAATTGATAATATTTTCTAGTTTTACAAACTCGAGAATTGAGTCCCTGCACCTATAAACGTCCTTAATATATTATCATGTGTGGATAGTGGAATAATTTTTATTTAAATAATGCTAAGTTATTTGTAAAAAACCTTACTTTATATTTGTTGTTTAGCCCCTTGTCAATAATTATAAAACCTTCAATGTAAACATATCTTATTCTACAGTTAGAGAAGATGTGAGTAATGTTATTTCAATGTATGTTTTTATTCTATCATTTACTCATTATGAAAAACAAATCTTAATTATAACAACCCTGCAAACCAAACGATATTTTATTGATATTAAGACGACTGGGTTTATAGAGGACCAATTAACTTTTCTTATGATAAATAATGATACAAAAATGATCGGATTTTTCGATAAAATCCAAACTACCATGATTTTTGTTATTGTAGTTTTTCGAAGAAGTATTATATTTTACTAAAAACTTTTTATGTGGTCTCAGAATTCGAGAATTCTCAAGTTCGAATCACACGAATGACTAAATTGTATCAATTTCAGTTTGCATCAAGAGTTATACTTCGGCTAATCTCAAGACTAACAAAATTATTTGTTATGATTTTGGTACCGAAGTAGATGCAGTCCTTCACGACATAGAAGTTTTGGGTGCTAGTAGTTCGTACTGTTCCTGACGCCGAGACTCTTTACTTGTTGACACTACCCAGTAAGTATACGATTCGTACCGATATCGTTACGAGATCAATGCGAGTAGATGGAGAAATTACACGATTCTCGTAACGATATCGAGCGTCAGACGACCTAGATGATAGGTAGATATCGAAACTGTCTGTCGGAGTTTTCTCAATACGAGAAATTTTCCGAAATCGAAACGATATCGAAGAAAAAATGATCAAAGTTCGAGGTTGCTGCGAAAAATATTGCGATATCTATTTGACAAATGTTTAAATATCGTATTTTGTCAAAGAATTTGAATGTACGAAAATTTAATCGAAGTTATTCGAGAAAGCTTCGAGGAATCGAAGGTTTCCGAAACATGGCAGACTAGGTAGGTACTTCGTCCTGTCATCATTCACCGTAAGATCATTCGACACGATTCCTTCTCTAAACTGGATAAAGCTGCACCGTCACACGAGAGAGACAAAACTTTCTGTTTGAAACATCGTTTCAAATCGGAGAGATTGTTCCCAATTGATACTGTGTAACGTGTGTTGTTCAAGGTCATCTAGCAAAGTCTTTTAAGTTTTGCAGGTAGACCGAATTCAGTCAGACATGGTGACATTTTGATGACTCCTTTTTAAACTGTCAAAGAAGCTTTGTAGTCGCCAAAAAGCTGATGGGTGTCGGTCTGCCTCCCTTTGGTCTTTTCAAGGACTTGGTGTAATGTGTAAATCTGGGATATGTTGGACTTGCCAGGCCTAAAGCCGCACTGATAAGGTCCTATCAGTCTGTTGACGATGGGCTTTAGTCTTTCACATAATACGTTCAATAAAACTTTAACAGATCAATACAATATCGAATTTAAAAATGATCGTCAAATGGTTTGTAGGGTAGTTATAAAATAAATATTTAGTTTCTCAGATTATTTTTTGTTAGTTTATTAGATTATTTATTTATTGGTTTATCGGAATTTTTTTATTTAAATATTTTATCGGTTGATAAATTTTAAAATACATTTTCCTCATTGAAATTTTTAATTTTATCCATATTTTATTCAGTGTACTCTCAGTTATCTTTTTTTACCAAATCTCACTTAAGAACTACACCCTACCAATCCCCTTTTTATATTTCACCTGTACAAAATAACATATACCCCCCACGCACAGTTCTCAGTACTCACCACACACGGTATGCTTTGTATATATGTGCCACCATATTCATTTTCACCACGCTCACCTCTAAGGTTACTCGTAATTAAGCTTTACCATAGTCTAAGCTTAAGTACTATACCCATTGATTTCTATTAATTATGTTTTTTTGCATTTCTTTTATCAAATTAAAAAATAAAATAAACAAAAACTATATAAAACGACTTAAACACTAACAGCGCCCAATAGTTATTGCCCTGAGAAGGTGTCACTAGCTAAAAAGAACTCACCACGCTACACTTTTGGTAGAAGAACAAAAATAACCTTCGAAAAACACACACCAGGTAAAGTTTAATAGTTTTATGCTGCTGTTAAGAGTGTTCATAGTTCATAGTAATGTTAGTCAAGTGAAGTAACGGCACGTAAACGGCCTGTATTTAATCTAGGTTAAGATGAAGTTTTGTTTTTACATTTTCAGTAATATTGAATTGCTTTTGTATTGTTGTTGTTGTTATAAAACAAAAAATAATTGTTACGTAATGTTGTTGTTATTTATCTTTACTTGAAAAAGTAGCAGAGTTTTTGCTCTCTTTTTGGCCTCTCACACAACTCTCACTTATATTTTAAAACAACTCTCTGTTTGTATTCACCACACAGCACCTGGCGCCTATAGTCCCGAAAAGATGAAACTGGACAAAACTCCGCATTATTCCTTCGGCATCAAGCACCAAGCGACCAAGTGCGACGAGACACCAGGTTTGTGGCACTTTTTTGTCTATGGCATGTTTTAGAGCTTGTTTTGCAAGCAGGGTCTTTAACCCATTTTTGGCTTTTACTCTGTTTTTTTTTATAATTTTTGCATTTTGATTTTTTTTTTCGTTTGCTTTCATAGCACCTGGTGCTTATAGACCAGAGTCTGTGCGTTTAGATCACACTCCCGCCTACAGCATGGCGGGCAAGTCCAGTCACGATACCGTGGATTCAACGCCAGGTAGGTTCCCGCTGCTACTAACACACCCTGTATGTCACCAGTAAGTCACTAACACTGCTCCATGCACCCTACGTAGTCACCTAACTTAATTTACACTTCCTGCCTCTTTCAGCACCCGGCGCCTATGAACCGGAGAAATGCAATCTCGACAAGACGCCCGCCTACAGTTTCGGACATAGAGTGCAGTTGACGAAGGCCAGCGAAACACCTGCCCCGGGCGCTTATCAAACGGAGAAAGTGCGCATGGATCATACGCCCTCGTACAGTTTCGGCGGTCGACATGAGCTTAAAGTGGCCAACAACAATCCGGCGCCTGGCGCTTATGCGCCCGAACGCTGTAATCAGGAGCATGCACCTGCCTACAGTATGGCCGGCCGACCGGAGGCTCATAAGGTTTGTGAAACTCCAGCTCCCGGCGCATATGCTCCGGAACGTGTACGTCAGGATCATACGCCCTCCTACAGTTTCGGTGGTCGTCACGACGCGCATAAACCTGACGCCACTCCGGCACCCGGAGCTTATGACACAGAGAAAGTGCGCATGGATCATACGCCCTCCTATAGCTTTGGGGGACGCCATGAGGGACACAAGCCAGATAATACTCCCGCACCGGGTGCATATGAGACCGAGAAAGTCAATTTGCATCATACGCCCGCCTATAGTTTCGGCGGACGCCATGAACTGCACAAGCCGAGCGGCACACCGGCGCCCGGTGATTATTCGCCCGAAAAGTGTCGACAAGATCATATGCCTTCGTATAGCATGTCCGGTAAGCATGACCCAAAAATTACCAATGACACACCCGCACCCGGCGATTATGCACCTGAAAAATGCAGACAAGACAATACACCCGCATACTCGTTTGCCGGTCGTCATGACCCAAAGGTTACCAATGACACGCCCGCGCCGGGTGACTATAGTCCCGAGAAATCGCGTCAAGATAATAATCCAGCCTATAGTTTTGGTAGCCGTCATGATCCCAACAAACCGGATATAACGCCCGCACCCGGCGCATACAGTCCAGAAAAGGTCAGACAGGATCATAATCCTGCCTATTCGATGGCCGGCAAACATCAGCCAAAAGTGGCCGCTGATACCCCGGCTCCAGGTGATTATGCACCAGAAAAGTGTAGGCAGGATCATACGCCGTCCTACTCCTTTGGCGGTCGTCATGACCTGCAAAAGCCCAGCGAAACTCCAGCGCCCGGTGCCTACTGCCCGGAAAAAGCGCGTTTGGATAATAATCCCGCCTATACTTTCGGTGGCAAATACGATGTCAAAGCGGCCAATGATAATCCCGCACCTGGCGCTTATAGCCCCGAAAAGGTACGTCTGGACAATCACCCGTCCTACACGTTCGGTGGCAAACACGATCCAAAATCGTTGAATGAAACGCCAGCTCCAGGCGCATACAGTCCTGAAAAATGTGGACTCGAAAATACGCCAGCCTATACTTTCGGTAGTCGTCACGATCCGTTGAAAGCTTGCGAAACCCCAGCACCAGGCGATTATTCCCCAGAAAAGGTACGCCAGGATAATAATCCTGCCTATACATTCGGGGGCAAATATGACCCTAAGGTAGCCAACAACAATCCAGCACCAGGTGCTTATAGTCCCGAGAAGTACATGCATCATACCCCGGCTTATACTATGACTGGCAAGCCTAATGATAAGCTTGTGTATAACAATCCAGCACCTGGTGCTTATTCCCCCGAGAACTGTAGACAAGACAACATGCCCGCTTATACAATGGCCGGTCGTCCCGAAGCGCAAAAAGTCAGCGACACACCCGCTCCGGGCGATTATAGTCCCGAGAAGGTACGCTTTGATCACACACCCGCTTATAGCTTTGCGGGAAAACACGATCCCAAGATCACTTTCGATACACCAGCACCATGCGCTTACAGTCCCGTGAGTCAAGATCATACCCCAGCTTACACAATTACAGGCCGCGGCACAGTAGACAAGATCAGCGTTACGCCAGCACCGGGTGACTACAAACCAGAAGATTGCAATTTGGGACATACGCCAGCATATAGCTTTGGTACACGTACAGCGTTGCCAATGCGTGCCGAATCGCCGGCACCAGGACAATATCAACCAGAGAAAATGAATCCAGATCATGGGCCCTCATACACTTTTGGTACAAAACCGAAAGATGCGCGTATCAGTGATACACCAGGTAAATTATACAGAGTAAAGATTAGACTAAAATATAAATATAATAATTACATACAAAAGGACCCACTGCATATGAGCCCGAAAAGCACAATTCCGAGCATACACCTTCGTACACTTTCGGCACGAGATCTGAGATTAGGAACACCATAGATACACCAGGTAATTTTAGCTATATGAAAAGTATTTGTGTAAATATTCGTGTATGTTTCATCTGCTTGTTTTGTACACTACTTGAATGTTTTATACACCTCTTGAATGTTTTTGTATAAGTACACCACACACTATGTATGTCTATTCTATGTTTAGCTCCTGGCACTTATAATCCTGAAAAATGCAATTTGGATCACTCGCCTGCCTACACTTTCGGTATTAAGACCATACCAATGCCACGTAAGTTTACGACATGTCTCGTATGTAGTGTGTAAATGTTTTGTAAATATCTGTGTTTTTATGCTTTCAATATTTTTTCTCATCTTTTTTATTTTTATTGCACGAATGTACACAACCACATTCATTTTGTTATTCTTTGGGACATTATGATCATCAATCTCTATATATCTAATGAAATCTGGTACAGTTGTTCCCAAGGGTGCTTATGTAGAAAATCGGATTTTGCAAAGACGTGAAAGACGTTTGGCAAGTCCCGGTAAGCATTTAGGTTAAGTTATTTTAAAGGTTTTTATATATATAGTTTTAAGTTTTTATGCATGTTAATGTTACCACTGAAATTACTCAATTGTTCTCCATCTATTCTTTACGTTACACCATTTCAAAAAGAACATTCTTCTTTACTACTGCATGGATCGAGAATTGCATACAAACATTCGATCTTTTGTCTCAATGTATATTTACTCATTACCTATTTCCTATTTTATTTAAGCTCTTTATCGAATACCCCTATTTCTATTCATTGTCGCTCGTTATAAGTTTTATATGTTTCGATTCTTATTATCACTCTTTTATTTGAGCTCTTTCTTATACCATTGTAAAAAGAAAATACGACTCTACAAATCGTTCTGCATGGTTCGAAAACTACATAAAAACAGTCCATTTTTTTGTCTCAATGTATATTTCTCTTTCTTACTCTTCTTTTATTTGAGCTCTTTCTCAAATACCCAAATTTCTTCTCATTGTCACTCATTATAAGACTTATATGTCCCGATTTTTAACTTGTTAACTCTTTAAATTCGTCACCAGTACGCCCCCAAAATCAAACAAATGGTGATTTAGACGGCACATCAAACACAAACACCACCACCACCGTTACCATTACCGAAGTGCACACCAACGGTGACACACCAAACGGCAATGCAATCGTCACTAAAAATCAAACCAACACCGCCCAGAACAATGCTGTTGATAGTAGCCACACTAGCACCAACCAACGCACTAGTCGCACCACAACCACCAAGGTAGCGAACATCACCAACGGCAATACCACCGACAACCATATGCAAAACTACACCAACGGCACCAACAATCACAGCATCACAACCACCAATGGCGATTTGGTGGATGCTGCTGCCACCAGCAAAATGGTGAGAACATCGTTGAAAACCGTCACGAACGGTGTCGCGCAACAGGGCAACATAAAATGCGTGACTCACGGCACCGCCGATGCAACAGCCACAAATGCGGCAACCGCCGCAACCAAAACCATAGTGACCGCAGATGGTGCCACCATTGTGTCGGGCAGCTCATCGAAACGATCCACCATGAAATATGCCGTGGAATCGAGTTCGGTGCAAGAGGAAATAATCAGGTAAAATAAAGCACTCTAGTCTCTAATACTCGTGTAATAAAGTAGAAAAAGCTTTCCGAAAAAAACAAAATCCTCCAAATATAACTGTGTTTCTATATAATTCTAATTTTAATTGTAATTTTCTTTTAGCCTAAAGAATGTCGTTAACAAATCAACCGCTAACCCAACCATCCATACTTTTCATCTCTCTCTCTGTCAATCTCTCTCATTAACTCAAATTTCAACTTTTGAGTCCCGTTTTAATTCCATTTTCTTTTAATATCATTTTGCAGCTCCTAATGTCTATAAAATTCCAACCGTTTTGGGTCACAGCAAGGAGGGCGTTATCCGCTCCGCGCCCGCCTACTCCATGGCCGGACGCGAAAAACCACGCATGCTGGGCCAATTAAATTTGCCCGGTCCGGGAGCCTACGATGGCCAGTACACGGCGATACGCCGCAAGCCACCCACGTACTCCATTCGTTCCAAGCATAAGGTGCCCAGTGATGAGCACATGAAACCCGGCCCTGGCGATCATTGTCCGGAAAAGGTATGTGTAGCGGTTTCATCGGAAAATTCTCCGAAAGTTTTATCAAAATTTTGGTTTTTAATAGTTTATCAAGCACAAATCCGTCTCGGCACCTTCGTTTGCCATTTTACACACTCCGCATCTGGGTCTGCGAAAGGCTTACCAGATTCCAAAGCGCCTATGCATTCCCAAGGTGCAGTGGTGTACGTGAAATGGATACTAAGTAATGCTCAAGTTTCAAGATATATCTAAAATCAAGCACTAACTAACAGTATTTAAATCAAGCCTCAAGATTGGAAAAATTCAAGATATTCAAAATCAGAAATATTTGTTTCAACTGGATCTATTTAAAATAGCAGCTCCTGACTAATAAATTATTCTATATCAATAGTTTTAGTGTAAAATTAGCTCTGTAATATTGACTTTTTACATTTTTAACTCAATATTATAAATGCTTTTTAATACGCTTTAAACTATTTGAATTACACTTTCCGAAACATAAATTTATCAATTTTTTTATTTAACTCTTTCGCTCTCTCAATAAAGGTAAACTTATCACATGTGCCCGCCTATAGCTTCGGCATCAAACATTCGCCCTACTTGGGTCAGATACGTGAACCACAGGATTGGTCCTTTTCCGGCATATGTTGAAGTGGTCGCCTCCTCATCTATATCACTTACCCCGTAAACATTCCACATCGAAAAACCTTGCCATGCGTTGTCGATGTCATTTTGCCCACAATTTGCCCTAAGTTTTGCCATGATTCATTTCTCCTCGTCGTCGTGATCAGCGTCGTCCTCCAGAAGTTGCTCAAAACGGTTATCCTTCGTCTTAATTAATTAATTAATTATTACTATTAAAATCTATTGAAAAACTATTAAATTTAAGCACATATTGGTTTAAAACTATTTATTGTTGTTCTTTTATCTAATTAATTAACTGTTTTCATATATTTTAACTTTGAACAATACAAATTTTTACTTTTTTTACCAAGTTTTATCTCATTTTAATATTTCAATATTATACGTTGCATTAATGTACATTTTTATAATGAAATAAATAATATTTTTTAAACAAAAAGACATATAAAACCATTTGTAAATGATATTTAAAGAATTGTAATTAACATGAACTCTAAAATTTTAAGATCATTAATAAAATTTTTAACAAAGCTAATAGTTTTGAGTTTTTCTTATTTTGTGGGATTAATAAACAGGTAACTTATACAATAAAATTATTCTTGATTAAGTCAATTTTTATATAAACTTACTCAGGTCCAGTTTAACTGTCACATTTTCAAATTAAACTTAGTTTAAACTAGATGTAGTTTCGTCACCATTGCAAAAGTCAATCATATGAACTGAATACTAATTTTCTATGTGCCTGTAAAATTTAATGACATTCAACCGTTTTAATTAGGAATTGTAGACAAGTTTACTATAAGTTTAATTTTAAACTGAAAAACTGTACCTCAAACTACTGCCTAAAAGTATGCATTATATATTCAGATATAAATGATATCAAGTTTCAATTTACAAATTTGTTTCATACTAGCTTTTCCTCCACAGTAGCAATTAAGGGTCATGTACGAAAACTGATTATTGTAAGTTTACCTTGTCATAAGACGACAAGTGCCATGATCAAAATGATCTGGTTATGATCATGTCTTCGCTAATAAGGCAATTTTATACTAAGATTAGTAGAAATTGTGTGATGGACAAGATCGAGAACGTATCATAAAATTTGTTATTTGCCATAACCTGGTTAGTAACTGGTATGGATTGGACGAATTGATCCCTGTCAGTAAAACTAGTCAAAAACTGGTCGGTTACAGATAGGGATTTGAAGATATGATATCTGCCAGTAAAACTAGTCAAAAAATTGACAAAAACTGGTCTGTCCCCATTAAAACTAGTCAAAAATTGGTCGGTAACTGGTAGGAATTTGAAGAGTTGATTCCTGTCAGTAAAACTAGTCAAAAACTGGTCGTTTTCTGGTAGGGAGTTGAAGAGTTAATCCCTTCCAGTAAAACTAGTCAAAAACTGTTCTGACCCTGTAAAACTAGTCAAAAACTGGTCGGTTATTTGGTCAGGATTTGAAGAGTTGATCCCTGCCGGTAAAACTAGAGAAAAACTGGTCGAGTACTGGTAGAGGAATTTGAAGAATTGATACCTGCCAGTAAAACGAGTCAAGAACTGGTAAAATCTAGTCTGTCCCCAGCAAAACTAGTCAAAAACTGGTCGGTAACTGGTAGTGATTTGAAAAGTTAATCTCTGCCAGTAAAATTAGTCAAAAAAATTGACAAGAACTGGTTTGTCCCCATTAAAACTAGTCTAAAATTGGTCGGAAACTAGAAGAAATTTGAAGAGTTGATCCCTGTCAGTAAAACTAGTCAAAAACTGGTCGGTTTCTGGAAGGAAGTTGAAGAGTTGATCCCTGCCAGTAAAACTAGTCAAAAACTGGTCGGTTACAGATAGGCATTTGAAGATATGATATCTGCCAGTAAAACTAGTCAAAAAATTGACAAGAACTGGTCTGTCCCCAATAAAACTAGTCTAAAATTGGTCGGTAACTGGTAGGAATTTGAAGAGTTGATCCCTGTCAGTAAAACTAGTGAAAAACTGGTCGGTTTCTGGTAGGGAGTAGAAGATTTGATCCATGCCCGTAAAACTAGTCAAAAACTGGTCTGTCTCTGTAAAACTAGTAAAAAACTGGTCGGTTATTTGGTCGGGATTTGAAGAGTTGATCCCTTTCAGTAAAACTAGTCAAAAACTGGTCGGTTTCTGGTAGAAAGTAGAAGAGTTGATCCCTGCCCGTAAAACTAGTCAAAAACTGGTCTGTCCCTGTAAGACTAGTAAAAAACTGGTCGGTTATTTTGGTCGGGATTTGAAGATTTGATCCCTTCCGGTACAACTAAAGAAAAACTGGTCGGTTACTGATAGGAATTTGAAGAATTGATCCCTGCCAGTCACACGAGTCAAGAACTGGTAAAATCTAGTCTATCTCCAGAAAAACTAGTCAAAAACTGGTCGGTAACTGGTAGGGATTTGAAAAGTTAATCACTGCCAGTAAAACTAGTCAAAAACTGGTCTTTCACCAGCTAAACTAGTCATAAACTGCTCAGTTACTGGTAGGGATTTAAAGAGTATAATAGTAAAACTAGTCAACAACTGGTCAGTTACTGGAAGGGAAATGCCCAGAAACCGAAAAGTTTTACTAGCCAGTTTCTGGTCGGAGAGTGAGTAACATCACTTGCGGCTTACTCGACAAGTAACTAGTAAAACTCGCTGGATACTGGTAGCAATTGTTACATGGAAATCATTTGTTTTAATAAAACATCTGTTTTATTAAAAACTTATTTTGCATCAATTCACAAAAACTTTATTCTTTATATTAAAACAAAAATCTACTCTATTTAGTTCATATTTTAAGTCAAATTAAACAGCACGATTTCGCAAAATCAATCTCCTACCGTGTTTTTTGAATAGAAACGTGTATCAAAACAAAATAACCATTTTTTTCATAAAAATGTTTTATTTGTCTTTAATTTGTCTCCTATTCCTACCATTTGTGGTCACCTCATATATGACGGAAAACTGTCAAAATTTAAAATTCAACTGGACCCAATACCACCGACTACAGCATATCTACAAATGGTTGGACTGCTTAAGTGCGAATCATACAGCATCGGTGACATCCTATACTATTGGGAAATCATACGAAGGACGTGAGATACGTGCCATAAAAATATCTCAAAAACCAGGTAATAAAGCAATCTTCATTGAGGCACAAATACATGCCGTCGAATGGATTTCATCGGCTGCCGGTAGCTGTTTCATTAATAATCTACTAAACTCCGCTGATGCACAGATGAAGCATTTAGCACTCAACTACGATTGGATATTTGTACCGGTTCTAAATCCAGATGGTTTTGAATATACGCATCCAAAGGTTTAACGTTTTCAATAGGACATATTTGTTTAAATCTAATAAAAATCTAAATCTTAGCAACGTTTTTGGCGCAAGAATCGTCGTCCCAATGGTTTTCGCAACTCAACGCAACTATGCTATGGTGTGGATTTAAATCGAAACTTTGACTATATGTGGAAAAGTAGCTATATTAAATTTAGATTATGAATTTTTAACAAAATATTATAATTTTCCTTCAGCTGCCGGCTATAATAACGATGTACCCTGCGATCATTGGTATGCGGGTGTTACACCGAACTCTGAACCTGAGGTACAGGCTCTACAGACTTTTGTGAAATCTTTCCCGAAGCACTATATACGCATGTATCTGGCATTGCATTCCTATGGCAATTATATATTATTACCATATGGTCATAGCACCGTGAAATTTCCACCGAACTACGAGCAGATGATGCGAATAGCTGGGGGTTTTGCGCGGGGTGCCCGTAAAAAGTATGGCACCAATTTTCGTTATGGCGCCAGTGGACTACTAAATTGTGCGTAAAGTATAAACAATATTTTTGATAGACTCTTTATTTCTCTAATCATCGTCCCGATACAGATATGAAATATTTTAAATATTAAAGAAAAATTTTGGAATTTGTATTTCCAAATTTAATTTTATAGGTACACCGGACAAAAATTGGTATGCTCAAGGCAGGTTTGTGTCAAATGCTGCCTATTTCCACCACATCCTCAAAATATAACAGGAATATGCCTCTGAGACTAAATATATGACATTTTTCAGGACTATAAATGGAGGTTAGTCGAAGCATATGGCAGATTATTATAAAAAATCTGCTTTTCGAAATCTTTCGAAAATATGTAAACATGTAAACTGCCTTGAGTCTGCCAAATATTTTGTCATGGGTACACAGAAAAAAATAATGTACATCATATTGATGAATTCCGTTCTTCAAACCAGTTATCTGAGTGTTTACCGGAAATATTCTTAAAAAATGACGGAAAATTTTTCTCGAGAACCAACAAATTGTCCAGTATGCCATTAGTTTCGGGATCTCAATGAAAACAATTACGATACCAAAGAATTTTACCGTTATGGTAGCATGTATCAAAAATTATATCAAAACGGTCGGCAGATATCGAACCGACAAATCGAAGTTACATCATAACGAGAAATAGGTTAAACGATAGAAATAGGTTATATAACGATATTCTCTAAAAATTAGAGTAGAGATTACGTATTGTTCTCATATCCACTTCGAAACAACTAGTTCGAGGCATATTGAGTTTCCGGTTCGTAGTCCATTTATCTTTGTTTTTTCCGGAAGTATTCTTTCCGAAATTGGCCAAACATTTTGTGTAGAATATGGAAAACTCTGAAAAACAATTTCCATTACCCTATTTTCAGATTCAGTATCTGGTGCTTCTAAGGACTGGGCCTATGCTGTTCTAAAAATACCATTTACCGCGACCATCGAACTGCGCGGTAGTGGTGCTCCGGGTATCGATGGTTTTTCGCTGCCCGCCAGTCAAATACTTGAAGTTTGTGCAGAGATCAGCGATGGTTTTGTGGGAATGCTGAAGGCAGCCGAAGCGGAAAATTTATTTTAAATAGTTAAACTGTTTATTTACCACTTTTTCTACCATAATATGTAATAAATACTTTGTTCGCTTTGCTGATATGACTTCGTTTTTATTTCTCTTGAGTACCTATTGTATGTGTAATGCACGATAATCTGAAGTGGGTTAAAATAGCGTTCACTGCACCTTTTAAAGATAAGCTAATTCACTGAAGTTGCCAAAACATAGTAGTCCGCTTAATCGGCAATTAGTTCTTCAATTGAAGTGAACGCTACCGGTAGCGTAGTGTATTAGGAAAAGCTGAAAGAAAATGTGGCCGAAGGTAGTGCTGTTCTGTGCACTCATAGGCGTATCCTTGGGCGCCTCCATCAAGGAGCAACAAGTGCGTTATGACCACTATAAAGTCTACAAGGTGCAATTGGAGACTATGCAGCAGTATGAGCAGCTGCAGACAATAGAAACGGAATTTATGGTAAATCTAATGAAAGCTATAAGTTTCAGTTATATATTTCAAAATTCTTCAGTTAAATTTCTGGAGTGAAGCACGCGAATTGGGTGATTTTTGTGATATTATGGTGGCACCTGCAGAACAGCTCAAATTTGAGCAGTCACTGACAGCGTTGAAATTCAACTATGGCATCAAGATAGAAAATGTGCAAAGGTTAATTCTATCAAAATTTGTAACGAAATTATAAAAACTAAAACATTTTCATTATTTTTGTACCACAAATTAGTCTCATTGAGGCTGAGAAACCCAAGAGTCGCGCTTTTGGACTCGAATGGACCCAGTATCATACACTAACTGAGATACAGGCTTGGCTCGATGTCATCATCGAACGTTATCCCACAATTGTAACGCCTTTCAGCATTGGAAAATCCTACGAGGGTCGCGATATACGCGGCATTAAGATCTCCTATAAGCCGGGCAACAAGGCGGTCTTCATCGAGTCGAATATCCATGCACGCGAATGGATTACCTCCGCCACGATTACTTACGTCATCGATGAATTGTTGGTCTCGCGTAATCCAAGTGTACGCGATATTGCAGAGAATATTGACTGGTATATTATACCGGTGCTGAATGTCGATGGTTTTGTGTACTCGCATGAAGTGGTAAGTATGGGTTAAAGAACGAATGATTAGATTTATCAAAAATACAGATTAGATTTTGTTTATTCGTTTATGAGAAAGTCATATTTTTATTGGAAAATAATAAAGTCATTTTGCAGAATCGTATGTGGCGCAAGTCTCGTTTGCCCTCCGATCCTACTGGCAAATGTATCGGCACCGATTTGAATCGCAATTTTGATTTCCTCTGGATGTGTAAGTGAAAATCCACACTAAGCGCGACTGGTTTTAACTGAATTAATTATATTTCAGTGGAGGGCGCCTCGGACGATCCCTGTTCGGAGACCTATGCCGGGCCCTATGCCGAATCGGATCCGGAAATCAAGCAACTTACAAGTTACATTGATGCGAATATACCCGATGATACTATTAAGATCTATATTTCATTGCATTCCTACGGGCAGTATGTGCTCTCACCATGGGGTCACACAGATGAGGAGTTCCCTGCGAATTACGAACAGATGATGGCCGTTGCTAAGGGTTATGCGGATGCGCTGAAGCGTCGTTATGATACCGTTTTTACCTATGGTTCCAGTGCGACTACTTTATGTAGGTTTAATTTGGGATTTTTCTGGATATTACTACAATATTTTTTACTTTACAGACAAAGTATCCGGTTCCGGTAAAGAATGGGCTCTTGGTGTGAAGAACATTCCAATTCCCTACACTATTGAGTTGCGCGATAAGGGCCATTATGGTTTCATTTTGCCAACCGAGCAGATTATACCCGTCTGCAAGGAAGTTCTAGATGGTTTTGTTGGCATGATTCATGCAGCGCGTGATGTCGGTGTATTTTAATGAATTGCATATTATTGTTAAAAGAAAAATAAAGGTTTTTTTAAGTAACTATTAAAATTTATTTGCATTACTTTTCAATACATCTTGTGCTAAAATAAGTTTGTGATGCATTTAAAGGCTCTCTGTTGAACAGTGTTCTTTCGCTTAACTCTTGGAAATTTCCAGCTCAATGTGGAAGCAAGATTTGCCCTAAAAAATATGAAAAATATATAATGAACATTTTTATTTTAGATCGTTTGAAATACAGTTTGCTTTGGTACTTACAGTGTCATGAGTAATGTTTGAATCGATGACAATGTTGCCTTTGACCATGCTCAACATTGCCTTGTATTTGGACAGATCGACCTTGTGATCGTTGGAGCAAATTTTTTCCTGCAATTTAAAAAATTTTTAAATATCAGAAGACCATAAGATACAATATTTTCTTGTCCCAAGGAGCAATTTTAGCAAATTAAAGCTTAAAGCTCAGGTAATACTTAAAGCTCATAAAGCTTTCAAAGATTCAGCTCATTTGTGTACAAAAGAGAGACTTACAAAATTTAAAACTTTAGTCTCATAAGCTGTTAATGCTCATAAAGCTTTTAAAACTTTATGCTCCTATGCTGCTAATGCTTAAAGCCTTCAAAGCTTCAGTTCATTAATACAGTTCATTTAGAGTTTTTTAAGTTTTAGAAATGTGGTAAAGCTTTAATGTTAAAAATTACAAAGATAAACTTTCAATAAACTTTCAGTTTATAAGTTTCTAATACTTAAAGCTTTAGCTAATAACCAACTAAAACTTTTATGTTGAAAGATTACAAAGCTTTTAGCTTAGCCTTCAAATTTTACAACATATGTAATAAAAATAATGTCAATGTTGATCAATTAGAGCTTTGCGTCAATTTACAAAGCTTTTATAATGAAAACTTACAAAGCTTCTTAGCTTACAGCTTCAAATTTAAGCTCATAAGCTGTTAATTCTGAAAGCTCACAAAGCTTTTAAAGCTTTATCTCATTAACCAACTAAAGCTTAAAAAGCTTTTAAGCCTAAAGCTTCAAAATTTATAAATACATTAAGCATCGGAAAGCTTACAACATTTGCAAAAAATAATAGAAGGTATTTCTTTTGACATTTTTTGTCAATTACAGCTTCACAACATTGTACAAAGTTTTTATGTTGAAAACTTACAAAGCATTTAAGCCTTAATTTTATGATGACATTAAGCTTCGGAAAGCTTACAGCATCTGTAATAAAATAAAAAAAAATCGAACATTTTTATTATCCATTTATACCTCTGGCACTGGACAACTAGCTGGAGCACCAAACAACTTCAGATAGTCCTTGGCCTCAGCCGGTGCCTGATCTGCCATGGCGCACATATCCAACTTGCCCTCCTTCAACACGATGCCATCCTTCTGCACCTTAAACTTGGACACAGCTGTGGCGAAAGCTTTATTCACCACACAACCACTGGGCACCAGTTCGCATTTCTTGTTCAATTTAACGCTAAACTCCGGATCAATGGTGATGATGGCATCAGGTCCTGCGCAGTTTTCTATCTTAACCACCTTGGCTTTATAGCCATTCTGAAAAAGTAAAACAAAGCTTTAAGCGCAATTTCAAAAATACAGCTTTTAACTTACGCAAGCCGAGGCAATATCGGCAACGACAGCCACCAACAAAATACTCAAAATTATTTTTGAAAACATTTAAATTATTTTTTGATTCGTAGTTTTAAAAAAATCCAAACACGTCTGCTATCAATGTACTGTGGCAATGAATTTGTACAGCAATTGGGTCTGCACAGAGCTTTTATATGTGTCCAAAATATTCACTTTTCATATGGTTTATTTGTTTAAAAACACAAATTGTCCATATAATTGATATGGATAGTAATTATTTGGGTATTAAGCGCGTTATTTAGTGACTCCCAATCAGAGATCGTTCGGCTCTATTGTGCGCACTGAATGCGGTACGGCAAAGTAATGCTTTTGCCTCATGGAATTTGGACTGAATGAAGTTCTGTTATAATTGTGCTGTTTTTAATTTAATTTTTATCGTGTTTCGTGTAAAATGTAATATTTAATTTTTTTTGAAAATTATAGGATGTACTTATAAAACACGCTCAAAATGCACTATCGTTTTGTGTCCATCAATATTTGCGATAAAATGAAAATGCATTTTATAAAATATTTTGTTCATTTACAAAATTTAATTTAACAAATATATAAACCGTTACTGAATTCTGATTTTTTGTTAAATTTAATATAGTTTATAAAAAATCAGCTCTTATTGAGTTCATTACATGAAATAATAATGAACTCTATCAATTAAAATGTAATAATAGCATTTTTAATTTGAGCAAAATGTACGTTTAATAATTATTTATCACGTAATATGATAAAAAATACAAAAATAAAATATCAATTTAGACATATTTTTACAAAAGAGTTAAACCAGACAAAGTTGGAGTTCGTATGCTACATTTTTCTGTATCCCATCTCAAAATATTCCGGAAAACTGCATTTGAAATTAACCAACATTTGACAACCTCCCAGAGTCAATAAACAGCGAAACTGGTATTTAAAACCATTTCATGAAATCATTTTTGTTAGTTAGAGGGAACCAAAAGGGATTTCAGATTTCCCACTTCTCTTAATATCCGGAACAATGTTCATGCAATATAACCGGCTTTGAAATTATGCTTACTTTTCACCAGGAAAGACCTCAAAATTATCTTTGAATAGTCCTATCATTGCTGTATCTGTTCATGAAAACCAATTCACGATAGCAGATACCAGGTAACCTGTTAGATTTTTTCAAATATTTCCCAATTTTTTGAGGATAATTCTACCCAATAATCAGAAAAAGTATAAAAAGATCAAACTTTATATTGGAAAATCCTTATCTACGCTATACAATTTGACAATATAAAAAAAAAATGCTGAAGGTCATCTCCATTAAAAACCCATAAAAAATAAAAATTTTATAGCATTTTTATTATTATTCCATATGTATAATATATATAAATAAAAAAAACATATTTATAGATATCATTAACAGAAAAATGAATAATCCATGGAAATGTACAATATGTATAATCTACAAACTATCCCCACCACAATACTCGAACATCAAAGAAATTATTCAAAACAGAAATAGTTGCATGCGTCCAGCATTCAGCAGACCCATTATATCTCAATAAGAAGTATCTTGCAACTGGCAGATACTACAACTGCATCGAGTTTAGTGCAACTCAAGAGACTGGCTGCTTATCAATTCAATTATTTTGAACGCTTGTAAATCAATCAGAAAACAAATTTATTGAAATTTTTTTATACAATTTAGTTTTGTTTGGATCACAAAAGGTCAATTGACATTAAAGTATCTGTGATATGTGCGCGACTGAATTCAGTAGGTTAGTTACTATATAGTATAGGTTATTTAGAAGAACAGATAATGAATTTTAGAAAAATATTTTATAATATTTAAAAAAATTAAATAGTCAGCTCTCTACATCGTTCTCAACTGAAATTTTAAGCTTTTCTAATGAAGTTTTAAAAAATAAGAAAACACAAAATTAGATTTACCACTTCAAATGTAAAAAAAGATATACAGATTTTTCAATTCGAAATGAGAAAATAACAAAACAAAATTTTAATTGATATTTTCCATTTGAAATTGCGAAATTTCCAATATAAATTCGAGATTTTACATTACAAATATAGAAAATTCCAAGAGAAACTGAGATATTCTATTCGAAAATGTGAAATTTCAATATAAATTTGAGATTTTTTCATTTTATAATAAGAAATTTACAGATAAAATCAGAATTTGTATTTCTTAATGAGAAAATTCTCTGAAAATTGCGATTTTTTTATTTAAAATAATTAAAATTTTAAATACAATTCAGAATTTTCAATTAAAATTGAAATTTCAATTAAAATTGAGATGACTCAATTGTATATTTTGTATTTTCCAAATTAAATTTTGATTTTTTTATTTTAAATTGAAAAATTCACAAATGAAAATACCTTTTCCATTTAAAAATAAGAAAATGAAAAATATAATTGAGATTTATCATTTCGAAATATGAAAATTTCAATTAAAACTGAAATTTTTCAAAGAGAAAAATTTCAATTTAAATGAAATTTTACATTAGAAATAGGCAAAATTCTAATTCAAATTGAAATTTTATATTTACATTTTCGATAATTCGAACAGAATTTTTGATTTTCCAATTAAAAATGTGTAATTTCTATGAGATATTCTGATTTTTCTATATCTAAAGAAATCTAATTAAATTGAAATTTTTACATTTCGGAATAAGAAATACTAAGATATAACAAAAATTCAAAATAAAATTTCATATATAGAAATTCCTAGAGAAATTTAGATTTTTCGTTTGAAATTGAAAATTTACAAATTTTCCATTTTAAAATTTCTGAAATATTCATATTTTAGCTATACTGCAGTGCTGCTTCAACTATCCACAAAATAACTATCCAACCAACGTTTTGCACAAACTCAGATAAACACATAGCAGAGACACACTAAACCGTTTCACCAGATAAAGCGAATACGCACACCTTTTAGACCGCTTAGCTAATATACCAACCCAACAAGAGAACCGGAAAATGTATCTGCGAGATACTTTAGCGGTCAGATACAACAGCAATAAAAAAAAACGTACGACAAAATACGAAAAGAACGCGAGACTGAGTCAGTTGAGGATTTAGTGTCGTCGCGTTCAGATACGAATACGCAGATACGCAAGAAATTAAATCGAAAGCGGTTACAAAAATATAGTGTTTAGTATAGTATCTAGATACTTTTTAAAGTGTTTTTAATTTAAAGTGATATTAATAATTAATAAAAAAACTATATTTTAAATTAAATGTACATTATAAAATTAAAAATTTACCATAAATTATAATAAACAACGAACGAACTGGCGCAAAGTCCTCTCTGAACGCATCTGATAGTGCGCACTTAACTTTCCAAAAAGTATAAAAAGTTGTAACAAAAACGTAGCCGTTTGTTTTTCCTTTTTTTTTTTTGTACATTAATCATTGAGTCATAATCAGTAACGTTAACTTTTATTGTTTTCGAATACAAACAATGTGATTTAATGTGTGACCGTATTAGTCGTTTACAGTACTAGTTACACTAAAACGTACTTAGCGATACAAAAAAGTATCTACAGGTGTATGTTCGAATAAATTATGATTTTTTGAGAGTCCAAAAATACGGGTCATCGATAGAAGCATTGATAGTGCTTTATCAATTGAAAAACAAAAAATTGCTAATAATAAACAACACAAAAAATTTAACGATAATTCTTAACAACCGCGTATCTTTTTTTACCTTAACAACATAAATATTTTTTTTCTTTGGTGCTACGTGTGTGTGATTCATCATCGTAAAGCTTTTGAAATTATACAAAGCTAAACTACACATTCGATCTTCAGTTTGGTTTGAGCCCAGTTAAAACCAGTATCTGTTGCATTAATTTACAATAAAAAAATACATGCTATACAAAATAGATACAATACAAAATATAAAAGTATCTCAAAAAGTATCTGGAAAAGTATCTCGCATCAACGTTGTCATCATTGTTAACAGTAGCAGCTGCAGATACGTCATCAAAGTAGAAGAATTACTCGAATAGTAGTAGTTGGGAATTGTTATATATTCCGCTAAAGTGAAGACCGACGTCACTCAGGCATATCTTATAGATAAACTGCGTATTTTATAGATAGCTGGTAAGTACTTTTTTTGGATTTTTTATAATTTTTGGGTATAAAGCCATGTATTCTGTCAAATTAAAGCAATTCGTCAGTTGTTTGCATTGAATCACATTCAATATTCAATTGTAAATCATGTTCAATGCGTTGTCTGTTCAAAACACGACTCATGAACAGGGGCGGACTTGGAAGAAAAAAATTATCGAGATTTTTTCGTATTCCAAAATGAAAATTTAACTGGCAAATATTTTTTCAAGTATATGTTAGAGATCTATGTAGAGCTCAATGTGAAATTTCAATTTTTGAATATTAATTTTTTTTATTTAAAAAACCGTTATCAAAATTCATAAAACATTTTTATTGTTGACATGTCCCAATAATATTGGATTTGTAACTGCTCTAGTAATAAAATATAATTATTTCATGAACGGTTTCCAATTATGACTCTAGAAAAATGTCTACTAAGGATTGTGTTCCAATTTTTATAATTTTATGGATATGGCACTGTTTTATTGGTTTTAATCTAATAAATTGAAATCCGTATTACAATATGATTGCCTTAATTTAGTATTGTATTCAAATATAAAAATAAAGTGATATAAAGTGACCATTACCATAATACTTAACCACTTAAAATCTCTACAGCGTATCTACTAGGGATGTCAATCCCGGACTATTTTTCAATTCCGAAATTTTAAAAATAATAACAAAGGCATAAAATAGCCATATTTCTGTTTGAATAATAAACAATTATAATGCTTAAGGCTCAAACAAAACTCATATATTCAAATGAATCTGTTTGAGGTTGGGTATGGTATCCAAAATACAAAATCCGCGTTATATAAACCCCAGTGTGTCATCAAATCATTTTAAAAATACATAATTAATAAAGGTTACGTTAGAAGATAACGGTTCCAGTTTTATCGCTATCCGAAACCCGGATTTAATTCGGCGACAAAGTTGATAGTAAATCTTTCGACTGTCTTTGAAATAAAAATTAGTTGAATATGAGACGTAATGCATTACTATTGACGTCATTTTTGCGTCATTCATTCGTACGCAATACAGAAAGGGGCCTTTAGTGTTTTAAGATTACAGTCCATTAAACGTTAGATTTATAAAAACATTGAAAGACTTTTGAATAAACTATTAAAAATTGATCAACTAGCATTTTTTGTAATCCCGATAATGCCGGGATTTAACGATGATCCCGGGATCCGTTTTTCGGGACTGATTTGACTCAAATCCCGTGATCCCGAAATCCCGGGTTTGACATCCCTACTACCTACTAAAAAAATTAAATAACTCAAAATTATGTACGGCTTATTTCCCTCGGTAGCGTCGGTGGCTGGATTGGTTAGTGCGTTAGACTTCGAGCCGAAAGATGCGGGGTTCGATTCCAGCGACTATTAATATCTTTTCATAGAAAAACATTTTTCTCTACGACGCTACAGTTATTGGCAAACATACAAAAACATTTCCTAAGAAAAGCTTTCACCCTGTCGTTGGATTCGGTATTTAACCAATTTCCCACCAATTTTAGTACAAATATAACATGCACTGCTTTAAATAAACTTTAAATGCTCAACTAATTAGATTTTTTTTAAATAAAACGGTCACTTTGAGACATAAAATAAATTTAAAATAAATATTATACTCACTGACATTTTCTTATAATCCCTAGTAGAAATTATCATTGGAATCCGTTCATTGATTTTTTTCCTTTGTCATTATTCGGCCAGTTACAAGACAAGTAATATCTATTCAAATGAGGTAAATTTATACAACGGACTGATGACATTTTCAGATATAATTTCGAATAAACATCAATTTTAAAATGAAGGTTTTTTCGGATCCACAACATGAAAGTTCCTCAGTTTGAGCAGTACCTAATACATAATAATATTAAATATGCAAATGAATAGGCATACTCTACGTCTAGACATTAATTTCCCAATAGTAATTTTAGTAAATTTCACGAATTATGGTATATTTATTTAAATGATTATTTAATCTTTAAGAAAATACAATTTTATTGAGCGGATCATCTAGGAATGTCAATTGCCTAGATTCTAACGTCCGCCCCTGTTCATAAATAACAGCCTACAAATGTTTTTTTTTTTCTATATAGAAAAATATCGATATGTCAGCTGCAAGTATTTATTCATCAGCATGAGATCATTTCTCAATATTTGCATTGAAATTTGCAATCATTTTTTTATTTCGGATGATACTTCAATTAGCAGCTAAGGTTTAATTTTTATTTTTAAAACGTAATATTTGATTTAAATCTTTTGGATAAAAGAATGACTAGATTTCCACGTTCTTATTAAAATTTCATGACAGTCAAATTGGTTTTCTATTGTTGCCAAATTTAATTTTTTAATACGAAATAAGCGTATTTTAAACGAATTCAATACGTTTTAGTTCTGTGAAATGAATTCAATGCGAATTTTATTTTCAAATATAAGAATAACGATCAAGAAAGTGAATTTTAGAGCATGACGTTATATTATATTTACATTTTTCTTATATCTTGAAGTCTTCAAGGAACTAATTATATTTTAATCTCAAAGATAATTCAGCACGTTAACGGTAACATTAGTAGCTGTGTCATTTTACAGCACATATACTTCGTAGCAATAGCAATAGCTTCTGCAAAGAATTTACCTTGTCATCTGTTATTTAATGCGAGCTTTGCGTTGACTTAGGTTGTGATGTGGCATCACATACGCACACGCAGCGATGCCATATCGTGTTGCACATGGTGCATAAAATCACTGGTGGTTTTAGTAACCAAGAGATAACGTTGCACAAGGACTTTCAGGATAACATGTGTTAAATAAAGCAAATACGGAGAAATTGAAAAAGAGTTGATAAATTTAAAATAAAATTCAAAAAATTAATGTTGCTCATTTTCAATTAAATTTATTGAAAAAGTGATAATTGAATTTTTAGTGAAAATTTGAATGTTTAGTTAAAAATGAATAAATTGTGAAAATTTTGATTTTTAGTGAAAAACTTAATTTTTAGTGAAAAACTGAATTTTTAGTAAAAAATTGAACTTTTAGTGAAAATTTGTTTTTTTAGTGAAAAATTGAATTATTAGTGAAAAATTAAATTTTTAGTGAAAAATATAATTTTAGTTAAAAATTGAATTTTATAGTGAACAATTGAATTTTTTAGTGAAAAATAGTTTTTTTATTGTGAAAAATTGAATTTTTAGTGAAAAATTGAATTTTTAGTATAAAATTGAATTTTTTGTGAAAAATTGAATTTCTAGTGAAAAATTGAATTTTTAACGAAAAATTTAATTTTTAGTGTAAATTGAATTTTTAGTGAAAATTGAATTTTTAGTGTAAATTGAATTTTTAGTGAAAATTGAATTTTTAGTGAAAATTGAATTTTTAGTGAAAAATTGCATTTTAAGTAAAAAAATCAGTTTATAGTGAAAAATTGAATTCTTAGTGAAAAATTAAATTTTAAGTAAAAATTGAATTTTCAGAGAAAAATTGAAATTTTAGTGAAAAATTGAATTTTTGGTGAAAATTTGAATTTTTAGTAAAAATTTGAATTTTTAGTGATAAATTGAATTTTTAGTGAAAAATTGAATTTTTGGTGAAAAATGGAATTTTTAGCGACAAATTGAATTTTTAGTGAAAAATTGACTTTTTAGTGATAAATTTTTAGTGAAAAATTGAATTTTTAGTGAAAAATTGATTTTTTTTAGTGAAAAATTGAATTTTTAGCGACAAATTTAATTTTTAGTGATAAATTTAATTTCTAGTGAAAAATTTAATTTTTAGTGAAAAATTGAATTTTTAGTGAAAATTTGAATTTTTAGTGAAAATTTGAATTTTTAGTGAAAATTTGAATTTTTAGTGAAAATTTTAATTTTTAGTGAAAATTTTAATTTAGAGTGAAAAATTTAATTTTTAGTTAAAAATTTAATTTTCAGTGAAAAATTTAATTTTCAGTGAAAAATTTAATTTTATAGTGAAAAATTAAATTGTTAGTGAAAAATTGAATTTTTTCAGTGAAAAATTGAATTTTTAGTGGATAATTGATTTTTTAGTGAAAAATTGAATTTTTAGTGAAAAATTGAATTTTAGTGAAAAATTGAATTTTTAGTGAAAAATTGAATTTTTAGTGAAAAATTGAATTTTTTAGTGAAAATTTGAATTTTTATTGAAAAATTGAATTTTGAGTGAAAAATTGAATTTTTAGTGAAAAATTGAATTTTTTAGTGAAAAATTCGAAGAGATAAAATTATGATGCCATGTTAGGATTTATCATTGAATATTTTGCTGTCCATAACCCGACTAGGTACATGACCAATAAAACCAGGTCATGACCATATCTACCAAATATTTTACTATAAAATTTTCCTGCATATTGTTGATTGAAAAATTAATAATAATTAAAAATTTTGCAGAAATATATGGTTTAAAAATATTTTAAATAAACTGGCCATAAAAACGTTGCTATACAAATAAAAGAGAAATGAACGAAAAGTATGGAAACAATCAAAAATCCAGCAGCACAAAGAAATACTGAAATATACGCAAGAATCTTCGAGATACATAATATATAATTTCCCTTTTGTTGAACAATATTGAATGAAGTAGCCGCATATTTTAAAAGTATCTTTTGCAACTAAAACAAATAATGTAAAATATAAAACAGAATTGTTTACGCATCATTTTTGACACTCGGCGCAGCAAGAGCCACACAGTTTAAATTTTTGTTTTTTTTTCTTTTTATTTTTATTAAAACATATCAATAATTGAGGCCAAACTCAGCGAACGATACAAATTAATGATCAAAACAATAACGTGTATTTATTTATTTGCTGCTCTGCTCTGTTCTGCTCAAGTGGCCAGAATTAATTGGAACGCATGGTCACTTAACTCGAAAAATTTAAAACACCCAAAAACAACTAATAGTGGACAATAATATTAAAATAAAACAACAAACAAATTTTATATTTTGTCCGGTGCGCCATTCTGGCCGAAATCCAAGCGGGCAGCTGACATCAACAAAACACTATTTTTATATGAAATATGAAAAAATTAATTTGTAGACAAGTGTTTTGAATGCTGCACACAACAAGCAAGCAAAACATATAAACAAATCTACAGTAATATAAAACGTTTAAAAATAAAATTTAAATTTAACAAAAAAAGTTGTATTTTAGTTTTTGCTTAATTCAATGTTGATTAATAGGTTTTTTGCATATATTTTGAAGTGCAGCGCTTTGTTTGCATTAATTTTCCGTTGATTTGCGCAAAAAAACCGTCATATATACGCTGTTTAAGCATTGTAGATACAAATGTATCTTTGCGCTACAAATGTATCTGACAACTGTTAAAGTGCGAATTTCAAGTAAATTTCACTAAATTTCAATGCTATTTTGCTTGTATTACTTTCAGCAATTAAAATATTTACATGATTACGTCACAGCTTAAAAGGCAAACATGGCAACAAAAAAATTACAGCAAATATTTGCACATGTGTTTCAGACGCAACATATGTTTGCAGTAGTTGTTTGTAGCGTTTTATTGTAAAGTATGAATTAATTAATCATTATTACGGACTGCAGTTGGCTTATCTTATTATCTAAAATGGTGTATGGCACGAGAAATACGCGGGCATGTGTGTGCAAATGTGTTTTGTATCACAAAGATACAGTATCTGACGCTGTGCTTAACATGCCGCTCAGCCCGCATTAAAATGTTATCGCTTTTTCTTATTTTTTTCGGTTAATTTTTCAGTTGAGTTTTGTTTCTTTTTGCTGTTTGTTATCTTTGCAAAGACAATTTACAAACAAATAAAAATACAACACCACATAAAAATAAGAAAAAAATATAAATGTTTGTGTAACTTGCGCAAATTTATCGCGTTACTTTACTGTGTTATATAATAACACAACAAACAACAATGTCTAAAGTTTTTGCTTTAAATTAAAATATTAAAGTAGCTTTCAAATTAACAATAATAAAAAATTAAACTAAAAGAAAATTGGTATCATTATAGATACCAATTGTAGATACAAAAATTAAGTACAACAATAAGATATATAATGGAGATACAAAAATTGAGATGCAATTTAATACTACCATGAAAAAAAGCTGCTAAACAACTTACAAAATGCGATAAAAATAAATGAGAACAATTAGCAACTTGATAAAAATAAGCAACGGAAATGTATCTACGGCACGTTGACTGTATCTACAGCATGTTAAACGAAAAATAAACGGAAATAGTTGGTTGCTCAAATATTACTACAATTTTATCATTACATTTATGTTATTAAAAATTCTCTTAAAATTCGGCAAAGAATTTAATTAAATAATAAATGCATTGGAAATTAAATAAATGCTAATTTTAATATTTTAAAAATAACGCAATAAAAATAAAATGCAACGAAATTCCAGTGCATATTTCGTAAATTTTACAAATTGTATTTATTTCATTTTAACGCAAAGAACGCAGCATACAAAATATCCATTTGATGTATTTGTAAATGTATCTACATTACGTTGGCAGTATCTAAAGCATTTTAAAAGCCATATAGGCGAAATGTTTTGATATCCAAATATTACTAAACTATTTAACTTTAATTTTAAAATATACAGAAATTCCTAAAAATATTAAAATATAAAAAATTATAATTAGAAAATGGCATAAAAACTAATTTTGATATTTTAAAAATAAAGCAAAAAAAAACTATTTAAAATACGACAGAAATGCAATGAAATTCCAGTACATATTACATAAATGCTACAAATTGTATTTATTGTATTTTAACATAAAGAAAGCAGCATACAAAATATCCATTTAATTTATCTGCAAATGTATCTACATTATGTTGCCAGTATCTGAAGCAGATATTTAAAATACGATATTTAAAATACGACAACAATGCAATGAAATTCAAGTGCATATTTCGTAAATTTTACAAATTATGTTTATTGCATTTTATCGCAAAGAACGCAGCATACAAAAGAACCATTTGATGTATCTGCAAATGTATCTACCGTACGTTGCCAGTATCTAAAGCATTTTAAATGCAAAATAAGCGACATTTTTTGACTCTCAAATATTACTAAACTATTTAGCTTCAATTTTAAAATAGAAATTCGTAAAAATATTAAAATATAAAAAATTATAATTAGAAAATGGCATAAAAACTAATTTTGATATTTTAAAAATAAAGCAAAAAAAAACTATTTAAAATACGACAGAAATGCAACGAAATTCCATTGTATTTTCCGTAAATGCTACAAATTGTATTTATTGCATTTTCACAAAAGAGCACACAAAAGATGTAGATACTTGGAAGAGCACCCAACCCGTGGCTATAATTTTAATAAATTTATGTATCAAAAAAATTTTCAAATTTCCAAGCATTGCGCACAATATATAGAGATGTAATAAAATGCAGCTGATTTAAATTTAAAAGATTTTAATATTGAAAAATACATAAAAAAAATTATATTTGACGTTTAATCTAGGAAATTACAAGAGCTGCATTGTGTTGTGAGTATTTTATAGCACATTTAGCTTTTAATGCTGTAAAATATGTGTCCTCTTTTTATGGGGCTGCCCTTAGCACTTACTTACACTAAATAAGGATAAGGTAAAGGGGAAACGAAAAACATAATACTTTATGACTTAACATTGAAATAAAATGGATTAAGGTAACATTGTAAAACCATAAAAGCATTAAATTATAGTTTATAAACCAATTAGATACAATGTTAAACTTAAAGATACATTTGTGTAATTTTAATATTGAAAAAAAACACCCTTGTCAATGAAATGTCTTAGAATAAACAATAAAATAACAATAATAGTTGTATTAACTACTTAACAAATAGTTTTAATATGCAAATTATTGCTTTATAATATAAAGTATCTATAAGATACTTTGTATCTATATAGTGTAGTACCTCTTCTAACTTTAAAACAATTTAATTCAGGGACATAAAAATCAATTTCTTTACTACTCTATGTAAATACTCACATACATACGTTACGTGTTGTTAAAAATGCAAATTTCCCTTTTTGTTTATTTCTGCAATGTGGCACAATACTAAGCAACTGTTATAAAAAAATTAAATCGTTATATGACGCATCTAGTGGTTGACCACAACTCAAATATGCAGCACAAAATGACCTAGCTTAATTTCACAAGCGCCTAACGAGCGACCGATGTAGGACCTTTAGAACCTTTAAGGAAATTCCTGCGGCACGGCTGAGCACAACGCACATGTTTTACACATAATTAGTGGTGCTACTCGTTGGTTTATTTCTAATTAATGTGTGGTTTATTTGCATGCAAAGTCGACATTCCGCGCCTGTAGATACAAAAGTATCTGTATCTAATATCTGTGCCTAGCATAGGTTGCTTGTAATTAAAGTTGCTGCGGAATTTCATATGCAACACTGCGGGCTGCTGCTGTTATAAGATTTATGCGCATTTCCCGTGGGGTTTTACGCCGCCGCCTCCGCCTGCATGGTAATACGTGTAAAAGTATCTCAGAAATTGTATCTCAACGTGTGTCGTGTATTGAGTAGGTTGCTTATCTTTGGATGGTTTTTGTAGTCTTTGGTGCACTGGCTACATCTGTAGCTCTTTGACCATTTGGAAATTAGTATGAGCTGCAGAATAATATTATCTTTGGATGTTTGTTTGCTTGGCAGTATTCGGAAAAGTTATGATGGCGCTTTATGTGCTGTATATATATTTTTTTTGTAATCTGGTCTGCTCTGTTTAATGTTTAGGTGACCAGCTAAGCAAATAGCTGTTCATGCTTCAATTGATTTATGTTTTATGGATCTAGCGTTAGTTTGGCATTTTTGCCGGCATCCACAGCAAACGTGCGAATGCATGCAGCACGTTTTTCATTTTGAGCAAAAATTTTAAGCCATGTATGAAGGCGGTAAGGAACGTGACTAGCGAAAATCTAAAATTGAATAGTACGACAGTTGAAATATATTTTGAACTTAATTTTAAAACTACTCGATATTTTGAATACAGAGGAACAGACAATTTTTATATATCACCATTTAGAATTTAAAAATTTGAATTTTAGTGAAAATTTGAATTTTTAGTGAAAAATTGGGGTTTTAGTGAAAAATGTGGTTTTTAATGAAAAATCAAATTTTTAGTGAAAATTAAATTTTTAGTTGAAAATTTAATTTTTAGTTAAAAATTGAGTTTTTAGTGAAAGATTGATTTTTTAGTGATAATTAAATTTTTAGTAAAAAATTTAGTTTTTAGTGAAAATTAAATTTTTAGTGAAAAATTGAATTTTTAGTTAAAAATTGAATTTTTAGTGAAAAATTGAATTTTTAGTGAAAAATTGAATTTTTAGTGAAAAATTGAATTATTTGTGAAAAATTTAACTTTAGCGAAAATTTAATTTTTTAGTTAAAAAATTAAAATAATTAAATTTTTAGTGAAAAATTGAATTAAAACTACTTTTTAATAGTAATGTAGAGGCATTAATTGTTTTCTTTTAAAGCACCTATCGAATTACATTTTTATGTTAAAATATTTTACCAAACATGTTTTCCTGCAAATAGCAAATGTCAAATTAATGGCAAAATATTTTTAATTAATGCTGCAGATCGATAGGTGCTTTGAAAACAAATAATAAATGTCTTTACACCACTATTTTATCTTATACCAATAAAAAGTTATGGCGAAAAAAGGAAAAGATTCGCCCTTTTGGCATGACAAAATTTTCAATTTTTCAAATTCGCCCTTTTGGTTTTGTCTTTTGTGGCTAGAAATATCCAACAAAATGACACGCGATTTTGGCACAGGATACTTGAGGATAAACTACATTCAAAAAATTAAAAAAAAAAATCGAAAATTTCAAAAATTGCACATTCGCCCCTTTGACATGATAGTGACGATATATAATAGTTAAGCAATAAACAAAAATTAATTTTTTTTTTTAATAAAAATAGTTTTATCAATAATTGTTATTTTAAAAATGTTAACTCTTTTAAGTCATACAAATACTTATTTTGCATATAAAAAACATAAATAATTTCGCGTGTTTTTTTTAGTATTTTAATGATTTATATAATTACTTTGGCCTGCTGTTTGCTGCAACAGAAATATAATTAATTGCACAACATGTCGACATGTCAGCGACATCAACCAAAGTTGACTTTAGTCTGCAATTATATAATTTAAATATCAACGACATCAAATTAAATCAGATTTTTTTAACTTTCACTTTATAAATAAAAATTTCAATATAATTGAATTTTCCAATAATCATCGCTGATCCTTAGGCGTTAACCTTGTTCATAAACATATCGCACTCTTCTCCCCCTCACAATTGAACCCCATGCCAGTCGGTCCGTCAGTCAGTCACACATTCGTTTAGCCGTCAATTAAAATCATTTTCTGATTGATTGAGTGTCAGCCACTAGTCTTGTATCATAATAGAGCAGCAATGGCATCTTTATGCGCGGCACGCAATTCAAACAAACAAATAGACATTGCCATAGATACACACACTGCATCCATGCGATACTTTTGTATCTACGAGTACACACACTGTATCTATGCATTGAAAACTATTTGTAAAAGATACGCACTTCCTTGCTGTCGATATTATTATTATTTTGTTATTGTTTTTGTAGTTTTTGTTATTGTTTTTCTTTTTATTGCTTTTATTATTTTTTTAGTAGCTGCTAGTGTTGTCAGGCGCTGCTGCTTCATTGTGTCATTTCAGTTACTACTCAAGTATCTTTTTATTGCTTCGCTATGTTTAGTTATTAAAAAAGCAAAATGAAGCACTAGAGGAATGCAATGTTTATCTAATGCAAACAAACGCATTCTTAGATTTTTATTGAGTTTAAATTATCGATAAATGGTTTGTTTTAATTAAATGGTAATTTGGGGGAAAACTTGAATTGTATTGCGGAAGGGTTTTTTGTTATTGAGATCAATCAATGATTTCGAAAAAAATCTCTTAATTCAAATTATGTTTTTACTTAATTTATTTACTAAAATTTTTCACTAAAAATGCAAATATTCTAATTTTCACTAAAAATTAATTTTTCACTAAAAATTCAATTTTTCACTAAAAATTCAATTTTTCACTAAAAATTCAATTTTTCACTGAAAATTAAATTTTTTACTGAAAATTCATTTTTTCACTGAAAATTCAATTTTTCTGTCAAAATTCAATTTTTAACTAAAACCTCAATTTTTAACTAAAAAATTCAATTTTTAACTAAAAAATTCAATTTTAACTAAAAATTCACTTTTTCACTAAAAATTCAAATTTTCACTGAAAATTCAAA
The DNA here is from genome assembly GCA_951804985.1 of Dryomyza anilis. Lineage (NCBI taxonomy): Eukaryota > Metazoa > Arthropoda > Insecta > Diptera > Dryomyzidae > Dryomyza > Dryomyza anilis. Next base: position 2,808,166 of record OX638131.1, on the reverse strand, counting down.
ATTCAATTTTTCACTAAAAATTCAATTTTTTACTTAAAATTCAATTTTTCACTAATAATTCAATTTTTCACTAAAAATTCAATTTTTCACTAAAAATTAAAATTTTCACTAAAATTTCAAATTTTTCACTAAAAATTCCATTTTTCACTAAAAATTCAATTTTTCACTAAAAATTCAATTTTTCACTAAAAACTCAAATTTTCACTAATTTCCATTCAAAATTCAATTTTTCACTAAAAATTCAATTTTTCACTAAAAATTCAATTTTTCACTCAAAATTCAATTTTTTCACTAACAAAATTCAATTTTGAACTCAAAATTAATTTTTCACTTATTTTTCAAAAAAAAAAAAATACATTTTTCACTAATAATTCAATTTTTCTCTAAAAAAATTAATTAAATCTTGAAATGGCCATCAAATTGATTTTTTTATTGTTCTGTGAATTGAATTAAACTAGGCGATACAATTAGAAATTCCAAACTGAAATAAAGAGCCTATAACAAACAATATTAAAATGTTACCAACAACGGTAACAAATACTGCCTCGAAATGTTAAAGTTCATGAAAATGAAAAGGTGCTGGTTGCCGACGTAGGTTGGTGGCAACGGAGAAAGGTTATAAAAAATTTACATTTTTACGACGTGCGCGACTGCAATAGGCAAAAAAAAAATAAAAAACAGAAGAAAAAATCTAGAAAAAAAAAACTAGAAAACCTCATCGTACAGAGAAAACAACAGGTAAAAGTAATATAGGCAATGAGCGAGCGAGATCGCAATAGACAAGAATGAAAAATGCTGGCCGAAACTCCAGTCGAAGTCCAGACAAAATTCTGATTGAATTATTAATCGACTGCATGATAGACAATGCAGGAATGTTGCATAGCGAAGAATTAGAGAAATGACTTAAAGTGAGATTAGTTTCTACGAAATCAACAAGAAACACCTTAAAGTACTTTGTGGTCTGCATGAAATATCGGAAATATTTATGTAATCGGACCCTCTTTTTTTTGAACAGACGATTTTCTGTTGGAAGGTGAATCGCCGCAACGTCTAAAGAGGTTTTTGACTTTTCGACGAACAAAGGCAATGCAACGCAACGCAACCTAAAGAATGCTGATTGACTACTTTGGAAAAAGAAAAATGATTTAAGAAAATATAATAAAAAATTAAATACAAAAGAAGCGACTGCAGCTTATTTGAGAGAGAGAGTCTTTTTTATGTTGATTATTTTTCATGCATTTTCGGCATCTTTCGCTTAACAGTCTTCGAAGCGATAAACAGCGCAGACGTGTCGCCGTTGACAGACACGTTTTGCGCTGAGATTGGTGGAGGCGATGGTTTCACCTTGGGCCTTGATTGAGAACAACAGATGCTCCATTCTACGTTGAGGTACTTTTCAACGGAATTTTTTAAACCGTAAACTAACTTTAATTAACATGTTCCATTAAATTGATAAAGAAAAAATATAAATAGCTATTTTAATGCAGGTCACATTAAGGTTATTTAAATAAACAATATTAAAAAAAATTATTGCTAAAATTGAAAATTTGTTTTAAAATATACGGTAATGTTCTGATATTCAACTTCGATCTAAACCCATAAATTTGATAACAAAAATCAAATGAATACTATATCAAAATTAAATGCATTGAATTTCTATGGAATTATTTCATTTTGTTCTCCAATTTAATTAATTAAATGTAGTAAAAAGTTTGAATTTTCCGGTAATTTAATATTTTTTGAAATGTACTCGTCACTGTCATGACATTTTTCTATTCCGCGCTACCTCTAGGTAGTCAATTTCTAAAAATTTCTAAAAATATTGGGAAATCAAATTTAAAATTTTGAAGTGCTTTAAAAATTATTAACGAGTTGGGAAAGTTAGGTCACATGGGTAAGTTCGGTCATATGGGACGGACTGTTATAGTCGATCGGGCCCAACTATGGAATACCCTACACCTTAATGTGAGATATTTAATTGTATACCTCATAATATTATTCACATATCAGAAATTTACGTCTCATATAATTTAAAAAATTGATATAAAAGAATAAAATATCTAATAAAAAAATTTTAAAAATAAAAGTGGGCGGACCACGCCTATATTTAATATTTTGTAAGGCAAATATTTCACAGATTTGATTTTAATAATTTAAGGATCAAACTTCCACTATGAAAACCCGGGAAATAATGAAAAAAAAAGTGGGCGGATCACGCCCATTTTTGGACCACATATTTTTAGGTGAATTATAACAATATGCTTTAAATTTTATAACTATATTTTAAATACTTTTCGAGTTATTAGTTCCTAAAGAGTTATATAAAAGTGACTTGTATGGGAGGTGGGCGTGTCTTAGTTCTTACTTTTGGCTAAAATATATTGAGACGAAATTTCATCGTATTCTGATCAGTATTTCTCAAGATTTTCTGTATTCGGACAGCAAGACAGCAAGACGGACAGACAGACAGACGGACATGGCTAAACGGACTCGGGTAGTGATGCTGATCAAGAATATATATACTTTTCCATACCGGACACGCCTCCTAAGGGGCGTTACAATATATGCACAAAGTTAATATACCCTGTACCTCATAGGTGTAGGGTATAAAAAATATGTTTTTTGTATTGTTTATATTATTTTGCTTTATTCATCAATTAGCATAACGTATATAAAATAGATTTTAATTTGGACAACTTACAAAATTAGAAATACGTTTTTTGTGTGGCGATATCCTGTCCAAAATGCAAATATATATATATTTTTGGCTATAAATCTTTAGTTGCGAAAGATAAAATAGTGTTGTAAAGGCATTAATTGTTTGTTTTTTAAGCACCTATCGATTGACATCAATATTTAAAAATAATTTGCGCAACATTTTTCTTGCAAACGATAAAAATTAAAAAATTATATACAAATAATGATGTCAATCGATAGGTGCTTTAAAAACAATTAATGCTTTTACACTACTATTTTATCTTGTAGTTATGACAAAAAAACGAAGAGATTGGCCCTTTTGACATGACAAGATTTTCAATTTTTCGAATTCGCCCTTTTGGTTTTGTCTTTTTTGGCTAGAAATATCCAACAAAACAACACATGATTATGGCACAGTATACTTGAGGAAAAATTACATTCAAAAATGTAAAAAAAACCAGTTGGGAAGGTTAGATCACATGGGAAATTTTAAAGTAGGTGTAATTATGTTAGTTAGGATTATCAAAATTATAGTCGGTCTAAGCCGACTATAAATACCCTACACATATGTGTGGTTACCATTCAAAGTGATATATAGGTCACCAGGGTATACGAATCCTGAAAATAACTACAAACATTCAATCGCTGAAGAATTTCCATTCATTTGATACCCATATTTACAAATGGGTAGGTGTACCGAATTTCGATTTTTTTTTTGTGAACCACAAGTCTTTTCGCCGGAAAACATTATTATCATGTATTTGAGCATGATGTCAATATATATTTGACCAAAAAAGTTTACCTAAGCACGTATACATAAAAATTGATCTTTATATGTACATTTTATATGAGGTATTTGAACATAAGTGGTCGGATCATAGGTCACAATGGACCGATCTCGCCAATTTTTTCGCACATACAGCGTAGGTATATTAGTAATCTAAGTTATAAGTTTCATTTATCTAGCTCTTCAATTTTAAAAGTCTTAGGGATTTCAACAGACAGACAGACAGACAGACGGACAGACAGACAGACGGACAGACAGACGGACAGACGGACATCGCTAAATCGACTCAGGAGGTCATGCTGATCAAGAATATATATACTTTTCCATACCGGAGATGCTTCCTTCTGGGTGTTACAAACGGCGTACCAAACTGAATATACCCTTTCACTCTTAGTGTAGGGTATAAAAACGCAAATGTCAAGAATTACACATTCGCCCCTTTGCATGGAAAATGGTCTGTAGCTCAGCTGTTAGTGCGTTGAACTGCGAGCCGAAGATATCATAGAACTGGTTCAAAAATGAGCTGAGGCAACATCTTTTTTTATAGAAAACATTTTTCTATTCCGCGCTACCTCTTGGAAATCGACGAGAGTAAAACATTGCCTAAACCTCTCACACCCCCGCACAGTGTACCCAAACGCTCTAAATTCGGGTTAAATTCATCGATTTTTAAATTTTAAAAAGTATTATATGGAGAATTTTTGAGAGAACCTAAATTATGATATTGAAGATTATATCTTTAATGTTCATGGAGATAAAAATCAGTAAATTTGAGATTTTTTAATAAAGAATCTTTCAAAAATCCAAAAAATCCAAAATTCTTTTATTTATAAAATGCTTTAATTAAGATCTAAAGAAAATATGACCACTTGAGAAAAGTTGCTGTTTAGTTTTAAAGATATAGACATAAATATGAACTTTTTTCATTTATGAAGACTTTACATATTTATACATAGATTATACATTTTACATTAAAACCAAAGTATGTCTATGAGAATTTCATAAACAATAAATACATTAATCATAAACTGAAAACTATTTTTAAATATGTCCAGTGGTTTAGTATATATAAAATTATAAACTGGAAAATTGTTTTTGAAAATTGAACTTATACGCAAATATCCGTAATAATGTTTCTTCTTTAGTAACATGAGCTTATGTTATATTTTTTTGATATATAATATAAGGGATCCGTACGAAATGTCGAAAAAAAAAATGTCGAAACCTAATAATTTCGAAATATTAAAGCCTTAAAATGCCGAAACAATTTTTTGTTTTCGACATTTTGGTTTTCCACATTTTTGTTTTGGATATTTTTAGGTTTCGGCATTTTTATTTTCTACATATTTGTCTTCGGTATTTTTAGTTTCGATATTTTAAATTTCTACTTATCGTACCAAACCCAAAATATAACACTGAGAATCCTTTAAAATACAAAAATATTTAACTGATCTGGCAACACTGGTCAAAGTTAAAGGATTTTAATTTTTATTTTTACTTTATACTATTTTTCTAAGTCGATAATCAAAATTTACGTATGCAATATCAAGGATGAATTATTTCTGAACATAATTGTCCGGCGAAGCATTTACTGGGAAAGAATTAACTCCTGAAAGAATTTTCTCGGTTAACAATTTCCAGGGAAGAATTGATAAATTGGAAGAATTTTCTTGATGAATAAGAGTTATCAGGTTTCTGAATTTCAATTGAAGTCTTTTAAATTTCAAATGTAGTTTCTAAATTTCAATTAATTTCTTTGAATTTAAAAACGAATTTCTGAATATCATTTGATGTCTTTTGAATTTACGGATGGAATTTCTGAATTTCAATTAATGTTTTTAGAATTTCATATGAATTTTGTGAATTTTTATTGAAGTTTTTAGAATTTCAAATGGAATTTCTAAATTTCTATTGATGTCTTTTGAATTTCAAATGGAATTTCTGAATTTCAATTGACGTTATTTGAATTCCAAGTTGAATTTTTGAATTTCAAGTGATGTGTTTTGAGTTTCGAATGATTTCTCTGAATTTCAATTGATATCTTTTGAATTCCAAATTAAATTTCTGAATTTCAATTAATACCTTTTGAATTTCAAATGAATTTTCTGAATTTCAATTAATACCTTTTGAATATTAAGTGATGTCTAAATTTTAATTGAAGTCTTTTAAATTGTTAATGGAATTTCTGAATTTCAAGTGATGTCTTTTGAATTTTGATTTTGAAATGGAATTTCTTAATTTCAATTAAGGTCTTTTGAATTTCAAGTGGAATTTCTGAATTTCAATTGATGTGTTTTGAATTTCAAATGATTTTTCTGAATATCAATTGAAGTCTTTTGAATGTCAAATAGAATTTCTGAAATTCATATCTAATAAATTTCAATTGATCTTTTCGGAATTAAATTTGTAAATGATATAAAAGTGGTAGAAGCTGATAATTAATAGTAGAAAGTAGGTAGTATGTTTTTCCTAAAATTATGCAATACACAGTTCATCAATTAACGCGCCTAAAATACTGCTACATTTATGCTTATTAGATTTGGTACTGAACTTTGAAAAAAATTATATATTTTTTGGACGATATCAAATTAACTGGCACGCACTATCATCAGCTAAAAGGCGCCAACTAACATTTAACATGACTTCATGCAGCTTTGCCTAATTTTAGGCGCAACGCCTGTCAACGCAATACTTTTCCAGTTAATTAGGGCTTATTGTGCGGGACATAGTGTCTTTCATTAGTACTAATTTATTATGTTTTTTTGACATTACTACTAATTAGACTAAATTCAGGCAAATATAAAAAATTGATTAAAGCACATAAAAACAGAAAAAATATGTTTCAATTAATTAGAAATGTTTATTCAATAAAATAATTCACTCTTTTTGCTAAATAATTCAATTGCAATGTTTTGCTCTCAAATGCCAAGAAAAAGAGACAATTTTGTCACAACTTACCTGACATTATTCTAACTGTCAGTTGTAAGCGCCGGCTCTGACGTGTACCACGTACCGTGTAGGAGTTTCCTGCCTTCTTTTTGCCTGCCTTCTGTTGCTCCGAATGCATTAATCATTGCTTTTTAGTGTTGAACAAGTGGATGCAATTTTTTTTTTGTCTGTTTTTTCGTTCAGTACTCTCTAGAAATTTCTGTGATGTTTTAGTGTTGCCGGTGCCTGTCTACGCTCTGGCGGAATTTAATGGAAGTCGGTGTCAGTGCCGATGAAAAATTGTGCCACTTACAACCACGAACATCATGGCTGAGTGTGTTGTGTGGGGCATATGGGGAATTTGCTCGGAATGCACGCAACAACATGATTTGCGCACAAATAAATATTTGGACAATTCGAATGCCAAAATATTCCAAAATATTTATTTCAATTTGCAGCAGTGACCTCTGGCTGCCAATGGCGCAAAATTAAACATGCACAACATGCACACAAATCCGGTGTAATGAAATTTGCAAATATTTATAAAATAACAATAAATAATCTAATTATTTCATTAATTTGAATTCGATTAATAAGATCAAAAATAAATTTTTCACCAAAATTCAATTTTCTCTAAAAATTCAATTTTTCACTATAAATTCAATTTTTCACTAAAAATTCAATTTTTCCCTAAAAATTCAAATTTTCACTAAAAATTCAAATGTTCACTAAAAATTAAATTTTTCACTAAAAATTCAATTTTTCACTAAAAATTCAATTTTTCACTAAAAATTCAATTTTTCACTAAAAATTCAATTTTTCACTAAAAATTCAATTTTTCACTAAAAATTCAATTTTTCACTAAAAATTCAATTTTTCACTAAAAATTCAATTTTTCACTAAAAATTCAATTTTTCACTAAAAATTCAATTTTTAACTAAAAATTCAATTTCTCACTAAAAAATTCAATTTTTCACTAAAAAATTAAATTTTTCACTAAAAAATTCAATTTTTCACTAAAAAATTAAATTTTTCACTAAAAATTCGATTTTTGACTAAATTAAATGTTTTTCTAAAAATTAAATTTTTCACTAAAAATTAATTCAATCATGCATTTTTCCAAAATAATAGTGAAAACTTAAAATTTGATTTGATTAAAGAGGCCTCTTCAAATTATACAAAATGCCAATTAACGTCTTCAACTAACGCCTACTATCTGCACAAATTCAAGTACCGAAAAAAAAATGGAAAAAATTAAATTTATCACCCACCCAAATGACAGTAAATAAATCAAGCAGCTGGCAGTTACATCCGCCAACAATAAAGCACGAATCTTTAGCACAAATACAGCTACTCAAATAATCGACAAAAAATAATAAAAAAATAAAATAAAAATATATAAAAACTTTCAATAAATAAAAATTAAAATTGTGAAAAAAGTACGGAAAGCGATGTGGGTCATATGCACGGCAACTCCAGGCGGGCGGTCGGGCGAAACGATGCCGCAATTTATACGAATTTCTTGCTAAAGCAACAGATTATTATCATTGCAATGAACCAAACTAAAAATCATATGTAATACGAAAATATTTGTATTTTCAGTTTCAAGTGGGCCGGCACAGACATTTTCAATTAATCTTAATTTTTAGACAAAACTACACGTAGATTAAATCTATTAAAATACCAAAGAAACCAAAAAAAAACTCAAATCAAATGGATTTTTTTTGTATAAATGAAAACATGACACACACAAAACAGTTTGTGGCTGATGGATGGCTTCTGAGATGCCTACTTGAAAAATAGACCATGAGATACCATGTTCCAGGAGATACAAGAGCCATGCGGGTAGCTAAAACATGCGTTGTACGGCATAATCCGCTTTTTGCCAAAAATTGAAAAAACCACTGGTTGCAAACTCAACACGAACTGCGTATATTTGGCCAAATGTGGTCTTTAATGACTGCGGTTTTTCGTTGAAACTCATGTGGCAGCAGCTTGCACGTTGTTTTCAATTAAATATTTTACTTTTTCGTAAAATTCAATAGAATTTTTATTGGGAAAATTAATTTCTGAACATTCATGAAGCCACAAAACGGCACAACATGATGAAACTAAATAAGGAAAAATTTGAATTTAAAATTTTTAATAAAATTGGAATTTTTAGTGAAATTGGAATTTCTAGGGAAAAATTTAATTTTTAATGAAAAGTGGAAATTATAATTAAAAAAAAAAGAATTTTTAATGAAAAAAGGATTTTTTAATGAAAAATTGTATTTTTAGTGAAAAATGTATTTTTGAATGTAAAATGGAATGTTAATGAAAAATTTTTCAATTGAATTTTTTTTATGATAAATTGAATTTTTGTTCAAATTTGTATTTATAGCGAAAAATTGCATTTTTAATGTATAATTGAATATTTTGTGGATAATTGAATTTAATGAAAATTTGATTTTTTAGTTATAATTGAATTTTTAGTTAAAAATTGAATTTTTAGTTAAAAATTTAATTTTTAGTTAAAAATTTAATTTTTAGTTAAAAATTTAATTTTTAGTTAAAAATTTAATTTTTAGATAAAAATTTAATTTTTAGTTAAAAATTTAATTTTTAGTTAAAAATTTAAAAATTTAATTTTTAATTAAAATTGAATTTTTAGTTAAAAAATGTATTTTTAGTTAAAATTGAATTTTTAGTTTAAAATTGAATTTTTAGTTAAAAATTGAATTTTTAGTTAAAAATTTAATTTTTAGTTAAAAATTGAATTTTTAGTTAAAAATTGAATTTTTAGTTAAAAATTGAATTTTTAGTTAAAAAAAGTATTTTTAGTTAAAAATTTAATTTTTTAGTTAAAAATTGAATTTTAGTTAAAAATTTAATTTTTTAGTTAAAAATTGAATTTTAGTTCAAAATTGAATTTTTAGTTAAAAATGAATTTATAGTTAAAAATATTGAATTTTTAGTTAAAAATTGAATTTTTAGTTAAAAATTGAATTTTTAGTGAACATTTTTTTTTTTAAATTGAATGTTTAGTTAAAAATTGAATTTTTAGTTAAAAATTGAATTTTTAGTCAAAAATAAAATTTTTAGTTATAAATTGAATTTTTAGAAAAAAATTTAATTTTTAGTTAAAAATTGAATTTTTAGTTAAAAATTGAATTTTTAGTTAAAAATTGAATTTATAGTTAAAAATTGAATTTTTAGTTATAAATTGAATTTGTAGATAAAAATTGAATTTTTAGTTAAAAATTTAATATATAGTTAAAAATTGAATTTTTAGTTAAAAATTGAATTTTTAGTTAAAAATTGAATTTGTAGTTAAAAATTGAATTTTTAGTCCTGAATAGAATTTTTAGTTAAAAATTGTTTTTTTTTTTTAGTTCAATGAAAAATTGTGAGTCAACAAACTATGACCCTTGTTTAAATTCCAATTTCTGATAACTATTATGTAATAATAATATTTGTTAAAACAAAATCCCATTTATTAAATATTACAAGAATTCAAAGCGACGACGAATTAGTCAACAGTACCAATGAATGACGTCATTTGCAGCCATTTTTCATTGACCGGCAAAAGCTGTTTACATTCAGTAGTACCTAGTATTAAAATTACCGCCGGTCCGTCCATTCGTATTGTGCAATAATAGTTGGCAAAACACGCACAAATCAATGTCAGTCGGTTGACTTGCTGACGTTCTGTCTCTCTGTCTAACTGCCTATGTGTTTTTCTGTCTGTCTACATTCCGATGGTGATTTCCGCTTAAAGTTGTCCGTCATTTGCTTGGCAATTAAAAATGCGTCTAACATGCAACTTAATAGTACATAGTACTATACAATTTATACCATCAACTATAAAATCGCACATATAAATACTAAATTAGAGTCATGCAATTACTATGACGTCGTACCCGTCATCATCATTAGGCACGCGTTGTTGCAAAATCATAGGAGGACTGAAAAAGAATCATGAAATTTATTATAATAATAGACAACAAGTCGCTTGATTACCTTGTAAAATGGCGTTGCCAACTATTGTCAGAATTTGTTTGGATTTGGCGGAATTTGTGGGAATTTGTCTGAATTTGTAGAGAATAGAATACTTTTGAAAATCAAATATTGACTTATTGTATTTCATCAAGTTATCCAAATAATTTAAGTTAAATTAATTTAGATTTATTACAATCATTTTACATTTGCTGTGAACTATATAATTTTTTCTCTGACATAAATAATTTATTTTGAAAAAATTGTCTCTGTCTTGTTTCCGATCAAAACTTAGAAATTAAGAAAATTCCATGTGAAATTGAGATTTTTCCATTACAATATAACATTCAATTAAAACAGATAATATCTATTTAAAAGTGAGAAATTTCCTATTCAAATGGATCTTTACTTAACATTTTAAATTGGAAAAAATTCAAATAAAATTGGGTGTTTTGATTTTTTAAAATTTCATAATAAAATGAGATTTTCGTTTTGAAAGAAAATTTCAAATCAAATTCTAATTTCATTTGAAATATCATTTTACCAAAACACATAAATTTAAAATGGCACATTGTATATTACCCCTTTTTTAAATTAAATATCCCAATATCATATAAAATAATTAAATTTTAAAAGTTTAAATCTCATTATCATTATTTCTGGTAATTGAAAATTGTCAATTTTATTTTCTAGAAACTTCTAAGTTTTCCTCAATTTCATTTGAAAATGCAATTTGTTATTTATGCCTAAATTGAAGTTGGCAACTCTGCTCCAAACCATGATCACCTGCATTTCATAATAGCAAAAGTGCAATTTTTATTGCAGTAACATTGTGTGGTTGGCTTGGTTATTCGATTTTATTAAATACCGTGTGACTGAGCAAGACGGGAATATAGAAAATCTGAAAAACAGCAAAAGTGGCAACAAAAGATTGACGTCGAAATTGCTGCAATTTGACCGGTAAATTGCTGACATTAAAACTGAAGTAGCTGCAATCATAAGGAATTTTCTGCTCAAGAAAACTTAAATACTACACTTTAAAAAATATTTTTAGAGCAATACTAAATTCGGAAATTTATAAATCAAATTAAATTAAATTGAATGAAAAAAAAATAATAAAATAAAAAAAAAATCCAGGAAATGAAAAAAAAAGAAGGGAAAAGAAAAGAAGAAAAAAAAAAGAAAAGTAAAGAAAATAAAATAAAAGAAAAGAAAAGAAAAGAAAAGAAAAGAAAAGAAAAGAAAAGAAAAGAAAAGAAAAGATAAGAAAAGAATAGAATAGAATAGAAAAGAAAAGAAGAAAAAAAAAAGAAAAGTAAAGAAAATAAAATAAAAGAAAAGAAAAGAAAAGAAAAGAAAAGAAAAGATAAGAAAAGAATAGAATAGAATAGAAAAGAAAAGAAAATAAAGGAAAAAAAAAGAAAAGAAAATAAAAGAAAAGAAAAGAAAAGAAAAGAAAAGAAAAGAAAAGAAAAGAAAATAATTTAAATTTAAAAAATATATTAAAATTAAAAAAATTAAAATTAAAAAATAAAAAAAAAATAAAATTTTAAAAAATTAAATAAAATAGAACCAAATAACATAAAATATAAAAATAAAATAAAGTAAAATAAAATAAAATAAAAAAATAAATAAAATAATTCTAAATAAAATACAAGAAAAAAAAATCAATATAAAAATAATATTAAAATTGTACAAATATGAATTCCAAAAACAAAATAAAATTATGAAAATAATATACATACAAATAAAATAAAACAAAATAAAATAAATAAAAATATAAATAAAACAAAACAAAATAAATAAAAATTAAATACCTAATAAGAAAACAAATAAAAATAAATAAAGTATTTACAAAAACTTTGCTTAAATTAAAGCTTAATAAAACCTTAAAAAATATTTATTAAATTATTACTTTAAAAAATTAGTAAAGCTTTGCAAAATATTGAAAAAACTTTATAAAAGCTTTCACAAAATTAAAAACTATCTTAGTTCGTATTTCAAAAACTTTGTAAAGCTTTCAAAAACGATGAATTTAAAAAATACTACAAATTTACAAAATACCGTAAAAAACCTTATAAAAGCTTTCACAAAATTAAAAACTATTTTTGTTTTGTAAAAGAAAATATTTTGAAAAGCTTTCAAATTAAAAAAAGCTTTTTAAATTAAAAAAAAGCTTTTAAAGTTTTTGTAAAACATTTACTAAATTTTAAATTTAAAAATAGTAAACATTTAAAAAATATAAAAAAAAAACCTCATAAAAGCTTTCACAAAATTAAAAACTATTTAAGTTTGTATTGTAAAATATTTTGTAAAGCTTTCAAAAACAATAAATTTCAAATGCTTAAAGAGTTTTTTCTATATCGCTCTAAAGCATTGAATTTTAAAATATAATTAATTGTAAAATAAAATACATCATTTTGGAAAAACAATTAATTTATAAATGAAAGGTCAACTGTTAGAAAAGTCTGCATAAATAAACTATTTCTCTGTGCTGTTCTAAAATGACCATTTTTCAAAAAGCAGCTGCTCATTCTCCCATAAATAATGCGCAGGCTGTATTGCTGACTGGCAACAGCAACCAGCAGCAATTACTGCGAAGGTAACAACCAACCACTGACATAAACTAGACATGGCCAAAACGCATGATGCGCGTCGAACCAGTTCAGATGCAGATGCAGACGCAGTGGCTACTAAAAATAGCAACTGCGGTTTACAAACAAGATTTTTTTTTTTAAAGAATAGAAAAAATTAAAATTGTTAAAACAAAATACAAAAAAAAATGGAAAAGGATGCACAAAAAAATGCATAAACTTCGAAACAATAGGCACAACATTCAGATACATTGAAAACAACTCAAAAGACAGTCGAGCAGGCAGTTTGATGGACAGATAGCAAAATATACAAGACAGACATTTGAACGCACCCAAGGACAAATATACACAGCCTCCAAAGCGGCCTTCAAAGGCTTCACAGCAACAGAAATCAGAAACAAAAAATATTGCCAACAACTGCAACAATTTAACCGTCCGTTCGTCTGGCTGGCCTACGAGCTTTTGACAGCTTTGCCAGGCAGCTCGCAGGCGTTTACACTGCTACTGGGTTTTTATTTCGTAACCTGTTTTAATCGATTTGCAGCGCAGAACGCAACGCCGCACGCAGACGCAAACGTTGACAGGATTTATGCTGTTGCCGCTGCTGCTGCCTTAGCAACATAAACCGCAGCAACTACAACTGCAGCAAAACAAAATGAAAAAAACCTGCTGCACTTGTAACATGTTGCTGTTTGTTGCATCTACGACGACTGTAATTAATAAGATTTGCCGCTTTATAAGCGCGTTGAAGCTTGTAAGGCTAATGAAAAGCGATAATGTTGTTGTTGCTGTTGCCGTGGTTGTTGCCGCTGCCATGATCTTAACGCCTCCGGTGTCATGTTGTTGCCGCAAATGCTGTAAATAACAAAATTAGTGGAAATTTGCACAACTTGATCGCATGCTGAACCTCATCGATCGTTGGCTTTTTTTCCAGTTTTTTTTTGTCTGTTTCTTTTTATATTTTCTTTACCATTTCCACTCGTTTATTTTCTACTAAATTGATTTAATTTATGTTGACATGGCTTAAGTGCTGCTAACGGCGCACAGCAATAAAGCGTGTCGTGTCGAACTTGCAGATAGTCAACTTTTTTTAGACAATAAATTTTCGTGTTTGTCGTTACTTTGCTGATGAAGCAGAATTTATTTTCAAAAAAAAATTGGTAATATCTTTTCATTTTATATTTTTTTGATGAGCTTTAATTTGAACAGCATTGATAATAACGATAAATTATAATATGTGGAAAAGTTTTTTTAATGCAATAAACTTCACATTCAAAATTTATTTTATCTTAATGAATATTTAATTAAAAATTAAAAAAACGCGAAAGCTTTTTATACAAACACCTTTATTTTTACTTTTTTTTTTTCAAAAAGGTGTTTATAAAAATATTTTTTTAAAAGCTTTATTTACAAAACTTTTTTTAAAGCTTTATTATCCACATCTTTTTTTCATACAAATCTTTTTTTAAGCTTTTTCATACATATTTTTATCAATTTTTTTTACACAGCTTTTTTATTAAAAGGCTAAATATATCGAATATAAAAAATTCAATTATAATTCAAAAAAAATTCAATGTATAATTTGTATTTTATAACGATAAATTTGGTTATATTCAAAAGCTTTATAATACCTTAAACATATCCAAAATAAATCTTTACTTTTCATCCAAAAGATTTTTGTATCATAAACTTTTATCAAAAGTTATTTTTTATCAAAAGCTTTTATAATATTAAATTTCATGTATTTTATAAAAGTAAATGATGTTATATTTACCATCGTTATATTATTTTAAAAGCCAAAATAAATATTTACAAAATTTTTATTTATTAAAAACTTTTTTCTGAACAAATTTTTTCAAACAAACTTTTTTCATAATTTTTTATTCAAAAGTTTTTTTTACATTTTTTGTATTCAAAAATAACAATAAAAGATGTATTAAAAAACTGATTAAAAAACAGATTTTTAATGAAATACTTTTTATCAACAGAATTTTTATCAAAAGCTTTTTTATAAAAAGCTTTTTTTATTAAAAGCTTTTTTTTATCAAAAGCTTTTTTTTATTAAAAGCTTTTTTATCAAAATCTTTTATATTAAAAGTTTTTTATCAAAAGCTTTTTTTACAAGAAGCTTTTTTATCAAAAACTTTTTTTACTAGAAGCTTTTTTATCAACATTTTTTTTATTTAAAGCTTTTATTAGAAATTTTCTAGTGTCTATATTTTTAAATACTATATTTTTTAACAATAATAAAAAGTTTAAGTAAAATCCAGTCAACTCTGCCAAATTAATTCGCCCATATCAACACGTTCTCTGAAGACAATAAAAACTTTTTCACGCAGGATCTGTTGTACATGTTCTACACCTGCACAAGTCGTCGTCGCGAAGCCGCCACTTCTGTTGACCCCACCAAGTACTTTTGGATTTGCATTTATGGTATGGTTGCTTATTTAGCCATAAGAACCATGGTCGGTTGGTAAATCCACTACGAGTTGTTGGCAAATAAATTATATATTAATCAGGCAACTTGGCACGAAGGACACGACATTGCCATGGTTGTATGGAGTACGGAGCTTCCGGGAATGAGCAACCGCGCGCCATTGGCAAAATCTGCATGGCATGAATTTCTACATAAAGCCAAAACCAACTTTCAATTGTGTGCATTGCAGTATCGTGGACAGTCTGGTGAAAAGAGGAAACGGAAATGCGACGGAGCTTGTGTAAGAAACAAAATACGAACTGAAGATGCACAAACAATTGAACGAAACTTTCAGATGTGGGTAGTTAAAAAAAAGACAAATGTTGGTAGAAAATGGAAAATTATTTTTAGTCGCAAAGTTTGAGTTTTAATTCAAAGACACATAACATAAATCAAAATATTGCAATTCCAAGAATGCAAAAGCACTAAACTAATTGATGACTTTTTATGTTATCGTATTAAATATCTAGGTATTTAAAGGCAAATACCTATTTATTCTGTTTACCTACATTCATTACCAAACAACTCAAATAATAAAAAAATGAAAACAAAAACTTAGTTATAGTATTTACACAATTAAACCCTTAATGTAAAAAGCTTTATAAGCCACCATGTTCAAATGACTTCTGCTACTATAAACGTCATTAAATCAACACGTTGCTTAGGGTAACCATCAGTATGTGCGTGCGTCAACAAAAATTTTATTTTTTGCAAAAATAAAAAAAAATATAAGAATGTTGTACAAACAAAAAATTGTCAACGACACACCTTTTAGCTAATACAGCAATTGTAACAACAACAGCGTAAAATGTAAATAACTGAATAATTACTTTAATATGTTGTTGTATTTACTGTCACATATACACATATTTATATCACATATAAAGTAAATGTACTAAATTCTGACAACCTACGGAAATTTCAATTTTGTATCTCAAAAAAGAAAAGTATAAAATTGCCATTCTTATTTTTTTTAATTCTATATTAAATAAATTTAAATATTTAATATACCTATAGTTATAAGAATTTAATAAGTTAATTTTCCATAAATTTAGCAAACATATTTAAATTAATGAAGTTTTGAACACATCATAATTCATTTAAATTCAAATTCGGTAATGATTTTACTATCACAATTGCAAATATAAAAATTTTCCAACAGTTAGTTTAAAAAGAATAACAACAAATCGAAAACATAATACAAGCCATGAACAGACATGAACAGACATGAACAGACAGACAGACTTGTCAGTATCCACTTCAGTGACACCCTAAAATCGCTTTAAAACAATTTTTAAACTCGGATAACTTTTGGATTTTTTATAATTTTTGAAAGATTTTAAATAAAAAAATCTCAACTTTACGATTTTTATCTCCATAACCATTAAATATACAATCTCAAATTTTTCAAACTTAAGTTCACTCAAGAATTCTCTAAACAATACATTTAAAATTTTTAATATCTGTTGAGTGGTTCCGAAAATAATGAATTTCAACCCATTTTAGAGCGTTTGGGAACACTGTGCGACTTTATGATAACATTAAATGTTTCGTATCGAACTCGGTATTGTTGGTATTCGAACTCATGTCTTCAGATATGACGGGAGTTGGTAGACAAGCCTACCACACAGAAAAAAAAATCGACGTAAATATAGCAACCCATATTAATTGCATTCATTAATCAGTTATAGCAAACTTTGCTGCATTGACGTATAAATAGTCATATTAGCCAACATAATCGCTGATTTAACGAAGCATAGTAAATGTTTTCATTAAATTAGTGAATTTCATTGCTGGATTGATTAATAAATGCAATTAATATCGGTTACTATATTTACGTAGATTATTTTTTTCTGTGTAGGTTGGATTCTACTGAAGCACACAACCATCACTCCTCAAATTTGTTAGTTTTTGTTAAAATAATTTATTTTTTGATTTAGCAAATAGTGACAATTAGTCTTTAGTAGAATTTTTCAAAGGTCATGATCAGCAACTGATCATTGCAATTCCTGTCATTACCCGATCAGTAACAAGATCTGGATATAATAATGTCTACATTTAAAGGGTGAATTACTTGCCTAATTTTACTTGGTTTTTTAATATTTAATGAAACACTTTTGGCACAGATTATAGCCATATTATCCACAGCGAAGTCGAAATTATGAAAACTTTGAATGATTTGTTGGGCATGGTACATTTACATTATACATATTGGGCTGTATGATATTAGACTGCAATTCATGACATGCGAGAAAGTGTCAAAGTTTTGAGCACGCTCAATTTTACACATAAAAGATTTACTATAAAAAGGATATATCCTAATTTCAATATAATTACTATGTATAATAAAAAAAAATAATAATAATAAAAACAACAAAATAAAACATATTAAAATGCACTATAATTTTAATTGTATAATACAATTTTTGAAACAATGCCACCTGTATTTCTGCATATTGCGTGCAGAAATTGCCTTTATCGTCACGTGTATCTACAATATTCAAAATTGTTTAAATTTGTTCTTCACATGCAATAGGTCACGTATATCGAATAACAAATTAGAGCAGCATATATGCACACAAAGTCTTTAACAATTTTATATTATTTTTAAAAATTAAATTTAAAGTAAAATTTCTATAAAAGAGTAAAAGTCTAAATAATTTTGAATTTCAATATACTTACGAGATTATTTCAAAATTACGAAACATTTATACAATATCGGAAACTTTCTTGTAACAATAATCAAATCCAATTGTACACCCAGAAAAAAATAATATATAAATTATAGTTTTTTACTATTAAAAATAGTCAATAAGATGTATTATTATTTTAATCGGAAAATATCATTAAATACTGGAAAATACCATGACATTTCCATTGTGTTTATATGAAATGATTTATTTTTTGTATACTATTAAATCAATATTTGTCCTATTGACTAATTTTAATGGGATTTTTCTGGGTGTATTATTACGAGGTATCGATGTGTTCTGTCATAGTTTTCAGAACATAGCAATCAGAACAATATCGATTCTCAAATTTTTACATATTAAATAAGAAGATATGGGAGTTTTCGGGAAATTTAAGAATTATTCGAGATTAAATCGTAATTAGATCAGTGGTTAGTGCGTTGGACTGCGAGTCGAAAGGTCCCCGGTTCAAGCCTGGACTGGGGCTAACAACATCTTTTTATAGAAACGTTTTTCTATACCGCGCTACCTCTCGGCAGTAAACGGCAAACCTACGAGAGTAAAACATTGCCTATGAAAAGCTCTCAGACGCCGTTCGGATTCCGCAATAAACTGTAGGTCCCACCACTTTGAGTACAAATATAATACGCACAGCTCAAATTGTGAAAGAGCTCGGCCTAAGTTCTTATAGGACTGTAGTTCCAAATTATTATTATTTATTATTCGAGATTAAGTCGATTTGGAATTGAAAAATCTTATACAAATTTCAAATATATCATAATATCATAATATATCAAATAAATCATTATTTATCCCTGTTATGAAAGTTTGAAAAACATATTTCGGGTGTGTGTGATTTCGACAAAATTGTTAACCAAACTAATTTTTAGCGGTAATGCAGTTTTCGACTTTTCAATTAACAAATTTTCGAGCAAACTAAATTGAACTAAATTGGATGACAGTAGACAGACATATCATAATCAATTGATTATGAACTTTAACAATTACCGGTTACCGAATAGCGATCGAATGAAAATCCGTTCAATTTATTTTAGTCAGCAATTTAGTCGAATTCACACAACCCTTAGTACTCAAACAAAGATATATCTAACCAGAAATTTCTGTCGGAAAAACATTTTCCTAAACTGAATACCGTGAATACTTTTATATTCTTCATTGTTTTATTATTTATATTTATAAATAAATGTATATTTATAAATTAAAAAATAATATTCGTCATAGATAACAAGCAATTCCGCAAACCATAAAACTGTTGCTATCGCGACAAATATCTAAACAATCAATAAATGTTCTTCGATATAAAATTAATCATTTATTGTATGTACTATATTGGTTTTATTTTTTATTATAGATTGACATAGAAACACAGTTTTTATAATTTGCAGCGACTTTTATTGCTACACTACATGTAGCAGCAAAAACAATTATGGTAACAGCAATAGGCACATGTAATGGCCCCCAATGATGAGTGAATGAAATCACACAGCACAAAAAACACATTACCCTATGTGAAGTAATAAAAATTTAATTTGCGCAAGCAACACGTAGAGAAAAATATTAATCTAAAACACTTTTCGAACTCGGGCAGTTAAAAAGGTCCTAGTAAACCACAATATTAACAAGACGACATATTGGGCCATACCACACCAAATCGACCAGTGGTTCGACTCAACTTCTTCGATTTCAATGAAATTTGGGCAATAAATAAAGGGTACCAAGATGTGCATTGACCAATTTTGTTTTAGTTTTTTCGACCTCTACTTTCAGAAATACAGTGGTTAAAAGTAACAACAAAAAGGGCCAAAAATCGCTTTTGTATGATTTTTCATATTTAAATATCTCTTACACTAGAAATGCTAGAAACTCGGTTGAGGTCTCGTTTTAAAGCAAATAGAACAGACTTTTAGACCAATTAAGTTGTAAATTCCAAGCTTAAACATGTGGCCTGTGGTCTTTATCCTTGCATTTCAATATTGATGTCCTTAAAAAGAACCCTTTTTAAATTTCTGAAAAAAATCGTATATCTTGGTTGATTTAATATAAATTTTGACGCCAAATTTCAAGATGATATTTTGATGGCATCGTATTTTATAAAAAATATTTTTTTCAACAATAAAATTTTCAATATTTTTTTTATATATCTGTAACGTTGATTTGGAAAAATGTCTCTGAGATATATACCTTTATTTTTAAATATAAAAACTATATCCCAATATCAATATCTCCAAAACCAGATGCACTATGATAAAACTGATACCATTTTAGAAATCACAGTTACAAATTTATTCAAGAATCATTGCAACTTTTACTGTAGAAAAAATATTTTTTTTCAATACAAAAAATAAATAAAAATGTTGTAAATTATTTTGTAAAATATTATATCGATTCTCTTTATTACCTAAGTAACCACTTTGTGGCAACTTAAGTGGTAGCCACACAATTGCCATTAAAGTGTTTGTTCTAAATCATGCGAAATATACTTATTTGCCACCCAATTGCCTTAGTTGCCACAAATTTTGATCCATTAAAGTTTCGGTTCACCTATTTGGAACTTAAACTGTAACTTTAACTTGAACTGTAATTTAAGTGTAGATTAAAAACAAAAATAATAGGGATCCTACGCTGTGCCATTAACGTGAATGTTTGTTTATTAAAATTGTGATCTTTTTATTTTTTAAATTATGCTTTTGCGGATGTATATATATGAACATATGTAGTGGATGTTATACATATGTAGTGCATAATAATATACATTTATTAAATTTTAAAGTTAATTAGCAATATTATATATAAACATGTTCCTATTTAGTTCTTTATTATATAATTGCCACATATATGGAACATAATACATTAAATAATTTGTCATTTTTTGTCACCTAATAGGAACACAGTTAACTCCGTCCTTTAATGTATGACTTATAAATCACAGCATTGCGACATATTATTGCGTATCTTTCATACATGTTATTAGTCACCTCTTTGGGACTACATATTATTAGTTTGCAACACTGGTGTCAGAGGTAACTTAAAAGGCACACATATGCCACAATAGTTTATGGCAATTGTCGAGCCTGGATGCTTGGGTAGTTACCCATATTTCAATGAATTCGAAAAAGTAAAATCTCAATTTTTTTATTTTTTTTTATTTTAACTTAACAATTATTTATTGGATTCTTACTATGTAATGCTTAAATTATAGTAACTAAATTGTATATGATTTAAAAGTACTTTTTCTAGAAAATCGTTTCAAATAACTTTTATCAAATGTTTGTTACCAACATTTTGAGTGTTGAATATACAAACTATACTTAAGGCTATTATAAAATCATTAAAAGCTAATTAAACTAAACATTTGTTGCAATTGTTATACGCTTCCAAGGAATAAATAGCGCCTTTGGGGTGATTAATAGAATGAAAAGTTATTTGTAATAAACAAAAAAATTCTGTTAACTAAGAATTATTCAAATTTATTTATGGAACTTTTAAAATTTCATTTTTGATACAACATTTTTATTTTTTATAGTCTAATTTTTGCTATATGAACTAAAAATGTGGTGGTTGTCGCAACCATTTTTATGTTTTTTGTATACAAATTCCTTTGCAACAAACTCAATTTTATGTTTGTCTTCAAAATAATGCGTTTCTTATAAAGCAACTATCATAATTATGTGATAATATTTTATAAGAACATTTTAAATCTTTTTTGAATTTATGTTGAACTTTTTGAATTAATTCTTTTTGGAAATACCAATATTTAAAAAGTAATTATACAAATGAACATCAATACAAAAACCGTTTATATTACAAAAAATAAAACTGAATTCGTTGCCGAATATGAAGCGAAATCTTATTTGTTTCTGTTTCACAATATGAAATAAATAATTTATATAGATTATTTAACCGATGAATTAAAATATTTCATAAATGATAAATGTAGCCTTTTTTTCGTTTAAATATATCTGAATGAATGTCAACAATTAAAATAAAGCTGACAAATATTTGCATGCATTACAAACAATTATAAAATCATTTAACTCAAGTTGTTGCAGTCATTAAAAAATGTTTATCTGTAAAAATATATCTCAGACATTACTGCGGGATAATATGCGATGAGTAGTGCGGAGTGAATGTTAATGCGTTGCTGTCAAAAATGTGACATGTTCTAAAGTACGTTAAAAAAATATTTGTTAATTATTAAAATTAATGCAATTTTGTAAATATTTTTTTAAATGAAATTAATTATACGATTCTACAAAAGGAGAAAAATATATGCTTGCTATTGAAATTACAAGGGCATTTCCTAGGTTTCCGGACGGGACATTCGTACACCCTGCACAAAAAAGGCCTATCCCAAAACACAAAAATATTATTTCATTGCTAAACATGTTTATAATAACATCTAAACATATTTTTGTTTTCGTTCAAACATATTTATGTTCAGATTGAATAATTTTCGGCGTTATTACATACATATATATGTTTGAATGAGAAAAACATTTGCTTTATATGTATACATATTTATGTTTACATTTAATGTTAATGTAAAAAGTAAATTTAGTGCTCTAATATCTTCTTTACACAATATTCATTTTTCCTTTTTTGAAATTAATTTTTTTTTATTTGTATTATATAATTATAAACTTAAACTTTTTTTTATTACATCTCTGTACATAATAATTTTATTTCCATCTATTGTTCATATTTTGAGTTCAGTGAATTACGGATGAATTGGATATTTCACAAACAGACACTATCTGGTATTAACAGTAATTGGCGGTACTTAAACAAATTCTTCAACCAAAAAGAATTATATGAAAAGTATTAATGTGAGTGTCACTGAGTGCTAAAAGTAGGCAAGCGTTGTTATTTAGTTGTGATATCGTAATGTCAAACATACAATAATCAAAATAATGCAATTTTTCTGTGAACTTCAAATTTAAATTTTGATCCTTATGATAAAAAGAAAATTGTTCTTGGTTATCTAAAACGTAGTCCAAACTAACGTTCAAAATTAACAACTTTTCAATATCGGTTCTTCATTTTTATAATACGACTTTTTAAACAAAAATGAAATTATGTATGCGCTGTTCATAAGAAAAATCCATGTGTATTATTAAAATACCAAACAAGTACAGTTTATGTCAAACAATCTGTCTTTATAATTAACACCTCTATTAATCTATGTGTCATTTTTGTATAATACTGTCTGTCAACAAGTCTATTTTAGCAAATCTCTTAATTGCTAAAAAATAAGCCCAACAAAAGCCATGAACTTGACTGATGAGTTTATTTTAAATTAAATTAAATAGTATTATAATCTAAGCTATTTTAATACAAAAATAAATTCAAAATAATGCATTTATTAAATCGTTCCACGTCATTGCAATTTTTAAAAATAACAAGAATAAATTAAACATAAATTATAACACAATTCTTGCCGGTCGTGCTTTAATGCAAAACATTTCAATATAATAACCCAATTATGACGCCAAGTGTTGCCACACTTTGTGTTTCCGCTGTCAAACAATTCTTGGACTTCAATTGAAATCTGTTTGATTTCTATTTGATTTTAATTTTATTTTTCTTTTATATAAAGTTCATTTTTGAGGGCATAATTTATGCGAGTCATGATTTCGGAAAGAGCTTTGACGCATGCGAGTCGAGCTCTTCCGGTGGCGAACGTGCCGGTTAAACGGTTACTCTAATGTTGGAAGGTCTACAAAATGTAGTTTATATCAGAGATTTTTAATTGTACATATTTTCACTTTTTTATGCGGTTTTTATAGATTTACTTTTGTTTTTCTCTGAAAATTTAAAATGCAGTTGTGTTTTATTTTTATAGCACTTTTTACAATTTAACATATTTTCGGACGCTAATAATATAGTCGTAAAGTTAATTTCACTTTCACTTTAGGTTTTAATATTTGTTAAAAAGTACCGCTAATTACGTCACAGCTAAATTTCAACATTTCTTAGAAACTATTAACATTTACAAATGTTTAATAAAATGAATTCAAATTTATTTCTACTGAAATGATTGTTGATTATGTTATACATTATTATTTGACATTACGTGATTCTTGCAATAATCAAAAATATGCGAAAATTATAATAAATAAAACCTACTATGTGAACTACATTGTTTCTCACAATTAATATTATTATTATTTGCGGTTTTCCTCACATTAATATGGTTTTGTGGTTCTTTTGGTAGTTATAAAAATAACTCTTATCTTAGCAGACAATAAAACTTAGCTTGAATATCATACAAAAAATACATTTTATAATGACGTAACACAGAGCTTTTAACAGAACATGATTGTGTGTGACTCTATCTAATCAGTGAAAATTATTTAATGGGGGCCCTGAGGCAACTGATAAAAAAACCATAAGGTTGTTTGGATAATTTTTGCGCAGATGTATTATAGAAAAATATGTTTTTTTTTTTCATATTTCTCTTCAACAGATATTCGTTTATTTTGGAGGTTAAAAAGATATTCAGTTAATTATTTAAAAAATATAAAGAAAAACTATTTTATACGACTGTTTCAACTTCCGTTCGAAATTTGCTATTTTAAAAACCAAATTTTCAATACAAAATATCAATCGAACAATTTCTGTTAAAAGACCCTAGTAAAAGTTATTCCTAATATAGGGCAATAATCTTAACGTTTATGTTGTTCAAGTCAAGATGAAAATACAATGATCCGTTCCCGTTTTGAACCATGTACAATTTTTACTCGGATAAAGGAAAACTGTATAACTCACCAGCTACAATTTATAAAATTAGTTTTTTTTGGCGCTACAGTCCTGTATAGAACTTCGGCCGAGCTCTCTCACCATTTTGAGATGTGCGTGTTATATTTGTACTCAAAGTGGTGGGACCTACAGTTTATTGAGGAATCCGAACGGCGGGTGAGAGCTTTTTCATAGGCAATGTTTTACTCTCGTAGGTTTTCCATTTACTGACGAGAGGTAGCGCGGTATAGAAAAATGTTTCTATGAAAAGATGTGGTTAGCCCCAGTCCAGGCTTGAACCGGGTTCGCAGTCCATAAAATTGCTTTACTAAAATCGTAATATATATGCACGCTGCAAAAAAAAGGGCTCTCCCAAACATAATTTTGCAGGCATTACATATATCTTTGGAGCTTTATGCAAACAAAAGTATTATTGCATTGCAAAACATTATCATAATAACAGCCAAACATATTTGTGCTTTCGTTCAAACTTATTTATGTTCAGGATGAATACTTTTGGGCGTTCTTATAAACATATATATGTTTGAATGTGAAAAACATTTCATTTACATGTAAATATATTGATGTTTACATTACATATTAATGGAAAAAAGGAAAATTTAGTGCTAATATTTTTTAACTCAATATTAATTTTTTCCCTTTTTTTAATTATTTTTTTTTATTTATATTATATAATAATAATTAAACTATATTTTTTTATTACACTTATTTTATTTATACTTAATAATTTTATTTCCATCTGTTGTTCCTATTTACAGCTCAGATAATTACGTATTAATTGGATATTAACAATCTGGTATTAACAGTGATTGGCGGTACTTAACAAACTCATTCACCAAAATGAACTTTTGAACTATATAAAAAGTATTAATGTGAGTGTTATTAATTCTTATTGATATTGATTCTGAGTGCTAAAAATAGGCAGCGTTGTGATTGTGATTTCGTAATGTCAAACATAAATATAATTAAAGCATTATCATACTAATTCTATTATTTTTAAATTCACAATCACGAATAACCAAATAAATATAATTCAAAGAACCTTTTTTTGACGTTAGTTGTTTTAAATACCAAACCAAAAATACCAAACATACATATAGTAATATCCAATGAAAAATATATATTTCTACAGAAACATTCATATATAGTAAATGTAGTAAATTCATATGTTTACATATTGTATAATAATATTACAATCTGAACAAAATGATTATACAATTCAATTATAATGTAATTAGATTTGACTGCTAATATTTATATGATGATTTCGAATTACGTTATAATTATATTCAATATTTTAATCTATCAATTGACATTCAAAGTTTTGTAATACAACAAATGCTTTTTATAGCATCGTTGGCTCAGTTGATTCGTACGTTGATCTACGAGTCGAATGTTTTCATTGCACAGGTTCATATCTTGGCTGGAGATTGTCAACGACGTCGGATAATGGCAACGCTTCAAGAAAAACACTCTCAGGTCACATCATTTGAGAGAGATTGCTCGACCATATGATCTTCAACTCTGTAATAACAATAAAAGAAAACGCTGTAATAATAATAAAAGTTTAGTTTTACATTTCTGGAAACCTATACCGAGTTTTCCAATCCATTATTATTACTATTATTAGTATTTGGTCAGTTTAACTACTATAACTACGTTATATATTTTATTTTGTTATTTTACAGAATTAAATTTCTATTATTATAATTATATTTATCTTGTTTACTTATATATTTTATTTATTTATCACACATATGTTTTTGTTTTCATAAATATATATTATAAATGAACTTTTTGATAGTGCTACACGGAAAAAATAATACATAAATGAAGTCAAACTAAAATCGAAAACATATTAAAGGCCTATTGTGTTTCAATGAACTACTGAACAAACTTGATTTCAATTTGATCACATTTAAAATGAGAATTACGTATGGAAAACAATTTATTCAAAATTAAAATTTATAACTATGGGGTTTACATATTCCCAGAAAAGTTATAAAGAAAAGAGCGTGAAACATACAGCTTACTTTCAGATTTCTTATTTCACTACGATATCTGGTTCAATATTGACCCATAAAATTCTTATTTTTGATAAGAGATCAAAGGGGCAGGTTAAGGTGTAAAACTAGATCCAATAAAATGATTTATACATTCTAAATAAAAAAACCTCCGAAAAAGGTACTATTCAAAAATAGTCTCTTATTTGAACACACTATATTTTGAAAAAGAGAATCGATAACAAAAAGTTGTCAATTTTGAGCAATGGTATAGATTATGTTTGTCATAAACCTGAACAATTCGCTTTTTTATTATTGGTCATAAATAATTGAAAAATTAACTAAATAAACTAACAATTTTTGAGAGTCGATCTAAATATGTTGAACATATCGTCGTTGTAGAACGAAAAGTCACCAAATACATTTTTATGAAAAACTTAAATTTCGTGTTTGTTGATTAATATTATAAAAAGTAATTGATGCATTTTTAAAGTTGAATAATCAATTGTTAGATTTACATTTTCTTAACATTTGGTAAAAAAATTGAGATCACCAATTAACAATTGACAGATATATAAAGATTTTTGTAAATGAATATTTGGCATTTTGAAAATGTATTTGGTGACTTTTCGTTCTACAACGACGATATTTAGATCAAGGCCAGATATTTCGATGTCAATTTTCTCTAAAACATTAAGTAATAACGAAAAACAGAATAAGCTGTCAAAATTAGTTACCACAAATTATATAGATATGAATTATATGAAACCTATTAACGAAACGAAACCTATTAACGAATTATCATGGCTTTAGCATCCCTTAATTTTTCTCAGTGTATTTCTTATAAAACTATATAAAAACTTATGTATTTTTTTTAACTCATATATTTTTCTTTATTTTTTCTTTCAGATATGCAACAGCATCAAAACAATAACAGAAATAATCTCTCCACACCCTGTTCCAGTACATCTTAAATTATACAAAACGAACAACAATATCGCCCTTAAAATACTATTGGATTCTATCTAAAACTCAGCATAGCACAAGAACAACAAGAAAATAAAGCACATAAAATATAAAAGAAATTCGATAAAAAATATTTTTAATATACGCGCCCAATCTTTTGTTTGTTTGTCACCCTGCGAACACTTATAAAGTAAACGTCGTATTGTAAAGAACCTCGGAAGTATTTGAATTTGAATAACGGGCTCTGAAAATCAAGTAATAAATTGTGAATTATAAAATAATAAATAATATATTATTGAATTGTAAACAAAAACACAAATCACAAATAACAAATAAAAATATATAATGCATTTATACAAGAAAACAATATTGATTTAAGTGTGCGTATTAAATGCAATCTATAGAATAGAAAAAATTGTGATATATACGAAAAGTGCTCAAAAATGTTGCTGGATTTTAGTGCACAGTGCAGCCTTAAGAGGCGTGGTAGTTGTCAATTACGATTATTATTTGCATTATGGATTTTAAGCACGGTACTAAATTGTTATGCATGTAAGTATTATTGAAATTAATTTATATAGTCAAATTCCAAAAATTAATTATAGAGAGAGACCAGTTTGATAAGGGAAAATCTTTTATTTTAATACAATAAATTTTTACGGAATTTTTATTTGAAATTGGTTGCATAAACTTTTCCAAAATATACTTCGAATTTTTGAAAAAGTAAAATTTTTACTAAAAATTAATTTTTATTAACAATTAATTAAAATTAAACATTAAATTTAATTTATCAATGAAAAAAAAAATTTTAACAAAAAATTCAATTTTTCACTAAAAATTCAAAAAAACTAAGTTTCAATTAAAATCTGAATTTTCATTAAAAATTTAATTTTCAAAATTAATTAAATTTTTCACAAAATTTCCATTTTCAATATTTCACTAATCAATATTTCACTAATAATTCAATTTTCACTAAAAATTCAATTAAAATTTCATTTAATCAAATAAAATTCAATTAAAATTCAAATTTTCTCTAAAAATTCCATTTTCACTATAAATTCAAATTTTCACTAAAAATTCAAATTTTTACGAAAAATTCAAATTTTCACAAAAAAAAAATTTACTAAAAATTAAAAATTTCACAAAAAAAATAATGTTCACTAAAAATTAAAATTTTCACTAAAAATTCAATTAAAATTTGATTTAATCAAATAAAATTCAATTAAAATTCAAATTTTCTCTAAAAATTCCATTTTCACTATAAATTAAATTTTCACTAAAAATTCAAATTTTTACGAAAAATTCAAATTTTTCCAAAAAAATAATTTCACTAAAAATTAAAATTTTCACTAAAAAATAAAAATAAAAATTTTTCACTAAAAATTAATTTTCACTAAAATTCAATTAAATCTTAAATTGCAATTAATCAATTAAATTTCAATTAAAATTCAATTTTTTTACTAAAAATTTAATTTTTCATTAATAATTCAATTTTCACTAAAAATTCAAATTTTCGCTTTAAATTCAATTAAAATTCAAATTTTCACTAAAAATTCATTTTTTCACAAGGAATTCATTTCACAAGGAATTCATTTTTCATTAAAGAAAGAAGAAAAGAACGGAAAAAAGAAGAGGAAAAGAAGGGGAAATAGAAGATAAAAAGGGAAAGAAGTGATAGAGGGGAAGAAAGGAGAAAAGGAAAAGAAGGGAAAGGAGGGAAAGGAGGGAAAGAATGGAAAGAAAAGAAAGAAGGGAAAGAATGGAAAGAAGAGAAAGAAGTGAAAGAAGGGAAAGAAGGGAAAGAAGGGAAAGAAGGGAAAGAAGGGAAAGAAGGGAAAGAAGGGAAAGAAGGGAAAGAAGAGAAATAAGTTAAAGTAGGAAAAGAAGGGTAAGAAGGAAAAATGGGAAAGAAGGGAAAGAAGGGAAAGAAGGGAAAGAAGGGAAAGAAGGGAAAGAAGGGAAAGAAGGGAAAGAAGGGAAAGAAGGGAAAGAAGGGAAAGAAGGGAAAGAAGGGAAAGAAGGGAAAAAAGCGAAAGAAGGGAAAGAAGGGAAAGAAGCGAAAGAAGCGAAAGAACGGAAAGAAGAGAAAGAAGGGAAAGAAGGGAATGAAGGGAGATAAGGAAAGGAAGAAAAAGAAGGGATATAAGGGAAAGATGGGAAAGATGGGAAAGAAGGGAAAGATGGAAATGATGGGAAAGAAGAAAAATAAGGGGAAGAAGAGAAAGAAGGAAATGAAAAAAATAGGGAAAGGAGGGAAAAACGCCAAACAAAAAAAAAAGGAAAGAAAAAAGAGCGATAGAGTGCAAAGAAAGAAAAAAGGCAAGGAATAAACAGAGAATGGAAAGAAAGGAAAGATGGAAATGAAGGAAAAGAAGGGAAAGGAGGGCAAAAGGCAAAAGAAAAGAATGAAAAGAAGGAAAAAAAGAGCGATAGAATGCAAAGAAAGGAATTAAGGTAAGGAATAAATATTTTGTGAATTATTTTCTTCCGAACAAAATTTTTTGAATGCATTTTTATTTCAGTATTAATTTCAGTATTAATTTCTGTAATCAGTATTAAGAGTGATTGTTTTTGTCTGTCAATGAATGCAAAATTAAAATTGTGCAAAAATTCATAAAATAAAATTGCGTTGAAAACCTTTATCAAAGTTAACTATATTATACTTAAAAAAGGATTTAAATAATTTTGTTTTTAATAAATAAAAAAAACCAGCGATTTATAGTAAATTTTACAAATTTTAGAAATATTTTATTGAAAAAAAATCAGAAAGTAATATTCAGAGTACCATTTTTAAAGATTAATTCAAAAGCAAACTCTTTCCAATTATATACTGAATAAAAAAACAAGTTGATTTTATTCTAACGTATTCTAAACATTTATAATAAAATTTGTTAACCGCAAAAATAACATATATTATTTAAATATTGCGCACGTATATGGTTGATTTCAAGGAATTTCATAGTTTCTCGTTATTGCTATAGTGAATTTTATACGAATAGATAAGCTTCACTGTGTTAAAGCTACGAATAATACATAGAAACAAATCGCGTACGTTATTGTGTCAACAATAAAATTGTTTCAAAAGCTGTTGTAATCAAAAAAATATCAAAACAAATAAATAATTGGCGCGGCACTTAAAGAAACAATTGATTCGAATTGATCGGAGGAAATATTAAGGGGTACGAAATAATTATTTTTAACTTTTAAACTACTAGAGTGATTTTAATTATTTAAACAATCACAGATAACTGAGATATTTAAGTTTTCTTTTCTAATATATTTTTGTTTACACTCAGAAAAATATACTAAATATATTATTTCAATATATTTCGCTTTTAATTTTATTCATTTGGATATATTATTCTTTTAATCGGTGTTTACCATGGATTAGTACAATATATAAATTAGTAAAATTATATTTGTGTATACTTTAGATTTTACATTTTATTGTTAATTTTTTTTTTTTTTTTTTTTTTTTTTTTTATATTTTTTTTTGTAAAAAAACTTTTATTTTACGTAATTTGCACTCAAATGTGTCACATTTCGGTTTATTTAACGCACATCTACTGCTTTGCATTTCAATTCAATTTCTACATTGCAACATCTTGAAAACATTGACAGCCAAACCAAAATGCAACGCGTTGCATTCAATGCCGCCCACCATGCAGTATGTGCTGCCACCTTTTCGCGGTTCTCAGTCCATCAGCCTATACGGTGTGAAGTTATGTGCATAATAAAATGCAAATCATTTGCATTATTTCATTATTTTATTGCAATTCGTTTATTTTCATTTGGCTGATTTCAACATAGTCAATAATTTATTATTGTTATAATTCCATTTTGGAGGCTAAAAACGTGCGCTGGATTTTGTATTGTTTTTATTTTTTATATTTTTAACATTTCTAACATTTACATTGCTTTTAAATAGCATTGTCTATATTTGTTCTTATTAATCATAGTTAAGTCATGTAGAAAATTCGTTGACTGATTGCTGTCAAAATTGTAAACAATGTGGTTGACATGGCAGCGTTGCCATATATAAAAGTTTATGGAAATAATGCGAGAAAGTCATTTAAATTTCAGTTATGTTTTTTTTTATATTTTTAATTGAAACTGAATTTTTGGTGAGAAATAGAATTATTAGAAAATTTGAATTTAGAATAAAATTTTGAATTTTTAGTGAAAATTTTAATTTTTAGTGAAAATTTTAATTTTTAGTGAAAATTTGAATTTTTAGTGACAAATTTGAATTTTTAGTGAAAATTTGAATTTTTAGTGAAAATTTGAATTTTTAGTGACAAAATAGAATTGAAAAATAGAATTGTTAGCGAAAAATTGAATTTTAAGTGAAAAATTGAATTTTAAGTGTAACATTTTTTAGTGAAAAAATTAATTATTTTTTAATTAATTTCTAATGAAAAATTTTATTTTAAGCGAAAATTTAATTTTTCATAAAAAAAATTAACATATTGAAAAAATATTAAATCGCTATTAAAAAATTCAATTTGTATCAAAAAAAAAACATATTTTCACATCTCAAAATATTCCTTATTTTCTAATTTTCCAACTTAATACCCTGACTTTCCCATAATAAATGTAAATTCTCGATATCAAAACACTTTATTCATCTTCAAACGAAAAACCAATGATCTCGATTATTTCCCATAAATAATATCTAAATGCAGTGCTTGAAAAGTGTCTGCACAACTATTAAATTGATTATTTTGAGCGCCAAGTATGTAATAATAATTAAAATCATTCAGCACTAAGTGATCTCAGTGATCAGTAGCCGCGATCAGTGTTCTTCGTTCGACTGGAGACGAGCGAGAAAGAGTGCGAGATCATTTAAAACGACAATTCCGAAGAATCTTGGCGCTGCTTTAACTACGCCATTTAATTGTCGTAGTGGAGAAGCAAAGCAGCACTTGAGAGATCTATGACAATGGAGCTCAAGGGTCCAACTAACGGCGATGCCGACCAATGCCTTTTATGGCTGTTGTTATGGCAGCTGTTTTATTTGTTTTTTTTTTTTTTATTGGAGATGACACAATCTGTGATATTTTACATTTAATCAGTGCATGGTCTACGTTTCAATGCAAAACAATATTCTTTTTTTTGTGTTTTACTAACTTTTAAAGAGGCTACTGCAGTTTGAAGCACTCAATACTTTAAATAATATTATTAGGTTGTACACGAGGCAAATTTTCTGGGGCAGGTTATCAAATTTTGTAGAATTACATACATAGATTCACGGCATATTTGGGGACGCCAGAAAATAGACAGCATTTGATAAAAGCTACCTTGAAAAATTACCTTGAACCTGATCAAAATTGGCTCTGGACTAGGCTTAAATTTGAAATTAAAAAAACGTTACAACGAGCTTTTGTCTGAAAGCACAACGAACTTATTTAGCTCATAAAATGCAGTCGTTTTTTTTTAGAGGTTCTGATATTATTAGGTTGGTTTTAATTTATCGCTGTACAAGATTAGGCTGCAGTGAGCGTCATTTTTAGTATAAATAAAAATAAAAACATTATAATCTGGAGAACTGTATACACATATCCGGTAGATATTTCGACAGACTCATAACAAAATAAAGGCTATACAACAAAAAAGCACATATAACAGATTCTAATAAAGTATAGTGAACATTTTTATTTTTAGTGATATTTTAAATTTTGAGTGAAAATTTTTTATGAAATGAATTTTTATGAAAAATTGATTTTTAAGTGAAAATTTGAATTTTGAATGAAAAATCAATTATGAGTTAAAAATTAAATTTTTAATGAAAAATTTAATTTTTAATGAAAAATGAATTTTTAGTGAACAATTTAAAATTAAATGTTTAGTGAAAATTTAAATTTTTTAGTGAAAATTTGAATTTTTAGTGAAAATTTGAATTTTTAGTGAAAATTTAAATTTTTAGTGAAAATTTAAATTTTTAGTGAAAATTTAAATTTTAAGTGAAAATTTGAATTTTGAGTGAAAAATTGTATTTTTAGTGAAAAATTGAGTATTTTGTGAAAATTTTAATTTTGAGTGAAAATTTGAATTTTGCGTGAAAATTTGAATTTTTAGTGAAAAATTCAGTATTTTGTGAAAATTTGAATTTTGAGTGAAAATTTGAATTTTTAGTGAAAATTTGAATTTTTAGTGAAAATTTGAATTTTTAGTGAAAATTTGAATTTTTAGTGAAAATTTGAATTTTTAGTGAAAAATTGAGTATATTGTGAAAATTTGAATTTTAGTGAAAATTTTATTTTTAATGAAAAAAAATATTTTGAATGCAAAATTGAATTTTTTGTGAATAATTTAATTTTTAGTGAAGATTTAAGGAGAAAATTATTTTTTTAATGAACATTTTTAATGAAAAAAAATTAAAGAACGATACTTACCAAATTTAATTTCATTTTAAATCCAATTATCATAGAAAAAAATGAATTTTTATGCCAACATCTGAAAATGACCCAATTAAAAAACCAAATGCACAATAATAATAGTATTAGAAGCCATTCAACAAAATTAACCACAATTCACATGATTCACCAAACTGAAATCTTAAACGTCTCGAGAATGAGGCAAGTGTTGGTCTCAAGCGATCATTAGACGAAATATGTGCCGATGATTCAGATACCAGTTTCAATGGCGCAACTATTTTTAACAAGAAAAAAAAATAAATTTTAATTTTATATATTTTTAATCATGAATTCAAATTGCAATTTACAGTACCACGACCCGCGCCAAATGGCGATTTTCGACGCAATTTCGCTACGATATATGGTGCGCCCCTTATTTCGCCACTCTCAGAGGAGGTAACACTTGAAGCAAATACGAATTATACGTTGCGCTGCGAGGCAAACGAGTTGATCGTATGGAAGCCACCACGTGAGGATATGACGTACGAAGTAAAACCATTTCAAACACCGGATCCACAGCGTCCCTTTGGTAGCGAACTAACGCTAACCGATGTCAATGTCAACAATGTTGGCAATTATTATTGCATCAAGAAGTCCAGTCTAGCTGACGCCAGCGAAGATTTGGAGGGCGAAGACTATGAGAGTCTGGTTAATGATAATGTGGCCTCATCCATCTACATCTATGTTAATGGTAGAAATTGTAATTATAGTATTTAAGAAAGCTTTTTAAAATATATATATCATTTCAGATCAAGAGAACCTGCTGGTGCCCATCGACATGCCTATCGCGAATGTAATGCAATACGAGGATGTCACGATACCGTGCAAACCGACGATACCAAGTTTAGAGGTGCTGCTGACTGCGCCGAATGGTGAAGTAAGTGCTTAAAAGCTTTTACAGCTTTCACTACCTCATGCTCCCTCTGTCTCTCTCACTCTCTCTTACTACTTTAAAGCACTTTTTACATAGACACGTCACACTGCACACACACACACATTTGATTCTCTGTGTAAAATTGTAGTAATTTAGTATATCTTTATTACATATTGTACTTTTTTACCGTTGCTAAACATTTTAACCACACTTTTTAGGATAGCAACGAATCGCAAATTATCTTGAACTCACGCAATTCCACACAATCGCAAGCGGTAACTTCCACCAACAACATTTACGAGTCCATGCATTTTAGTCCCAAGCTCGGCTTCACTTTACACAGAGTGAATAAAATTACCGATCTGACCTGTGTTGTGCGCAACGGTCAGATGAACTCTTCCGATATGTTTTTGATAACCTTGCAACGTATGTTGGGATTTTTTTACTGTTTTTCATTTTAAATTTTGTTTTAAGTTATAATAGTTGTAGACATGAGCTAACATAGTGTATTTATTAACTATTATTACATAAATTAACAAATATTTTATACAAACCTATTGTAGACTTTACCAAAAAAAACTACTTACGAAGTATACAGAAAAAGAGTTATTTAAATGGATGAAAATATGCTCAAACAACTATCGACCTAGTAATATTAATTAACCAATTCATATATTTCATGAATTATGTATAAATACTCAAAATTTATTATAAATACTATGCATTCTTCATAAATACTATGAATTCTTTATAAATACTATGAATACTTTATAAATTTCATGAATTCTTTATAAATTCCATGAAGACTTCATTCTAGCATTACTTCATAAACACTATAAAATATTCATACTCGAAAATGTTCATATATACTATGAATTCTTCATAAAAACCATGAAGACTTCATAAATAAATTTTCAAAAATCATTAGGAATACTATGAAAATACTATGAATTTGTCATAAATACTATGAATTCATCAAAAATACAATAAATTGTTCATAAATAATTATTATTCATAATTATGAATTCCAATAATTGTATGTATTGTACACAAATACTTTGAATTCTTCATAAATACAATGAGTTCTTCATAAATATTATGAATTCTTGATATATACTCTACATTCTTCATGAAAAGTACGAATTCTCTATGAATTCTTCAATAATACTATGAATTCCTTATAAGTACTAAAAATTCATCATCAATTCTTCTTTATAAATACTATGAATTCTTCATAAATACTACGAATTTGTCATAAATACTATGAATTCTTAATAAATACTAAGAATTCGTCATAAATACAATAAATTATTCATTTATACTCGGAATTCTTCAAAAATACAATAAATTATTCAAAAATAATATAAAGTATTCAGAAATACAATGAGTTCTTCATAAATATTATGAATTCTTTATAAATAGTATAAATTCTACACAATTCTTCATAAATACAATGAGTTCTTCATAGATACTTTCAATTCGTCAAATATACTATAAATTCTTTATGGAAACTATGAATTATTCATATCGTCATTATCATGCCAAAGGGGCGAATGTGTAATTTTTGACGTTTTTGCGTTTTTTTTTACATTTTTTTAATGTAGTTTTTCCTCAAGTATGCTGTATCAAAATTGTGTATGGTTTTGTTGGATATTTCTAGCCACAAAAAACAAAACCAAAAGGGCGAATTTGAAAAATTTAAAATCTAGTCATGCCAAAAAGGCGAATCTTTTGCCTTAACTTTTTACTGGTACAAGATAAAATAGTAGTGTAAAGGCATGAATTGTTTATTTTTAATGCACCTATTGATTGGCATCATTATTTAATCATTATTTTTCATTATTTTCCAAGCATTTTTCATGCAAATAACAAACATTCGTGCTTTAAAAACGAACAATTATTGAATTTACAACACGATTTGATCTTGTACCCATGAAAAGTTATGGCAAAAAACAAAACTATTTGCGTTTTGGTCCGGATATAGCCACACAAAATCCATATATATAATTGTGAAAGATCTTCAAATCAATAGATATTTTATATACATTATGCTAATTGATGAATAAAGCCAAATAACAAATAAAATTAAAAAAATATATTTTTTACTAATTTTTAAAGCAATTCAAACTTTTTAATTTGATTTCCAATATTATTAAAAATGATCAATCGTCCCTTTGGCATGTCAGTGACAATATGAATTTCTAACACAGAAAAAATAGTCAACGTAAATATAGCAACCGATATTAATTGCATTCATTAATCAATCCACCAATTAAATTCACTAATTTAATGAAAACATTTGCTATTCTTCATTATGTAAGCAATTGCCTTCGCTAATATGAATATTTGTACGTCAATGCAGCAAATAATTTAGTCAGCGCAGTTTTAGCAAATATAATTTGCTGCATAATAAATTTGCTGCATTGACGTACAAATATTCATATTAGCAAACGGAATTGCTGATTTAACGAAGAATAGCAAACGTTTTCATCAAATTAGTGAATTTCATTGCTATATTGATTAATGAACGCAATTAATATTGGTTGCTATATTTACGTCGATTATTTTTTCTGTGCATAAGTACTATGTAGTATTCATAAATATAATGAAATTCTTAAATACTATCAATTTTTAAAAATAATTTGAATACTTCATATGTTCTAGGCAAATGTAACTATTTCTGATCAGTGCAAAGTATTTAATTTGATTTTCCTTTTCAAATTTTTGAATTTACATTAAATGCAGTATGCTTTTTTCTTCTGTGTACTAAGTAATGTATCTGTATAAAAGTTATATAATTTTAAAGTATAAATTTACAATTATAGTTGCCTGCACTGTAAATACAAATAATTTTAATGTATTTATAGTAGGTATTAATAGTAGATATTTATAGTATTAGAAGGTACTTTTCGTGTACTGATTTACATAGGTCTTTAACTAGTATAAATTGTTCGGGAAATGATCATTGATATTTTTCTGTTTATCATAACCCGACCAATTACGTGAACCAAATGATCTGGCCATGACCATGTCTACCATAATAAGGTAAATTTCTACTAGTGTTAAAAACTATTTTTGGTATTCCGCATTTGAAACCTGCCCCGTCGTAATTCTCGAGTAAATATGGGCTCAACTGATACAAAAAGTTAACATTTTTCAAATTTGTATTAATTAAAGTCTAGAATAGAAAAAAATATTATTTCTCGAGAATTTATTTTCAAAAATTAACAAAAAAGTTCCAGATTTTCAGTTTGGACATTTCAGCAACAAAATGTTCTTCATATTTAAGAGCCCCTATAAGACACAACGTTGGATTCGTGCTCTATTCTACCATTGTTCCTTCTACTTTTTCGCACTTTTCTGCTTTATAATGCATTTCATTTTTTTATATAGTTTTCACAAAAAAAACCTTTTTGCTACTATCAAAGTAAAACAAAAACACACACCCACACTGTACACCAATCACACACAAAGTTTTCACACATCCCCCTCCCATATACTTAATATAACCACCATGTGCTACTTCCCCAACAGACCTATTCGAGTGAGTCCACCGGACGTTACGATCCACGACGTGGGTTCGTCATTGAGATACATGGTGTCACCGACAGCGGACTGTACGCTTGCCGCCCAAAGATACCCTCGTTGGTCAACGAGGAGGAAGAGACCAGCATCGATCTCGAATTCCTTGGTAACAATAATATTGATCGTGAGTTTTGCACCCCACATTTGTGATGTTCTATTAATATTTTTTGTACTATCTACAAAAAAAAACTACTAAAACTTGAAAAAAAAAACAATTTCTCAACCAAAATATTTTCTTCTCGCACGTTTAAAAGGAACAAACAACAGAAAAGTAGTAGAAAAATATAAATATGTTTTTGTGGTTTCAACAAATTGACTGTGGATAAAATTAAAATAAAAAAAATATGACTGTTGGTTATGGTTCTTCTCTATTTCTTTTTCTCTTCTCTTTCTCGCTTACTCGCCCTCTTTTCTTTGGTGTTGCGCGCTCTGTTTTGTGTCATTTGAAATACAAATAATACATAATACATGCATTTCTGTTAAATTAACAAAACTAATTTGTCAAAAAACAAAAAAAAACATTTAAACGACAACAACAACAGCAGCAGCAAAATCTACAAATATGGTGATGGTTACAACTACAGCAATAACAACAGCAAATATCATGAAGTTGACAACGAATTTTGATAAAAGTATCGTAACTAATACTGACAATGTTACTAATCGCATTGTTGATTTAACAAATCGTAGTAAAATGGTGCCAAATCGTATAAACATCGATGATGAAAATTATATTAACTATAATAATAGTGATAATAATGATGATGATAATGTTGATGATAACGATGTTGAGTGGTTAGATGATGCTGAGTTGTTCACCAAAGCAACGGCGCCATCTTTTGTTAGTTTTTATGCTTCAAATGGTGTTGGTGCTTCGCACTCATTGGCCAAACGTGCCGTTGAGATGACGACGATGTCAACGCACCGGTCGGTCAAGCATAGTATGCGTGGCAATTCGCGGTGTAAGTCTGGATTAACCCATTGTGACTGTTCTTTTTTTCGTTTTGGTTATTAATTAATTGTTTGTGTTTGGTATTGGTTACTTTGTTTTATTATAGCATTTTCTCTGATTTTGGTGTTTTTGTGTTTTATGTCTGCATTTTGTTGCATTTTGTTTTTCGATTTATTATTTTTAAATATGAAAAACTTAAAAGCTTTGCATGCATTTAAAGCTTTTATATGTATTTATTTTTTTATAATTATTTAAATGTTTTATATTACGCTTTAACAAAAGAGCTTTTAATTCATACATTTTTTAATATTTTGTAAATAATTTGTAGTTGCAAAAGCTTTTAATTTAATATAATATTTTGAAACACAGTTAATTTTAATAGTTTAATAGTTTAAATTGTATAGTTTATTTAGTAAATATGTATTTTTTAAAAAATCTATTTGTAATTTTGTAAACGTTATATTTTTATTGTATGTTAATTGTTTTTTGTTACAAGCATTTTTTTGTTATCCCAATGTAATGCTTCATTTGTTATACAAAATGCCTGTGTAAATGCACAAAAGACCAGCGTCATATTAACTTTTTTCAATTTACCCACCCCCAAAACAGCGCGTACCTCGCGTGTTGAAAAACCTACAGTTTCCTCCGATTCCAACGGACACTCCTATGAGGGCAAAAGTTTTGTACTCAAATGTTTGGTTAAGGTTGAGCACGATGTAAGCTACTCGACGACTTGGATTTTACCGCCCGGTATCGATGAGGTAAGTGAACTACTTAGGAACTACTCCTTGTAATATAATTTAAATTTTCTTCTTCTAATCTCGCTAGTCTCGCTTGGTACGTAACAGTTCCCAAACACATAACACTACGGCAACGCATGAATTTGGAATAGGCACCCTGACCGTGCATAATGCCAAGAAATCGGATTCCGGAATTTATAAGTGCTTAGTCACTGATCATTCCAAAAATACGGCACATAATTCATATTTAATGACGGTCTTAAGTAAGTTCTAGAGTTCTAGAATTCTACTTTGAATTCTACAATTATTCCCTTCCCATCCACAGATGAAAACGAAAGCTATATCAACATCAGCGAACCCAACAATTACTATGACATACGTGTCAAAGCCGGCAAAATGATACAAATCAACGTCAGATATCGCGGCTATCCACATCCCTCGTTGCATTGGTTCCGGCCCGATGGCACCGAAATACAACACAGTCCCAAGTACCAGATCAACGAAACCGAGACCTCGATCACGCTCAAAATCGTCAATCCACAGATGACAGACAGTGGCACGTATACTATACGCGCCGAAAATGGTATCGTTCAGAAGGAGTTGCCATTCAATGTCAGCATCAGTGATGTACCTATTGTAGAGGTGAGTGATGTGTATGTGCAGGCCGGTGAAGAGGCACATGTCGTATGTAAAGTACTTTCGAACCCAACGGCTGTGGTCTCCTGGCTCTTCCGACCTTGCAGTATACATCCGAGATGGCCTTCGTGTGATTCGAAACTGGAACAAAGCTTTAATGTGAGTATGCTTGATTTGGATATTATATAAACTTTCTCATAATATTCTAACTTTCTCATAGTCTAACCGTTCGGCGCGTCCCGGTG
Source organism: Dryomyza anilis (assembly GCA_951804985.1). Taxonomy (NCBI): domain Eukaryota; kingdom Metazoa; phylum Arthropoda; class Insecta; order Diptera; family Dryomyzidae; genus Dryomyza; species Dryomyza anilis. Next base: position 2,766,819 of record OX638131.1, on the reverse strand, counting down.
AGAGCAATATCGAGTATATACACGATATGTACTTTACACCAACAACCCCCGGTATAATGCACTGCGTTGCCATGAACAAAATTGACAAAGCTTTTGGCAAGGGTCACGTTCTAATCGGCGATATACCAACCAATATGACCATCTCGGGCATCGATGAGAAACAAAAGATTGCGCGTGGAGATGATTTGGTCATAACCTGTACGGCGCTAGCCTATTTCTATGCTGAAGATCTTGAGTGGTTCCGCGATGGCGAAATGATGAGTAATACCGCGGCAGTGAAGATCAGCAAAACGCATACCGAGTACTCGTACAAAAAGCATTTGCATTTCAAGAGCATACAAGATGCTGATCGGGGCACTTATGAGTGTCGTGCCAAGGATGCTACTAATATGGATCTTTCGGAGAGCAAATATATTAATATCTATGTGCACGGTAGGTACCCTTTACGTTCATATTGTTCTCTAAATAAACAAGTTTAACTTACAGAACCTGCGGCACCTAAGATGAGCTACACCAATTTGGATGGCTCCAAAATGAATCGCAAACTAGGTGACTCGCTCGAGCTGGAGTGCACTTCGGAAGCCATACCACAGGCAAATGTTACATGGTACAAGGACGATAACTATATTAATGCCAACGAAAATATTATTATCGAAGAGGACGGCAGCAAACTGTTGATTCCGTTTATGAAGCCCGAGGATGAGGGCATTTACCGTTGCGTCGCCAGAAATCGACTGGGCGTAGTCGAGTCCAGTGTGGCTGTCAAAATAACCAGTAAGTTTTAAAGCTCTTTTATCATCTAGCTCTACTAAAACGATATTCTTCAACCACAATATTAGACTTACCCGGTTTGGCATTAGGCTGGATAATGGCCATAGTGTTCTTCTTCATCTTTCTGATTGTGCTCGTCATTTATCTGGGCATGCGGGTCTATCGTGAGCGCAAGCAACTGCGTGAGCTACGCGCTGCGGGCTTGGCCAACTTCGAAGAGGGCGCTGTGGAGCATATCAATCCCGCATTGACGCTGGACGAGCAGGCCGATCTGCTGCCGTACGATCGTCGTTTTGAGTTTCCGCGTCACAAACTGAAGCTGGGCAAGCAATTGGGTGCGGGCGCTTTTGGCGTAGTACTCAAAGCACATGCGGAGGGCATTAAACTGGACGAGAAAGAATCGGTGGTGGCGGTTAAGATGGTTAAACGCACGGCGGATAATGAGGTCATGAAGGCATTGGTGTCGGAGCTAAAGATAATGGTGCATTTGGGACAACATTTGAATGTGGTTAATTTGCTGGGTGCCGTTACCGAGAATATCACAAAACGTAAAGTGATTTTTTTCACTCTTCTTAACAGACTCTTATATTTTAACTCTTGATCTATAGGTGAAGTAATGGTGATCGTTGAATATTGTCGCTATGGCAATGTGCAAAACTTTTTGCTACGCAATCGAAAACGTTTTATCAATCAAATCCATCCGGATACGGATAAAATTGATCCGACTATTGTAACGCAGCGTTTTTCGGATAACTTTGAAATAAATCGGTATGTTGGATTCTTTGTTTGATAAGTTTATGCATCTAATATATGTTTTTATATAGAAAAAAAATGTTAATTTAAGTTTAAAATGCTTTTTACTAATCTAGCGGAACTAAAGCTTCTGATAATAACAGAATTTTGTTGCATGGTAATGCCATAATATCCAATTTATCTTTAACATTTTTATAAAATACAAAAGTCTGACGACAAATTTCGAATATTTGAATAGTGATGAGCAAATGCAAGAACAAGACATGGTAGTTTTGTTCTTGCTCTTACAGGGTCGTTCTTATTCTTGCATCGCCTGATGGAGCGTGTTCTTGCAAAACTGCAAGAACAAGAGTCTTACAAGAACAATACATGGTAGTCATGTTAGTGCTCTTGTTCTTGCAGGGTAGTTCCTTTTCAAGTTCTTGCATTCGAGAATTAATCTTGTTCTTGCAGAATCATTCAACGTCTTGCATCGGAATGCCGATGTTCTTCTTGAAAAAACTGCTAGAATCTTGATTTTGTGCTCATTACTAATTCTGACCTTTTCTTTTTATTTTATTTTTCATTAGAACTTTTATTTTTATGTTATTTCTTATTAATTTTACGCATTTACTAACCGCATTTATTTTTACTTATTGAATGGTCTCTATGGTCCTCTCTATTTTGTATGTTCTCTCTTCTTTTTCATTGCCAATGTCTGTGTGTGTTAACAATTAACCAATTCTACTACTACCAAAACTACATGGTGATGGCCTATATTGTTATGTATCATGTACGGTAATATTTAAATTTTCCATCCACAACGGTGTTACTCTGGTAATAATATCATGTCTAATGTAATGCTACACATCAGTGATGGTTTGAAATATGTAAATCTGTCATTTTCCAATCATCAATACATCAATCATATGAATAATGTGAACAATCTTTATACGATTAACAATCGCAGAAACTCGGATAATGATCCCAGATCGGGTACACGTGCGGGACGTCCGAATTCGAGTGGCTACTTGAAACAGTCCGATTTGTATGAGGGCCATATGGATAGTTGCGCCACCGAACAGACTATTATGACAACGATACCAGAAGGTTTGTATTAAGCTATATCAATTCTTGATGGTTACTCTTAAAAATTCTATTATACTCTATTCAAAATATTTCCACCACAGGTGAGGACACAATTCTCTCAAATAACTCCGTCCAGCCCGCATGGCGTTCGAACTACAAAACCGACTCTACCGAAGCCATGACGATCACAACTTCGGATCTTGTGAGTTGGGCCTTCCAGGTTTCACGCGGCATGGATTATCTGGCCTCTCGCAAAGTGCTGCATGGCGATCTGGCCGCGCGTAATATACTGCTTTGCGAGGACAATGTCGTCAAGATTTGCGACTTCGGTCTGGCGCGCTCAATGTACAAAAGCGAAAACTACAAGAAACAAGGCGAAGCGCCACTGCCTATCAAGTGGCTAGCGCTGGAATCACTCAGCGACCATGTCTTTAGCACGTATACCGATGTCTGGTCATTCGGCATCGTACTGTGGGAGTTCTTCTCACTGGCCAAGGTACCATATCCGGGCATGGATCCCAATCAGAGCCTGTACAATAAGCTGAATGAGGGATATCGTATGGAGAAACCACCATTTGCTAACGACGATCTGTATGATATTATGCTAGAGTGCTGGAGCAAAAATCCAGAGCGACGTCCGCTTTTCAATACTCTGGGCAAGAAGTTTGCCAAAATTTTGGGAGATGATGTAACAAATGTAGGTTTTAAAATGTTTCACTATTAACGGTATTCTCATTAAGATTTATGTTTTATTTACTTGAAACAGCACTATTTGGAATTAAATAATACCTATTTGAATGCCAATGATGAGTATTTCAAGCGCACTGAAACCGATTATCTGGCTTTAATGGGCTCACCGGATGAAATGGCACCGCCACCGCCACGTTATGTCAATGGACATATATTGCCGGAAATCCGTAAGTTTATAAACGACTTGCACTAAATGCATCTTTCTCATTATTATTTCTCATTGTAAAATCCACTTTGGCACATAATTAACTACGGCACCTCAACTCTAACTCTTTCCCCATTTTGCCCATCTCTCTGTCTCTTTCACATCACGAGCAGGCATCGAACATTCATCCGATGACTACTTACAAATGAGCACCAAATCAGGTACTGCCATTTTCTCACCAACACGTCCGAAAGATTTCGATCCTTCAAACGATAACGTTAACTCAACCACAACCACATCTTTCACCTTCCCAGAAACATCCGTCCAGCAGCAGCAACACTCACCGACTCTGGCGAACAACTTCGACAGTCCGACAAAGAGCAAGTCGCTCAACAAGGAGTGCATTGCACCGGAGGAGATACCGATGCTACATAAAACACACTGCTCCGATTCCGATGGCGAACAGAGTCCCGAACAGAGTCGAAAGTTCAGATCATCGGATTCGCCGCCATTGACACGACCCGCACCTACGCCTTCGCCGCGACAACATGTTGCGGAAACAAAACTCACGGACGAAATTGAGAATTACGTGAATGTGAAATCGCCGCAAAAGAGTTTCAACAATAACAACAATGGCGCCCGCTCCTCGCCGGACGCCTTCTCCAATCCAAGTTATCAAATGCTGAAGACTGTTAACGAGGGCGCCAAATAGGAGGGCACTATTTAAAGTACTTTAGGTCAATATTGTATAACGTAATAACAAATAATTTTTAAGTGCACGCCACATAGTGGCCCAAATTAATGTTTAGACTATGTGTATTTATAGCCAACCGGGAAATAATATTAAGTGGCACTAATTCTGCCACAATTACACGAAACCAACCGTACGTTTTAACAAGGCGTATTCATAGAAAGGGTTAAATTAACACCTAATGAAACCCTTTATTGAGAATTTTCAGTGTAATCCTATTCTTTGTCAGGTCTAAAGGTATGTAAGGGGTATTACTCCCAAAGCCATGTTAAAGTTGCCGATTGGTTTCATAAAAAAGTGACAGAACTAGAACCGATTATTCTAATTTCCCCCTTGGGTAATTTTAGGTCTCTTAAGTGCTTCAGACTCATTCAGTGCCACATTTTAAGCCTCATATACAAAACAAACATATACTCGTTAAGTTTCGAAAAGCTCGCATATACGAAAAGCTTTAAGCACCGCCGTCGGTTCTGCAAAATGTTTATTATATAATTAACGAAATTCTGAAAATTAATTTAATACATTTTTAATTTGCATTTACAAAATAAATCATTATCATTCTTTGTAGAAATTTATTCTAATTAGCACTAAGTTTTAAACCATTTAGTATTTTGCCAACTCTTTGCTGTGCAATTTAATGTAAAATTATTTCTTGTTATAAACAATTTTTAATATTGCGCAGTATATTAGCAAATATATAGGTATTTATATATTTAGTGTATGCAAATAATAAAAAAAATCTATGTATAAATATTTAAAAATCTTTTATATTTTAAGAATGTATAACAAATAAATATTTTATTAATATTACTCGTAAATATAACTTGAAGTTTTATTTATTTCAATAGTTTGATGGGGATATATAAGGGATTTCGTAAAAAAAATTCTAAATTGGCAGAAAGTGATGAAAAACGAATAATTGTTGGCCAACCAAAAATCGAAAACCAACCTGGCTTTTAGATTTTAAATTTAAAGTTCCAACTTAGAATGATCCATATTAAATTTTTTACTGAATGGAGAAAATTTGAATATAAAGGGTTTTTCAATAAGAGCGCTACAAATGTTTTTTCAAGGGTCGAGTCGAAATTATTAAAATTTACTATCGAAATTCGATTTCGTATATCTTTCCATCATGAAATGGTAAACCTTACTGAAGAGAAATGTCAAAAGAGCGGCAAGAAATATGGCGTCGTTTGCTGTCCCTGTCGCTCTACTTTTGTAGAGTCCCTGTTAAAAAACCCTTTATATCTAAATTTTTGATAATTTTAATTAACAATTTCGAATATCGAAAAGTGCTCGATAAATGCTTAAAATATTGAAAATGCGTTGTTAGAGATAAGTTTAAGATGCACTGTAGTTTGCTCATCTAAGCGACTTGTCACACTCAAGTTTTGCTCTTTTGACAGCTAAATCGTGTTGTCAAAAACAGCTGTTCTACAAAGCATGATTCTCTATTCGGCTGCGCGGCAGAGCAAAATTTTCATTTGTGAAAAATAATTTGTTTAGAACTTTTTCTTGAATATATATAAAAAATATACAAATTTTTAGAATCATTTAAGATAACGCAAAACCACAAAAAACGCAAATAAAAGACTCCAAGTTCATATCAATAAAATGGCACACGCCACACCACAAGTAAGACGTCGCTCGCGCGGACACGAAAATGTGACGCAATAGTCGCAGGAATTAAATTTATAAAAAAAAATCATTTAATATAGGGACCCAAACTGTTGAATGGCTTCAAACGATTGACACGCTTCGACAAAGGGCTGGGCGCTCAGTTGCCGGACGCCTACAAGAAATTTTGGCGCGAATGGAAGCTAACGCGTCCGGCGGCTGTGCACTACATACCAAAGGATGGCAATTGGGAGCGCGACGAGGTTACGGGACAAATTAAGCCGCTGCAAAATATACCACTGCCGCTGATCGATGTGCCCGAGTCGCATGAAGGAATCTGGGGTGGTGAGGCGGTCATCAAAGGCTTTCAAAAGCGACAGCCACTGAAGCGTCGTGTACCGCATTTCTGGGTGCCGGTGCTGCGGCGTTCGGTGGTGCACAGCAAGGTGCTTAACGAGTACATGTCCATGGTGGTGACGGACAGAACGATCGAGAAGATACACGAATGTCATGGCTTTGATCATTATCTGTTGAAGGTGAGTCTGACAAAAATTAGTAACTACAAAAACAATACTCTCAAGTAACCATAGCTAATTAAATTGTAACGAATATTTTTGTTTACGATTTGACATAATCCGAATATTTTAAAAAGTGAACTTTTAACAATTGTTTATTTAAGTGAAATTCCTTGATTTAATATTTAAATAATCATTAAATCGAAATAATACGATCTTTTATTTATTTTATACCCGAATTCATTATCGAATTTATAGATGTTTTTTTATAATATCAAATGTTGGATATATGTAGGTTAATATATATTTAAATAGATTTGTACAATCAACGAACTATTTTCATTTTTTGAAGAACATATTTACAAAACAATAGAAAAACTAACAGCCAGATATTGTATATCGATAATTGACGAAAGTAGTCACGCACGCCCGTGTGACTGACTTTTTGTATTTTGTAAAGCTCAAAACGTCTGACGTCACACGGTTTGCGCCGACGTAAAGAAATAATTTGTATTTCATAAAACTCAAACGCACGAATATTGTGTCAAATTAGACGGCAGCTTTTTTGGCTCCGTTTTCTAAAATTTTCACAAAAAAAAACACTAATTGCACCTAAAAAGGATGCAGAACAATTTCAAATAATTTTTGAATACACTACACATTTCTTTTCATCCAAAAAATAAGTTTACAAAGAAAATTAGAAAAAAAATGAAGAAAATCACACAAACAAATATTTGACATTTTTCTCAGCACAGCTATTTTTTGTTTACTGAAAATCTATGTTTTTCTATTTTTCAAACCCAAATCATCGCAAAATTATGAATGGTTTGCGTATTTGCTAAAATAATATAGATTTTAGTAATGCCAGATTCAAAAATTTGGTAATTTTGACTAAATTTTTATTTATTTTGGATCAAGTTTGATTGTTGGTAACGCTACATGTTTGGATGTTTACAGCGGTTTCATAGAACGTAAGAGGGAACAAAGTCAACGTAAGAGCCAACGGGCGGAATGCGTGAAGATATGAAATACAACTTTTCAGATGATGTGAGAGTACTCACATGTGAGAGGACTCAGTCACATCGAGATACAATATCTGGCTGTAAATTGAATAATCAAAAATATGATTTAAGGATTCAAATAAAAAAAAACAGTTTCATTTATTAGTTGCCTAATTTAAAAAATTGTTCTCTATGTTCTCATAAATTATTAATAAAATGACATATTTTTAAACTTTCTGCGACAAACTTAAATTTCTGATTTTCGGCGAGTTAGACTAAGCTTCTGTCCCATAGTGCAGTGTTGGTTCGATACCCTAGTAGAACGAGGGTACACACGCTAATCTCAAATACAACACTTGTGGTATGTCACTTTTATAAGGGCCGCAACAACAAATTGACGTTTCTGTGTTATTGTATCGTATATATACTACATGGTAGAATACCATACTAAAATACAATGAACTGTGAATACGCTAAATTAAATTTACAAAATGTATTTGATTAGTTTTACTTGTATAGCATTCTAAGAATTGGGTACCCAAATAAAAAGCATCACTAATACGTCGTCCTTTAATTATTTTGAATATTGTAAACAAACTAATTAATTGAATTGCATTAATGTTCACTCAAAAATAAAGCAACTGACTGTAATCATGCTTTTTATTATTTTCAGAATCCTGCTTGCGATTTACGTTCCGCGCTGGCGCTCAAACTGAAGCGTAAAATATTGATCGAACTGTTGCACGGCTGTCCCAGCCTTGCGTCCGATGCCACACAGCAAAAAACCGTACTCGATGAATATAAATGCTATCTGGAGGGCGTAAGTTTTGTATATATTCAATTTGAAACAGCTTGACCCCATTGCTAAACCTCATTACAGTATACGCCGGAGGAAATCGACTGGTATGGCCACACATACCCAGAAGCCATCAAGAAGCTGCAGGCGCAACTGCGCGCTGAAAATGCCATTGTTCCACACAAAGTCGAGTTCCGCATGAAGCTGATCGAACAGCTGAAACAGGCCGGCATACGCGAGGCTGGTGGCGTGCCCGCTCAGTCTGGAACTTTGGACAGCAAAGACTCGGATATTGAAGCATTAACCAAACTGTAATTTATAGAGTTATCAAAGCAGATTTTGTTTGAAAATATTAATACAATTTTTTACAGCGAATCCACATCGTCTTCACCATCCGGCAACTGGCTATCGAAAATAAATCCTTTTGGCAAAAAGCAGGAAACCTAAGCAGTCGTTTGGAGCGCGCACTGTCTGTGACAAATGTACGCGTCAAGCTGCTGCCGCTGCTGCGTTCAGTGGACAGTTCAAACCGTTCTATTTTTAACAATGTGTTCCATGCAATTTTCGCACACCCAATTCCAACAATTTCGGATGACATTAATGCTGCGACAGCCGTAATTTATAAAATATTTTAACTATACTTTTTATGCATTAGCTAAAAACTTTTTAGTTTAACTTTACAATATTTATATGAATTTTGCCTGAGTTTTGTTGTTTTTTCTTTATATGAACGTTGTAAATTAAATTCAAAATTTTTTGCTTTTTGCATAGATAATTTTTTTTTATTAAGTTTTATTCATTTTTTGCGGTTTATGTGGTGGTTGATTTTGGGCGCTGCTTTCAAAGTAGCGGTGTCTTGTGCGTCTATGTTTTAATTTAAAATAGGTATTGAAAAGCAGTCTATAAAACAGTGCCCAAGGCATTCATTGTTACAGAAATTTAAATAAAATCAAATTAATTTTTGGTTTTGAAATAAAAGCGCATTGTAAAATTTTAAAAAGGTAACAACAACAGAATTCATTTGAACTCTGGCAGTTCAAAAGTCTAAAAAGCAAATACATTGAGATACATTAATTTAATTTTTTTAAGTAAAAGTTCCTTTTATTAAATACATGAAAGCATTTAAACGAAATACACATTTGGTTTAATTTTAGTTTCGCGAGTTTTTCTGAAATACATTTTTAGATTATTTCGACTTTTCAATAAATCTAAACTAACAAATATTCGATTTTTTTTAATATATAAAAATATATAATTTGGTGTTATAAAACAAAGAATATTTTTAAGAATACAATAAAAATGAAATAAAAGCGTGACTGGTTTATATTGCTCAATAGGTCTTTGGATACATCTGTGTATTGGATTTTCTAATACTTCTCGTAATTAAGAAACATAAAACTTGTTGTAAATAAAATAAATTCTATTCAATTTTTTTGAAAATTTATAATCAAATAATTTTGTATTTGATTTATAAAAAAAATCATTCATTACTTTCAACTTTGTATTGAGGAACGAATTCAAAATTTGTTGATTTGGAAATTAAATTAAAATTCGTTCGAAAGCTGGAACATATCCGCTTATGTTTTAAAGTATTTTTTTAAAGACTTATTAAAAATTATTTTTAGAAAAATATAAAATACGATAATTTGAAAAGGTCTCAACTTATTTGACCCATTTAATCTTAATCAAAAATTAAAAAGTATATCTTTTGTGCTTTTAAACGTTAATTATTACTTTGAATGATTATTGCAAATATGAATAAAAATCTTACAAACATTTTCTGCTCATATTCAAGCAGATTAACAAAAAGAAAAAATAAAAAACACACACGGAATGCAACTGTTTGGCTTATCCAACATGAAGCTTAATTAAATTTACTCTAAAAGCTTATACGATGTAATGCCCTACGCTACTGGATTCTTTTTCATGAGCTTAATGTCCGCCGCCATCATATCCTGTACAAGCGCCGCAAACGTAACCTTCGGCGTCCAGCCCAATTCGCGTTTCGCCTTGCTCGCATCGCCCAGCAGCAGATCCACCTCCGTGGGTCGAAAATATTTTGCATTAATTTTAACACGCACCGCGCCAGTCTCACGCTCTACGCCTATCTCATCGACGCCCTCACCCTGCCAGACAATGTCGCGTCCGATGTAGTGAAAAGCTGCCTCCACAAATTCACGCACACTATGCGTTTCACCGGTTGCTATCACATAATCCGCTGGTGTTTCGCGTTGCAACATCATCCACATTGCCTCGACATAGTCCATGGCATGACCCCAATCGCGTTTCGAGTCCAAGTTACCCAGCTCAAAGTGATCGAGCTGCTGCAGCGATATCTTGGCAACAGAGCGCGTTATCTTGCGCGTCACAAAGTTCTCACCACGACGCGGTGACTCGTGATTGAAGAGAATGCCATTGCAGGCGAACATGTTGTAGGCCTCGCGATAGTTGATCACAATCCAGTAGCCGTACATTTTGGCGCAGGCTGTAGGAGAAAAAAGACGCAAATATATTTGAAAATAAATCGTTAAATAAGCGAAGTTAACTTTTGAACAATAATTTGAATAACTAAAAGATAACTATTTCGTAACATTTCGGATATCTTTTCGACAACTATAAATTAAGTAAATCGTTTTATATGAAAAATAACTCACCATATGGCGAACGTGGATAGAAAGGCGTCTGCTCGTTTTGTGGCGTCTCCACCACCTTGCCATACAGCTCTGAAGTCGAAGCCTGATAGAATTTGACCGACTTCTCCATGCCGCATGTGCGTATAGCGTCCAGAATACGCAAAGTGCCTACGGCATCCACTTCAGCCGTATATTCACTCAGCTCAAACGAAACCTTGACGTGCGATTGTGCTGCCAAATTATAGATCTCCGTCGGCTTGACGGTGTTGATGATTTTCACCAGACTACTGCTGTCGGTCATGTCGCCATAGTGCAGTTTCATGTGGCCACCCTTGTGCGCCTGTGGATCCGCGTAGAGATGCTCGATACGCGAGGTGTTGAAGGTGCTGGCACGTCGAATGATGCCGTGCACCATGTAGCCTTTTTTGAGTAGAAACTCGGCGAGGTAGGAGCCATCCTAAGAGTGAATTTATCAATATTAATAAAATATGAAATACAATGAGTGTTGGGAAAACCAATCAAAGGCGCGCACATGACTAATAGGTTTCAACTACAGAGATAACATTGATTAAGTTTTGGTATATATCCAATAACTAAGTTGTTATACATAAAATTATCTATGGAACAATGAAAACAGCTGCGAAATTAAATATTTCTCAATGTTTACTTACTTTAGAATTTTTGATAAATAAATTTAAAATTTTTGTAACCACCCCCATATTTGTTCACCTGTCCAGTAATGCCGGTCAACAACGCCACCTTCTTGCATCCATCGCCTACACCGTCGTCACCGTTTGAGTTCTTTGTCACTGCATTATTAGCTGACGTTGCTGTTTCTGGTTTTTGTTCTGACATTATTTTCGAAATAATTGTTTTATTGCTAAAATACTTCTAATTCTTTTCAGCAACGACGACGAAATAAATTTAGTTCTCTTAATTCAACCCCAGCTATTTGCTATTCACTACACTGAAAAAATATATTGGATGTATATACAACAATTGATATTAACAAAAAACCAAAACGTATTCCAATTAATAATATAATTGTATTAACTAATTATTTAATTGAATTCACACATTTTTAATTAAAAATATTAATAGGACTAAATTTAATATCATGAATACAATTAAATTATTTGTTGGTACTTTTGATATATTTATTTTATTAAAATGCAATTTTGAGCCTTGTGCTATTTTCTCGTGTTTTTTTTAATTTCGTTTTTATCTAGTTTTATCTTCGGATCGCAAAAATAAAAGAAATGGCTCTGTTGCCGCTGATCAACTCATAGAATATTCGAAGCGATGTAGCCAATATCGGTTTCTGCAAATTTGTGAATGGCCTGAATAAATTAAATCAAATAAAAAACAATATCAATGTAAACAATCTTTAATTGGTCAAAAAAAAATATAAAACAATACATAATTTAATATATATAAAAATTTTAATATCAATAATTAAAAAAGTTATTAAATTTTCATCACATCTCATATTTAATTCAATACAATTAAAAGCTACAACTTTAATGCATTGATTTTTATTTTTGTTATATATAAACATGTTTTTTTTTCAGTGTAGTTAGCGAAACGTCATTATCTGTCATCTTTAAAATGGAGTCGCGTTTAGAGGTAGCATCACTGTTCGCGTTTAGATGTAGAGTTTACGTAAATCCGTGGTCACATTTCTCTGAATCGCCCTGCAAGAAGAATACATATTTAGTTAAACAAGCCTACATAAGAACGGATTAGAATTGTGATATGTTGTCGATGTAAATTAACTAATAAATTATGCATGTACCATCGTATTTTTTATTCTACAATTAAATTTTTAAACTGCCAACTTATTTGTATTTAAAATTGACAATTTCGATTGATATCACCAACAATCCAATGACATTTTCAATATTAACAATTAGATTATTAAGTCGACAAAAATTTGACAATCGGACTCTTGAGATCTATATTGAATATCAAGATTGTTACAATATTGTCGAAAATGACAATGTATTTCTGAGCCAACAACAATCTAATGACACCTTTAATATTAACAATCAGAATGTCAAGTGAACAATAATTTGACAATCTGATCATGAGATCAATTTTTAATATCGAAATTGTTACAATATTGTCGGAAATTACAATATATTTCTGAGAGTGTATAAACCAATTTCGAATAAATTCTTAAAATGTTGAATACAATATACATCATCAAAATATAAATCAAAAATGTTTAAAGGATTTTATACACAATCAAATATTAACAATGGTGGTTTTATTACGTAATTTGTCGATCATATACAAAATTTCAAAAACTAGTTTGATACTGTATAAAATACATATTATATAATTGCATATTCCCAGCAAGAACACTACCAGTCATATGAGCAGTAATATTACAAGTATCAAAACTGAAAGTTTCAGTAAAAGTTTCTATAACATTGTTAAGAGCGTCGGGATAAAATTGACCGAAACTTTTGTGTCCGTGTGAATTTTTATCTCTTTCTCACTCATCTGAAATGAGATACAATTGAATATATGTTTATCACTGTTCTTTTGGTAATAAGTGACGATTAATTACTTGTAAATTTACGAAATATTTTACGTAACATAAACTGTTTTAATTTTGAGGTTAGGGACAGTTAAATTAATAGTAAACTAACCAAAATTAGACCAAAAAAAACTCAAAATTCTATAGTTTTCTTTTTTATTGCGTTGAATATAATGCGCATTACATTCAACATGTTTGCATTACAAAATTGTCTATTAAAACGACTTTTGTTTGCCGTTGTTTTGCTTCTTTCCATGCATTTGTTTATGCAGATGACCCTTCCACTTTGATGATATCTATAATATTAATAGATAAATAAGCAATATATACAAATACTCTTTTCAATATACTTTCTTTTAGTGTTTATAAATTGTTTATAATTTAAGTAACATCTTTTTTCAACTCCTGCTGTAGCGGCTACTGTTGCAAACGTAATAAAAAATGTTGGCAAACCGACGCCCAAAAAATATTAGATTTCATAACTAGAAAAATTACGGGTCATATATATATCATTGATCTGCAGGGATGTATTTCAAATTATTTATGTATGAGTGAGAAAATATAATATTGTCTTTGTGTTGGAGTTTCGGTAAGGCATGTCTTGCTGGGTTATATACATAAAAAGTTTTAAGATTGCATGCCCAGCTTATTCACCCTTATAAAGCTAAAGTTGAAATCTTAATATATAAAGATTTTAGTACTCATACAAAACATGTAAACATAAATATTAAAAAGAAGAATAACATTTTACTATAAGAATTGACTTTAAAATGTAAATCAATAAAATATTTTTCTAAATTTTAGTTCAATACTTAAAAATCCAAATTTAAAAGAAGAAGATTGCGATGAAATCACGTTACCTCTAAACGCGACTGTTTTTTGCTAATGACAGCTGATGACGTTTCGTTTCGTAAGGAAGCCAATTTTCATTGATAAAGTCCAGTGTGAGACAACGGCTGACCGACATTTGATTGATTTTAATCACTCACTAGTAACAGATAAACGATTTAATTAAAGAAAATTAGAATTAAAATCACGAAAAAATGACTGAAATCATTAAAAAGGCGGCGCTGTTTGTCATGAATGACAAGTGTTACGACAACTATTTTCTGGAGCACAATTTCCTCGATGGTAAGTTTTAGGTGCCACTGTGAACTTTTCTACTATAGTAATCTCTTTTTTATATATAGCGGACTGTTTCAAGGCACTGCTGAGCAAAGGTCTCGGCATTGGCATCATTGCCGGTTCTTTGCTGGTAAAGGTGCCACAAGTGCTGAAGATTATCGCCAACAAGTCGGGCGCCGGCATTAATCTGGTGGGCGTGTTTCTCGATCTGATGGCCATCACTTTCCACATGTCGTACAGTCACATGAACGGCTATCCATTCAGTTCCTGGGGTGACAATACATTCTTGGCACTGCAAACGGCTGCCATAGCGGCGCTAGTTCTTTTTTTCAATGGTGCACGCGGCAAATCGTTGGCCTTCTGTTTGGTCTATGCCTCATTTGTCTACGTACTGAACTCGGGACTGACGCCCATGAATGTGTTGGTCACAGCGCAAAGCTGCAACATTCCAATTCTCTTGGTGGGCAAATTCTCACAAGCCTACACGAACTACAAGAACGGCTCGACGGGTCAGCTGTCGGCAGCTACTGTCTTCATGCTATTCGCCGGCTCATTGGCGCGCATCTTCACCTCGATTCAGGAGACGGGCGACCGCATGATGATCATAACATTCTGCGCTTCGTCCTTTGCCAATGGCGTTATTGTGTCACAGCTTCTTTACTACTGGAATAAGCCGACCAAGGGCCAGGCAGTCGCCGCCAAAGCGAGCAAAACTGCCGCCGCAAAGAAGACCAAGAGCAAAAAGGTGCAGTAGAGCGTGTGCTCTATTATTTATTTGACATTTTCTTGTAAACCCCCACATTTTACATCTACAGTCAATAAAAAAAATCAGATACTTTTTAAAAATTGCATTTATTTATTTCTATAAATTCTACTTTTTGTCTTCGAAATGACACTGCAGCGCATCGAGCGCTCTATAACGATGGGAGATTTTGTTCTTCTCCGCCTTGGGCATTTCCGCGTACGTCAGCATATATCCGTTAGGCTGAAAGATGGGATCCCAGCCAAAGTCACGTGGTCCACGCGGTTCTACAATACAGCCGTCTGTGATTCCCTGGAATATGATGGGCTCCGCATCGGCGCCCTCGCTGAAGGCAATGGTGCAGATGGCTTTTGCCGATTTATCCTCCCAACCGTTGAGCATACGATACAATCCTTCTGGTTTCAGTTTATCGAGAAACCACTTGATGTATGGGCCCGGCAGTCCGCAGAGAGCATTGAAACATAGACACGTGTCCTCGACAAGAACAGGTCCGTCCACCTGACGAGCTGCTTCTCGACACTTCTTGATTGCTATTTCCTCCACCTCTCCCTGAAGCTCGGGCAAGTCGATTTTCTGTGAGATCACTTTACGCGGAAATTTGGGGCCAAGTATCGCCACCAGTTCCTCCAGTTTTTTGGCGTTACCCGTGACAAATGTTATGGGCTTGGACATGGTGCTTAATTGGGCGCTTTAAATTCGTTGAAATTAGGAAGTTGATTGGAATACAAAAGGAACACCAATTGTGAAATTAAGAAATAAATGAATCTGGGAGCATTCTCTGCATAGTTGCCAACCTTCATTTTCATAAACATTTTATTTTTCCCATGGTCAAAGTTTAAAACTATCAAGTTAAAATTTTAAAACTATAGTTTTATATAATATATTTAATTACACATGCGTTAATTAATTTGTTAAATTTAAAAATTATTTAATCATTAATAATTTTCCAAATGGGAAAGGATGACGAAAAATTAACTATTTGCAACTCGCTTCTTTTGATCCGTAATAAATTTAAAACCAACCGAGGTCACAACTGGTTTTTGAAGTATAACAAGTTGGACGGGGCAAAAATATGTTCGTCACTCTCGCACCTTTTAGGGCGTAACATTTCCAAACAAAACGGATAACTGGTAACTAACCATTTAGCTAACTGTTATTTTACCATTTATTTTGGTTCGAACATCGGGAAAAAGATACATGTGTCATGACATCTCTTTCTAAATAAAGCATTGCAACCTTTAAAAAATGTCTTGTTGTCACTTTTGCACCTCCTGTATTTGATGTCACTTGAAATGAGCATTGCCCGGCCAGAAAACCAAATCATAGAAAAATAACACTGTATTTTCAGAATTACTTTTTAACTATAATTGGAATGAACTGACACATGCCATGGCAACCATGGTTGCTTAAGCTTTTGGCGACTTTTCGATCATTTTTGACATTAGTCCATGCTTGGCACTGCTGATTATAATTAGGCCTTATGGGTGTGTTCGAGTTCGACTAAATTTCTGACTAAACTAAATTGTACGAATTTCGATCGCCAACCGGTAATTTTTGAAGTCCCTAATAAATCGATTTTCATATGTCTGTTTGCTGTCTTCCAATTAAGTTTGCTCGAACAATTAATAAATTGAAAAGTGAACGCTGCATTACCGACAAAATTTAGTTTAGCCAGATATTTAGTCGATCTCGCACCAAGAATAATAGAATAATAAGATTACGCATTGTGCATGTACACCCTGTATTGCTGACGTCAAAAACTATGGAATGTCAAGAAAAGGAAATTTAAATTAAGACATTTCATAAATTACAAATATTTATTTCACTGAAGTTTTGTTTTTGAAAACATTTTTGGCTAAAAAACATTGGCTTCCGGCAGTTTTCCAGTGGATGCATCAACTATCGTGCTGATCAAGACATTTCTGCACATGGACATTGCAACAACATTGCAACACACAATGGAAAAATTACAGTTGTCAAAAAAATCTACGTACATGCGCAGTAGATTCAAGTTTTGAACAACGTTCTGCGCAATCTTTGTTGCTATTTTTCTTGATCTCGCACACACCCTAAATATGCTAATTTCAGTAATTGCAATATTGCAGTGCATCTTTTAAAATTAAACTGCAAATCCTAAATAGTGACGGCAACCCTAGAATTTTGGTAGCACAAGCATCGCAAATGCAACCCTGGCGATAAGGAATTTTGTTCCAGTGATTTTCGCCGTGACGAAAGTCAGTACAAAAGAGAATGCCGAACGAGTTGGTTCGTTGTGTCGCGTAGTTATAAACGAAACGGAAAAACATTTTAATTAATGTAAAAATAAAAGAAAGAAAAAAAATAACCACAAAGTATTCAAACAAGTTTTAGAAAGACGCGTTGCCAGAGAATATTTCGGTATTAACCACAAAATGTTTTAATTAAGTACAGTGAACTGCAAAAGCACGAAGAGAAACAAACAAAAGACAAAAAAAAAGCGAAATAAAAAAGAAACAGACGCTGAAAAAACGAAGCCGCCAACTGCGATCTGTGCAAGTTTTGTAATTGTTGCTAATATATTTTAATAGTGATTTCATTGAGTTATTCTGATTTGTGATCTTCTGTTTTCTGCACAAATAACAACTCGTATTAAATAAATTTGTTTGCATTACAAACGCCGTTTCCTTTCTATGCACATACGCGCGCGTACAAACACGCACACACACCGAACGAGTTTGCTACATCTATGCGTTGCATCCGCATTTAATCCGTTTATTGAGTAGAATATACGCAGCTTTTCTGACTCTTAATATTATAAATGACGATTTTAATGCATTTTATAGAATTTGAATTTTAAATATGTCGATTTTATTATAAGTTTTATTTTTTTTTATTTTTCCTTAATATTAAAGTAGTAGGTGTGTCTCTTTATTGTTGCAGAAATTCTTCAACAAGAGCAAAAACATTCCCACGACAACATTTCGAACGAAGGATTATTTTTACAAACAATCCGGAGGATTTTTTGTTAATACAAATAAAACGAATTAAACAGGTGAGTTTAAGTGATACATAGCATATATTTGCAATACTTTGATTGCATTGATTCGGGGATTGGATGCTTTTCCACCTGTTGCGATTTAAACATTATATAGTTGCCAAATGGTTGCCAATGTGGTTTTTTTTTTTTAATTTATATTTATGTCATTGACTGCTCTTCAGGGATGCTGCAAATTCGGTTTAGTTCCTTTTGGATTTTGTGGTTTAAAAATAAAAAACCAATTACAAAAATTTAACTTAATATGTAAATTACTCATTATAGGTCTGACTGTTAGAAAAGTACTTGAAAGGCAAGATCAATAAATATTTCTATTCTCAGTTTTAAAATATTTCAAAAAAATTTTGTGTAATTTAACTATTATTGAAATAATGGAATTTATACTTTAAGATTTGCAAAATTATTGATTTTTAGTATTCCATGAAGTAAAACATATATCTGCAATGCAAAAAAAAAAATCTCACCTATTATTTCACATATTTTTACCCTGTAGTTGGCAACCATGAATAGAAACACCTTGTGTGGAAATTAGATAGGACAATATAAGCGACAGGAAATGGGCAGGAAATGTGCCTGCTGAAGGTAGGCAAATATACAAAAACACAATGTGTGCAGATAACGACATAAAAAGACAACCCATTTGAAACTTTATTATTGAACAAGTTTTTTTTTTTTGTATAATTTCGAAAAATATTTTGTCGTAGAAATAAAATTAACGAAATAAATTATTTCGAAATATATATATTTTTAAATGTTTTATTGATGGAATATGATACGGCTTTAGATCGAATTTTTAAACAAACGGTTTGATATCGACGTCACTATGTCCAAACGAATAAAAATAAAAAATACATATTTATACTAGGACGAATTCGATCGAAAGCCTGAACATGGCTCTATATTATAAAAACTAAGTGTTTGTAAATTTCACAAGTTAAAATACCAAAGATCATTAATTTATGCCAATGTTGATTTAATTAATTAAATATCATTGGATATAAAACGAGTTCTTAAAACTATTATATACAATTTTAAACTGAAGTTGATCTTTTATTCAGGGTTGGCAAAAAACGGAAATATAAAAAAAAAACCAATACACAGGACTTTTTTTATCTATTAGATTATTTGGGTATTATTGGATTTTTGGCATTTATTATAAACTAGCTGGACCCGTACACGACTCGTGCCAAGATTTTGTGAATTCAAAGATATGGAGCGATTTTATTAATATAAAAAACATTTTTATTATTTATATCATGGACCCATGCTTCACTGTGGACGTTTTTTTATTGGTTTTATAAATGTAGTAAACAAAACAAAAATAATTCTTCGCTAAAACAGCTTTTCTCATAGACAATTGTTTCTCAGTCTGTAAAATTCTTCCCCATAGGACGCTTTCCCGTAGAATTCTTCCCGGTAGAATTCTTTCCCGTAGAATTCATCCCCGTAGAGTTTTTCCCAGTAGAAGTTTTAGTGTGGTGGTTTTAATGTGGTGAGTTTAGGTATGCTGAATTTTGGTGAGTTTATGTGTGGTGAGTTTTAGTGTGGTGAGTTTTAGTGTGGTGAATTTTAATGTGGAGAGTTTTAGTGTGGTGAATTTTAGTGTGGTGAGTTTTAGTGTGGTGAATTTTAGTGTGGTGAATTTTAGTGTGGTGAGTTTTAGTGTAGTGAATTTTAGAGTGGTGAGTTTTAGGTGGGTTGTTTTAGTGTGTTGAATTTTTGTGTGGTGTGTTTTTGTGTGGTGAGTTTTACTGTGTGGTGAATTTGAGTGAGTTTTAGTATTGAAATTTAGGTTGTATGGGAGGTGCCACGCCTCTTTGTCCAATCCCGCCCATTATAGCCTATCATTCCTTCCAGACCCTACCGTATCTGTGGTAAAGAATTCAAGAAAATTGAATCAGTCGTTTAGACGGTGAAGCGGAACAAATGTTATTGCTTTTGTTTTTTGTATTTTTGCTTTTGTTTTATTTTGTGCTTTTGTTTTTTTGCTTTTAAATTCTACTTTTTTTGTATTTGAGTTTTTTTATTTCATGTTCGTAGCTGGTGAAAGTGCCGAGTTCTATCGTTTTGAAAGTTTAGGTTATATGGGAGGTGCCACGCCTCTTTGTCCAATCCCGCCCATATACAGCCTGTGGTAAAAATTTCAAGAAAATCGGATCAGCCGTTTAGACGGAGATGTGCCTGATCAAATGTTGAATGTTTTCCTTATAACAGGACAACTCTTTAAAATAAAATAGATTCAATCTACTGATTTGAAAATTTGCCCTAGAATTGGTTTGAATTAAATCCAAAGTTTCGGCTACTACATCCAATATATGATTAAATTATTGGGTTATTTATTGTGGACCACCAAATGATTTTTTTTATACTCAAACGGTTTTCACTTTAATGTGAAAATGTTTATTCATATTTACTTTTATAATATTGTATCATTTCATTCTCTACTTCTACCGAGATTTCATCCAGCAGTGGCCCATATAATTGTTTTCGATTTGGTGGTTTTTATAGAATTCTTAAAGTTAAATCGTACTCTGAAAATCGCAAATATAAATAAAATTCAAAAATCACATTTTGTATGAGGATAAAATAAATAAATAAAAACCGGATTCATTTTTGGACTAAAAAAAATATGCCAGCCCTGCTTTTATATTTACAACGATGATATATTCCATGATACAAATATATATTTGTATCATGATATATTCTATAAAAAGTACCTAAGGCCTAGTAAACAATAATTTTATTGTAAGCTCTTTTTTCAAATTGTAAAAATCGAAAAAATCCAAATCTTAGTTATATAGTTACGCGCGTAGGCTTTGCATAGTTACCAACATAGTATATATTGTTTTTTTTTTTATTAAAGACACTCTGCCGAACTACGACCAAAATGGTAAAAACTAGTTTTTACAAAACTTGTTTGGTCTCTATGGCAGGCTGGCTGGCACAAACATGCAGGAAATCATGCAGTTTGCGCAAAAGCATTTGCACTGAACTCTTTGAAAGACAAGAATAAAATAATCAGCGACAAGTCGCGCGCGTGGGCTGCGCACAACAATTGAGAAAAAATATTAAACACTTTGAGTTACTGCTTAACATCCTGCCAAAAACAATGAAAAAAAAGAAAGAAGGCGCCCACGCAAAGCGTCCTCCTCGCGACATCAAGACACCAAGTTACGCAGTACAAAAATAGCAAATGCAACTCAATGTAAATATGTAATTAACTATACATCTGGAGGGTAACTAAAATAAAATGTTATCGACCCAGAAACAGCTTTCTTCGCGACTGCCTGGCCTGCCTTGTGTTGAAGTGGAGTCTGTCTATCTTGCGCCTGCACTTTATCTGTCTTCCTGCGTTCGTTTTGTTCTGTTTATTTTGTTGCATTTGCCTTGAGGAATTAAATGACCTCAAATGCGCCGCGACGCAAATCACATTTCGACTTGCAGCTCGCTCGACTGACTAGTCATCTAGTAACTTTTAGTAAATTGCAGAGGGTGCAGTCGTCATTTGCTGTAAATTACCCCGTCTTGTGTGGCTTCTTCTCATAAATATTATTTATTATTCAAAAACCTATTAACGTGTTCTAAAATTGTACAATAAATAAAATATTACTATATAATGGTTTTGCAATGATCAACTCTAATTTCCTTTTTCTAGTTACGCTGCCAAGTATTATTTCTACCTGTGTCAATTTTTACAAACATAATTTAAAATCTTGTAAGTAACATGGCATCTACCTGCTGAATGTGTGATGTTTACGCCCTTGTTTTACACATGTAGTTTGTAAAACTTTTATGACAACCTTTAATATGCCACTCTATCCACTAAAGTTTTCAGTATAAATTCTGCAAATAATACTCGATTTTAACTAAAGTTCTATAATGCATATAAATTACATAGACATTGCGTACATAATCTGTTATAGAAAATCTTGTTCAGCATCATAAAATTTATAAAATATTGCAAAACACCAAAGAGAATTTGGCTAAGCTCTGAAGACTGTAGGCAGTATCTGTTTGGCTACCTGTTCGATGGCATAACAGCAGTGTACAACAACATTACGGGAAAGAGGTGGAGATTGCAGCATTAAGAAACTTCTTCTTATAGCATATTCCTTTGGTCGAAGTTGCAATTCTTCTCAATTTCATATAATATATATATTTTATTATGGTTTTGTTCATCCTTTTATGCCAAAACAAGTTTGGACATTGCGCGCGATAGTTAGTCTGTCAGTACATTTATTTTTAGCGCTTATATTTGAGTCTCACGAGTCAATAACTTTATATGTTTAACGTCTTTTAGGATTCTTGGTTTATTACAGGGATTGAAAACAGAATTAATAAAGGTTTTGGGTTTCTCCAATGTGCTTTAACAGAAAATCGTACCAATTACTTAAATATTTGGCTTTAATAACGGTTTCTGGTTTCCCCCTCCTTTCGTTTTCGTCTAAGTTTTATGGATTTATGTATATTGTATGGATTTATGTATATTTTTCCCATGTTTTTAAATCATGATAAACCAAAAAAAAAAAAACGTACCTTTTACTTAAAAATGTGTTCGGTGTTAATTTGTATAAAGTATGGATTTCGGTGCCAAAATCGGGTTTTTGTATAATGTCAGTTTATCATATTTTCTGCATATCTTGATCAGAAGCCAAACAAATTTTATAAAAATCTGTAATATTACAAAATAATCGATCGAATTTCATATGAATTTTGAATTCGACACACTTTTCACACTTCACACTTTTCCCTTCTTTGCATTGATTTGAATTCGTTTAGAAAACATTTTTTTTGAATTCCAAACCATTTGTTTACAAATTTTATATGAAATTCGATCGAAATTCAATCGAAAGCCAGAACATAGCTGTTTATTTAATTAGTTCATCATAAATATTTTATTAGTTTTTGGATTTCGGTTTATTTCTGATTTTTGTATAATAGTTTTGTATACATTTTTCGTGTTTCAAATGAAACGGTGTTCTTTACTACTTCAATCCTTGGTTTATTGTTTAAAAAAGAATTTAATGAACTAGGTAGGTACAAAGAGAAAAATAAAAACTATACTAGTTAAATTTTATAATATTCAAAGTTACTAATTTGGTTTACCTTTTTAAATTAGTTTCTTGTGTTTATTTTTGGACTTGAAACAATGTATAACAAACAGAAAAAAAATAAACACATAAATATAATAAAATAGCTCTTGTTTATTTGCAAAGTCATTAGTTTTCTGTTTGCTATTTAATTTTCCTACACTGTCGAAATAATAGTCCATAAATTTTGATCATAGCCAGATAAATATTCGCACGTTAAGTCGTGAATTTCGACCAATTTGGTTATGGCTGTTGGTTGGTTGAATTTTGCAATATTTTTATTTTTTGTTTTACTAAGATTTTGTGTTAAAAATGTATAAATAAAACGAAAAAGTATAAATAAAACAAAAACCAAGTTGCAAACAATGAACCTAGCAGAAATCTTTTGTATTTTTTTAAAGGTTTTTGTTCGTTGATTCACTCACCTCACCACCCGCTGATTTATAGAATGATTGATGTTCGAAAACCAACTTCGTTGCTGTTAGACCATATTTTTTATTAGTTCTAAGTTGCGACTTTCTTTTATTTATATTGTTGCATTACCATTTTTCTAAAAATATGTTTTTCATTCAGTTTATTTATTTGTTTTCTCAACAATAGCATCGTCACCAATTGCATTAATCCATAAAACACACCGTCCGTCGTTAGTTATAGCAAAAATAACTATAAAACTGGAAAAATCAAAATGTTGAAATTCATACGCGGTAAAGGTCAACAACCTTCGGCGGAACGTCAAAGACTGCAAAAGGAGTTATTCGCCTATAGAAAGGTAAGTGATATTTTAAATACATGAAATGTTATTATTGTTCAATCAAAAAATATATACAAAAAGCCATAGTTCAAATTAAATGAATCTCCGGACGTTGTTTAACATTTAAAAACTGCTTGACAGTCAAAAGTCTCTCAATTAGCTTCACATTCCTCGACTAATTTAAGTGCCACTCAATTGAATACTGCATTACAAAGAAAATAAATGCATATTCCAACGCATAATTTTAGTTTTATTAAATTAAAGAGGTTTTTCATACACAGCGCGGCAGCCGTTTTCAATTGCAACAAAAATTCACAATTAAGAGCCTCGACGCATACAATACTCTTTTAATTGAATAGACGTTTTCTTGCATTACACAGCAGACGGTACTTATGTTTGAGAAAATTGTCGAACATCGTAGAGAAATTAATAGACTTTGAAATGTTGCGAACAAGCAGAAGGAGGAGGCATATAACCCATTTAATGCATTGGAGGGCGATGCAATTAAGTGACAAATTAACGCGAGTTCTCTCACAAAGCCAGTCAGCCACCCTTGTAACTTTAGCGGGAAAATGTCTCAAGTGTGAAGCAGCGACATCATTAACCAAGTCATTGACACAATTTATTCCATTCGACGCGCGTTTGAGTGCTGGTTTTCAAGCGCAATTTCAAAAACAGTTATGTCTGAATGTTGGCATTTTATTATTTCGTTGCTTCTGAAGTACTTTGTCTGCTATACATAGGACACAGAACAATATGGTTTGCGGGGTCTTTGTATTTTTATTACTGCTTGCAAATACATTTTTGGTTTAGTCATAGAGCGAGCTGCTTAAGAGTTCTAGGAAATTAATAAAAATATCAATTTAGATTTAGTTTACATTTATTATAAAAAAATGCTTCAAGTTCCGGTGCAAATAAGCAATAATATTCAGTTTTAATTCTGTATGTTTGAAATAATTAGGTAAACCCCTTTTCGGTTACAAGCTCACCGCAGTAGTTTTAGTTTCTAATGTAATTCACTTCAATCTAAAATGCTATTCAAATTTGCAGCGTTGAATTCAGTTTGAATTTTCATTTGGTGGTAGTTCTAGCATCGTATATAAATTCTATAGAAAATATATAAATATTTTAGCACCGTCTTCTTCAATGCTGCCTTCGTCGTTGTCTTTGCTCTTATCTTTGCTGCACCTTTTAATTTCCAACGAACGTCGCTATGAGTCATCATGCGAATGGCAAATAAATAATATATTAATAAGTATAAAAATAACCACCGGCAAAATCAAAAACAAACAAATGCTACGTGAATAAGAGAGACAATACTTTGGGTGTTTGGGTGTCACGCAAACGGCAAATTAATAATACTAATACAAAAGGTTATAAAAAGAACATAAAAAATCTGACTGCAAAACCTTAAACCCGAGGCAAATGCTGACCAAATTGGGTCATTGTGCGTGCTATTGAAAAAAAAAATACAAATGATAAATCATAAAAAAAGTAATTTGCATATATAGGGGTAACTTTAGCTTAACTATAACAGAATTAGACATTGTTTTTTGAGGTGTTTAACATTGCCCTATGCTTGACGACTATTGCTATTCAACAAATTCTAACCAGCGCCCACCTAATTTCCAACATTCCGTCATGTAGTTGCTACCACCAACCGCTGCGTACCGCCAACTTCAAAATTGCTTAAAAACAGGTTATGTTTGTCGATGACGACGACGGGCAGCACTATCGCGCATTTTGTAGTTGTTTTATTAATACTACGGGGATTAATTTGTAATTTGGCGCACGGTAGGCCCTCGTATAGTTCTCAAAAGTAGCTTCAATATAATGGTGTTTCATAGAAATAAATAGTAAAATTCTTAACTGTCGTTGTCGGTCGGCTACACTTGAAGTATCAACATTTAAGTCTACTTGCCAATGATAAACCAGCAGACAACAACACAACACCATCATCGAAGAACGAACAACATGCTCCATAAAATAACGTATTTAATGTTAACTTATTTCTGTGCCTGATAAGATTATTGATATGTGTAAATATTGATAAAGTTTTGCCGATTGCTAAAGTTTTCAAATGCAGCCAGCAGTGGTGTTCTTTGCTGTTGAGCAATACCAACATTCTATGCAGCCACACAATATTGTCTGTCCAACTTGGTTGAAGTAGAAAATGTCACGCATGAAGCAGCGCGCCCAAATGTTAATTGGTTTTTCGCTACCCTGCAACAATGCCATGCTGCATATGCAAAGCCTATTTGGAACGGAAGGAAGTTTTCAGGTTTTTGTTTGCGGAAATGATATAAATTCCAAAACGGTTACTACGATACATTCTCGTACATATTTAATGATGATGTCATGCATTAGTTAGATGTAGCAGTAGCAAGAAACACGTGACTCTATTTGTGTTTATTTATTACATAGCTATGGAATATAAATATAAACAGCATTTTAATTATCAAAAGATTTCCTACTGTCCGGCTGTTTGCTGCTGTGATGCCATGTTGTGTTGACTGACCTACAAACCAACTTTTCTTACAACGTCATCAACAAAATTCAATGAAAACTAGAGACAAACATTCACTTCATGCTCTGCTCTACTCTGCAGTACAGTCATTGACAGACATGACAACCCAGTAAACATTTGCTGTAGTTTAAAAAATTTGGCACGACTTTATAACTGCACAACATCTGCTGTAGGCAGTGGCGCCGGGTGCGAATTTCCGTCGATAGTTTTGATGTTTTGAATTAGGACTTGAGATATGCATAAATTATAAAACTTTGTAAAAATAAAAGTGGCCAAAACTATGAGTTCTAATTCCTGTGCCAATTCTTTATTTTGGAACATTTGTGAATAAAATGTTTCCTATAAATTTGAATTTAAGAGTTTTCATTTGAAGATGATTTTTTTTTTTAATGGAATTAAAATGTTTTGGTATTTTTAATTTTTAATACGATCGAATTAATTGTTTTCATATTTTAAAGAAATAGAACGGAAGGAAAAACATTTGCAATTTTGATCGTTACTTTGCTCTGGATAATCATTTTCTTGTTTATGATCAGTGCCTAAATCCTCGAAATAAAAATCCATAAACAGTAAAAAACAAATATCAAAAATTTTCGATTTTAAATCCAAATATCAAAAAAACATCGGAAAATTTGTATATCGTCGTTGTAGAACGAAAAGTCACCTTTTTATGAAAAACTTAATTTTTGAGTTTGGTGATTAATATTATAAAAAGTAATTGATGCATTTATTTAAGTTGAAATATCAATTGATAGATTCACATTTTCTTATCATGTGGTAAGAAAAATTGAACATTGATGGATTTATAAAGATTTTTGTAAATGAATATTTGGTATTTTGAAAATGTATTTGGTGACTTTTCGTTCTACAACGACGATATATTGATTTGGATTAAAGGAAAATTGCGTATTGATTGTATTTTTTTAAATCATAGTAATAGAGACCCGATAAGTATATTCTTAAAAACGATATGAAATAGAAAAAACTTAGTATGCAGTCAAAATCAGCTCCTGTGAATTATGTAGAAACGATGTATGACATGTCCATTGTTAACATTTTCTCCTTTTTAGAGTAGAGCTATTGATAATTAAACAATGATAGTGTTTTTGCTTAAAAATAGGGCTGTGCGATTAATCAAAATCCAGATTAATTAGAATCATGATTAATCAATTAATCAGAAACCCTGATTAATCAGAAACCCTGATTAATCAGAAACCCTGATTAATCAGAACCCTGATTAATCATATCTTTGATAAATCTGATTAATCATATCTTTGATTAATCTGATTAATCATATCTTTGATTAATCTGATCTTTGTTTAATCAGACCCTGATTATTTTGATTAATCATATCTTTGAATAATTTAAATGAAACAATTTTAACATTTGAAAATTGATTAATCAGAACCCTTATTAATCTGATAAATCATATCTTTGATAAATCTGATTAATCATATCTTTGATTAATCTTATTTTTGATTAATGAGACCTTGATTATTTTGATTAATCATATCTTTAATTAATTGAAAATGAAACAATTTAATTCAATAACATTTTAAAATTTCAATTTTAATAAAGTGAACATTTAATTTTAAAATAATTAAAACTAAAAGGAATTGTTCAAAAACAATATAGTAAAGTATTTTCAAATATTTTGCGAAGCAAAAGTTTATTAATCAGAAATTCTGATTAATCAAAATGCTGATTAATCCATAATTCACAATTTTAATTAATTAGAATCCTTATTACTTGATTTATAAATGTTTTGATTATTCGAAAATCTTGATTAATCAATTAATCAGAAATTGATTAATCAAATAATTTACTCACTTAAAGTCAACACTAATTTGAAAGATATTGCTACTTTTATTCATTCTAGATGTTTAATTTTTATGTTTAATAATATTTGTTAAACTTATTTCAATTAAAATTTAAAAAAACGAAAATTTGTGCTCTGTGGAGTATTTTGACAAAATATCGGATTCCGGGTACGAAACCCTTATTTCGCGCATTTCTCGTTTTTACTGCATTGTTTGTATTTGTGTTGTTAACAACGAACGAAATGCATGCTGTCAATGTGTGCGCGTGACTTGATATGTTGTAAAATTAAACAAAATAGTTATTTTAATGTGAGAAAATTTGCGTTTGTCTTGTAGCAAATTGTTGTTGCATCAACTAATCTTAGTGCACAAAGTTACTGCTATAAATAACAGTTGGCACATCGACTTATTTTATATAATACCCGTCGTTGTAGAAGTATGTACAATTTACAAACTACTGTCCTAGTTCTGTCATTTTTATATGAAGATTTATCTATAATCTATGATATCGCTCATTTACTACAAGAGTGTCACAATTAAAATGAAGCGATTTTGCAAAAAATGCGTGTAAAGTTTTCAATTAACTTCCACCTTGCATATGAAATGTATGGGGCATATGAAATGTGATAACGGCGTATTCCCTTTTAAAGCTGTCAGTATACATGATATGAAAATGTATTTTTTACACAAGATGAAGCATGATATAACGAATAATTTTGCATCATTAGTTCAACTATCTTAAAGTAAATGAGCGATACGTCAGTTTAGCCCCTTCATATGATTACGTCGTATTAAAGGTAACGGGGTGGTTTCATATAAAATTGACAAAACTAGGATAGTAAATGGAATATCTCGTAGGTTATATTTTTACAATATAAATAATTAATTTACCAAAAAAAATATATTTCTATTGGATATCACTAATGGTTCGGAGTTGGGGGGTTTGAAGAAATATTATATTTTTTAAATATTATATTTCAAATGAACAAAAATAAAATCAAATTTTGATCTTTACAACATTTTAAAATTTGATTGCTCAATTTTTCAATAATTTCTAATCGATGAAATCAATATTTATATCAAATGATGAGAATTTATTAATCTATCAATTGTTTTTTTAATGAATTCATCCATAAACTTGATAAGCATGATATCATAAAATGTATTTGTTTAATTTTACTTTTACAACTACGATATGAAAACTGTAAATTTGTAAAACCATTTTTTTTATAAGAATTTCAAACGACTCATGTGGTTTTCACAAGCAAGAGAAATATTTGTCACAGATATAGCCCACATTTATCAGTTGTTTATAAGCCACAAATATTGACAATCAATAAAAATGTACCGCATATATCAACCCCTTTCGATTACACCTGATATTAGTGCGAATGCTGTTTTGGCATTGCGTCAGTCATTCTGTCTGTCAAGCTGGCTGTCGCAATTATTTTACTTGAAAAGTTTGCAGTATTTGGTGTTGTGTAAACACACACAGTGTTTGATATCGTTGACTCAACACTATTTCGATCGTTTAATGCGGTGTGGTTTAGTTGGATTCGGTTCGATTTGGTTGGGTTTGGTTTGGTTCGTTTCTTCGATGTGTGTTTTTCTTCTTCTTACCTCCAACTCAGTTGATATTACAAAACGTTAATTATTGATTGCTGATGATGTTGTTACTGTTGTTGCCACTTGTAAAACGATATCACTTCACAAAACGATACGTTATGATTTTAAAGAATTGGAACAAGCAACAATTATGTCAAAGATATCGCGTTTACATATGCAATTTCAATGATTTAATTTCTTTTTATGGCACTTTGGCAAATTAACTGAATGAAATATATGTAATTTATAAAAACAAACAAAAAAACACACACACATTTTGCAATATTATTTATTGCATTTTTCAAATTCTTTTTGCTATATTCATTTGATAGTCGACTTTAGATTAGCTAATCTCATAACAATTTGTTTATTTTTTGTTTTTTTTTTGTTTCTTTAATTAATGAAATCATCTTTGCTTGTTATAATCATGGAACTAGTTCTGTAGTATTTTTAATGATTGTTTGGTATTTACTTTTAATTCAGTCTCATTTAAGTAAAATAATTCGAAATACAAAATATAACTGTTTTAAATTATGTTCATGTGCTTAATTTAAAAAATGTTCTCATCAAATGAAACAAATTTTGAACACAGCGCTGAGAAACCTAAACCTAGTATTCAGATTTTTAAAATGTAGTTGGTGCATCTAGTATTTAATATTGTATTTTTATTTTTTTTTTGGGACCAAATTTTGTGCCGATATTTTGTCTAAAAATATTGGGTAATCATGATACCAACAAGTCTCAAAATATACCATCTCTATTTATTTTTTTATTCGCTATGTAGAAATTCTATGATCTCATAAAGCAAAAAATTATAAACAATTAAAATTCATTCATACAAAAAATAAGCGTCGCGTTGAGAGCTGTACGTGTACAAAAGCATGGGTAATATACATAATTTATGATATTTTTATTCTTTTTTTGATCGAATTAGCTTAACATATGTAGCAAACCAAACTATATAGCGTCATTTTAGAATTAAATTAAATCGTTTTTGTTAATTTTATGTTTAATATTAGAAAAAAACACTTGAAAATTATAAAAGATGAACATGTTCTCATTAATTGATAGCACTTTTGACCTCATCGATCAGTAATTTTCATATTTTTTTTCATCATTATAAAGATTTTTGAAATTTATGTTATTGAAATTGATTGGGTTTACTTTAAAGTTTACGAAATGAACGTTAGGTCACATGGGAAATTTTGAAATTGTGATAGTTGGTAAGATTTATGAAAGTTATAGTCGGTCTATGCCGACGATGAATATCCTTGCTGGAACCACAAGACGGTTCACATGTTTATATACTTGATATTTGACCACAAAAGTTCATCTAAGCTGGTATAAATATATACCACCTGTAGATGTATGTTTTATATGAGGTATTTGAACAAAAGTGGTCGGTTCACAGTTCTCATTGGACCGATCATGTCATTTTTCAATAACAAATAGCCTAGGTATACAAGTAATCCAAATTATGAGTTTCATTGATCTAGATTTTTCTAGTTTTTATGTAATCGTGATTTCAACAGACAGACGGACATCGCTAAATCGAACTGAATATAAACTTTCACTCTTAGGGCCGTTTTCACAATGTCCAGTTAAGTGTTTCAATTCCATATATTCTATTGGTAACTCTGAGTTAAAGTGGCAGTTATTGCTTAACCGAAGATGGTGAAAACGGCCCTAAGTGTAGGGTATAACAATAAATTAAATAAATCTATCACATTATTTATGAAATTTCATATTTTGATTAATTTTAGAATTTTTTGTTGTTGTCCAATTATATAAATTTTAACAAATTATAACTCGTGACAAGGTTGATGAAAATTCCAGTATTTTTCAGCAATATTTCGGGCATATTTCCGTCATACACATAGACAAATGGAATATTTTGGAAAGTGTGTAGTACCCCATACATAATGTTTGGAAAGGTCGAGGCAATTTAGAAACATTTTGCTATACACAAAATATACAATTTTTCTGTGTGCCAGACATTTTGTCTCGAGAAGGTTGTAAAATTGTATATAATTTGAATGGCAGAGTCACGGCATATTTGAGGAACTGACAGAAAACAGACAGCTTGTGATACAAAAAACTCCGACTTTGTCTATTTAAAATATGTCGACAAATTGTAGGTGGAGATTGCTAGTTTTTTTAGGAAAAATACTGTTTATGAGAATGTTTAGCATTTGCCCGATATGAGAATTCTCACACTAAATTGAGATTTTTTTCTCTCGCGCGAATTTTTTTTTCTCTCGAAAGTGAAAAATCCCTCGGGTGGGAAAAAAATTCTAATAAAAGGCATATTTCCCGCACGAGAAAATACATTGCTGGTGAAAAAATGCAGACAGAAATAACGGAATATTATTTTCATTCATTTAAAACTGAAAATTTGTGTGTGAAGTAAAAAAAGAAACAACTTTTAAAAAAATATTGTATATTTTTAATTGTGATACTTTGAAAATTTAACTGATTTTGCGGGAAATTGTGAGAATTTGAGGTACAGAGAGAATTTGAAGGATTTTCAGGGAAATTGAGAGAAATTGTGGGAATTTGAGGTACGAAGAATTTGAGGGAAATTGTGAGAATTTGAGGTATTGTGAGAGTTTTAAGAGAATTGGTGAGAGTTTTCTTCCGACCGATTTTGAGAGAATTTCATAAGGGAAAAAGGTATTTCAAGTGAAAATTTCATAGAGATGGAGATGTCGAAAAAATGTTGTCAACCTGTCTCGGCCCTGCCAATAACCTTTCCTGGGAAATTTTTAACATTGACATGTATCAATTAAAATTTACATTTTACAATTTCAATAATAGGGATTATTTAATGTACAGATGTTAATCTTTCGAATGGCTTTCACAACTTTTAAAATAGACCAACTACTTTCGTAATTAATCAATAAATATAGAATATTGTGTTTTTTCCCAAGATTTTGTACTAGGGTCATGATCGGAAACAGATCATTCTATTTTTAGCTTGTCATCACCCGAATAATTTAATGACAGGCACGATATAGCTCTGATTATGTCTACTCTAATATGGTAATATATCCAAAAACAAGTATTTTATTAAATTTACTTTCAATCTATGTTGTAATCTAAATATATCGAAAAAAAAAACTATATTCATTAAATCGATATTTTAAAATACAATTTTGTAAAATATACATTTTTGTAATTATGACGCATTTTATAATGGCACTATTTACTCAGCACATTATCAAGAACAGAACGCGCATCAGGCATAGTGAAGCAATTACCAAAATAATAAATTACACATAAAATACACAAGACTGATAAGATTACAGCACAACAAACAAGAGAATGCATTGTATACACTCGAAGAAATTCAAAAAAATAAATCGTGCAAAAATATATTTTGAAATGAATATAAATCAAGAGATTTGTAAAGATTTTTAAAAATAATTCTAATTGATTTTTTATATTTTATTTAATAAAAGTTTTTCAGTAATCAAAAGTAACGAATATTGTATTAATAGTTTTTGGTAAGTGTATCTGCTGCTTCCAGAAATGTTCCTGATAACCACGCAGTCGACTAAACTGATAAGATATGCATTTTATATGCGCGACTGTCGCAACTTTATGAAAAAGTAGTACAAAAAAAATTGTTCTTGAACTGGCTGCACCTGTTATGAAAAATTGTGTACAAAAAAAGTAGTAAAAGAAAATAAAAATAAAAAGAAATGAAAAGTAAATACAAGACATACAACAAAATGTATGAAAGGGAGCAACAAAACTTTGGGTGTGGCTTGATATATGTATTAAAAATAAAAAACGCAGATAAAGAATCTTTTAGTTAGACCTTAAACATAGCCTGGTGTCCTCGACACAATACAAATAGATTTTATTTTTATTTTGTTTGTTTGTTTTCGCTTTATTTATTCTTTAAACACATTTATATTGAATCATTATCAAGAAAACAACTGATTTCTGCAAGAACGCAATTTATTATATAAAAACCATATTTGCAGAATGATTAAAAGTTGTCTTAAACATTAGTCTTTATTTTGAAAGAA
This sequence comes from Dryomyza anilis, assembly GCA_951804985.1. Classification (NCBI taxonomy): domain Eukaryota; kingdom Metazoa; phylum Arthropoda; class Insecta; order Diptera; family Dryomyzidae; genus Dryomyza; species Dryomyza anilis. The sequence goes on along the minus strand of OX638131.1, from coordinate 2,732,722 downwards.
TTCTTGTCATTTATTATATTATCCGTCCGACAAAATACAACTTTTTGTTGCATATATGCGAAAAATCCCTTTATTCTGAAGGTACTACAGTCCTGGGTCCTAGTTTTTTTAAATTAGGTCGTATCATTTTGATGCTTACTTCAAAATGTATCAAAATAAGTCACGACTCATTTCAAATAAGAGGGTTAACATATTCCTCGCGGTAAAATGTTCAATTTTAGTCCTAAGAGGGTTAATATATTCCTCATCCAATTTTGCTTAAAGTCACTCAACAAAATATATGTCAAATATTAAAAGAAGAGTAATTCTAAAAATCTAAAGTATAATCAGTCCACGATACGAATAATATTCTACCGAACGTAAATATTGTACTGAAATAAATTTTATTTACATACAAAAATTCTTGTTCCGCAGTAAAATTCGATATTTACGATAGGACTGAATATATTTTATTCCAGCATATAACAAAAGAAAAACAAAACATAAATGGAAAAAACGCAAAAACAAAACATAAATGGAAAAAAAACGCAAAAACAAAAGCAATAACACAAAATCAAAACACAAAAGCAATAACACAAAATGAAAACACAAAAGCAAAACACAAAATCAACCACATTAAAATTCACCACACTAAAATTCACCACACTAAAACTCACCACACTCAAATTCACCACACTAAAACTCATCACAATAAAATTCACCACACTCAAATTCATCACACTAAAACTCATCACACCAAAATTCACCACACTTAAATTCACCACACTAAAATTCATCACACTAAAACTAACCACACTAGAATTTACCACACTTAAATTCACCACACTAAAATTCATCATACTAAAACTAACCACACTAGAATTTACCACACTTAAATTCACCACAATAAAATTCACTACACTTAAACTCACCACACTGAAATTCAACACACTAAAACTCACCACACTAAAATTCACCACACTAAAATTCACCATACCGAAACTCAACACAAAAACTCACCACACTAAAATTTACCACACCAAAACTCGCCATACCACACCAAAACTCACCACACCAAAACTCACCACATTAAAAACTCACCACATTAAAAACTCACCACACTAAAACTCACCACACCGAAACTCACCACATTAAAACCCACCACACTAAAACTTCTACGGGGAAGAATTCTACGGGAAAGAATTCTACCGGGAAGAATTCTACGGGAAAGCGTTCTATGGGGAAGAATTTTACGGGGAAGAATTTTACGGGGAAGATTTCTACTGGGAAAAATCTACGGGCAATCACAGTCTCAGAAAGAATTGTCTATGAGAAAAGTTGTTTTAGCGGAGAATTAGTTCTGTTTTGGTTACTACATTTATAAAACGAATAAAAAAAGTCCACCGCGGGTCCCTGATATAAATAATAAACATGTTTTTTATATTAATAAAACTTCTCCATATCCTTGCATTCACAAAATCTTTACACGAGTCGTGCACGGGTCCATCTAGTTTTACTATAGATCACTAAGCACACAACATGAAATTATTAAAATTCTTTACGTTTTTTTTAAACAAAAAAAAAACTATTGTATCTAATTTCAAAAACTTTCAGAATTTATTGAATATTTATCATATGTGCAAAACAGTGTTGGACTGTGTTATATCTTAACAAACTATTCCAGCTAAAATGTATTAAAATAATTTAATTTTCAAGCCATCAACAACATCAAAACTTTGTTCTAAAGCTCGCTCAAGTTCACTTATAATACCACTTGAAAAATATTTCAGAAGACCCCTCTGCACAAGTCAAAACATCATTTGACTGCCTTCAAATAATTCTACTGTTTTTTGTTGCTTGTTATAAATAAAAAATTGTTTATTTTGCTTCGAGGTACGTCGTGCCATTAATCAAAACAACGATCACTTCATACTTTGACCTAAATACGATACAACTTCTTCTTCTTCTAGCTTCAATTGTAGTTTTGAAACCTTTTTTTTTACATTAAAGCTTCTTTATTAAGCACATGAATTTGAGTTGGGTGCTGCATCATTAGTGTTTGCTTGAGAACCACACGATTTTGCTCCAGGTGATCCTTTAAAACGGTTTGGCCTATTTTATTTTGCAATCCTGCTTCTGCTTTTTAGACGCCATACATAGATCGGTTGCCATTTTTCATAAAAAAAAAAGTTCACACTATAATTTGTGATTTATTTTTTTGGTTAACACAATTAACAACAGTTTAAATTGTAGTTAACACATTGTTAACCACGTAGAAGATTTACTCAAATTGTCCAAAGGTAGCAGCTGTTAATCTGTGTACCCTATAAAGTCATCAAATGTTACAGGCAGGCTATGGTTATTAACTGCAAATTAAGTGACGAGCTCTTAACTAAATTAAAAACAGATTTCGTCCGAAGTAAATCTTTTCTTTCGCTCTCCGTTAGTATTAACGAAACATATTGTAAAACTTGTTAACAAGCTATACGTTGTTGTTGCTACTACAAATGTCAGTTGGCAGACAGACCCCATAATATACCATAATACAAAACAGTTTTAACAATTTCAATATGCCCACATCTTGAATAATGTGATCATGGTATTTTTTTTTTAGTTTATGTTGCTTTAATTAGTTTTTTCTTTATTTTATAACTCTTTGTTGTTTCAGTCATATTCTATAAAGAGTTCAACGATGCATCATATTTACACTCAAACAAAATACTTTTAAAAAGGTGTTATTTTGAAAAGAAATTCAGTTTTGTTTCTTTAACAAAGTTGTGACAAAACCCAGTGAGGAAGAATAGATCATATCATCGTTGTAAAACGAAAAGTCACCAAATACATTTTCAAAATGCCAAATATTCATTTATAAAAATCTTTATATATCTGTCAATTGTTAATCGATGATCTCAATTTTTTTACCACATGATAAGAAAATGTTAATCGATCAGTTGATATTTCAACTTTAAAAATGCATCACTTTTAATAATATTAATCAACAAACTCGAAATTAAGTTTTTCATAGAAATATATTTGGTGATTTTTCGTTCTACAACGACGAAATGAGAAGTAGGGAAATTTTTGTAAAAGTTATAGTCGATCAAAGTAACCCACATAATATTTACAATAACTACAAACTTGTAATGGACAATGAATTTCCTTTTAGTGCCCTGAGTAAATACTTTGGAATTGGTGTACCGAACTTCATTTCTTTCTACGGATCAGTAACATTTTTTTTTAATGTTTGACCATCCAATAAAATAAGTGGTTTAAAAAGACCGATATGTGATATATTTACAAATGTGGGCGAATCTCAGCCACACTTAACCGATCACGCCCATTTTCAATACCCGGCAGCATAGATAAACAAGTAATTAAACTTCAAAGTTTCATTGAACTAGCTATTCTAATTTTACTGTAATCGTGATTACAATATACATACGGACATTTTTTTTTTATTCTAATTTTAAGTATCATTTTTATTTTCTGTTTATTCATGAGGCAGTTATATAAAATACGGATATTTCGAACACAAACATTTTGTTTGCATTTGCATTTGGCTTCAATTTTGGTTTTAAAATTAAAAAAGACTGAACGAACGATACTGAAATTTTAATTTCATTATGATTTGACAGACAGCATAAAACGAAGAGTATTTTATTTATTATACAAAATATTTTATTTATTGTTATTAGAATATTTTACAAAATATTTACATGACTGTAACTCAACACTGCTTTTGTTGCGGTGCTGTGAAGCGTTGAAACCCAAACTAAAAGGGCAGCCACAACATCAGCAAGCAGCAGCAACCATTGCTTCCTCTTTGACTCGAACGTTGCTTTTGTAGTTTCGAGCTCACAAAATGTAGCTGTATAGAAAAAATTAAAAAAAAAATATTGGTTCATATTGTGAACGATGATGGGATTGATGATGTTTGTTGAAAGAAAATGCAACACGTCGTTCGTCGCCTCGTCGTGATGCTGCAGCCGCCTGACTGTCATTATTTGCGGTCGAGCTGTCATGGATCATAAAGTTGTGAGGAGCATAGTATGCAGAAATAGGTTTAATAAAATAAATATATTTTTTAAATTTCAGCTTTTACTTTAAATTTTTAATAGTTTATTTTATTTTTTGAGAACAACTAAATTGGAAATTTATTATATATCGTCGTTGTCGAACTAAAAGTCACCAAATACATTTTTATGAAAATCTTAAATTTCAACTTTTTTGGTAATTATTACAAAAAGTAATTGATATATGTATGTTTAAAGTTGAAATACCAATTGATTCACATTTTCTTATCATTTGGTACATGAAATTTATATTAAGATTTTTGTAAATGAACAATTGGTATTTTGAAAATGTAGTTGGTGACTTTTAGTTCTACAACGACGATATAGAATTAAAAGTCACCAAATATATTTTTTATAAAAACTTATTTTTAAAGTTTATTGATTTATATTATAAAAACTAATTAATAAATTTTAATTGTTGAAATACCATTCGTAAGACTAATATGTTTTCATTGATTTATGGCAATGTTGATCTGATCGATTAGAAGTCATTGGATATACAAGGATAATTATAAACCTATCGTTGATTTTTTTAAAATTTAGTTGGTGACGTTTACTTCTTCAACGCCGATATATTGTATAAAAAGTATATACCAATCACACTTTTTTATATGTAAAAATCTTTATATGCTATGCGCAAAATGTGCTAATCATTTGAATATCATTTCGAACTTTAAAATTTATCAATTTCTTTTTACCTTGCGCCCATTACAACAATTTGAAAACATAAAAAGAGGTCGCTAAAAATAATTATTAATTTTAATTAATAAAATTGACAAAAAATCAAATAAACATATTTTTCTTAATTTATATTTTTAATTTTCTCTGTAGTACAATATCGGCGTTGTAGAACGAAAAGTCACCAAATAGATTTTTATAAAAAAACTTAAATTTCGAGTGTGTTGATTAATATTATAAAAAGTAATTGATGCATTTTTAAAGTTGAAATATCAATTGATAGATTTACATTTTCTTACCATGTTGAGATCATCGATTTAAAACTGACAAATATATAAAGATTTTTGTAAATGAATATTTGGCCTTTTGAAAATGTATTTCGTGACTTTACGTTCTACAACGACGATATATTTTTAATATTTATTGTAGTATAATTTTAGGCATCGTCTCAATATCCACTAATTTGAATTTGCTTATTTTATGAACTTGCGACTGAACTTGTACGTTCCGTTCCCCCTTTTCTGTTTGATGCTGCTCTTGTTTCGTGTGTCTTTTTTTTATTATTCTCAGCTTCAACATTTATAAACCATATGTTACTTAATAAAAATGTATACAAATTATTTTTTTTTCCATGCTTTAAACAGTATACGTTATAGCACTAAGGTTCTATGGATATGGCATACTTCAAAATCAGCCATGCGACTCTTTCGCATAAAAACCGTTGCATGTTATGGAAATTTGTTCCACTCTGTATGAACTTTAAATAGATCTTAGGCATAAAAAGCATTTCTGATCTTCTGTTGAGATCAGCTACGATTACATTAAACGAAGTTTACCAGTCATGAGTAAAATGTAAAAAATATTTTACTGAAGACATTTTTATATTTTTATTTCTGATACACCGAAAATAAAATAACTTTAATAACTTTAGCCGCGGTAGCTCAGTGGTTAGTGCGTTGGACTGCGAGCGGAAAGGTCCCCGGTTCAAGCCTGGACTGGGGCTAACAACATCTTTTCATAGAAACATTTTTTCTATACCGCGTTACCTCCCGTCAGTAAATGGCAAACCTACGAGAGTAAAAAATTGCCTATAAAAAAGCACTCACCCGCCGTTCGGATTCGGCAATAAACTGTAGGTTCCACTTTGAGTACAAATATAACACGCACAGCTAAAAATGGTGAGAGAGCTCGGCCTAAGTTCTTATAGAGCTGTAGTGCCAAACTATTATTATTATTATTATTAAAATAATATTTAGCGTATTCACAGTTCATCGTAGTTTAGAATGGCATTCGTACCATGTAGTATATATACACTGAAACGTCAATTTGTTGTTGCATTCCTTATAAAAGTGAAATACCACAAGTGTTGTATTTGAGAGTAGCCCTGAGGCATGTTTTTTGGTGTCGTATTTTCTGAAATGAAGACAATTTGTAAAATTGAAATCGTGGAATATTTATGTTAATTTCAAAAAATCCTAATTTTATAAGAATCAGCTGCATTTATCTGATGAAATATTTTAACAAGCAGTAAAGTGGTGCTCACAGTTCAATTGTCGTACAGTCGTTTTCGTACAATGTCGTACCAATACCATGAAACTGTGAAAACGATAATTATTTCATTACAAAACACAGAATTAATAAAAAATGCTAGATTTGACAAAAATAAAAAACCGTAAAATAAAATAAAAATATTAAAAAATGAAATACAAATATCCTTGAAAATTTTTAAGGGACAATTCAAAATAACGCATTTTCGCGGATAAAAATAAAATAAAAAATTCCAGGCTTTTCTAAAAGGATAACAGAATCTAATTAATGACTTTTTTTAGATTTATAAATAAAAATGCCCTTCAAAAGTTTTGGAGGCTGTTGAAATTTTTTCAAGGACATTTTTTCAGAAACACAACGTCTTCAAGGAGATTGGTTTTTAGACTATTAGAATAACCTGGAATTTTTGAAATCCACCGGTCGGTCTTATTTGAATCCGCATTTTGGAAAAATTTCATAGAATGAGTTAATCTAAATTGGCTCATTGGACATTTTTTTTCAAAAATCCAAAAAAATCAAGAAAGAGATATATTTAGGCTTTCAGAAAAGCTTTGAAACTTTCCAAATCGATCGGTTTATAGAATGCGTTAATCTGAAATGGCTCAAAAAAATGTCAAGGAATTTTTTTTTTAAATCCAAAAAAATCATCAAAGATATATATTTAGGGTTCCAAAAAAGCTTTGAAATTTTTAAATCGATCGGCTGGTGATCGACTAATTTGAATCCCCATTTTCCTCTGTTTTGAAGTTTTGGGCATTTAAATCGAAAAAATACTGAACTAAGAGTACCTACTCAAATTTTGTATTTTTTTTCCTATACATAAGTATTATCTGCAACCAAAATATCAATAGAAATTAGCGAGCTTAATTTGCGTACGAAAGAAGCATCATTTATACCTATTTGAGAAAATGTTATTACCCATATATTTTTCCAGTCCGAACAATTCAAGTATTTCAAGGTACATAAGCTCTTCTATATTAAATAGAGCTTGCTTTTAAAAGCTTTCTTAAATATCAGATTTTTATGTTTTCAAAGAATATATTCTATGTTTTCAAGCTTTCCGCTCTTTGCTTTCTCAAATGTAAGAAGTAGAAAAAAAAAACTTCCTGCCTAAACCTTGTTTTAACCAAATGAGATCAGGCCAAAGTTCTCAACGCTTAACTGGTTACGGCGAACCCGACGCGCTGCGGTCAACGTTAGAAACTTTGTAATAACGAAACCAAACAAACTAAGCCACCAACCAACCAGCCAACCAATAAACCAACGAAAATGAAAAATAAAAACTTAAAAGAAAGAAAAAAAAAACACAAAAAATAACATTGAGCCACAGCAGAGCGAAAACGTCGACGCAGACTTCTTTCTTGGCCAAATTTTGTTCGTCAGTCTTGAGGCGTTCGCTGCGAAGCTGCGGTTTCAGTTAAGCGATGCTTTTTTACACGGAAGGTTTTCATAAAAGTTCACGTATTGGCGGTCGCAAAGTTCATGAGGTACCGTTAGTATGTAGAACGCAACGCTAGTAGCTGCTGGCTGGCTTGAGTCCGTTTGTGAGCTTTAAGTGGATCAGCTAAAGAAGTTCAGCGAAAGATCAGTGAAAGTTCAGTAAAAAATTAGTGAAATAGCTGAAAAATAACTATAAAAGATCAGTAAAATATCTATAAAAGATCAGTAAATGATCTATAACAGATTAGTAAAAGTTCTATAAAATATCAGTAAAAGATCTATAAAAGACCAGTAAATGCTCTATAAAAGATCAGTAAAAGTTCTATAAAAGATCAGTAAAATGTCTATAAAAGATCAGTAAAAGACCTATAAAAGTTCAGTAAATGATCTAGAAAAGATCAGTAAATGCTCTATAAAAGATCAGTAAAAGTTCTATAAAAGATCAGTAAATATCAGTAAAAGATCCATAAAAGATCAGTAAAAGTTCTGTAAAAGATCAGTAAATGCTCTATAAAAGTTCAGTAAAAGTCTATAAAAGATCAGTAAAAGTTCTATAAAAGATCAGTAAATGCTCTATAAAAGTTCAGTAAAAGGTCTTTAAAAGATCAGTAAAATATCAGTAAAAGATCTATAAAAGATCAGTAAATATCAGAAATTATAAAAAGTTCAGTTAAAGACCAGTGAAATGTCAGTAACAGATCAGTAAGATCAAAAAATACAAGATAAGGGCAGAAATTACATGAAAAGTTCAATAAAAGATCAGCAAAAGATCATTAAAAATCAGAAGTCATGCCGGCATATGTCAAGTTACGATCGAAATCGTATTCAATTCAATTGAATTTGTTCTTGCTATCCCAGAAGTTGAATTTTAAATTGAATTCAATCCACTGAAATTCTGCGAAACTTATTAAATTTTATTTCTATTTGTCAAATATTTAAATTTCGATCGAAAGTGAAGTTTAGAATATACACGATATATAGAAATCATTTTATATCGATTTTTTTTGTTGTTGCTTTCAGCATTTATGCTAATGAGTGATCGTGTTCCTACTATGATGATGTAGTCCATAAAATTCACATTTGATCTTATTACCATATAGAGCTGTAATTGTATAACTAGTTCACATTTATTTTTATGTTGAAATATGACTTGTATTTGTTTTTTTGTGCTTATTTGTTTAAGTGTTTTTTTTTTGTGTTCATACTTCTTGAACTATATATTTTAATTCGTGGCTTGCGGCTGGCTGCACGATCTTGAAGAATGCGCGTTGTGGCACTTGAATGTTTCGCGGCGGAAGTGTCAAGCAGCATCACGCACAGCAACGCACCGCATCAACAGAGCTGTTGTGTGTATCAGTGGCCTTCGCACCGAATTGAACCCTTTCAATTGAGTGTCTGCAGATGGTTTTTTTTCTGTTTTTTGTATTGGCATATTTATGTTTGTTTTAGAAAGCAGTTAATTATCAGCATCTCAAGTGAGCTGTGTTGTTTATTAAGGAACCTAGTGTTTTAAACTGTTTACTTCCGTTTCTTGCATGATTTTTTATATAGAATGTTATCCTTTTATTGTATTTTTTTTTATAGAATTTAGTGTTTTATAAATATCCTGTTTATGCTATTTAAATATAAAAACATTGTATTTATTTTCGTAGTTCCTTTTTTAAACTATTTTTAGTAAAAAAATACAAATTGTAATGTTGTGTATATTGAAATCTTTACCTAAACACAAATGAAATCGAACTTAAAATTTATCGAAATTCTTTGAGGTTATTTTTAAAACATTTTCTATTTTTTTAAATAAATGTTTCCATGTATCTCTTTTATCATATTTCCAGCTGAATAAAAGAGTGGAGTTTGTATCAAAAGCTGAGTGTTTTCTGCCCGTTCAAAATATGCCGGCATTCCGCTTTTCAGGTTCCTTAATATTTGATAATCTGCCATACATACGATTCACACAAGCTTTGAGAAATATTCCTGAGAAATTTCAGGTATTTTGTCTCGGGATTCTATTCACCGGAGACAAAATAATTTCGCAGTTTACTGACAGTATTTGAATAGATTACTGGCAAAAGCGCAGTTTTTTTTTTTTTGAATATTTTACTTAGAGCACATCATGTAGTTTATTTTTTATCAAAAACAAAAACCTTCCTATAGCAGGTTTAAGCAGACAAACGGCATGTTCAAAAATTTGTACATACCATGTCAGATTTATAGAATATATTTGCAATTCTATTATAAATGTAGCTGGTTGTCGTCAGAATTTCGGAAGGCAGTTGGCGACAGATAAATAACATTTTCATTATATAGAAAGTAGTTGGCTCTTAAGGCAGATTTTAGGAATAGTAAGGCAGTCTACCTTACCCATTGGACGACAGACAAAAATATATATACTTAATTTTTGAAATTACTGCCATTTTACTACTTCATATATCTGTCTCTACATTCCTATGATCTGCCGTTGGGATTTGTTCTATGGCAGACAACAAGCAGATATTTCTACAAACTCCTCCTTTGTCCTGCCGAAAATATGTTGATTTTCTACTTAAGGGTGCTGTCTTTGTTTGTTACCTGACGTATATTTTGTCTGGGGACTTGAGGATCAAAATACTGAATAATTGTGACAACAGATTTTCGGCAGGACAAAGGAGGAGTTTGTTGCAAAACCTGCCTGTTGTCAGCCATATAAAAAATGGCACTTACTGTAAAATTAATGAACATATCTATAATTCCAACTGTAGTCTGTACTAATTGTTACAAGAGAAACGATTTTTATCGAAAGTTGGAAAATGCCGCGGTATTTGTATTAAAAACCAAGTTTTAATATTATCTGTTTGTTTTAAAATTTGATTTAAAACTACTCTCAAATTTTAAAATATGTTCCACTGTGCACAGTACGCCGTAATTGCCTCGTATTAAAATTTTTGCATTTCTCTGCGACCAACTTTTAGAAATCAGAACAAAGCGTCAGAGGCAGCAGCAGAATAAAGCAAAAAACAATTAAAATAATTTACCCAACATTATTTCGTTGAAAATGACAAAATTACTAACAGACTGACTGACAGCATGACTGACTCTGCAAATATTAAATGAAGAAAACACCAAAAAAGAAGCCAACGAATAATTATTATTTTTGTAACTTATGTCTTTTCACTTTGTCGGCCGCCGCCGTCGCGCCCTCTGAACTAGTTTTAATTCTTTCTTTTTTTGCATTTTCCAGACTGCTCAGCATGGCTTTCCACACAAACCCTCCGCACTCGCCTACGACCCACAATCTAAGCTCATGGCCATCGGCACACAGACGGGCGCCATCAAGGTCTTCGGCCAACCCGGCATCGAGTTCTATGGCCAGCATGCTTTGGTCAATAATGTCGCTGCCGACATCAATGTCCAGCTGCTTGAGTGGGTCTACGGCACCGGCCGCCTACTCTCGCTGACTGCGGCCAATCAGTTGATACTGTGGGAGCCCGTCGGCTCTACGCTCGTGGCCATCAAGACGCTTGCTTTCGATGGCAAACTCAAGAAGATCTCGTCGCTTTGTTGCTCGCACAGCAAGGATCTGGTGTGGATCGGCACCGAGGGCGGCAATGTCTACCAGTTTGATCTGAAGTCGTTCTCCATCAAGGAGCCCGTTATATATCACGATGTGGTGCTGGAGCAGGTGCCTGCCAGCTACAAGCTGAATCCAGGCGCCATCGAGTCGCTGCGTCAGCTGCCGCAGGATCAAAATAAACTGCTGATCGCCTACAATCGTGGTCTCTGCGTGTTGTGGGATCTAGAGACAGCGTCTGTGTTGCGCGCCTATGTAGCACCCGGCCATGGACAAAGCGTAGGCCTGACACTCAATGCCGCCGGTACGCAGTTCAGCTGGTATCATGCAGATGGCTCATTTGCCACTTGGGACGTGAATTCCGCAGAGCCGCCCAAGGATCTCAACTATGTACCCTACGGGCCAGACCCCTGCAAGAGCATCAATCGCCTCTACAGAGGCAAACGCGGGTAAGTGGCCGCCCAGGCGACGTTTCCTTAATTCGTTGTCGATTTAATCTGTAGCGTTTTTCTCTTCTATGCTTTCGTGTGCAGCACCGCCGATATGGCCATCTTCTCCGGTGGCATGCCGCGCTCTGCCTATGGCGATCACAACTGCGTCTCTGTGCATGGTAGTGATGGCGCCAAAGTCTGTCTGGACTTCACCTCAAAGGTTATCGACTTCTTTGTGACATACGACGCGCAACAACGCGATACCGCTACTGTGCTTATTGTGCTGCTTGAGGAGGAGCTGTGTGCCTACGATCTGACAGACGCCAAGCTGCCCGCCATTAAGGCGCCCTATTTACATTCGGTGCATGCTTCGGCGGTCACCTGCAACCACCTGGCGTCACAAGTGTCGCAGGCGGTCTATGATAAAATTAAGCGTGCAGGTGCAGCGCAAGATGCTGACTACAGCGAGATCGAATGGCCCATAACTGGTGGCGTGCTGCCCGAGGAATCCGCAGAGACTGATGAAGAGACGGACAAGTTGTATGAGGTGCTGCTCACTGGGCACGAGGATGGCGCAGTCAAGTTTTGGGACTGCACCGATGTGGTGCTAAAGCCCATCTATCATTTCAAGACATCAGTACTGTTCGGGTGAGTGCAAATTGGAAACGGCATTATGAAACTCCCAAAGAACTCTCCAAAATTTCTCATACGAAATTGTAGGAGATTGTTTCATTTTGTCTCTGGTTATTACATTTCATTTTTGTTGTGGGTGTTATATAAAGGGGGGCCTAATAAAATTGAATTTATCACAATTGCAATCTTCATTTTAGACACGAAAATCAAGATGATGTGCCTGCCGATGCAAACGCTGAGCCCGTAGATGAATCGGAGCCGCCCTTCCGCAAAGCCGGCCTTTTCGATCCCTACTCCGACGATCCACGTCTGGCTGTTAAGAAAATCGCTCTATGCCCGAAGACAGGTCGTCTGGTGGTGGGCGGCACCGCAGGTCAACTGATCATCGCCAATTTCGAGGGCGACAACGATGAGAAAGCGCCACTCAATGTGAGCTCCATGAATTTGGTTAGTGATCGTGATGGCTTCGTCTGGAAGGGACACGATCAGCTGAATGTACGCGCACAGCTGCTCGAGGATGATGCCGAGCCCGTGGGCGATGTTGGCGTGCAGATCACAGGCGTGCTGCAAGTACTGCCACCTGCCAGTATCACCTGTCTAGCATTGGAGGCCAACTGGGGTCTAGTTTCAGCGGGCACGGCGCACGGTTTAGTGCTGTTTGATTTCAAACAGTTTCTGCCGGTCTTCCATCGTTGCACACTCAATCCGAATGACTTGACGGGTGCCGGCGAGCAGCTGTCACGTCGCAAGTCCTTCAAGAAGTCGTTGCGTGAGTCGTTCCGCAAGCTGCGCAAGGGGCGTTCGACGCGCAACAATCCGACGCAACAGGTGCCAACAACTGTAAGTGTTGCAGAGATTTTATTGAGTTTATTATTTTGTTCAGTTAAGTTTTTATTTATTTTGTTAGTATTTTTTATTATAAATTCTTTGATTTATATATTGTCCCGAGATAATACTTATGGCATTTTCTGGGGTATTTGGGGCAGACGCATTGGTAATTGGAAGATTTTGGCAAGTGTATGGAAGTATATTAAATTTTGTGTGATTTTAATGGCAGAAAACCGCCATATTTTGAGTATGGCCACATAATAGTTAGCTTTTGATAGAAACCTCGCCTTTGTCTGCTTGAAATCTTTCCATAAAATGTGTCAAAAACTGCCCTGAGTCTGCCAAAAGTTTTTATCTTGGGATTTTATTATTTTTTATATTTCAATTTAAATATTCATTAATTCATAATGCATTTATTTTTTATTTACAGCTAGATTCGCGCCCTATTGAGCGCCAGGTGGAGGCACGCTCTGCCGACGACGGCATGGGCTCCATGGTGCGTTGCCTGCTTTTTGCCAAGACCTACATTACCAATGGTGCGTCCCACTTCTAAATAGTTGAAAAATAATTTTTAAACGGATTTTTCTTTTGCTCACAGTCAACATTACGTCGCCCACTCTTTGGTCCGCCACAAACTCCAGCACCGTCTCAGTATTTCTGCTGCATCTGCCGCCAGCACAAACCGCCGCCACTGCTGTACCTCCCACCGGTGACCAGCCTGCTGCGGCGGCACCTCAGCCACGTCGTGTTTCCGCACAGCTCGCTAAGGAGATACAGCTAAAACATCGCGCACCAGTTGTAGGCATTTCGATTTTCGACAACACAGGCTGCCCCTTGGAGCAGCTTAGCGAAGGCGCAACAGGCGCCGCACCACATCGCGTGCTCATTGCTTCTGAGGAACAGTTCAAGGTGTTCTCGCTGCCGCAACTGAAGCCCATCAACAAATACAAGTTGACCGCCAACGAAGGTGCCCGTGTGCGTCGCATACATTTTGCTTCCTTCTCCTGTCGCGTTCCTGCCGAAATTATTCAAGGCGCAGCAGCTGCTGCCGGCGGCAGTCCCACCAAGTCGACGCGCTCTGTGGATCACGCTGATGCGGCGGCAGCCAATACTAGCATGGCTTCCGGCGGCGGCGAGCAAGTGCCCGATGCACGTCTCTATCACGAGATGGCGCTGCTGTGTTTGACCAATCTGGGCGATATCATGGTGCTGTCGGTGCCAGAACTGAAACGTCAGCTGAATGCGGCAGCTGTACGGCGCGAGGATATAAAGTAATTGAAACATATTCCTATATTTCAAATTTTTACTCATTTTTAATAATTAAAAATCCTTCTTACAGCGGCATCTCTTCACTTTGCTTCACAAATAGCGGCGAAGCGCTTTATATGATGTCCTCCTCCGAAGTGCAGCGCATTTCATTAGCCACCTCCAAGGTGGTCACACCACTGGGCGGTATTGAGGTCGAAGAACTGCTCAGCGAGGAGCCCAACGAGCAGGACATTGAAGCGGCAGCCGCAGCATCTGAGACTTCCTCACAACGACGCATGGATGCGCCCATGAGCAAGGAACGCAGCAAGCCGCTTGAAGTGAACATCGATACAAATGGCATGTCCAATGGCATTGGTGGTGGTGGCAGCAGCAGTGGCGAGGGAAGCTCACCAAATCGTGCCAACGAAACCATAACCAGCTCGATTGGTGACATTACCGTGGACTCTGTGCGCGATCACTTGAACACAACAACAACGACACTGCATTCCACTACGACAGAGGAGACCGTTGGTAAGTGGGGGGCGCCGCCGGGCCTATTGATGTTAATTGTTTGCGTTGTTATGCATTTTCATTTTTGCGTCGCTGTTGTTGTTACTGTTGGTTGGTGCCGTCGTTGTCATCATCATTATAATCATTGTTTGTTTGTCTGTCTGTCTTGCGTATGCGTTTCATTCGCACTGCATGTTGTCAACGTTTTAACGTATTTAATTTGTTTCTAGGCGACGCACAAAGAATTCTTTAAATAATTTGCAAAATATTAGACGCTTTGTTTCATACAGTTTTTTTTATGTTTGTTCAATGAGAATGGATGCCAACAGGTAACAATATAAGGGTGACAATATTTCATTATTAAATATATATTTTAATAGATATTTTTGAACATTTTTTAAACTAAATCAAAGACTGTTTTGTGCAGTTCGAATTTACAATTAGCGGGCGTGTTTTGAAATTAACTTTCGATCGAAATTTAAATATTCGACAACAAATGGAATTTTAAAAATGTTCATTACGACAATACACACAACAAATTTATCCACGATCATAGTATGATTGATGATGAACTTCTAATTGAAACATAAAGTTAATTATTATGTTAAACAAAAAAAAAATGTTTAGTGTTTTTCCGTATCGTCGTTGTAAAGGGTTTTTCAATAAGAGCGCTACAAAAGTTTTTTTTAAGGGTTTTTCAACAGGGACGCTACAAAAGTAGAGCAACAGGGACAGCAAACGACACCATATTTCTTGCCGTTCTTTTAACATTTCTCTTCAGTAAGGTTTGCCATTTCATGATGAAAAGATATACGAACCAACAACGAGTCGAAATTATTAAAATTTACTACCGAAATTCGAATTCGTATATCTTTCCATCCTGAAATGGCAAATCTTACTGAAGAGAAATGTCAAAAGAGCGGCAAGAAATATTGCGTCATTTGCTGTCCCTGTCGTTCTACTTTTCTAGCGTCCCATTTGAAAAACCTTTTAGAACGAAAAGTCACCAAATACATATTTACAATGCCAAATATTCATTTACAAAAATCTTTATATATCTGTCAATTTTTAATCGATGATTTCAATTTTAATAAATGTAAATCTATCAATTGATATTTCAACTTTAAAAATGCATCAATTTCTTTTTAAAATTTTAATCAACAAACTTAAAATTCAAGTTTTTCATAAAAATGTATTTGGTAACTTTCCGTTCTACAACGACGATATATTGGGTCGAGTAAAAAACGTGTTTTAAATTAATTTTATTAAACCAAATGTGCGCTATTTTGATCAATAACTTTTTGCCATATTTCTGGTATAACCGTTATAAAAACATTGTAGAAATTCTGGCATTTATGGGCGAAAAACTGAACCAAGCAATTTTTACAAGCTTCATTTGAACTCTGGTTTAAATCATTAGGAGAATTCTGCAGAAAGCGAAATAAATCGTAGTCGGAGAACAAGATCCGGGCTATCCGGTGGTTGAATCAAAACTTCCTAAACGAAAACTCTCTTAATTTTTGCCAAGTCAAAAAAAATGCCGCCTGACGTCAATTTCACGCTTTAATCGCATAACTTGTTGACAGTAGAGATTAGAATCATTCGTCTGTAACAGTTAGAGCATCTCATGATGCACGATTACTTTCCAATGCCTCCAAACACAAAGCATTAACTTACGTGACAATATTCCGGGCTTTCTATCTTCTTGAATCACGATCTTTTTCGCAAAATATTGTCGAATGTGATCCACTTTTCATTGCCCGTTATCAATCCCTTCAAAAATCGCTCAATTTCATTTCGTTTCAGCAGCGATTTTCAGATGGAAATTCGGTTTAATAATTTATAACTGATTATTCGAGCTTCTTTTTGTATCCAGGCTTATGCAAATGGTTCAAAATTATTTTTTTATGATGATGTTTAGTACAACAGCGTAGTTATGAGATGAAATGTACTCGTCCGTCTTTTATTTTTTTAAAATACTTTTGCATGGATTGGTAAACCAGAGCAGCAACCAGCCACACGTCCTAAACATCGATATTTACAGAACGGAAAAGAACAAATCATTTGCAATCTGTTTATTTTGATAAAGCACCTTCACGGCAAAATTTTGTTCACAATCCTGCGAAACTTTATCGTCTTGTTAAAGTGATATTGTAAAATATAGCAAACTTTCTCAGAGCCTAGGCCTATTTTTAAAACGGAATAACTTTGTTTATTTTCTAATGATCTATGGACTATCACCTTTCAAACGCGCAGTGAGTCTTTAAAAATTGCAGTGACAGCTATTCATTTTTTCATTTCTTCGTAGTGATTTTATTTCATTTAACGCAAAAAAATTATGTCACTTGAATTTTTGACGTTTTTTGTCGAATCACTTTTCGTTTCGTTTTACAAAATTAGGGGGTTAATTTGAATAAGTGTTACCAAAGTTTTCTGACTCTTACCACATCTGTTTGAAAAAATACACCACGAACTTTTTACTCGACCCAATATTTTTGAATTTGTCTTTTTACATATTTGAGTTTTCTATCTGATTTCTTTGGAATTCCATTGAAAATATTTCAGCAAATATTTCTTGAAATAAATCCAATGAAATGCGAGTGTATCTGACCAAAGTTATAACCAGTCAAATGCATAAAATATAAATTTGAATACTTAACCCTATTCTGAATGAAGCCTGTCGTAGCGAATATTTTCATTCGAATTCGGATTTAGTTATTTTCAAATACGAATCGAATTCGGTATCACCGAATCTGTGTGGGACGGAATTTTACAGTTTTTTTTTGTACTGATTTGACATACAATATTCTAGAATATCTTAACATTCGTATTCACAGCTTACACTACGATGAGCTTCAGAATAGCGATAACTAAGATCGCGGATGATTTATATTGTTGTGCCGTAGAATTTTGTTACTTTTAAACTAATGTCACCTATTCAAATACAATGCATCGGCTCTTTAAGCATATTTTAAACCTTCATTTTGTGTAATAGAAAATATTTTTAATCATTTCACAGGACGTCTCTCTGTATTAAGCACACAAACCAATCAAACTTTAACCAGTGTCAACATGAAGGACATCACAGATTTTAATATACCCAACTTAATGGATTTGGCACCAGTGAGGTAAGCAGATCAGCACCGTTTATATTTAACAACAGCAATTTATATTTAACACCATTTTTTATTTGAACGCACAGCAACACAACCGAAACCGCCACCAGCTCCGTTGTCATCAAATCCGTCATCACCAGCATTTCCCATGAGAAGACGAACGGCGAGTCCGAAACAGTGACCACCAAAACCACCACGCACGAGGAGAGCCAATTTTAAATTGCATTTGCAGCCAGCCAGCCAAACCATACATCAATCAAACAATCAATCGATCCATAATTAATCAAATATAATTCTATTGACGAACTACAACCCAGTCCCAACAGATGGCAATACAAGCTAAGACTTTTCTGCCAATAAACCAACCAGAATACATTAAAATGAAAAGAAATGAAATGCATGCGCATGAAACGCATGAAAAACGCATGCAAATTAATAATAACATGATTTAGTATTAAGCACCATCTCCTCTCCCACACACCTTACCACACTATACCGCGCCCTGCTCTAAAAGCAATAATATTTTCGTTTATTATAAATCGTGCTTAGAGCCATCACTTCATAACTTTGACTACTTTGTTTGCGAACTATTTTAATTAATTCGCTACTTTATTCACATGGACCACAAGCAGCAATCTGACTTGATTGAAATTATTTTTACAAATGTCTGCTACTTTTTTTCTGTTAAGTTTTCCCTTTACTGTAGTTTTAAGATTTAGCAGCTAAATTTCGTTGATCTTTCGCTAAAGTGGCCAGAATTACTGTTTTAAACACACACATTTATTATTTCTTTTTTTAGTTGTTGCCTGCTTTCGATTTTGAATTTTATTTATGCTCGTTGGTTTTAGGAAAATAAATTTATTGTATTTTTAGCGAAAGCATTAAATGTCTGATTTTAATATACCCAACATGAAATGAAAATCACCCAAACGAATTCAACTTCAAAAGTACAACTAAAAATAAAGGCCTTAAATTTCGCAAAACGTAGCGTGCAACAAGTAATGTTTTTTGTCTTCGAACAAATTGAAATCTTTTTAAAGCATGAAACAAGTTTTATACTGCTAAATAAAAAAAACGTAGTTTTAATATTTATAGCATTTAATTCATTCATTTATACACTTTATACATCGCGTAAATGTTATCGACTTAGATATTTAAACAAACACTAAACAACAACAAAAAAAACCTATGAATTTTGATTTAACTATTTTTTTTTATTTGTTATTCTCATGCAACCAATATGAAAATGTTACAAAGAAAATTCTTCCATTTTTTACATTTCTCAAACAAAAGAAAACAACAACAAGAAAATAGGTACTTTATCTAAAAAATACTGTTGACAAACTCTTCTTCTTCTTTTATAATTTAACAATTTGTGGAATATTCTTTTACAAAAAAAGTATTTTTTCAATGTAAACATTCTTTCTTATTTAAATGTAAATGTTATAGTACATAACTATATATATATATATAAATATATATTGCAAATTATATAATAAATCTTTTTATGTGAAACAAATTTAAAGCATTTTTAACTTTTACCTCGGACAATTAATTAAGCTTTTCAAATAAACAAAACAGTGGTTTAGTATTGGAGAGTCACCTCGTCTAATCGAAAATACAAATGTCATCCTTTTGATGTCTTTTGAATATGCGATTTTAAATGCCATGCTCGAATTTTCGACAACGAAATCATATACAAAATTTTCCGGCAAACCAAACGATATCCTTTTTATAGTTGTCGACAATACGAAAATACGAATATTGTCATTAAAAACGAACATAACAGAATGCTATCTCTGTTTTTGTCGTTATGGATATTGAAATGATATCGAAAAAACTTCATTCTCTCCAGTATGCCATTCGTTTCGATCTCGTTACGAGATCAAGGCGAGAATCGGAGACTTTCGTAACGATATCCAGCGTCAAGTTGGTTTTGTAGATATCGATGCGTTCTATCAGAGTCTTGCGAAATCAGAAGGATATCGAAACAAATAAAAATTAAAGTTCGAGATTGCGTCGATAAATTCAAAATTTTGCTTAAAATGTACAAAAATTTAAAAATAAAACCAATTGTGACATTGTGTTGCTTCTTCGTCGAAAAAGGGATCGTCGTCAAAAACCAAAAACATGATTTTTCTCTTTCGTCAAATAACAACTATTGTATTTTCTTCAGCATTGTGGTTTGTGTATGTGCTAATTGATAGGTTTGTGTCTGAAGTCAACGGAAATTCAGACAGAGAGATAAAATTAAATGGTATGGCAACACTATGTGTCCCACCATTTTGAAATTAAAAGCAGTGTTCATAGTTGCCAGGTCTTTATCCCAGAGAAAATATCTTTATCCCACGACAGAAAATAAAAAAATACCACAGAAAATACCATAGTATTTTTTCAATAAAAAATACCTTTGCCATTTAAAAATACCACAAAATATCCCACGTAATTAACAATATACCACAAAAATACCACAGATAAAAAAATACCGCCAAAAATCCCAGAAAAATTAAAAATGTATGAAAATAGACAATCAAATAACATTTGTATTTTTAAAATTATACTCTTGTATGATTTTTTATTTCATAAATTAATAATAATAGTTTTGCGCTACAGTCCTGTATAGAACTTCGGCCGAGCTCTCTCACCATTTTGAGCTGTGCGTGTTATATTTGTACTCAAAGTGGTGGGACCTACAGTTTATTGCCGAATCCGAACGGCGGGTGAGAGCTTTTCATAGGCAATGGTTTTACTCTCGTAGGTTTGCCATTTACTGACGAGAGGTAGCGCGGTATAGAAAAATGTTTCCATTGATGCGTTTGTGAATTAAAGGGGGTGAATATGATTGTTACGAATATTCGCTTAAGTTTATTTAGATATTATTTGGGTGCATAAATTAATTACCTTTAGACATTTTACAAGATAATGGATTGTATGTATTTATTATACATAACACAAACGTATGCTGTTAAAAAATACCACATAAAATACCACGATGAATTTAAAAATACCATGGTATTTTTTTATCGCACGGCAATTAAAAAATACCATAAAAGATATTTATCCACACTAACTGGCAAATATGGCAGTGTTGCAGTTTTTGAAAATTATAGTAAGGTTATTCACTAAACGGAGCAGTTGCGATGTAGAGTAGCAGTTTTGTCAAGTAGCAGTTGTACAACAACAAAATACATTGGTGGCAAAAACAAAAATTATCTGCTAATCTACTTCGCTAAAAGCTTGAGTTTACTTCGTGGTACTTTTGTAGTTTTTTTAGTGATGCTGAATTTATGACTTTTGGGTACTTGATATTACAGACAGTGTTTGATTATTGAGTTGAAATTCACCAAAATGCATTATATTTAAATGAAAATATATATTTTTAATGAATATGTACATATATGCATGTGAATAAAAAAAGAAATAATAGCATAAAGTTCACTGTTTTAACAATAAATATTAACGAGTTCTGAGTTTTTTTTCTTAGATCGTCATCACTAATTTAATTCGTGTGCTTTGTTTTAATTAAATTGTATTGATAAGAGATATTGAATTAAAAATAAGTAACAAAAGGCATATTTATATATTGTATATGGCCAATAAGCAATAAATCTAAAATTTTAATGAAACAAAAACATCTGTTTTTGGTACATCAAACTGAAAACCACCATTCTACACAAATATGAAATAAGTGTGTTCACGAAATATGATACAATTCTACAATACTGCTAATGTACATGGGCAACTGCTCCGTTTTGTGAATACCTTTAGTTTATCTCGAAATATGATATATGTAACTGCACAGAAAAAAATATTGTACGTATATATAACAATTGATATTAATAGCAAACTAAATCGTATTCCAATTAAAAATAAGAATGTATTTACTAATAAATTAATTGTATTTACACATTTTTTTAATTAAAATATTAATAGGAATAAATTTAATACAATTTCAGTACTACTAAATCTTTAATAGTTGTGAAAACTGACTTCGGTAAAACATTCGTTAGGTTGAACAAATTTTACAAAGCAATTCAAACAGTATAAATACTTATTTAATATTTTGTTTATGTTATATATTGAATTAAATCATTTTTATTTTCATATGTTTTTATTCGACAAATATTTAATTTAATTTAACAAAATATTTAATTTATCCAATTTCTATCGAATGAAACTTTTAATTGATGTTACTAATTAATTAATTAATGATTTAAAAATTCCCAATAAAAAAAATATAATACATATAACAACTTTAATATCAATATGACAAAATAATTAATTAAAGTTTCTCCAATTAACATATTCTCATTATTACGAATATGGAATTCAATGCTACTAAAAGTTACATCGGCTGAGTTTCAATTAAAAATTAATTGGATTGATAAACATTTTAGTTATATTTACACACTTTTTTTTCTGTGTGTGTTAAGAATAAAAATGTACTATTAATCATTTTTTTATCAACTTTTATTTAACTGCCATACAATTTTTCGTTTTGTATTTGTAATCTTCAAATAGTTAATATGTGAGAATTAGTTTTAGTAAAATAAGAATTCATCTGGCTACATTTTAACAACAACAAATACAATACTTCACGGTACCCTAAAACCTGAATTAACCGATTGACTGTACGGCCAACCATTGACGCACATTTTCAAAGAATTTTAAAAACCTTTTGAAAATTGCATCAACGGTTGGTCGTATAGTCAATCCTGTGATTCAGACTTAAGAATCAAAATACTATTTTTTAACTCCATTTTAAACAAATTTAGAAAAAAACATTTATTTATGTTAAGTATTTTCATAAATTATTCGAGAAAATTGAGTTTTTAAAATTTTTTTCTTCTGATTTTTGATTGTTGTGCTGTACCACGTGACTTTGATGTCATTTATTTTCTTTTTGCAAAATTTAGTGGCGACCAAATATTTTCAGATTGTCTTAAGTACGAATAATAAAGTATTTCGTACTTTCAAAATATATAACAGTGTTTCTGAGAAAATAAGAATGTATCATCTAAGAATAAAAACGTAGGATTTAAAATAAAAACTTAAAAAAAAGTTTTGTTTTCAAACGTACCACAAAATTGTAGAATCCTATCAACAAAAATCAGTAAGACAAAAAAAAATCAAAAGTTAAAAATAAAATAAAGGAAAGACGAACAATTTATTAAAACGTACTATCATGTTCACGTCGGATCAAAAAAAAGTATGTTCCTGTCGGATCTAAACTGACGAAAAAAGACAGACTAAAATATTTTGAAAGGTACAACATTTTGCAGTTGGAACTAAACTGACGACAAAAAAAGAAATAATAAAAATAAAGGGAAGGCGAACATTTTTCAAAAGGTACAACATTTTTCCATCGATTCAAAACTGACAATCAACAAAATTTAGGTACTTTTAAACAAAAATGTACTACAAAATTTAAAAAATACTTAGTACGAAGTTCTAAATATTTCGTACTTTCAAAATAAAAACGTTCTCTGAATAATACGAAAGAACAAATTTCTGCAACTCTGATAAAAACAGATAATACGAAAGTACGTACTAATGCAACCCTGAAATCAAATTAAATGAATCTACTCCCATCGGCGGAGAATGCAAACCCTACTATTTAAATTTGCAGATCTGGCTGCACTACATTCTACAGTGCTGCCAGCAGGGGTGCCAACTAGCGGGGAACGCTGGTTCAATCAGTTGCTTCCGAGCGTTTAACGTGTGCGATCGTCTGTTAAAGAATACGGGTGTTGCGCGTATGCGCAGTGTACAATTAATAAAAATAAATAAAAGAACAAAAAATTCAATCTCAAAGATACACACAAAAATCGTGCTAAAAATACAACAACCACAAAACCAACAAATACAAAACGAAGAAAAAACAAAAAGTGGGAATAATGTAAACGCGATCGTTGTTGTTTTTGTTTATTTTGCGTGTGAATTTCTTGTTGGTTTTGAAGATTTAGCGGCTCGCTAAAAATGCGCTGTTTACAACGTTGAGGCTATAACTACAAATACCTACAACCATACAAAAAGGGTTTAAAAGTGGTATAAAAAAAACAAAATAAATGTTTCAGAAGTATAATAAAAAAAAAAATAAAAGAAATATGCGTTGTCTGCAAAACTAGAAATTAATAGTTGTTCTTTGCAAAAGATACGCGAAATGTTGAAAAGCATTTTATACTTTGTTCGGGTTTAATGTGTTTCAGTTTGTTCCAGCAGTTACTACATCGAGATACTGTCAGCGGCCTGCGAGATACTTTCAGCAACTGTGAGATACAGCGTGTTTGTTTCTCTACTCTAATTCGAAAAAGTAACTACTTTATTTGCATATTTTTTTTTTTTATTACAACAGAACACAATTTGATCTAAGCTGTTTTAGCATTTGCGCTTTTTCGGTTACTTTTGCTTCTTCTCTTATGTTGCTGCTGCTGTTATTACTTTTTCGGCTTCCTTCTCGGCTTATTTCATGCGATACTTTTGGCCAGGTTTACGTTTAGTATGCAGTGAATTGCAACAGTCATGTTGTTGTTGTTGCTGTTGTTACTCAACCCACACGCAGATGCTGCGCTGTGCTGGGTGTCTGTCAATCCGTTTGTGTGACTGTGTGTGCGAGGATTGCGCAGGCGCGCTTTTTAATTGAATGAATGAGGTGCGCACTGAACAATAAAAAAAATTTGGTACAACAAAAACATAATCCTCGTTATAGAATCAGACCATTTTGATTCTGCAACGTTTTTTTTTTGCGACTTATCAAATTTTTAATACAAACATCTAGTTGTAGAGCATTTTAACGTGCTTCAATAAAAATATTGAAAAAAATAGAAAACCTCATTTTCCAAAAAGGTTGTTTTAACCAGGGACTAAAACCATTTGAAATATCGGTTCCGGTTATGGTTTCAATATTTTTTTTAAATAGCGGTTCTTTTTCCAATTTTGTTTCCGGTTCCAACCAAAAAAATATATGGGTTCCAAGTGGTTTTTTTTCGATTTTTCTACCATTCAAAACCCAGTTTTTTTACTGCACTTGGTTTTTATGTTGAAGGTCGGTCAAAGGTTTCTTAATTTAATTTGAGATTTAAAATTTTGTCTAAACTGCAGTTTATCGGCCACCAAACCACAGTAGCGTCGGTAACTCCAAATGGTCCGATGTTCGATCTCCAGTGACTGAAAACTACCTATCGGCAGTAAATGGCAAACCTACGAGAGTAAAACATTGCCTATGAAAAGCTCTCATCCGCCGTTCGGATTCGGCAATAAACTGTAGGACCAGTGTGACCAGAGTGGAATATAATATTCCCATAGTGGAATATTTTACAACTGAAAAGAATTTATTTGGTTGATAAAATATTCGAATATAAAAGTGGTATAGAGTGATCGTTTTTAATTTGTTACTTCTATATTATTGGTATTAGGTCTGTTTTTTTTAAATAAAAAAATGGTTGTTTTTTTCGAAATTTTGCAAAATTGTGATACTTCAAAAATAAATGGTTTTTGTTGATTTGAATGCTGATCTCTAGGTCAATATAGTTGCAAAATAATTTTTTCTGGTATTTAGCGATGTATTTTATTCAGGTTTACATTTTTTTAATTATGTTTATTATTATTAAATTATTATAAATTTTCCATGGTCAATTTATAATTTTTATATATTCGTTTTATTTAAAAAATTTTAGTAGATATTATGAAAATGGAATATAAAATTTGAAAGTGGAATATTTATATTCCAGGAATTTAGCGATGTATTTTATTCAGGTTTACATTTTTTTAATTATGTTTATTATTATTAAATTATTATAAATTTTCCATGGTCAATTTATAATTTTTATATATTCGTTTTATTTAAAAAATTTTAGTAGATATTATGAAAGTGGAATATAAAATTTGAAAGTGGAATATTTATATTCCATTTTTTGGTAGTAAAAGAATATTTTCTTATACAGCTTCCCACTATACAGGACCCACCAATTTGAGTACATATATAACAGGCACAGCTCAAATGATGAGAGAGCTCGGCCGAAGTTCTATACAGACCATGATCACTATTCTACTAGGGAAGAGAAAAAAAAAGATTGAAAAAAATATATAATTGTTTTACCATATATCTTTATTTTACTTTATAAATCAAAAAGAAAGAACGAAATTAAAATAAAAATATATAAAAATATTATATAAATAAATTAAAGAAAGAAAAAGAAAGGAAGAAAGAAAGAAAGAAAGAAAGAAAGAAAGAAAGAAAGAAAGAAAGAAAGAAAGGAAGAAAGAAAGAGAGAAAGAAAGAGAGAAAGAAAAGAAAGAAAGAAAGAAAGAAAGAAAGAAAGAAAGAAAGAAAGAAAGAAAGAAAGAAAGAAAAGAAGGAAAAGAAAGAGAAGAAAGAAAAAAAAGAAAGAAAAGAAAGAAAAGAAAGTAAAGAAAGAAAAGAAAGAAAAGAAAGAAAAGAAAGAAAAGAAAGAAAAGAAAGAAAAGAAAGAAAAGAAAGAAAAGAAAGAAAAGAAAGAAAAGAAAGAAAAGAAAGAAAAGAAAGAAAAGAAAGAAAAGAAAGAAAAGAAAGAAAGAAAAGAAAGAAAAGAAAGAAAAGAAAGAAAAGAAAGAAAAGAAAGGAAAGAAAGAAAAGAAAGAAAAGAAAGAAAAGAAAGAAAAGAAAGAAAAGAAAGAAAAGAAAGAAAAGAAAGAAAAGAAAGAAAAGAAAGAAAAGAAAGAAAAGAAAGAAAAGAAAGAAAAGAAAGAAAAGAAAGAAAAGAAAGAAAAGAAAGAAAAGAAAGAAAAGAAAGAAAAGAAAGAAAAGAAAGAAAAGAAAGAAAAGAAAGAAAAGAAAGAAAAGAAAAGAAAGAAAAGAAAGAAAAGAAATAAAAGAAAGAAAAGAAAGAAAAGAAAGAAAAGAAAGAAAAGAAAGAAAAGAAAGAAAAGAAAGAAAAGAAAGAAAAGAAAGAAAAGAAAGAAAAGAAAGAAAAGAAAGAAAAGAAAGAAAAGAAAGAAAAGAAAGAAAAGAAAGAAAAGAAAGAAAAGAAAGAAAAGAAAGAAAAGAAAGAAAAGAAAAGAAAGAAAAGAAAGAAAGAAAGAAAAGAAAGAAAAGAAAAGAAAGAAAAGAAAGAAAAGAAAGAAAAGAAAGAAAAGAAAGAAAAGAAAAGACAGAAAAGAAAAAAAAAGAAAGAAAAGAAAGAAAAGAAAGTGAGAATGGAAGAAAGAAAGAAAGTGAGAATGGAAGAAAGAAAGAAAGAAAGAAAGAAAGAAAGAAAGAAAGAAAGAAAGAAAGAAAGAAAGAAAGAAAAGGAAAGATAAAGAGTGAAACGAAGAAAGAAGTAAGTAAGAATGAAATTAAATACGAAATTGTAGTGAATAAAAGTTGCAGTCACACCGAAGAAGATCAAACAACGCATTAACCAAATGCCGCAAAATCATACCAATCTGAACAACAACAAAAACAAGAAGAAGCCCCGGCAAAAACAGGTACCCTCTGCTCTGTAACACTTTGTTGTAATCTTTTCTATGTATTGAGCGAATGAGCGAGCTACGAATTGAGATGCAATTTAATAAACAAGCAGCAGCAGCACATCACAGCGGCCGGCAACAGACAAAAAAAAAGCATCATCGACAACAACTACAACATCAGCAGCAGCACAATAACAACAACAACAGCGAACGGTGCATCGAACGGCAGGCAACCTGTTAGATACAAATGTATCTGTGACTAATGCTGTTGTTGCTGCCGCATCAACGGCAGCAGCGATATGCAAAGTTCATCACCGTCAACTGTGTTGTTCTTGTTGTTGCTGTTGTTGCCGCTAAATCGAGTTGAACCGCAACGAAATTTAATTTTATTTTATTTTTAAAATTTTCTACTTTTGTCAATGAAACTTTCTTTTTAACTCAAGTGAACTTTTTTCATCATCATGATTATCATGATCAGCAGCAGCAGCAGCTTTTTCTTATTGCTTCTTACTTATTCCTCTTGTTCAGCTTCTGCTTGTTTTTTTTTTTTTGATACTTCTTTTTCTTCTGCTTTATTTACTGTTTTATGATCATTGCTTTTGCAGCGGTTGCCTGATTTTGCGCAGGTTTTTCATGCTTTTTTGATGTTGTCCCCAGAGCTCACAACGGCATCTGCGACAATTGCACTATTTTTTTTTTGTTCGTTTTGTTGCAACCATCGAATGATGCGTCATGCGCATAAAAAGTGCATCTTTCATAAATTATGAAGAAAATAAAAAAAAAAAAAAAAACAGAGGTCGATGATTGTTTTATTGCATAATTTGTGTAATCGCCATAAATCATTCATTTCAAGCATATTATTAAACTTCAGCGAAACAATCAACGACCGAGCGATCAGCTACAGCATAATAACTAAATTACGGAAGATATATTGCTTATTAATGAAGTTTAAAGAAATAGTTTCAATTTTGAATTAGCAGCAACGTAACAGAATATCGATTTCATAGCAATTTCTGCGATTAGGTTTGAACTCGCAAATAGTTCTACTTACTAGGGTGTTCGATTGATCAGTGCATCGAACATTCCTATTAATCTTAATCATGATTTATAAATTATATAATAAAAAACAAAAACCACTTGGGGATTCTAAATATGTAAAAAAAAAACGAAAAAATAAATATTTTGAATGAAATTTGATAAACAAAATTTTTTGATGTACATACACACAGGAATAGAGATTTGTTGCGCCAACAAACCTATTCGGTTCTCCCAACCGTTTAGTGGGTTGTTATTCTCAAAACTAAAAGAGTTGTAGTTTGAACTACAACAATTTCGAACAATTTTAGAATATTTTGGATTGTGTATAGGCTAATATTTCAAGCGCCAACCGAATCCGCCAACAAATTTGTACAAACATTCGTTTTAACCGAATCAAGTTGATTGTTACAATTAACTTTTTCGTTATTACAACCTCATGCCAAAAGAGAATCTTTCTCTGCGTATATTTCGTGTCTTATGTATTTGATATTTAATGTGATGAAACGTAGTCTTCTTCAAATTGAGTACATTTTTTCCGTCATTCATCAAATTTATGATGAAGTTATAACATTGATGTTTTGTAGTGATTAATATTGTGAATTGTTCTTCAAACCAATCAATCATGGTTTAAAGAACTAAATTCATCAATATGAAAAATATTATTTTATGTATGGGTTTCGTGACATACGAAATATGCGAACCATATTCATTTGAGCAGAGATATCTATACCTTCTAGGCAGAACATCGTAACCAACATTTTGGGAATTTTTGTTTTTTTGCAGTTTTGGAAACTTCTTTGTGAATAACATGTCCCTTTAAAGTAATATTTTGGAATTTCCCTATCCAAATTTGAAATAAAGCCAAATAAAATTTATTATCGTAACTACATTTTTGAAAAATGTTGGTTACGATACAATTTTTAATTTTTTTTTAATCCAATTCTGTGCACTGTTATAAGGGTTAGCGAAGACATTCGAACTATAAACTCAATATTTAAGACACATCATATGTTTGTAGATACATGCGGACTATTTGACGTCTGAATGGCCACATAATTTAATTATTTCGTTTAGTGACTACTTCAAGGATTTTTAACTCCTTTTGTGGTAATGGTAGAAAAACTAAAAATATGAGTATTTGTAGAGAATATGTCCACATTTAAAATAAAAATATAAAATTTAATTTTATTGTGTACTTCCAATGCATTTGTCCATCAAATTAAAATACTGACCACTGGCTAGTCTTAATTTTCACTAAACATGTGTCAAAACTCTCCTATACGTGTTATATTCCTTTTGTCATTTGCCGAAATTTAAAATACCAAACCGTTTGTGTATAACCCCTTCCTACCATAGCATCGTAAGTAGTACAATTGAAAAATTACTCGAAATAAATTGAAACAGGCAAAACATCGTAACTACATTTTTCTTCAAATACTTCTGCATGTAATGGATATTTTGGTAATTGGGCCACACTATTATTATTGTCAGTTCATTTAAAGGATACTTTAAAATCAATAAAATATTGAACTACTCGATTTTGAAACCTTTTTTCGTCTCCTGTGAAATTTGCATTTTGTTGGTTACGATCTTTTGCCTGTAAGGTATCGATATGTTAACATAACTAGATTCTGGGGATGCACAAACCAAACACACAGAAAAAAGAATGTACATCATATTGATGAATTCCGTTCTTCAAACCATGAGTCATTGTATTGAAGAACCATCCATAATATTAATGACTAACGACAT
Organism: Dryomyza anilis; assembly: GCA_951804985.1. Classification (NCBI taxonomy): domain Eukaryota; kingdom Metazoa; phylum Arthropoda; class Insecta; order Diptera; family Dryomyzidae; genus Dryomyza; species Dryomyza anilis. The sequence goes on along the minus strand of OX638131.1, from coordinate 2,702,472 downwards.
CAAACGCTTAAACTGTCTTGGTAACGGTCGAAAACGGGTTCTTCAAAAATATGAACTGTATGTGAAAAATACGATACATCATATTAATGAATAAATACATAAAATACAACGTAGCCGCGGTAGCTCAGTGGTTAGTGCGTTGGACTGCGAGCCGAAAGGTCCCCGGTTCAAGCCTGGACTGGGGCTAACAACATCTTTACATAGAAACATTTTTCTATACCGCGCTACCTCTCGTCAGTAAATGGCAAACCTACGAGAGTAAAACCATTGCCTATGAAAAGCTCTCACCCGCCGTTCGGATTCGGCAATAAACTGTAGGTCCCACCACTTTGAGTACAAATATAACACGCACAGCTCAAAATGGTGAGCGAGCTCGGCCGAAGTTCTATACAGGACTATAGCGCCAAACTATTATTATTATATTATTACATAAAATACAACATATACATATGTACATCATATTGAAGAATGCTGTTCATCAAACCAAATTTCAATCAAAATATTTATTTTTCGTTCATTTCTCTAGTAGTTCTTATTTGCTCGACATGCATATGTTTGTAAAATTATTCGTAATATATTTACTTAAAATTACAACTTTTAATTTTTTTTTTTCGAAAAAAAATCAGATTTTTTATACATTTGAGTTTCTATATATCCAGGTATTTCTTTATTTTATTTATAAATATAGATAATTGAATTTATTGATGTGGAATGAATTCTCTGATAAGATATGATTCAGAAGCCTTTTTCTCTACAGCTATCTCCATCATCTTTGAAATGTCAAAATGAAGCCCCGCAAGCAGCAAATAATAAAATTAGAAAAAACAGTATTACTTTCTAATTTCTGTTGTTGTTTTTTTCTTTTTTTTAATAATAATATAAAAACTGGTTGCAATGTACAGCAAATTGCGCACAAAACCAGGCTCAAGTGCAAATTTCTTTCATTAGTTCTGAGCACAGCTGAAGGAAACAAACAACAACAACAACATTAAAAATTTATCGCGAATGCGGAAAAAGTAGTCGACGCTGTAGTCCACCCTTTAAGCCGCGTTAACGCCATGTTGCCATTAAACACTACGTTTAGCGGTTGTAATTTAAACGTCGTTGCTGTTGCAGTTGCACTCAAATTGATCTCATTCCACAACGGCAACACAGCACAAAACAAACGTCGCGTCGCGTCGCATCTCATGGAGCCTCATGGATCGATCCGATCCGTGGTGGAGGAGGAGGCCGCAGACGAGGCAGGAAAAGCAGTTGACTTTAAATGTCAAATGAAGCAGAAATTTAGCACAAGTAACAACAGCAATTGCAATAGCAACAGCAACGACGACGTGATGATGACGATAATAACAGCAAAAGCAGCAGCAACATATGGCAGCAACAACTGCAAATAAGTTGTTGTGCGGGAAAATGTTGTTGGTCGGCTCATGTGACAGACACAGCAGCAACAGCAGCAAAAACAACAACAGCAGATCAGGCTAGAAATTGTGCGAGCGAGATGCCAGATGACCGACCGACCGCACAAAATACGACAGACGTTCGACTTTAATAGGCGACAATGTGCCTCATTTTTGCACGATCCAAAAACTAGTTTTCACGCATTTCTCTCAAACGGTTCATAAATCTCAATCAAACCGTTTGCCGGCCGAAATGCGAACGTGTTTGGCTATACACGGGACGAACTATGAGTTGTAGTCAAAAAAATTTATATTTACAGAAAGATTCAAAAGCAATCACAAGAAATCAGGCGAGATCGATTGAAATACTTCAGACAATTGCCATGGCTTTACTATCTATTGATACACTCAGAAAAAGTGTACTCTAAGTAATGATTAATCAATTAGTCAATATATTGATTAATCAAAAATTTGATTAATTGATTAATCGTACACACAGAAAAATCCTCGACGTTAATTAAACCAACGTTTCAGTGTTGCAAACGAAATACATTAGTTGCAACCTCATCTCATTAAAATTAACTTAATTTATTTTATTACAACCGAAATGTTAGTCCGTGCAACTGCACATTCGGTTGCCTTAACCTCATAATTGCATTTTTTGAAAATTGAAAAAATATGTGATCATATGTGTCAATGGAAATAGTTTTTTTTATTTTTTGGTTATGAAGAAATAAAAAAATAATGCAAGCAGATCCATGCATCTTTCCGAAGTGTTTTCATTTTTCAGGGAACAGGAATTAGTAGATATACTTTTTGAAATTGTGTGCGCGACATAATTGCGCATATATAATATATATAGAATACTTCGAAGGTTTAGAAAACCTCATGCTCAGCGACTAGGAGATTGCCAGAAACTAATTAGGAGGTTGTTGCAGCTAGTTTATCAGTTGTTGCCGCAACCGAATGAATTGGTAGGGCAATTTAGTTGGTTGCCCCAACAAATCAGTTTTCTGTGTGTACAACCCTAATCAAAATTGATAATCGAAAATGATAATTTTGATCTATCAACGATGTCATTTCGATATCATTTGATTTGCTGGGAACTCATAAAATATACAAAAACCTTGCCAAAAATAAAAAAAAAACTAAACGAAATCACATCAGATTTCGTGGAATATTTCATAACCTATGTAGCTACTCGTAGATGCGATTGTTCTCAATCGCACATGTAACAATTCCTCATCTTTTTATATTAAACCCCGAAGACTTTATGTTAATTTGTATTATTACAGCAAGTATAACTACAACAACAACAATACAACTAGGAATGTGACTTAAATTTCTTTCAAAAGGTTTTTCCACTTTGTTCATTCGTTCGTTCGTTTGGATGGTTGGTTCGTTCATTCGTTCGTTCTCTGTTGGTCGATCTCAGTGTCGGTCTTTCGGCGACCTACCGCACCGTGTGCCATGACGTGACGTGATGCGATGAGACGTGATGATGATCGCAGGCTGGCTCTCCTCTCAGGTTACACAGCTTTTACAGTCCGCGTTTATTTTCCCGCAAAGTCAACTTATTGCCGTTGAGCTTGTTGTAGTTAAATACAACAGTTGTTGTTTTTGCATTTTCGTTGTTGCAGTTGGTTGGTTGATTACTTTAGCAACTGTTGTTGCCAACAATGTTGTTGCTGTCGTTGAACAAATGTTCGACATATGCTCTAAAATCTTCGTTTAAATGAGTTTTGTCTTGTGACTGCAGCAATGAATGACATGGTTTGACCTTATATTGTGCAAAAAAAAAGTCAAAGCGGTAAAGAGCAGATATTGCACAGTGGGCAGAATTGTTAAAAGTTTCTTCCATGAAATTACTTTTGGAACTAATTCTTGAATTCGTTCTCATGGAATGACTTTTGGATCTACTTCTTGAAATGGCTCCCATGGAATGACTTTTGGGACTACTTCTAAAAATGGTTCGCATGGAATGACTTTTGGAATGACTTCCAAATATTGTTCACCATAGAATTTAAATATATCGGCCATGTTCCGGTTTTCGACAAATTTCGTTTACATATTTTGTATGAAATACGATTGGAATTCGATCGAAAGTCAGAACATGACCGTATATAGTATGTATATGAACAATACAAATAATATAAATGCAATTTTATTGTCATATTTTACATGTGTATTGGGAGTTAAAAGGATTATCTAAAAGCTCTATTTAAGTTATCTTATCGGCTGTCTAGAAGACAACTTTCTGATGATGCCTTTTAATAGTTGACTTAAACATAACTTTTTAGTTATCTTTTCAAGAGCTAAAAGTCAACAAAGAGACATTCGTAAGTCTTTCATATACCTTTTTGATAATTTTTACAACAACATTCGGATATCGTTAACTTTTTAAAGTTAGCATAAAGTTAGGTTTTGGGCATCGTTTGTCTGGTTGGGTTTTTGGATGCAAAGGGTAGGTGAGAATTTAGATCGATTGAGGGTTAAGAAATATCGATTTGAATATATTTTGAAAGTGTAAAAGAAATGATAAAATAAGTTATATAAATAAAATCATCGAAAATGGAGAAACTATTTTTGGGCCAATCAAGTACAAAAAGATCGGTTAGATTTTTCAACCCAGTCCGCTCGTGTCAACAACAACAATAGCAAATAATGTACAACAACAATAAGTACAACAGGAAAACACATAAATTCAGTGTAATGACGTTGATGAAGAATTGAAACTGAAAGAAGCAACAAATGTACCCACAATTTATCTGTATACAGACATCCTAAGTATCTAGCAGATACCGAACAACAATAACATTAAGACTGAAATACAAAACAAACAACAACTACAAAAAAAACTTATTCATGGAATTTTTTTTTTTGTTATATATTTTTTGCCGATTTTGCGCTAATATATACATAATGGCGCAATTATTTGTACGTCTCAGGCTTTTGTTCGTTCTTTACTACTCTTCTTTGTGCTTTCTCAAACTAATTTTATAAATCAGTTTTATAAATTGTATTACTTTGACTATTCTTAACAAAAGAACAAAAATATTTAATTTTGAGTTTCGAAAAAATAATTAATATTTTTAAATTTATTAACATTTATAGGATCCGGTCAATGATACTCCAAGAATACTTACTCGAGATAATTCTATGACAAATTGATGAATAGCACAGAATTTTAATTTTTTTAACGAGCGTTAATTATACACCCAGAAAAAATTCCCTGAAATCCCATTAAAATTGGTCAATAGGACAATTATTGATTTAATAATACAAAAAATAAATCTTATCATATAAACTCAATGGCAATGTCATGGTATTTTCTAGTATTTAATGGTATTTTTCGATTAAAATAATAATTTATCCTATTGACTATTTTTAATAGTAAAAAAACTATTATTTATATAGAATTTTTTCTGGGTGTATATATATTTATATAGTAATGTACTAATTAATGTGTAAGAATTGTCTTGTTTCAAAAATGAGAAAGTATCAACCCAAAATTAAGCATATTCATTGAACTGGTTGTAATAAGATCACTAAAGTTCACATAACAATGAAAAATGTAACCAAATGCTAAACTTTAGTTTACTTGTGTCATTGTGAAATCTTCTTATAGTATCTAATTACAGCACATTCCCATTAAAAATTACCTTTGTAGTTTATATTCTGAAAAATCGTGTTTAAAGACAATAAAAAGATTTTGCAATTATATTTAGCTTATTATGGCAGGCCATTTTTTCACAGATTTTTTTTTTTATAATAACACTGTGTAACAAAAATAGGAAACAAATTATTACTGCTAGAATTTGGTAGGATTTTAAAATCATACACAAAGGGCTATATTTAATTTTTGTAACGCAGTAATTTTAAACTTGAATAGCTCTATAAGTAAATGTAGTACTTTTTAGATTTGTCTTTAATCTATTTTGTATTATTATTTGTAATGGGTTAATGCACTGCGACCTAATAGGATCTATTGTGCCCCGCTTGGGACCATAGTTAATAGGGTTATCAACTGTGGTACCTCCTTAGTGAATGTGCTCCTGATGTGCTGAATATTGTTATGTAATACTCAGTTTGTAGGGTTTCTGGTATATGCGTTACATGCTTCTATAGGACTTCCACCAGGCCAATCTCAGTAAGTTTATTTCGTTTGGCTTTATTTCCCTGATATCGGTTTGCCTTGGTTGATAGGATCCAAGAATGTTCTTCCTTGTGCGTATAAGAGCTGGCCAAGTTTCCAGAATATGCACTGGGTTCTCATCTTCCTCTAAACAGAACCTGCATGTGCTGTCGGACTGAATACCCATTCATGTAAGGTGTTCTCCAAGTCTTCAGTGACATGTGAGAAATCATGTCAAGATTCTTAGGTTGTTCTTTGTTAATTTAATATATTCTTTAAATCTTTTGAGGTTGTAGGTCACGATAAGTTTCTTTGATTGTCGTAGATTTGGTAACCCCAACAATAGCTCTTCTCTTCTATTTGACTGTTCTTCCCGCAGTATCTTTTTGATCACACTGTCGCCGATCCCACAGAAGGTTCTGGTCCTATGAGCTTTGTTGCGGCCCCCTTTCCTGGCTAACTTATCAGCTTCTTCGTTACCTTCCTTCATATTTCCTTGTGTCCAGAAACCCAAAGTATGGTGACTTTGTTTGTCATACCTAGTTTGTTGATTTTACCTAGGCATTCCCATACCATTTCGGAGGTAATCTCATATGATTCTAATGCCATAATGGCCGCCTGACTGTCAGATAGGACTGCTATATGCTTGTTGTTGTAGTTTATGTCATGATTGAACTGGATACATCTATAAATAGCGTATATTTCCACTTAAAATACCGCTTTTGTAACACAGTGTTACTTATACAGTTGCTTTTGTAATTATTGCTGTTAAAATATGTGCAAAAATTAACGGAAAGGTTAAATTTAATTACTCGAAAGAGTTGTAGTTTTCAATGAATAGCAAGCGAAGTTTTCTAAGGTTTTACCCAAAGCAAGATATATCGATGGTGGTCAGAGGTTAGGTATTTAACTGATAACTAGACATAAAAATCATTAAATAACAAAAATAATTAAAATTGTGATTTCTGTTTTCATTTGACAGAAATAACACTAGTTTACACTATTTTTGTGACACGATTTCATATTGAAATTCTTATATAAGGTGGTCTCCTGATCTCAAAAATCGACATAAGACAAAGTCTTATGAATCACTCCAACACGAGATATCAAACATATCGGATCATTTTCTTTTTTGTATAAACAGCTCCAAATTTAAAAGACGTATTTAAAAGAGGCATCTCCAAAAACTATTCATTGGATTCGTTTTCGAGTTCAGCTGATCACCTTATATAAGAATATCATGATGAAATCTAAACATAAACTTTTCCCATGGAGACGGAACTAGGTATATTTACGTCACAAATGTTTTTATTTTTAACATATTAAAGTCCTGACACAACAATAAGTGTCAACAAATGTCAAACTCAATTTAGCCCCTGTGCCGTCCGTTCGTTAGGCTCAATCTGGCCCTGGCATTTTTGGTGATGATTTGAGTCGTTTTCGGAGTCGCTTCAAATTGATTTATTGTTGTAATTAAAAATCGTAACTTGATGTGACATGCGGTGCAGCGAAACTTAATACGTCCACCAATTGAAGTGTAGCGAAGTGCATCCAGTGAAACACCTGCTTTCAGATTTCGGATTTCAGTTTCTGTAATGGCAACAATACCATGCATTGTTGTTGTTGCTGTTGTCTGTGCCTTGGTGCACGGCGGATTAAAAAACCAGATTGTAAAGGCAGCCACCAAACGCCAAACCTTGAAGGCGTTGGCAGCAGCAGAGGCAGAAGCAGGATTAAAGCAGAGTCAGAGAAATAAAAAGGTTCGGTCGCCTATACGACACACTGACCAGCAAAAAGGCAACAGACAGACAGACTTACATAAAAACAAAACAGACAGTCAGGACTACAACTGATTCTGCCTATGCCACAAAAAAAAAGTTGTAGGTTTTTATAAAGGTCGGGATATGATAGGTAGCATTAAAGGAATGTGCCCAGGTTTTTTTTGTATTTTTAGATATTTCTTTTTAATTTATGGTATCAGCCGCCTGTGTTAGTGGCAGCAATAAAAATAAAACAAATAAGATGAGCCGCGCCGCGCCGCGCCGCATCAGAACTATAGATAAAATTGACTTATGTGGAAATTCCATTATAATGTTTCCATTGTTAATACATGTTACAACCATAAATTTCCCCGAGTTCTGTTTTGTACCATTTCTTATGGGTAGCTTTGCTTTCTTTTGCATTTATGTGATTGTATCATAAATTGCGCCACAGTTACTTGCAGACAATTGTTTCATTAGTTGCTACAATTATTAACGGCCGCCTCACTGAGAATCAGAAAATCCGGATATGCCTGCCGGAAATAAGAATAGATACAGTAATGTCTTCTATGATATTGTTCCAATATATCGCACATTTTCTACATCATTCTTTGCAGTCATCGTCGTCATTATGTCAAAGTCTGTCAGGGCTTTAAGGGGATTTGACGTAAGAAACCATGTTATCGCTTATGGGACTTCCGCATTGATTTACCACAGCATAATTGTTAATCTTGTGATGAAAATTATATAAATGCAGCTCAATTAGACAGTAATCTATTGATTTTTAATTCTATTAACAATCGAACTGTTTAAACGTAACGTTTTATAATCGTCTTAACACAGATATTTTGATAAGCACCGCGTTCTTAATCGATAATAAATTAAATTACATTAAAAGTTTAAATTAAAAAATACACACAGAATAGAGATTTGTTGCGCCCAACCAACTTATTCGCTTCTCTCAACCGCTCAGTCGGTTGTTATTGTCAAAACTAAAAGAGTTGTAGTTTTTACTGCTACCAATATCGAACTGTTTTAGAGCAATTAAGTAAAGTTTTAGAACCATTAGAAGTGTGTATAGACTAATATTCCGCCAACAAATTTGTAAACAATCGATTTAACTAAATGAAGTTAGTTGCTACAACTAATTTTTTCCTCCAATCTCATGCCAAAAGAGCATTTTTCTGTGTGTACATTCGTTCGATTACTACGACTAGATTTTACAACATAATATTTGAATATTATTCAATTAATTATAATAATAATTTCCAATTAATTAACAGTACATTTTCTAAAACATTTCAATTTATCATAGCATTTAAATGTTTGTATTCGAGGCGTTTCAACTTGCTCGGCTAACCTACTTTAGGCAGCTTTAGATTAATGAAATTTCGAATTATTAATTTTCTAATTTCTTTAAATTCTTTATTTTACTTATTTGTTCGTTTATTTGTGTGGCAGCACCAGCGGTTCAAATGAATGTTAATTTTATGCGCATATCTGGCCAGATTTATGTTAATTACTAGGCAACGCCGAAGGCAGACAGACAGACACATATCAAGCCATGTAAATACGCATTCCACACTGAATACAAGGTATTGTAATAGGTTAAGAATGTATTTCAACCATATAGACACGAGCTAAAAACCCAGTGCTACAACTTTCGATTTTTGTTTCCTCTCATTTATAGCAGGCAGTGTCTTTTTTCAATATTATAGCAGTTTTTCTAAATATTTAGAACCTTTTCGAAAATGTTCTAAAAGTCACAAAATACACTTAGTTGGGTAATACCGTCATTAGGTTTTGACAAATGTTTCTATTTATTACTCATGCAAAACGATTAATGTTAATCACTGTATTATTAACTATAAATACTAAATTATCTCTGGTGTTACTTTCGGATCGTCGTTAATTACCTTGTTAGCGGTCACTTGCCTAACTTTTTCACTCTTTTCCAGCCACTGTGGGCTACGTAGCTCCTACATCTACTACTAATATTGGTAGCGATTGCTGGATGCATATTTGTTATGGAGTTTGGGTGTTAAAATAAATAAATAAATACTCCAATGATTGATGAATGATTTTGTGCCAGTTAAGTGGGCGCCTTTACTAATGGGGGCCTTCTGTTAGCATAGGCTTCAACTTTAGAGGGTTATGGGGGAAACATGCTGTCTCCCTTGGAATCAAGATCCAAGTAACAATTTCTGCCAGTTTTGCTAGTCCCTTGTCGAGTAACTCGCAAGTAGAGATGGGCGTATGCCGTGCTTTTTTCGTGTCACGCCCGGAAATCTGAGTTCGTGCGTGCAAATCTCCGTGCGTGCCAGTTGCTGTCGTCCTGAAAATAACTACAAATTTTCCATCCCTGAAGAATTTTCTTTCATTTGATACCCATATTTACAAATGGATAGGTGTACCGAATTTCGATTTTTTATACCCTACACTAAGAGTGAAAGGGTATATTCAGTTTGGTACGCCGTTTGTAACACCCAGAAGGAAGCATCTCCGGTATGGAAAAGTATATATATTCTTGATCAGCATGATAGCGATGTCCGTCTGTCTGTTGAAATCCCTACTACTTTTAAAATTGAAGAGCTAGATAAATGAAACTTATAACTTAGATTACTAATATACCTACGCTGTGACCTCTCCATTGTGACCTATGATCCGACCACTTATGTTCAAATACCTCTTATAAAATGTACATATAAAGATCAATTTTTATGTATACGTGCTTAGATAAACTTTTTTGGTCAAATATATATTGATATCATGCTCAAATACATTATAATAACGTTTTCCGGCTTTTGTGGTTCACAAAAAAAAAAATCGATATTCGGTACACCTACCCATTTGTAAATATGGGTATCAAATGAATGGAAATTCTTCAGCGATTGAATGTTTGTAGTTATTTTCAGGATTCATATACCCTGGTGACCTATATATCACTTTGAATTGTAACCACACATATGTGTAGGGTATTTATAGTCGGCTTAGACCGACTATAATTTTGATAATCCTAACTATCATAATTACACCTACTTTAAAATTTCCCATGTGGTTTCCCAACTGGTTTTTTTTGGGAACCACAAGTCGTTTCGCGGGAAAACATTATTTCCATGTATTTGAGCATGAAGTCAGTATATATTTGACCAAAAAAGTTTACCTAAGCACGTATACAGTAAAACTGAACTGTAGATGTAAATTTTGTATGAGTTATTTGAATATAAAATATTCAGATCACAGGTCACAATGGACCGATATGCCTAATTTTTTCGCATACAGCGTAGGTATATAAGTAAACTAAATTATGAGTTTTATTTATCTAACTCTTCAATTGTTTAAGAAGTAGGGATTTCAACAGACAGGAAGACGGACAGACAGACAGACGGACAGACGGACATCGCTAAATCGACACAGGAGGTCATGCTGATTAAGAATATATATACTTTTCCATACCGGAGATGCTTCCTTCTGGGTGTTACAAACGGCGTACCAAACTGAATATACCCTTTCACTCTTAGTGTAGGGTATAAAAATAAAATGGGTTTCGATTTCGGTTTCATACATTCATTAATAGTGGTTCCGATTCCGGTTCTTTGCGTTCCCTGACAGGGACTATAATCAGTTCACGTTCTGGTTCCAAGATTTTTAAAATAACGGTTCCGATTCCAACAAGAATAATATATGGGTTCCGATTCCAGTTGCGGTTCGACACATTTTTAATAACGATTCCGGTTCCAAAAATCCAAACGGTTCCGGTATTATTTTTCACGTTTCGCTTGCTTTTTCATGTTTGTCCGTGCTTTTTTCGTGTTTGGCGTGTTTTTCCGTGTTTCTTCGTGTCTTTAAATTCCGTACTTTATCGTGCTTCTCGGGCTTGCCTGAAAATTTAGTCGTCGGGCTCGTGCTCGTGTGATGTCACCTATCGGCGAGCTCGTGTGTGTACTCTTCGTTTTCTGTGCATTTTCCTACCAGTAACCGACCAGTTCTTTACTAGTTTTTACTGGCAGATCTACTCTTCAAATCCCTACCTGTAACCAAAGAGTTTTTGACTAATTTTACTGACGGGAATATACTCTACAAATCCCTACCAGTAACCGACAAGGTTTCGACTAGTTTTCCTTGACGAGTATATACTCCTCCAATTCCAACGAGAAAATTAACAGTATTTGAGCTGCCTAGTAATGGGAAATCTTCTGTAATTTACTTACGATTGAAATTCAAATATTTAAAAAGAAAAACTACGTTCCACAGAAATTGAACGTTTTTAAATTCGACTGTAAAACGTGAATTGGAACACGTAAAATAATAATTTGATCTCGGAACAGACTCTCCATACAACATGATGGTACTTTTTTATTTAACCTAATGAAAACTTTATGTTTCTGCGTATGTTTATCACCTTTTTTACCGTGTTACACATAAGTAATACGTACACCTTTTTTTTGTACATTATAGTGTTGTAAATACCTATGTATTTTGTGTGTTTTTCGTGTCACGTGCAACATAATCGTTTTAAAATCGCCTTATGGACTTTAACACACCGCTCAAAATGATAAATTATTAAATATGATTTCCTTTGAAGATTTAAAAAAAAGAAAAAAAATTGTAAATATTTTTTGACAATATCAACAAAAATAACAAGCACAAAGCCGCGCACAGCTTTAAAGCTCAAAGGCTTTTGCTGTCATTGAGACGAATACAAATGGAAGAGTGTTTCATTCATAAATGTATCGTATGTCAAAAGCAGTCAGTCGGTCGTTCCGTCCTACCATATGTCCGTCCGTCCGTTTGTCGGTCGCTCGGTCTGTCTCATATGTCATTTGAGCAACACGAAGGCGGTTTTATTTTGCGTTTGTTTTTTTTTATACATTTTGTTGTAATATGTAGTTAGTAATTGTTATAGCATTTTTTTTCTTTTCCCAAAACCATTTATAGTCTGATTGTTTTTCCAAACAGCGCAGACTTAGCGAACTATTGGAGCGCGTCAACGACTTAACGAAAACTGAATGAAAACTGAAAACCGGCGACTGCGGTGGCGATGGTGATGGCGTCGACGACTACGACGTGTGGGTGGTCGTCGCCGCTCTCGATCTGTTTCTTTCCGCATTTCCTGATAGTGGGTCGTACGGTCGCGCATGCGCCATAGTATGCATTGAGAGACGACGGCAGGCAGTCAGGCAACCAGCTGCTTCTAATTGAGTGGGGGGGTGGGGTTGTCTACGAAAAGAGAAGCATTTTATTTCCAAACCTAATTTAGCTGCAAGATTTAAGGCTGCTTTAAAAGCGCACTTTATGAGAAGGCGTGCTCCATACAGCCTACAACGCACGGGTGTAACTTTATTGCCCAAGAGCTTCCGCCCACTTATGTTGTACATACGATCGGCATACAAAAAATAAATAAAGAACGACTTTCTCCAGCTACAGAAATCGATTTCAGTTCGTTGTTTTAACACTTTAAAATAATTGTTTTCTATGATTGAAAACAAAAAAAAAAACAAAACAAATATTCTTCATCTTTTTTTCAAATTATCATCGTTGAAGATTTAAAAATCACCAAATGCGTTTTATAATTTTACAATGTGAGTTTACAATAAAAAAAAGTTAAAATAAATAAATTCAGATCGAGAGCGTATATTTTGATAAAAACACTATGCAACAAAACGAGCTACATTTATCCCATGAACATCGCAAACATCAATTTTACACTAAAACAAACCAAGGATGATTGGAAAATATTAGAGCGCTAAACATCACCGCAGTTGGAAATTATTCAGGTCAAATATTTGCCACTTTTTATGATATTTGGAAAATATTAAAAAATCATTTTTAATTCATGGAAGATATGGTAGTCGTTTTTGTTACTTCATCGGAAGGTCAATCTTGTTTTGCAGTGTCAGTCTTGTTATTGCTGCAAGAAATTTACATTTCTGAAAAATTGTATATTTTTTCTAGTGCTGTTTGTATTTCTAGTGTGGTTGTACATTAGGCCGGGTCGGTCTCCATACAAACAAAAAGATTATCTAAAATGAAAGATAATCTCTTAAAATTGTCAGAAACAAAAAAAAAATTTTTTGGAATCCGTCAAAAACCGCCAAAACGGTATAGCTTTGTTATTTGATGTCCGATCATGAAGTTCTATATACCGTTGAAAATGTTTCAGCGGTTAACACATTTGTCCCATAGGTTTAATTGACCTCCGAGGTCACCTTCCATGAGTGACATCACTGTTTTCAGACTTCTACCCCCTAAATGCAATTTTATTTCTCATATAATTAAAGATCTCCAAAAATTATTAAATTTTTCTGTTGAAAGTATTTAGTTAGCTTGATAAACAAATAAGTTGCAAAAAAAACTCGTTTTTAATAAAGACGTTTTTGAGAAATATTATATAAGATTTTATTTTTATTTCAAGTTCTGTCCTAAATTTAAAGCTTACATCGAGAAAAAGTCGAAACCAAAAACATTTTTTTTTTAATCCTCTAAAAACCGCCTAAATCGTTTTCACTTAAACACTATTTTTGTAACTTTTTTGTTTATGAAGCAAACTAAATACTTTCAACGGTAAAGTTTTATATTTTTTCGAGAACTTTAATTATATGATAAAAAATGAATTTAGGGGAGTAGAAGTTAGAAAAAACTAACAACACTTGCCGAAGTTGACCTCAGAGGTCAATTCAACCTATGCAGTAAATGTGTTAACCGCTTAAAAATTTTCAAAGGTATATAAAATTTGATGATCGGACATCAAATAAAGAAGTTATAACTAAAAAACGATTTTGGCGGTTTTTGATGGGTCAAAAAAAAAATAAAAAAAAATATTTCTGACACTTTTACGAGGTAAGCTTTCATTTTAGGGGCGGACTTTCCAACATTTTTTTTCGACCCGGCCTATTGTACATTTGTAGAATTTTATGAAATTCAATTGATATTTTTTTCTGAATTAAAATTTAGATCTTCTTATTTAGTTCTCATTGGGTTCTTATTGGGTTTATAATATTAAACAGAGGTCAGAGATAAAGTGTAACCTTTTCTGAGGTACCAGAATAACTAAATAACATTTATTGAATAATTCAGTGAAAAACCAAAAATTAAAGAAAACAAATATGTTGATAATTTCCGTTTTCGGTCTGAGAGAAACCTTTATTTTTGAAAAAATTTCGGTTGCGGTTGAACAGCGAGAGATATAAAGGTTAACAAAATATATAACTCTCATTAGTAATTTTTGAGAAGCTGAGATGCGTTGATGCATAATTCTCTTTTCAGATGACTCCGAATATTTCTGGACACAGACTGATGATAACCTGGGTTATATACATACCCAAATTTTGAATAAAATCCAAAAACAAATTGTTAAAAAATGTTCAAAAAATTTCGAAAATAAAAATTGTTAAAAAAATGTTATATTCGGAAAACACAACAACGCACTGTGGGACAGAATTCAATTCTAGCTTGCCGTAAATATCGTTTATCTCCAATCTTAAAGACTACGAATAGATTTCAGTTTGAAAATGAACAAGATTGGTCCAAGCACTTGTTTCAATTATTTGCCTTTAAGAAATCCTATAGAAGAATTTTGTTCACTAAGGTGTATGATTTTTAATTTTTTTTCTAGGTTCTCATAAATTTGGATTAAATTGATATAATTATCAACTTTCTGCAACAAACTTCAATTTCGCTTTTACGTTCGAAAAATTTCGAAAACAGACTTGTGAGAGATTTTTTTGTGCGATGAAAACAACGCAATGTTTAAAAATAACATATTCAATTTTGAATAAACAAAACCAACAACGTTCAAAAATGTTCAAAAACACAATTTTACAAAAAAAAAAAATTCAACAGAAACAACAATGTTCGAAAATTTTCGAAAACAAATTATTAACAATTATTGATTTAATAGTATACAAAAAAAAATCTTTTCATATAAACTCAATGGCAATGTCATGGTACTTTCTAGTATTTAATGGTATTTTCCGATTAAAATAATAATTTATCCTGTTGACTATTTTTAATAGTAAAAAACTAATATTTATATAGTATTTTTTACTGGGTGTACTAACAACCATTAACCAAAGACCTTTAAAATAAAGGTTTTTATATAATTCTCAACCAAATAAAAGTATGTCTCAACCAAAGACAATTATTTTTTGACAAAAAAAAATTATCTCTCCACCAAGGACCTTTATAGTTTTTGAAAAATAATATCTCTCAGTGAAAAACCAAATGGAAATAAAGGTTAATAGATATTTCTGATATTAAGCGATAAACTTAAACACATTTTTGGTTCTTACAAAGTCGAAAATTTTCAATTTTTAAGTTTACAAAAAAATAAATAAAAATTTGAACTAAAATGGGTTTTTAATATGCAACGTATTGAAGATGTGAAACACCAGACCTCTAATTTGTCTAAAAATTACCACTTAAATTCAGATTTAACGCTAAAAACCCTTTAACACAACACAAACAACATTGCGGAAACCTTGAGATAGCGATTAAATAAAAAAAAATAAAATCAAACTGAACACGATTTGTATGGCTTCGTGTGCTTTTTATGTATAGTTGCCTCAATTTTTAGTAATTTCTTTAATTAAACTCTTATTTCATGGATTGTTGGCCAGGCGAACGAACAGACAGTCAGTGGGACTGACTAACAGACAGACGTTCGGACAGACAGATATCGAAACAGCAATAACTACTAAAACAACTACATCTTAAGTGCGAACAATAAATATGCCCGCAACAATTTTTTAAGTACCTTCGCGACGCAGTACGCTGTAACCGAAGGCCAAATTCAAATGAGGCCCGTCGAGTGTTTTTTTTTTCATTTGTCGGTACTTCGAGAAGGGGTTAAAAAGAAGCACAAGATAAAAACGCTGCGTTGATTTGGCAGCCGATTTTTTGATGTTTTGCTGATGTTGTCTCTTCTTGCTGAATTTATTATCATTATTATTATTTTTTGGTCTGGTTTCTATTTGTGTTTTGGCGCTTTCGAAAGCGACCGCTTCAAGACCTCACCTTCCTGTGTTATTTACAAAACTCTTCGAATTCTTTTGCCTCGAGTTGAGTTGAGTCGTCGAGTATCATCTTCAGCCATGATGGGGTTTCCGTTGTAGTGTCTGTGTGTGTGTGCGTGTGGCACATAAATTGCGAACAATTCTCAGCGGTGGTATCTGGGTAGTTGGAAGGGGCTATTTTGACAAGAGATGATTCTGAAGAATTAGCAGACAATCGCACATTCCTGCTTGCCAAGCGTAACCGTGACACGATCAACATCATAAAACGAAACCCGGCGGAAAGTTTTTAATATTTTAGATACAATTTTTTTTTTTTATAATAATTGAACCTATCCAAAAAATAAATCCTCACTAAAATTTAAAATGTTGAATAAAAATTCACATTTTTCATTTGTCTCTAAAAATTCAATTTTTCACTAAAAATTCAATTTTTCATTAAAAATGAATTTAATTTTTCATTAAAAATTAATTTAATTTTTTATTAAAAATTAATTTAATTTTTCATTAAAAATTAATTTAATTTTTCATTAAAAATAATTTTATTTTATTTAAAATTTTCACTAAAAATTCATTTTTTTTTTGTAAAAATTCATTTTTCACTAAAATTTAAAATTTTTACTAAAAATTCAAATTTTCACTAAAAATTCAAATTTTCAAAAATATTCAAGTTTTCACTAAAAATTCAATTTTTCACTAAAAATTCAATATTTTACTAAAAATTCAAATGTTCACTAAAAATTAAATTTTTCACTAAAAATTCAATATTTCACTAATATTTAAAATTTTCACTAAAAATTCAAATTTTTACTAAATATTCAAGTTTTCACTAAAAATTCAATTTTTCACTAAAAATTCAATATTTCACTAAAAATTCAATTATTCACTAAAAATTCAAATTTTCGCTAAAAATTCAAATTTTCACTTAAAATTCAAATTTTCACTAAAAATTAAAATTTTCACTAAAAATTAAAATTTTCACTAAAAATTCAATTTTTCACTAAAAAGTCAAATTTTCACTAAAAATTCACTAAAAATTTTTCAGTAAAAATTAATTTTTCACTAAAATTTGAATTTTTCACTAAAAACTCACTAGAAATGCAATTTTTCAGACCTTGAATTGGAGAATTTGATTCTGTTTAAAATCCTCCAATTGAAGACTGGTTCAGTAATAGTTATAAAGGTCTGCATGTTTGTTAATTTACTCCTTCCTATGACAACGCCATGTTAAAGTTGTTGGTTTATAATCGGTCCTAGTTCTGTCCCATTTATATGAAATCAAACTTTAGACCTGTCACTGAATTGGTATTCAATTGGTGGATTTTAAACTCACTATATTTTCCCGTAGGTAATTTGAAAAACACATATTGTGCAAAAAATGTACGAAAAACTATTTGTGTGTGCTCAGTAATGAACAATTGCGATAATTTCAGGTTAAATACAGAGAGAATTCGTTCTTCAGTCGCACGATACGTTTGTGGAACAATCTCCCAGCATCTGTTTTTTCCGACATCTTTGAAATTGGCAAGTTCAAAACAAACATCCACCGATACTACTCCGTCTTTCCTCCCTCCCAATAACCTATAATCCTTTTATTCGATCAACACTGTTCATTTCATATATAGGGGGCATCCCCTGAGCATTGGTTAATATGTAAAAAAATATATATTATATGCGTATCATTGCTTTCGAATGCGAATTATGTCATTATCGTTTATGAGCAACTACAACATCATAATTAATACTGTACGAAAGTCGAAAGTCACTTTACGGTCTTCGATTGCGAACTACTTATGTTCGCAGAGTTCAAGACGACGACGACTGCGATCCATATTTGGGTTGAGCAGTTCGTTGCAAATGCTGAACGTCGGCAGCGCGTGACGTCGCGTCGTGTTTTGATAGATTTTGTCAACAGCACGCGACGCTGCTGCTGGCGCACATCGCTGTTCATTTCACTTTCCGACCAGCCGACTGCATGATCACTTAATTGCGGGTTCGCATTCCCCAAAGTAATCCAGACGAATACATATCGTAGCAGTTGCTTGTTGCTGCCACTCTTGCCAAACAATTAATTGTAGTATTTAACTCTTCTCACGCTCTGTCTCACTCTCTATCTATCTCTTATTGCAGCAATATCAGCGGCAGTCGCAGAGATGTAGCTGGCAACGCCATCGCTGACAATAATCGCTCAACAATCAGCAATACGTTTGCCCAAAACACACCAACTAAAATGTCCGGCGTCAGCAACAACAACAATAACAATAATAATATTAACAACAACAATAAAAACCACATTAACAACATTCAATTAAACGAGCATTTGGCAGTTCTAAACGCATCAAAGTCAACAACAACAACAGCTGCTGCTGCAAACAAACAACAATATATTAACAACACCAACAACAAACATATCATTGGCAATATTTCGAAAGAACAACAACAGCTACCGCACCAAACAGCAATTTCCAACAAAACACTCCAAACTACGTCCCAGCAACATAATTTTCATCAGCAGCAACAACAACGTCGCTCACTTCAACACGCGCAACAATTGAATCATCAGCAGCAGCAGCCAACAAGCGTATCAACGTTGGCGCAAACAGCCGTAGCAGCAGCAACAACAACAGCTGTCAACGCCAACCAACTGCAAACCGTTGCGACAATCCATCATCATCACTTACAGCAACAGCAGCAATCGTCACAGTCCCAACAATCAGCAGCAGGCAACAGTAACACAAAAACCACAGCAACAGCTGCTGCTGCCGTCGCTGCTTCTTCTGCGTCACAGCAACATCCTGCCAAATCATCAGTAACCACATCTGTTGCTGTAAACGGCAGCTCGACGCACAGCCGCCGAAGTCTACAGCAGTTACAAGCGTTGCGCGGCGGCACCTCCTCCAACAATCTGAAGGCAGCCGCACATTTGATACCGCCGCGCTATCAGCCGCCGCCACAGCCTGCGGGTGGCAGCAGCAACAACACCAACGGCATTCTCAAGCATCTTAGCAGCACGCTCAGCGCAGCAGAGCGACAACAACTAAGTGCAAAAACTAGCTCCGCACACGCCTACTTTGGTGACTTGCAGCTCAAGTATCCGCCGGATATTCCGCAGCTGTCCAGTGTATTTATTCCCGATTCGCTCAAAGGCAACACCACACGCTTTTTGCAGCAGCAGCAACAACAGACGCGTCCGCGCAACGGCGCACAGCTGCTGCAGCAACAACATCAACAGCAACAACAAGAGCAACAACACCAACAGCAGCAACATCAGGACATGTTGAAGTTTGTGCGCAAACCAGATCAGGAGCATCCATCGCCGAACGCTTCGGTCACGTCGGGTTCGACGGGCATTCCGACAGCTACCGGGAGACTATCGGCCGAGCAAAATCGTCAACTGCAGGTGACGCAATAATATTTTTAATTTGTTTCTTATTCCCATTCATTACTGACCATGTTTCTCTTCTCTTGCAGTCACTCATCAATGAACTGCGCGCTCTGAAGGATCAGAATCAACGACTCATCGATGACAACCAGGAGTTGCGTGATCTGTGTTGCTTTCTCGATGATGATCGCCAGAAGGGACGCAAGCTGGCACGAGAGTGGCAGCGTTTCGGCCGCTACACGGCCAGCGTTATGCGTCAGGAGGTCTCAGCGTATCAGGTACTTATGCGAGGATCCTCGAAAAATAAAAACAGTTTTAGATGAATTTTGCACCTAATACATTTTCTATGTTTGTAGAACAAACTGCGTCAACTGGACGACAAGCAGCAGGAATTGATAACCGACAACCTGGAACTGAAGGAGCTCTGTCTGTATTTGGACGAAGAGCGGGCGCATGTGGCAGCAAATGCGCTGTGCAGCAACTGTGGCGTAACCTCGCAGCAACAGCAGCAGCAACGGAATGCTCTGCGCGACGATGGCGACGGAAGCAGTTCGAGTACCAACGCCGATGAAACGATCAACGCTCTGCGCAATTACGAGCGTCAGTTACCGGTAAGTTGGACGGTGATGTTCACTTTCCCCAAAACATTCTCTTGAAACTTTTCCAGAAATGGAACTTCTTCACTTCGTAGCTCCTTTATTTTCTGGTTCATTTAACAATTTTTTCGCATTTTCTCGAATTGCATTCATTATAAATATCACAGCAATTTATCCTCAAAATATTCTCCATCCCTTTCATCGATTTACTATCTGTTATTATTAACTGAAAATCTTTATATTTTATGCTCGCAGGATTTGCATCTACGATCGCCTCTCAACGATCAGACTCTTCAGTACGTACGCTCTTTGGAACGACGCATCCAGCAACTGGAAGAGGAGCGATTGGCGACCAACACACCCACAGCCCATCAACAACAGCAGCAGCAACATCAACAGCAGCACCAACAACAGCAGTTGAAACAGCATCAGCAAAAATCCACCACGGCTCCCGATAACAACGCCGAGCTCTTGAGCGGACGACCGGAGGCTGTTGTGCGTGCCCTCCAGGTGCTGGAGGTGCGCGAGCAGCTCGAACGCGATCGATTAATGGGCAACTTGACGGGCAACGTAATCGAGCAGATGGACGACGGTGAGAAAGCGTTGGTGCGTGAGATGTGCAACGTCGTCTGGCGGAAACTGGAGGGCAGCCCAAATGGGCCAAGTGCTCTGGAACAATTATAGAGCGATGCAGTTTTTAAGTTTCTATATATAAGCGCCTAAAATTGTATGCTACAACTTATGCTTAAAACATTTACTTAGAGTTTTATATAAAACATTTAATTCATTTTATAATTAAAAAAAATTAAAGAAATTTAAAATTTCTACTCTTGCCCACTCCTGCATTTAATGAATTTTATACTAGCCCCCTCTCTCTGCCCCACACTCACACTTTAACCCTTGAATTAAAACAGCAGTATGTACAAAGTTTCTAACCTACCTTCTAAGCTTTAAGTTTAGCAGTATTTTAAGTACTTCTCTTATATAACGTAAAAAATAATATATATATTTTATTAAATAAAACTTGTGTGTTTTTTTATTAATTTCATCAATCTACGTATCGTCTAACATGGGATTTATTTAAATTCGAATACTTTATTGGTTCTCTCCTGTTTTATAGATATTACAATGATAAGTGTTCGAGGGATATCGAACTAAGCCCATCGCTTCGTAGTCCGCTCGGTTCTCAACAGAACCACGCATTACAGAGACAATTCGTGGAACAATTTCTCAGCGTCTGTTTTCCCGACATCTTTGATATTGGCAAGTTTAAAACAAACATCCACCGACACTACTACAATAACCTATAATCCTTTCATTCAAAAAAAAAATTATTTAGGATGTGTGCGAATTCGACTAAATTGAACTGCTTTTCATTCGGTCTCCATTCGGTAACCGGTATTTTATAAAGCCCAAATTCAATCGAATATCATATTTCTGTTTGCTGTCAACTAATTTAGTTTAATTTGTTCTAAAATTTACTAAATTGAATAGTCGAACACTGCCTTACCGACAAAATTTAGTTTAGTCAGCAATTTAGTCGAACTCGCACGCACCCTAAAGCTCAAATCACACGATTGAATAAATAGTCAACTTTTGAATCAATTTTCAAAACAATTTAAATATCAATCGTGTGATTGCCTTATTTTCCATACAAAAATTGGGCAATCACACGATTGATATTAAAATTATTTGAAAATTGATTCAAAAGTTGATTGTTTATTCAATCGTGTGATTCGAGCTTTAGTATTTATTCAAAATATTCTTATATAAAAACACTACTCAACAAAACGATAAAAAAATGTTTGCCATGGACATCCCATACATCAATTCTAAATAATTCATGTTTTCTGATTTTAACTGCATACTCAGTTTTTTCTATACGTAACGTTTTAATGAAAATTAATCTCGAAATATTAGGACCTTTTCAGCCACTTTTTAGATTTAATAAAATACAGTCCGTTACACAACTAGTTTTCCAAAACATTTTAAACGTAGTTTTTCTTTAAATTGTCAGGACTAATTACAATATACCGATAAATACTATTATTCTGATAAGTTTTTATGATATATGAATCTAAACTCGAAATATATTCAGTTTTTTAGACTATTTTTGGACGATTTTTTTAACATTGTAAATCTAATGATAAATAAGAAAATGATGTATGGTTATGCATAGCACAATTCAAACTAACGATGAAAATACTATTTTTTTATATCGGTTCTCATTTTTAAAATATACTCTATGAATAAAGTTTCCATCAAAAAACTGTTAAAATTTAAAATGCTTGTATATTGTACGTACATATTACCCGATTTGTTTTCAAAAACGCTACGTAATAGGAAAAACTGAGTTCGCAATAAGAATAAACATACTTTATATATGTATTAATTATATTTTCAGATTAGAGGCATTAGTATTTTTATTGGAAATTGATTATATAAAAGAGTACCAAAATTAAGTAAGTCGGGGAATATTTTAAAAAGTTAACAATTACAAAAATGTTAATAAATTTGATAATTATTTTGGACTTTTTTTCGTGCCACGCCCGAAAATCTGAGTTCGTGCGTGCAAGTCTCCGTGCGTGTCTGTGCCTCTAAAATCAGGCACGCGCTCATTAAAAAGTTTTTCTTTAGTTTCTACTCCAATTTGAAAAAACCCTTTACTTCCAGCATCAGAAAATAAAAACACTGAAACTGGAATCGGAACCGCTTCTTTAAAAATCTTAGACCAAAACCGAAACCGATAGGGTTTTAGTCCCTGTTTATGATATTTTTACGTTTTTCCTAGTTTTTCATGTGATTCCGTGCTTTTTCGTGTTTTTCCGTGCTTCTTCGTGCCTTTCTATATTCCGTGTTTTATCGTACTTCTCGTGCGTGCCTTTAAATTATGTCGGCGGGCTCGTGCTCGTGCGTGTCACCTATCGTCATGCCGTGCGTGTCCGTGCCTTCAAAAACAGGCACCCATCTCTAGTTTTCCGAATTTAGAACCAATTATCTTAAAAACGTAATGGAATATTGGCATTCATTAGTATACTAAAATTAGTCTAGACAATTAAAAGAAAAATTGCATTAAATTTTTTTTGTTAAACTATTTTTCCACAGAAATATATATTTTTATTCTAAGTAGTGGGTAAGAATGGATTAAAAATACTATTGCAATTTTCTCAAAAACGTTACGTAATATTACTTAGTCCAACTCAGCACCATCGAATAATATAAAATTGATATATGGGATGTCCATGGTAAAAGTCGTGTTGGATAGTGTAATCTGTAGTTGATATTATATATTATGACTACATAGTACCAGATTAAAAATCAGACAAAGTTTTCATTCAGAAAATACTTTTTAGTTCGGATTCTGCCTTGTAAAAATTTACCCTATTAGATTTGAAATGATGGGTTAGACAAGGAAAAATTCAATGATCAATTCTCGAACATGGCCCTAGAATAGTTTAAACTATGGCTGATCATACAGTGCTAGTGTAAACAAACCTAGTAGAAATTGTTCTGAGGACATGATAGGAAACTAATTATTCGATATTTTCATTCTTATAACCCGATCTGTTATAAGATCAACATAATCTGGCCATGTACCTGATACCCTCCTACCCTAATAATAAATAAATTTCTACTAAGGAAGGTCATGAGAAACTGATCGACCTGGACCTAATAATGCCAATTGAAAAGTAGATAATAAGGTAACTGCATACATATCTTAGACCCGATTTGTAACCTCTTTCGGTTCTTTCAGAGCCCGATTTTCTGAAATAATAACACGAACCCTACATTAATGAACAAACATTGCCGTACAAAAATTTATACAAGGAGTTAGTTTATTTTATTCAGAAGAATTAAGTTGAACTGTTTAATTGTGTGGTGTTTTTGAGTGTCTTTATGATATATCAAATACATCAGAGTCATGTTGTTGTTGGTCGAAAGCAGCCAGAATTCTTTAGTTTAATTACCAACAGAATGACATTCAGATGCAGATCCACTTTAATGCAATTGAATAAAAAATGTATAAAAAAAAATAAATAAATTGAAAACTTTCTTCTGTTTGTGCGTCAGAGTCGTTTAACCTGATTTGTCTGCCTTGAGTAAACAGCAACAACAAGTGCAATAAGAACAACAACAGAAGCAACCATATCATGATGCTGCAACCTACTTGGTTAATTTTTAATATTCACTGAATACCAATTTCAAAAAAACCCTGCCAAGAACTTTTTCAAATTTGAAATTGTTCTGCTGTTGTTGCTGCTGCTGATGCCAAGAGATACAACAACGATCAATGAAAGTGTTTTTGTTAACAGCGCTGCAATCACAACCACTGCATTCATACCGTAAAATGTGGCTGCTATGGTCAACAATTTACAGACCTCAAACAGCATGCGGTAAACTTAGAGAAATTTAATTGAATAAGAGGTGGAAATCTGCGCTCTTTGCCATTAATGTTGTTTTTTTCTTGAACGTCTTTTGCTGCGCTCATTTGTAAACAAACCCGCTGACCAGAATATTGCTGCCACCGCTGCAACTGCTGCTGCTGCAAAAGAAAATTGAGTAGCAATTGACCAGCCGCAGCAGCAGCCAATTTCATTGTCACTTCAGCAGCGACAACGCCAAGTCAGAGTTTTACGCGCGCGCACATATTTCGTGCTTTCATTCAAGTTGAGCTTTTCGAAAAAAAAAGCTCTTATCGCGTTGTGTCTTTTTTTAAAGTGAAAGCAATTTAAATGATTTCAATACCATGACACACAGACAAATTTCATTAAAATTATCAGCAACATGCGTCTGCTGTTGCGTTGCTGCGAGAGCGTGCGCTTATCTACTGCTGTGTCTATTGCTGCTGCCTCAGCTACATGTGGCAGCCGCACCAATGCCTGAGTCAAGCGCCACCTCGGCAGCAACTAGCTTCAATCACAACGCATGGCCGCCCATGAAGCATCACGACATTTGGAGTGCTGTTAATGCGGATGTTGCTGAGAATTCGGCGCTTGATGCAGACGCTTATGTCGACGACGTCGCATTGAGTGGACGTCGCGGACTGATTGATTATGTTGGTGGTTTTCATACAACTTTAGGGGAAGGCGCTGACGCTTTAGAATATATTTCGAGTAGTTATGGTGGCGACGAAGATGATGACAACAGTATCAGCAACAACAACAACACAGTCAGCGACGACAGCAACCGTTTAGAAGGCAGAAAAAGCAGAGGTGGGTAATAATTTTATTTTTCTCTCGTGGTCTTAAGTAGGGTTGTGCGATTAATCAATTAATTACAATCTTGATTAATCAGAATCTTGATAAATTGACTAATCAGAAACCCTGATGAATTAGAATTTTGTTTAATTAATTTTATTCAACATTTTATTTATTTTTAAATTAATTAAAAAATAAAAGCAAATTTAATAAATGTTCCAGAATTATTTATTAAAGTATTTTTTAAATATTTTGCGACGCAGAAGTTAATTAATCAGAAATTCTGAGTAATCGAAATTATGATAATTTAATAAATCGCAATTTTAATTAAACATAATCCTGATTAATTGATTAATCAATATTCTGATTAATCGAAAATCTTGATCCCTGATTTATAATAAAAAATATAAAAATAATAAAAATTTACTAAAGTATATGCCCTAACCTGTCTTTTGAGCAGTTATACATTTGTTTCCGGTGCCCGTTGACGGTGAATGTCTCTCGGATGATGGTCGCCGCACTGGCACCTGCTTCAACGCCTACGAGTGTCATCTCAAGGGAGGTTTCGCCAAAGGCGAGTGCGCCATGGGTTTCGGCGTCTGTTGCATTTGTAAGTATTTCGAATATTTTTTATTTATTTTTTGTATTTTCATATATTTTTATTTTGCAGTCATTGCCAGCTGCAATCAGACGATTTCCAACAACATCACTTACATGGTGTCGCCGAATTTTCCAAGTTTCATGCCGCACAATTTCAGCGACTGCAGCCTAAAAGTAAAAATGCTAAACGCAGACATCAGTCAGTTGCGCATCGATTTCTATCATTTCTCACTGGGTCAACCAAACCGACGCACTGGCGTCTGTGACGGTGATGTATTCAATGTGAGTGGCGGTGCGGCGGGTACTTTATCGCTTTGTGGCCAGAATAGCGGCCAACATTTCTATTACGATGTGGGCAGTCGTCCATCGGCGCGTCAGACGTTCTACGGCCAACTGCCGCCGCTCACATACGCTCAGCTTTATCCACAGCGTAACGCGACGGACAATGAAACCCTTGCGCAAGAGATCGAAATAATTATGCATTTCTCCGAACGTTTCCTGCCCATTCGCCTGTGGGAGATACGCATTGCGCAGATACCGTTTAGTCAGCGCGCACCTGTTGGCTGTCTGCAATACCACGCGGGCGTCGAGGGTGTCATACAGGTGGGTAGCCAGCCACTAAGACTAATGATGTCTATAAAATTGTGTCTTATGCTTTTCCTAATCATCCACTGAAGACTTTTAACTTTGCGGACAATGGTCGTCATCTGGCCAATCAGCACTATCGTATCTGCATGCGACAGGAAACGGAAATGTGCTCCATCATGTATCAGCCTTGCGATGAGCAATCGTTTCGAATAGGACCCAGCGTGCCGGTGCGCTCTGGTGGCGGGGTGGATCAAGATGCTGCAGCCGCTGCTACTGGCGACACTACAACAACAAGCTCGATAACGACAATAGCATCATCAACAGCGGCAACAGATCCTCCAATAACGACAACAATTTCGATGACGACAACAACAGCAGAACCAACAACCACTACAACAACAAGTACTACCACCACAACTACAACTGCAGGTACGTTAAACTGTTTGACAAGTAATGAAGAAACCGGTAACTCAATAACAATTAAAGTATCCTGTGATTTGTAACGAATGTTAGATTGGAAACATTACGGTTAATAAGGGTGTGTGCGAGTTCGACAAAATTGCTGACTAAACTAAATTTTGTCGGTAATGCAGTGTTCGACTTTTCAATTTAGCAAATTTTCGAGCAAACGAACTTGAAATAAATTGGACGACAGCAAACACACATGTGATAATGGATTGATTATGGACTTGAACAATTACCGGTTACCGAATGGCGATCGAATGAAAATCTGTACAATTTAGTTTAGTCAGCAATATAGTCGAACTCGCACACACCCTAAATCCATATTTGAACTGTAACTAAGCTGTTCGTTTCGAGTATCACACAAATGGAATATTTTGGTTCTGGTTAATGAAAAGTGAAACAAAGTGATTCTGTTCCTAAAAATACAAGGTTCCGGAACTATCTTAAACAATGTTAATGAGGACTCTGCGATTAATCATTTTACCAGAAATTCTGATTAATCGCAATCACGATTAATCAATTATTCGATTAATCGAATAATCTTATTTTTGATTAATCAAAATTACGATTAATAATAACTATTTTTTCATGAAATCAATCGGTTTTTTCTAGGGCTGTGCGATTCATCGATTAATATGTTTGATTAATATATTTGTAATTAATAATTTAATCGATAATTAAAATTCATTAATTAATGTAACGGATTAGTACTCATAGTAGTGCTTACTTTTACTACTCTGGTTGTTAATATTAACAGTATCTTCAAATTATTTATTCACAACCCCAGAAACAACAATCGCAGCAGACGCAGTGAATGCTACTGACGATGTGGCCACAACAGTTGCCACCTCTCCACTTAGCGACGACGTCGAGGGCTCTGGCGGCGACTACGATGATCTGTCGGTGGTGCCTGTATCCCGGAGACCACGTCCTGCCAGTGGTGGTTTCGATATTTTAGGATTTTTACGGAATGCATTCGAGTTGAGATTTAGGCGACGCAGTGCGGCGCGCAACATGCAACGACGGTCGCGTCAATTTTTTACCACGTGCAGCGATCGCATTACAATGCCCTGCATCGTTGAGGACTTTATTGGTGCGGGATTCGGTCCATTGCCCGGATGCGAGCCGGTGCATTGTGGCGAGCAGTTTTGTGCGTCTGGCATCACACCGTGTCGCATAGAATCAACGGTGACGCCGTTCTATATTGGTGTCCACTTTGGGGACGGTGCGGGGAAGGGCAGCGCTGAGGACAACATTGGGGCGTGTCTGCGTTATACACAAGTGCAGTGCATGTAGACTTAGATAATGATTTTATTTATTAGTTATTTTATTAAAAACTTGCAAGAAATAAAAATGTTGAAATTCGAAAATAGCAAAAATTAATTAGAACATTTTTAAACATATTTCTAAACCGCTTTGTGCAAGGGACTAGTATTTTTTTTTTAAATATATATATATTTTTTTAATTGTTGTAAATTATGCGAAATTATTTTCTATCCCATGTACAATTTTTCTCTATGTAGTTTATTTTAAATTGCAAAACTTTTAGGTATAAATTTGATAATGTATATCATATATTTTATCTTTTCAAATACTTACAGATTTAAATGTAATATGCAATTTAAGGTGCTTCTTTACGACGCATGTAGCATGGTTAAGCAGCAGTTCAGTTTGTGTCTTTGTTACTGTCGAGTTTTTCAATTTTTTTTTTATATGTTCCATTCAAATATTCGACATATGCTTTAAAGACCAAAAACACACACACCAAACACATGTTATTTAAAAGAACTCTTCGCATGCAGCATAAACCTTCGGACAATGTGTTTCGGCCAGTCTGCCATATGCAACATTGGCACCAATTTTAACAGGTCGCTGCGCTGAGAACCTATTCCATACATGCACCACCATCGAGCGATCCGTTTTCTTCAATGTCTCATTCACATATTGCTCCTCGAAGAAATGCTGCCACTTCGACCAGTGTATCGCATAGAAGGCTTCTGTGCCGTAAACCGTGAAGCCACCGCACCGCTGGCTGGTCATATTGTGTACATTTTTGGTGCCGCAAATACGTCTTAAAACGCGCGTGATGACACCGGGCCCACTATGGCCCCACTTTTGCCCATTGAAGTTCAACAGCAAGTCTTGCAAACACATCTCGGATATTACTAAGCCTAATCCATCTGGAGCCATATTCATGACGCCCGCCGCAACGTGTTTCTTCGATTCAGCACCGCTGTAATTCGGCGGCACATTCTCGAGACTTTGTTTCACAATGACGTCCAGATCCAGGTAGATGCCGCCCCAGCGCCACAACGTGATATAACGCAAGAAATCCGAAACATGCACAACAACGTGTCTGAAAAAAGAAAATATTGATATTAAACATGAAACTTTTTTCACCAATTAGTTCGAAGCGAAAAATCTTACTTCGTTTTAAATAGTCTGCCACTCCTAATCAACTCGTAGATGGGCGTATTCGTTGCATATGTCCACAGATTCAGGTTGCGCATGTGCACATTCGGATAGTTAAAAAGGGCTGCCAGCAGCGGCTGTTGTGCGGTTGAGTTATCGCTGTAGACCGCGCTGGCAAACAGCACAAATACATCAAAGTTGGGATTATGCAGCGCAGCCGATTCAATGGCACACGCTTGGCGCGCATTGAGACTCAATAGACGAGCGTTGTGCTGCGTTGTACTTGGCTTGGAAGGCACAGCTCTGTCTTTACTCAACTTCTGATGGCAGCTGGTCTCGTGAAAGAAAATGCTTTTTCCTTTCGTCGGCTGACGTTCAGCCAGCAAAACATCCTTTAGGCGGTGCAGGTGGCCGTTTAGTTGTTCCAGCGGACTTTCTTCTATGAAGCAAAAACGCAATTCGTTCAGACGCGCATAAAAATTTATCATGAGCTGCACCGAAATGGCGGCCAGCAATATCAACAGTATTTGCAAGCAAACGTTGCGTCGCAGAAATTTCGCCATGGAAATCAGCCAACTTTGTAGTGTCCAGTGTGGCATTTCTGGGAAGAGCAATAATTATAAAGTAATCGATTTTTTTCTATAGAAACATACTGTTGGTTCTTCTTTTTTTTTGGATTTAAAGTTAAGCCGGTAAAAGGATAAATTCTCGGTCAATTTTGAATTTTGTTAAAGGTTGAAAAAGATTTATTTTGACAAGTTTTTTTTGATATATGACATTTTTTTAGGTTTTTGTTATTTCAAATTTAAAAAAACAATAAATATGTGTTGACAAAAATCAAAAGCGGCTCAACATTTTATTGACTACTTGAAACAATTGCTACTGTACATCGACAATTGCTCCGTTTCATGAATAACCATACAGCGCTACCAATAATCAAAAAATAATGTTCAACTTAGGAAAGTAGTCGGCTTTTGACAAAAATGTCTGTAGATTATTTATCATTATATTTTGATTCTTGTTAACGCTGCCAGTGAATTAAGAAGAAATAAAACATGAAATTTATTTTAACATTTTGTATTTTTTTATTTTACTAAACATTTTATATTATTTGATAACGTAGAAGTATTTTTGTACGTTCCACTTATAGAATAATGTGATGTAGAGAATATCGATATGCATATCGTCGGTGACTTGTAAAAAATAACTTAATTCTATGATATTTTAGAGGAGATCGAGGGTATCTATGCTTGATTTCTTTGCATTGCCTATATGCTTTAAATATAGACATTTTTTAATTACTTCTTAAACAGAAAAAAGCGACTTACTAATTTAATTCTTTGTTTTGAAAAATTTAATTCTACTACATTTTGTTAGTTTTTGAATACAACTGTATTTATTTAACTTAATTTTACTACATAATTAGTCATATTAATAAAAAATAAGGAAAGTAAGAATTTTGAAACTACAACGTTTTTATTAATACCTACCAATTTCGAATTTTATACAATTTGAAAATTAATTTCATATTAAGATTTTTATTAATATGACCCAATGTATTTAAAATTCATTTTGTACATATTGCCGAAACTGTATTGTGTTATGTTCTGCAATTTTTTTAATTATTTGAAAATTGTGGACTAACGAAGAACGTACTGCGAAAGTACTTTTGTCGTACAGCTATAAACCAAATCCATCTACATATTCGTTTGGTACATCGTTGCTATGACTGTAAAAGTGAGCAAGGTATAAAACCTAAGCATCTGAACGAATCGCTAGTGATGCCAACTCATTGGGTTGCTCGCTTAACTGGTTGACATCTCAACTCTTAATGTATATGTTGTAATATTTTGACATTTTCTTGAAGTTAAATAAATACAGATGTAGTAAAAATAAAATAAGATATTGTACATATTTCGGGAAATATAAATAAAGCTGAAATGCTTAAAATGATTCAAATTTTGTTTAGAAATATAGTAAAATTATGTAATTATTTTTCATACATTAAAATTAATGTAGTAAAATCAAATACATTTGCTTTTGGACGTAAATCAACAAAAAAGTATAAACACTTGCAACTATTCAAATATCTATGTATTTGAGTACTTTTATTAATATTCTTATTATGCTTATGCTATGCTTATTATGGGCAGATTATTTGTGTCACCAACGATACGAATATTGTACTAATTTGGATATGTAGCGTCAAATGATAAAGATTTTCTATTCTAAATTGCCCTATGAATTATAATTGTATTGTGGTACATGAAAGTTAGGTTGTTAAATGGTGTAAAAGGCAAATCATACAATTTTACAACATCTTCTTATGTTTTTCTTTAACACCTTAATGCATTCTTTGAATATACTTAGATGCAAAAGTAAAAAATGTCTTTGATTGACGAATTTTTGTGGAGAAAATTTATTTGCCTAGTACGTATACCCATATTCAATAACTCTAAAAAATGACAAAATAAATATCATCGCCATAGAAGTAGAGCCCATATAAAAATGTATATAGATCTTTCATGTACCACTTAATATAATATTCAGGGCAATAAATACTCAAAAATATATTTGAATTTATACTAAAATCAATTATTTAAATATCGTATTGCATTCGAATCAATTCACTATTAAACTATTTTTAATTCTAATACTATTTGAGCTGCTTTTGTTTTTCAAATGCTTTTATTTTTAATTTGTATTGCTTTTTTTGCAAAATAATAGATTAACAAATAACAATTTAACAAATAAAATAATAAATTATACTACTAAGATTGTTACTACTTTCGAATATTGCGTGACATTTACAGCCTCGATATGTTTATATCAACGTTAGACATATTTAAATATTAGAGCCGACTCTTTTACAGAATAATATAAAATTACTACACTCAGAAAACATTCATAGAACAATTATTAATTTACAAAAAATACTTTCTTATAAACTCAAGAGAATGTACATGATATTTTGTAGTATTTACCGATTAAAATAATAATTTATACAATTGACTAATTTTAATAGTAAAAAAAAAAACTTTTTATTTTATTGTATTTTTTCTGAGTGTAATAAATGAATTCCATACAATAAATTATGACATAATTGTGTTATAGGAGAGTCGACTATATTCTTATTTTTTTTATATAAATATTTTACATTCTGTTTTTGTAAGATTATTCAAACATTTTATTAGCTCAACACAGAACTTTCCTATGTAGATTATTTTATATTGCACTTCAAGTTACTATTTATCATTTGCTGATACAAATTCGATATAAATTATACTATTTTTAAGACTACTTACAGATTCCAAGATATGTTACATGTAAATAAAGGGGGTCCGCATGTAGCAGCCTGCGCGTTCGCATATTCATAGTGCAGCAGCGGATATGTTCAGTTTGAGACATTTTTAATTTCGAGTTCAATGGAAGTTCATATAACTCCCATTCAAATAGCTGGTTTTATTGAACCAACAAAAAGCTAAACCCTGATTTTTAAAGTGATTTAAACCAAAAATAAAAATCGCAAGAGTTTTCTTGTAAATATAACTAAAATGTGTCAACACTGTTTCAAATGCTCGTATTGCTTTAAGGACACAAAAACACTAAACACGTATTAAAAATACTCTCCACATGCTGCATAAACCTTCGGACAATGTGCCTCAGCCAGTCTGCCATAGGCAACATTGGAGCCAACTTTAACTGGTATCACTGCTGAATACTTATTCCACACATGCACCACCATCGAACGTTCCGTTTTCTTCAATGTCTCATTCACGTACTGCTCCTCGAAGAAATGCTTCCACTTTGTCCAGTGTATCGCATAGAAGGCTTCTTTGTCATAAACAGTGAAACCACGGCATTGCTGCCTGGTCATAATCTGTACATTGTAGGTGTCACAGATACGATTTAAAACACGCGTTATCACACCAGGTCCATTGTTGCCCCAAACGTAGCCATTGAAATGCTGCAGCAAATCTTGCAAACACATCTCGGCTATCACAAAGCCAAAACCTTCTGGTGCAAAGTTCATGACGCCCGCTGCAATATTCAGCGGGGACTCGGCACCGCTATAATTTGGCGGCACATCCTCGAGACTCTGTTTCACAATGACATCCAGATCCAGATAGGTGCCACCCCAGCGCCATAACGTGATGTAACGCAAAAAATCTGAAACATGTGATAAAACGTGTCTGCAAATAAAAAGAAAGGATTTATTAATTAAAAATATTTTGTGGTTATAGCCTTTTAATTGACATCAACAGTTAATTTAATAATAATTTACTACGTAAAAAAATAATGTCCAGTATTGACACTGAATTTGTTTAAAAAAGATACCTGCCGACATCATCCTTAATTCACACGATTTTCCGTGATTATGTTTGGGTTTTTTGCAATATGTGTTTAAAATTTCACTATTTTAATAAAACCTTTGCATTCAAATGTAAAAACTAGTTAATTATTAGGGCTTTGAATCCCGGGATAATAAAATTTCTTGATCTCGGTGAATATCAAACCGAAAATACCGAAATTAAATCCCTGGATTATCAATGTGAAGATAAAATGAAAACTGCTAAATTCAAAATTTGCAGCCGTTATCATATTTTCATTATTTTTCAATAGATCTTGATGATAAATGATTTTTTCACCAAGCTGTACGTATAAACTTTTCTTTTCTCTTAACGGTAATATAAATTTTAAAATATCTGGACTAATCACGGGATAAATTTCTAATAACGAAAGTCCCCGAACTATCAAAACGAACTATTAAATCTTTATTTGATGTAGTTATTGTTCGTCTCATTTGTAAAATGAATGATGTAATAAATTTAAATTTTTTAGATCCTCATTTCATAATTTTGAGGTTATGTTCCATTTTTCATTAAATTCCGATAAATTTTGTATACAAATTCGAATTTGCAATACAAAAAATTGTTTTCCAAACCAAATCACGCTGAAAATGTTTATGATTCGCCCCTAAAAATAAGCCATAGTTTATTTAAAAATTATTTTCAAAATTAACTAAAGTAAATATTTGGCAAACGGTCTTGTTCATGAACGGTTATACGAAATATTTTGGGAATCATCATAAAAGAAAACAAGGTCTACTTTCAGGTGTTGAACGCAAAATATAATATATTTAAATTAAAATTTAAAACAACTTAAAGGGGTCATTCAGAGTACTAGAAATTTGATTGCCTTTTTTATTTACTTTGGTAAAAATATAAATTTTGTTGTGGCATTATTAAAAACTGCCATTATTAAGAATTGCTTATGTTCTAAATATATCTAAAAAAAAAACAACAAAAATCTTACTTCGATTTAAATAGTGCGCCACTTTTTATCAACTCATAGATGGGTGTATTCGCCGCATATGTCCACAAATTCAAGTTGCGCATGTGCACATTCGGATAGCTGAATAGCGCTGCCAGGAGCGGCTGTTTTGCGGTTGAATTATCCCTGTATACCGCGCTGGCAAACAGCACAAATACATCAAAGTTGGGATTATGCAGCGCCGCCGATTCAATGGCACATGCTTGGCGCGCATTGAGACTCAATAGACGTGCGTTATGCTGCGTTTTTGCTGCTGTTGTCGTCGAAGGCACAACGCTGTCTGTACCTAACTTTTCGACTGGCAGATGACAGCTGGTCTCGTGAAAAAAAATGTTTCTGCCCTTCATCGGTTTGCGGTCGGCAAGCAAGACATCCTCTAAGCGTTGCAGATCGCCACTTGTGTGCTCCAACGGACTTTGTTCTATGAAGCAATAACGCAAGTCATTCAAACGCGGATAATATACCATGAACAGCAATGATACGACGACCAACAATATGAACAGTATTCGTAGGAAAATGTTACGTCGCATAAATTTCGTCATGGACATCAGCCAAAGGCGTTTTGTCCACCGTTTCATTGCTGCAAATCAGAACAAAATGATTACAAAAACTAGTTTTCTTACTACATACTCACTGATTTGTTCGGAAAATTGTTTATCTCCGTTTTGCGCAGTACTTAATTCTTCATTTCTGTTCATCAGAGTACTAGAGTAATGTGAAAAAATGTTTACAAGATACCAATGCATTTTAAAATCCGTTCTATATGATATCAATAAGAAGTTACTTGAAATGCATACCTTGTTCCTGAGTCACCGCTTTAATCAGTTCAATGTACACGGGGGGATTTTTGTGTAGTCAGTACAGACAGAGTATTCTCTAGTAACATTAACTTTTATAGTAAACGATTTTATTTAAGTGAAGAAAAATATAAATGTTCTAAATGACAAATTCAAAATATCTAATAGATTGCTATTATGAAAACATACAAGTTCAATTAACCAGTAGAACTTAATGACTTCAACACTTACTAGGTACAATGAGCCTCATTATAGGGTTTTGTCATTGCTGCAAGTGTTTGTGGCTGCTGCTATGACAACGCAAAAGTATAACTAGTGTGGAATGCATAATTAAAGCATTCCGACTTCGCTGATAGCATTTGCTTTAACTCAAATTATTATGTTGCAACTTGACCCTTTTTGCAGTCTTAAGATTGATAAGAACGCTCAGCCCCAGCAACAATAGCATCACATAATCTTTGTCTAGATTTGGCTGCAGTGCACTGCACAGAAATCAGCATCAGACAAATAATCAAATCAATTAATATTTTTTTTTTTTTGTATACAGAGTCCATTCGATGCTGCGACAATTATATTTACACAATGCAAAGATTTGGGTTGTGATGACCAACAGTATCAGCTGTTAGGTATCTGGGAAATATCATCATTACCCGTTTTGTTTAAACTGTGATTAGACTAATTTAAAAAATTTGCAAATCAAGATAAATTGTTTTTCCGTTCTGCAATAAATACAACAAAAACTAATTAGAAACAAAATATACCATAAACACAGGGTGCTTCATAATAATTTTAAAAAATTACAACATGCAGGAACAGACTGTTTTTAAAAGCTACCAGTTGAAATCCACACAAGAATTAATTTTTCCAATATACTTTTCTTTGCAATACATCACCTGATAACCTTTTAAACTAAAGAATAAAGCTAGAATCACACGATTGATCAAAGCATTTACAATCAACTAAATTTTGTCGAATATCAATAAATGAGGTGAAATTAACTGTTGATGCAATTTTTTATCAATTTAAAATTCGTATTTTTGTGTCAGTTTCAATACAAAAATTGAAAAAGTATCTACCAAATTGCGTCAATTTTTGTTTACGACTCGAGCATCAACAACATACATAAAATTTTGTGTTAATGCAAACTGAAAATGATACATTTTTTTGATACAATTCTCAGTCGTGTGATTCGAGCTTAAGTTACCTGTGTATATGAACATGTGTACAAAAGGACATCGTTAAATCGACTCAGTTCAAAACATAATGTTTATGAGAGTGTTGCTTCCACTAGTTCCCAGAAATATAATTACTATAACAATTCCAATATGAAATAAATACAAAAAATTTACAGCAAAAATGTCAGTAATTTGTAAACGTCACATAAGTTAAAATACCAAAACTCCGTCCAAGTACCCAATTCCGCTCTAATTTTTAAAGCTATGATATAAATATACATACAGTTTTATATTCTTTAAAACTAAAATTTCTTAAAAAAATCCAGCTATTTTTCCTTATAAGCTTTTAATCAAATATGGCGAATTTGAATACTAGATGCCAACTTTATAAGAAAAATTAGGTTTTTAATTGCCGATAGAAAAAAGATATTTGATAAGATTTTTTAATTCCGTGTCAAATCTAGATTTTTATATCAGAAAAGAATTTTTATTCTCACACAGTTTTTATTTTTGCATATTTTTAGTATTTGATTTGGTGGTGAATTTAAATTTAAAAAGGTTAGCATTTAGGTTAGAAAATGGGTTTACATCATTTACTCAATTTTATGGCTCCAATTTTACCCTTTATTTCACAAAAAGTACAACATTGAATGTTATTTATCAGCGTGTACTCGTTGTTTTTTGACTGTCAAGTAACTCTTTACTTCTCATCAGTGTTAAAATTTTTCGCCAATGAAAAAGGAGTAAATTTTGGGGAATTTTGTGGAGTAGAATTGAGTAAAATAGAGTAGAATTGAGTAAAAGAAACACTGGTAAATCACAGCCCAGTCGGCACATACACACATTTTTATGATTATCGTAAATTACGATCGTTTGGCGATTCAAAATAATCATAAATTTCGATCATTTTGCTCGTAAAATACGATGATAAATGTCAATGAAAAAATCAATCATATTTTGCTGGTAAATAACGATATTTTTTGAGTGTTTATATCGTAACAAAAAATTGTCAAAATTATTATTGTTTTTCTATTCAAACGTTTAAAAACAAACGCAAGATTAAATGAATTGTTTTGGTGAAATTTTTAAATCATTTGCTGTAATTAAAAAGTAAGTAAATGCATTTCAGAACTTTATATAAAAATTAAATACATTTACTTATTTTTTTTATATCGTTAAAAAGTTGGAAAAAGCTCGTAATGGAGTTAAAAATGATTATCATTTACGATTAAAATTGAATCTTAAAAAATATTAAAAACGAGTTCGTTTACGAACAAAAAAGATTGTTTATAACGAGTATATAATCGTATTTTACGATCATAAACGATCGAAAATTTATCATATATGAGTGTTTTTAGTTCGTTTATGATACCTCGTTACGATGGACAAATTAAGAACGAAACTGTATGCGTTGTCGAATAATTTACGATTCTCGTATACGATTATTTTATTCATTATGCCTTACCGAAACTCCAACACAAAGAGAATATTATATTTTCTCACTCATACATAAATAATTTGAAATACATCCCTGCAGGATCAATGATAGCTATATGACCCGTAATTTTACTAGTAATGAAAACTTATATTTTTTGCGCGTTGGTTTGCCACCATTTTTTATTTGTAGGTTATTCATTACGTTTGCCATAGCAGCCGCTTCAGCAGGAGTAGAAAATAGATTTTACTTAAATTATAAACAAATGATAAAAAGAAAGTATATTAAAAAGAGTATTTTAATAGATTTTTATTTATCTATTTATATTATAGATATCATCAAAATGGAAGGGTCGTCAGCATTAAACAAATGCATGGAAGGAAGCAAAACAACGGCAAACAAAAGTCGGCAAACAAAAATCTGCAAAGCAAGCATTACATTCAACTCAATATAAATTAAAACTAAAGAATTTTGGATTTTTTGGTTTTATTTGGTTTAATTTGGTTAGTTTACTAATTATTTAACCGTCCCTAACCTCAAAATAAAATCAGTTTATTTTACGTAAATTATTTCGTAAATTTACCTGTAATTTAATCGTCACTTATTACCAAAAGAACAGTGACAGACATATATTCAATTGTATCTCATTGTAGATGAGTGAGATAGAGAAAAAATTCACACGCACACAAAAGTTTCGGTAAATTTTATCCCGACGCTCTTAAAAATGTTATAGAAACTTTTACTGAAACTTTCAGTTTTACTGCTAACATGACAAGCAGTGTTCTTGCTGGGTATCTTCTGTGAGTCTCACTGTATCTCTTAGGGTTGTATTTTTTTTAAAAGTTCAGATAAAAATAGCACTTTTTTTAAAAAATGCAACCCTAGGAGATGCAGTGAGACTCACAGAAGATACAATGTAAATCGGGCATTATTTACGAATATTTGCTATCAATTACGATATCATTTATGATAGTTTGGCCGGCTGGAATTTTATTGGTCTTCAAAATAATTACATATTTGTAATCGTAGGCAAATTGAGTACCCCGAAGATGTGAACGTTTTTTATTTTTAATTTTTTTTAAATATTGTCTGTTTAGAATTTTTTTTCTAAAAGATACAATAATTTTTTCCCAAATACAATAATTTTTGACAGATAATACAATAATTTAATGCTATAGGGTTGGCAACACTGCGTTCAAAGAATAAACGTCAACTATTTATGCAGCCAAATCAAAAAAACCGCATCGGGCTGTGAAAGTTTTGTGCTTTTTGCATTTAATAAATTGGAAATGTGTTTATAGCGCAAATAAACGGACATTTATAAAGCGTATAAAGTTTAAAGTTTCTATAATATATCAAACAAAGTGTTGGGAATTGGCGTGGACAAGCGACCTAAAGCGAAGCAACGAAAAAAAAACTTCTCCGCCTGCATTGAGGTTATGTACACTTGAAGGTACTCTGTGCTTGTGACGGACGGACGGACTAACAGAGATATACAACAAAATGAATGTTCCGCCCGCAGCAGTGCCACCGATGGCAGCACTAGGCTTTCCGCCAATTGTGCCACAGTTCAATATGCCGCCGCCTGGTTTTGGCGGAGGACCACCGCCGCCGGAAATAGCGGCTGCCTTCGGCGCAGTGTCCAACACCGAGTGGACGGCACACAAGGCGCCGGACGGACGTCCATACTATTATAACAACACCACGAAGCAGAGCTCCTGGGAGAAACCGGAGGAGTTGATGACACCCGCGGAGCGCATCATCAATCAGTGTCCGTGGAAGGAGTACCGGTCGGACAATGGCAAAGTCTATTTTCACAATGTCACCACGAAGGAGTCTCGATGGGAGCCG
Source organism: Dryomyza anilis (assembly GCA_951804985.1). NCBI lineage: Eukaryota > Metazoa > Arthropoda > Insecta > Diptera > Dryomyzidae > Dryomyza > Dryomyza anilis. The sequence continues at coordinate 2,662,336 of OX638131.1, read as the reverse complement.
CCAGCAGAGTTTCTGGAAATGCAATCAAAAGTAAAAGCTGAAGAGTAAGTCTTACAAAATATAAAACGTAGACAATTTAAAATTTAATGGTCATTTGTTGTTTAGAGCGGCGGCGGCAGCTAAAGCAGTGGCAGCCATGACGTCATCCTCGTTGGCTGGTATTATGCCACCCGCAGCGTTGGCCAGCATACTGCCGGCCACACTGCCAGTGCTCGCAAAAATACCAACGCCCGACATTCATTCGCCTGCTACACCAGGCAGCAACGAAAACTCGTCATCTGCCTTGGACCAGGCGATGGCCGCCACACTGGCCTCTATTGAGATACCGCAGAGCACCAAGGATTCGAAAGAGAGTAAGTTTGACGCGCATGCCTTGCAGCGGCAAAGATTTGAAATTCATTTCGTTGCTTTTACAGACAAAAAAGAGGCGCCGGAAGAGACGCGGCTCGTCTTTAAGGACAAGAAGGAGGCCATTGAGGCGTTCAAGGATCTACTGCGCGAGAAGAACGTGCCTTCGAACGCCAACTGGGATCAGTGCGTGAAAATCATCTCGAAGGATCCTCGCTACAACTCCTTCAAGAACCTCAACGAAAAGAAGCAAACCTTCAATGCGTACAAAACGCAAAAGCTCAAAGACGAGCGTGAGGTGTCGCGCCTGCGCGCCAAAAAGGCCAAAGAGGATCTGGAGCGCTTTCTCATGTCGTCGGACAAAATGAACTCGCAACTCAAGTTCTACAAATGCGAGGAGGTATTTGCGGGCAACAAGATTTGGACGGTTGTGCCCGAGCAGGATCGTCGCGACATTTATGACGATTGCATTTTCAATTTGGCCAAGCGCGAAAAAGAAGAGGCGCGCGTGCTAAAGAAGCGAAACATGAAGGTGCTCGGTGAGTTGCTCGAATCAATGACTTCCATTACGTATGCCACGACCTGGTCGGAGGCGCAGGTGATGTTATTGGAAAATGTCTCATTTAAGAACGACGTTAACTTGTTGGGCATGGACAAGGAGGATGCGCTCATCGTCTTCGAGGAGCACATACGCACGCTTGAGAAAGAAGAGGACGAGGAGCGCGAACGCGAGAAGAAGCGTTTGAAGCGACAGCAGCGCAAAAATCGCGACGCATTCCTCACACTGCTCGATACGCTGCACGAGGAAGGTAAGCTCACCTCCATGTCGCTGTGGGTGGAACTCTATCCGATTATATCCGCTGATTTGCGTTTCTCTGCAATGCTCGGTCAGCCCGGTTCGACGCCACTGGATTTGTTCAAGTTCTACGTGGAGGACTTGAAGGCGCGCTTCCACGACGAAAAGAAAATAATACGCGAAATTCTCAAAGAGAAGGAGTTCACGGTGGTGGCCAACACAACGTTCGAGAATTTTGCGACAGTTGTTTGCGAGGACCGGCGTTCGGCGAATCTGGACGCGGGCAACGTTAAACTCACGTACAATGCGCTGCTGGAGAAGGTACTCAATTTGCTCGTATTTATTATATGGTTTTAATGCCCATTTATCTCGCTTACAGGCCGAGGCTATTGAGAAGGAGCGCCTGAAGGAGGAGACGCGCCGTGTGCGCAAACTGGAGAATGAAATCAAGTCCGAGTGGTTGGAGTCGAATGTGAGCAGCAGCGACTCTTATGACACGGCGCGCAAACTGGTTGAACACCTGGAGGCATTTGCTATCTACGACAAGGAGTACGGCGTCAAGAAGATCTGGGAGGACTTCATAAAGGAGAGCGAGGATGCCTGCAGTCATCACCATTCGCGGTCACGCAAAGTGAAGAAGAACAAAAAGCACAGAAAACGAACGCGTTCCAGCTCCAAATCGGTACTTTACAAATTATTACTTCTTTTAAATTGTATAAATCATATTTCTTATTGAAGGACATTGAAAATGACCTTTCGGAGGTGGAGCACGAAAAGACAAAAAAGCGAAAGTCCAGATCACGTTCGGTAAATTTGCACGGTTCTTTTTGCAGCTGGCTTCAGTTTTTCAGTAGTTTCGAATATTGTAGACGGTAATTGGTTTCATTTTGTATATTGCAGGTTTCTGTGAGTTCTGCGGTGAGCATGGAGAGCGAGCACATCTCCAAAAAGAAGAGGAAACGGAAACAAAGAAGGCCCTCACGTGCGGTAAGATAATATAAAAGTGTTTTTAGTTGACGGCATTTTAGATAGTTTATCAAGGATTTACTCTGTTTTGTTTACAAATTTTGTTCAGTGCACATTTTCTGATTAAAAATGAATGCATAATGTTCTCTAGAGCCCACAACAAAAACTTCTTGTACAACATGCTGTGTTTTTGAACTCAGCAAAAGACGTTTGTTTGTTTTTGTGTTCGATTTACCGCTACACAAGTGCTCGAAGAAAGCAATAGCAAAACGTACAAATTTCGGAACAAACCCTACACCCTAAATGTTTGCGTCTTGCGTTTTTTGATAGTTTAGCTCATTGAACCACAGAATCAGCCAATTTCACTTAAAAACGCAATGTCAAAAATTAAAATTCCAATAAATCTGCGTTCGTACGCTGCGTATATCGTTATATTCTATGCGAAATCTTTGAAAATGTGTCTAGTTTGACATTTAAACGACGCAAGTGCATTCATTTAGGATCTAGGGAAAGAAACGCGAATCGCCGAATGACATTTGCGTATTTTTATATTTTTTAATGTAGTTTTTTTGATTGTAGTTTTTTTTATAGTGTATTTGATATATTTCTAGCCACAAAAGACAAAACCAAAAGGGCAAATTTGAAAAATTGATAATCTTGTCATACCAAAAGGGCGAATATTTTCGTTTTTTTGCCATAACTTTTTATTGGTACAAGATAAAATAGTAGTGTACAGGTATCATTATTTATAAATAATTTGCCAAACATTTTTCATGCAAATGACAAACATTCGAATAGGTACTTTAAAAACGAACAGTTATTGCCTTTACTTCACTATTTTATCTTGTACCCATGAAAAGTTATGGCAAAAAAAACAAAAATATTTGCGTTTTGTTCAGGATATAGCCACACAAAATCCGTATTTATAGTTCAGAATGTTGTCCAAATTAATAGTTTTTTTATATACGTTATGCTATTGATGAATAAAACAAAATAACAGAAAAAAACTTAAAAGAAAATACAATTTTTACTAATTTTTAAAGCAATTCATGGCCGTTTTCATAATATCTAGTTAAGTGTTTCAATTCCATATATTCTATGGGTAACTCTTAAGTTAAAGTGGCAATTAGTGCTTAACCGAAGATGGTGAAAACGGCCCTCAAACTTTATAATTTGATTTCCCAACATTTTCAAAAATGCACAAATGCACATTCGCCCCCTTTGGCATGTCAATGACGATATGATGAAAAAAAAAAACACGTGATCACGTGGTATACAAAATCATTAAATGATGAAGAAAGTGGAGAAAAGTATACTCGCCCTGATGGTAGAATTTACCAGCATATCTAAAGCGAAAATATACGCTTTTGACAGATGTACCAAGTTCATCAACAGTCCTATCAGTTAACCAGACAGCCATTATGGCATTACAAACCTATGAGATTTCCTCTCAATTAGTATGGGAGTGCCTAGGTTAAATCAATAAACTAGGAATTATGTTACCGTACTTGGGTCCATGTATACAAGGAAATAGTAGATAATGAAGAAGCTGATCAGCTTGCCCGGAAAGGAGCCCCTGCGAACCTCATAGGTCCGGACGCTTTTTGTGTGATCAGCGACATCGTGATCAGAAATTTACTGCGAAAAAAGCAATAAAACACCTGATGAGAACTCTGCAAAGCTAAAACAATCAAAGAATCTTATTGGGACACCAATAATCTCAAATGATTCAAAGAATACATTGACTAGATTTCACACAGAACACTGCAGACTTGAAGAACACCTAACAAGAATGAGTATACCAGCTGACAGCAATGGTAGGTTCTGCATGAAGGAGGACGAAAGCCCAGAGCATATTCTGGAAACCTGTTAAGCCTTAAAAGAAAAAGAAGAAAATTCTACGATACATTCAACCAAGCCAACTTGTCATTAGGAAAATGAAACCAAACGATATAATGATGTTTCTTACTGTGAAAGACTTGACAGAGTTCCTATAGAATATGGTTACACAACAACTTACCAGAATGCCTACCATCTGACCAAACTATTCAACCACGATACTACTAAATTTTTAGGAAGGTGCCACAGCTTATCACCAATGGTACCAATTGTGGTACAATAACCCCCTTATTTTGTAAAACGAATCGAAAAGTGAGTCGTCAAAAATTCCGGTGACAGCTTTTGTTAATTGGTTCATTTTGTCGTCGTTTTTAGTTTATTTAATGCAAAAAATTCAGACGAAATGGATGAACTCAATATTTGCGCCAAGTCATGAGAAAATGTTAATCTATCAATTGACTTTGAATTAACTTTTTTTTATATATAAACAAACTCGAAATATAAAATGTTCACAGAAATGTATTTGGTGAGTTTTATTTCTACCAAGACGATATGTTTTGGACATTTCATTGAACGGAAAGTTTTTAAAAATTCCAATGATTTGGTTATGCATTCCAACTAATTTTTCACGTTTATCTAAATGAATTCTTCAATTATTTGACTGTTGAAACATAGATTTAACTACTGTATTCTTCGATTCATTGTATACAATCGAAATGCTACCACTGTACGAGCGCAATAATATTTATATTTTTTCTATTTCTCAAATTTCATTTGTACAGTCATCGCTTGAGTCCGCGCATCGTCTCTCGCCGGTCGTCTCACCACCGCCACCGGTGCAAGTAGCCGACATCGCCATAATTGCACCCGCCAAAAAGAAGAAAAAGGATAAGAAAAGCAAAAAGGAGATACGCTCCAAGCATGGCCGCTCAACAACGCCACTGAGTCCCAGCAGCATTGGGTCCGACAAACTACATTCGGGTCAGTCGTCGCGTAACGGCGACGAGCAAGCGCTCAGCGAGAGCGAATTGGAGTCGAAACGCGCCGCTCTGCTGGCGCAACTCAATGAACAAATGGAGGAATGACAGCGAAAGAACGCAGCTGCTGCAGGTGCGATTTATAATCTCTAATTCATAATGAACACCCGACGACGTACACGATGGACAAGAGCAATGCTGGAAATCAGTGAGAAACTGCAGAGAGACCGACAAACAGACAGACAGAAAGCCACACACACAGACAAACACACGCGAAAGCGGCTAGTATTTCCTATTTTTTGTTACTTCTTTTTTGTATGTTTCTGCGGATTTTTTTTTATATAATTTTCTAACTCTAATTCAGCTAAAGTGAGAGTTGTGCTGCGTACATGAAACTGTTGAAAATTTTAATTTAAAACTAATAATAATAATAATGACATAATTATTATAAAGATAAAATGTAGTTGATAAGTGCTTTTGACAGACGGGCGACAGCGGCGGCAGCGTCACCAGTATCAACAGTGGTAACAGCAGCAGCAGCACCTGCCAGCAACAGTTGATTTTTAAACATTGCAAAGTGTCTGGAGTCCATAATGAAATCGACCGACTCTGATTTGTACTGTTTAAAATGGTAACGTGTAAATGTATTTAAACTATAATATTATTATATTAATTAAAAATAAACTAGTTTCAATCACAACTTGAAGAATAAAATAAATGCTGTGCCGTTTAAAAATTACTCAAACTCAACTTAATCGACAGGGGGATGAGGCGTTGTTCAGACGTTGCACCGTGGCACATAAAGGTATTTAATAGAAAAACGTTGCACAAATTTCGATTTTTGAAATGGACAGATTTTAAAATTTAACATGTCCACTTAACACAATTTTTTATAAAATACGAAAAAGCTTTAACATTTTTAAATTATAAATTAGTTTGGATAACTGTGCAAACAATTATATGTTGGACCAAATTATCGACCTACTTCAATTTTAAATAATTTTATTAATAATAATTTAAAACTTGAAATATTTTTTGTCAAGCCGAAGGTATTTGTTATACAAGGAAAAACAATGTTCTTGTTGTGTTAATCTAGAAAGACAGACTAACTATTGTAAATGAATAGATTTATGAATATTTTTCTTTTAAATTTAAAACTTGCATAATAAAAATTATAACATTTAACACTTTTCATCGAGTAAATAATTTTATCCCGATTTTATTTTTTTGGATATTAATTTTCCATACAAAATTAAAATACAAGAGGTCATTTTTGGTTCTGCATTATCGTAAGGTGAAAAGTGTTTTCCCCCAATACACCACATTTTCGATTCTCATTGTGCTGTGCAGTGATAAGTACTGGGAAACGTTTACGAAAATGATAATCTATAAAATAATAAAATGATAATGATTTTAAAAATGTAGAATTAGGAAGTTTTACATATCGACAATACCCAAGAAACATTTATACGAAGCCTACGACACTCACGGAATCACAACACCGTCATTGACGGCATGTTTACGGAGCATTGAGCAAGTATCTGTCGTAGCATATACGATTACGCACCGTAAACGTACCGTCAAATCGGACGACTCTGTTAGAATTCCGTTTCACTCCGTATTTTTAAATAACTCCGTATGATTGCCGTTTTGTTGTAGTCGTTTACGGTACCGTTGAAACGGTGTACTCCGTAACTTTTCCGTTTATACTCCAACTTTACGGCACCGATTTTCTTCCGTTATTAGTTTATTTTTAAAATTTCAATTCATTTGATTTTGTGAACAAAAACAATGAGCTTGGAGGAGAAGCAGCGCTGATGGTGCATGGAAATCAAACAAGATAAGTGAATCAAATATAAATAATATAAGTTTTTATACAAAACATATTTGCAGAATGTACATAAATTTACAGTCCATATTTGCAAATCTCCGATGGCTTCAAACTACTTTTAATTCAAGAACTATATAAATTTCTAATGAGAAATAGAAAAACCTTAGTACGCGTGCAAACATATTGGAAATGGCGCGAGAAGCGACGACGATGTCGAAGAGCTGTTGGTCGGAAACAGCCTCTGCATCAAGGTGTACATCTTCCTATGGTTTGCGCTTCTTCGGACTGATTAGATGGTGGGTTGACGCGACTCAAGTTCAAATTTCAAATAAATACAAACAAATGTAAGTAAATGACATTAATAATTATAGTTGCCAGACTTTTACTATTTGTGGCGTAGTTGCCAACTTTACAATAAAATTTTCATGTGTGGTATTTTTTATAGTTGCGGGAAAGGGGTAATTTTGTAATTTCAATTTTTTTCCGCACAATTGAAAATTAAAATTATTAAATTTTATTAAAATATTATTTTTTTCTTATAATTTTTAATTACCATATTAATCTTTTTAGGATATTTATATTCCATTGACGTTGGTTTTAAATTAGTCTTTTGATTTAATTATTTTTGTTATAATTAATAATATATATTTTTTATTTATTTACAGATGTTAATATCAAAAAAATAGATAGAGATCTTAAAACGACATTTCAACGAATAACTTTTTAATAACAGTAACGAATTAGAGTCTTAACAGAGGTTCACTGTATTATAATTAATTGTAAAATATTTTAATATTTTAATACTTAATTTTATTATTATTTGTAATTATTTTTTATTTGTTGTAAAATAATGATAATAATAATAATATGCAAAAGGTAATTTTGTATGATATGAAAAAAGAGTTTTTAATCTATTCCCTACGTTACGTTAACGGACCGTCGAAAAACAATCTCAACTGACTCATTCCGTACTTTTCCAGAGTGGCGGTCCATTAACGGACCGTCGAAACGTAAAATCAACGGATTCACTCCGTAAACGTACCGTTAAAACGTACTCACGACGGACTCACTCCGTGCGTCATCCAGTATAACGGTCCGTTAACGTACCGACGTAACGCATTCTTAACTGATTCGAAATCCGTTTCGATGTTTCTCTTTATCCTTTCTCCGGACCGTTTTCGTATCCAGAAAACGGAACGTTTACGCAATCGTATTCCGTATTGCTATTCCGTATACGACACCGTTAACGGACCGTTTTGTTTCTAGGGTATGAACAAGAATCGCATTTCGATCTCAGTGAAGTGTTTAAAATTAAAACGTTCTGTGAAACTATAAGTGATAAGAATGATAATCACTTGACGATAACGCAGATCCAGTATATACCACCAATTGTGTGAAAAGTGCTACAGAGTAGAGATGGGCACGTGAGTGAGTTTTGACTCACACTCACGAAAGAATTTTTGTAATCACGCACACTCACTGACGGCCTTTTTTGCTCTATTCACACTCACTCACAATCACGTGAGTAAAATTAAGATTCAATTACAATCACGCGTGATTCACATGAATCACGCTGAATCAGTTATTTTTGTTTGCTATTGTTTTCAGAATGAAAAAAATACATATTTCATTTGTATATGTTGGTGAGATTGGTCGACCGAGCGTGGTACCTCTAATACAACCTACATCTTTAAAACGCAATAATGATGTTAGTGATCTCAATTTTTAACGGAGATGGAAATGTGAAAGACCTTCGATGTACTGTTCATATAAAAATGTAAAAATTGCCTCGAAGACTAAAGACCAAATCGCAATGTTGCGTTAGGTCGTGCTTGTGTTGACAGAAAAAGTAGAATCAAGAGAAACCAATGATTCAAGCCGAAAGTAGACCTCATGCGTTTTATCGTAAATGCTCACAAATATCGTAAACGCATCAGCAACGCAAAAGTAGAGCTACTCTCTACTAGGTCTTCCGTTTGACATTTGTATTGTAATCGTAGAATTTAGTTTCTTAAAAAAATGTATTTGAAAAAATAACAAAAATTTTGTTTAACAAAAAAATTGATTTCTAGTGCGCGAAAATTGTTTATTTATTCCGCGAATAAGGAAAAACATTTCGAACGCAATCGTAACGCAATACTTAATTGCGACTTGAAAAACTGTGCTCATGCGTAAGGGGAACAAAGATCGTAACGCCTGAGCAACGCATAGCCAAAGTCGGTAAACGGACGACCGACCTTACGCAACGTTGCGACGAAGAATTCGTGTAAAATCTTTGAGAATTGTCCCTGGAAAAATTATCTCTGGAAAAGAATTATCAATAAAAGAATAGTCCCGGGTAAAATTTACCTGGGATGAATTGACTTTGGGAACAACTATTATTGAAGCGATTTTTGGTTACTACATTTATAACTCGAATAAAAACGGGACCTCACACAAACCTCTGGAACAAACACAACTTAATAAACAAAAGGAAGTCAATACAGAGTTATTATGTATAGTTGAAATTGAAAATTCAACGTTTTAAAAAAATGGTATATCGAAAAAAAAAAAATTCGTTCTATGTCCATTTCCATGAACGATCGTATGCAACGAAGCAAATGCTATTGGCAAGACCCCACAAAAATTGACTAGCCCATACTAAGTACGGCCGGTTTGCAGGGGTTAGATCAATTGTTGACTAAATCCTTGTAACTTATTCTGAATTAAAGAAGAGGTGGGTATATGACGGTCGGTTATCAAGGGTTTGATTTATTATAGTTCTGAATAGTGGGCAGCCGACTTCCCAAAGCCTTCTGAAGTTAGGGGATGGCCCTACTTGTTCTGTAGAACAGCAAAAATATGGAAAAATCGCAAAAAATTAAAAGTGAGATTTTTTATTTTATAAAATATTCGACTCACTCACATTCACGAAAAAATTGTACTCACGCACACTCACTGACGGTATTTTTTGGTCTAATCACTCACAATCACGTGAGCAAAATTAGGATTCAATCACAATCACGCTGAATCACGCTCACATGCCCATCTCTACAAAATAAGAACAACCAGATATTTTTACCACATATTTTTTCCATATTTTTAACATATTTCAAAAAATACGATAACTTTTGTAGACTTACCAAAATTCTTTGTAATTTTAAAATTATTTAATTAATTATTTATTTAACTCTCTTAATTATTTAATTCTCACCAGCAATCTTCATTCTTGACAATCCAAATTGTGCTTCAGCGAATTAATCAACAATATCCTGAATAATTTTGAAAGCATTCTTTTCATCACTTCAGAATATAACGGTTTCTCGTCTTTTTCAAAGACAATGTTTAACTCTTGTAGGTTTGCCATTTACAACCCTATAGGTAGCGTCGTATAGAAAAACATTTTCTATTTTTGATGTTGGGATCGAACCCGATATTTATCGGCTCGTAATCCAACTCACTAACCAATCGAGCCAACGATAATCAAATATGTTATAGAAAAACTAGTGAAAACACAGCCTTTTCTATCTATTTGACTGATTTAGCATTTTAAAACTGTCTTGTTTATTAATGAAATTATAGCAATGTAATTAAAAAATAAATACTATACTGAAGCTTTCTTCCTAGACGATTTTGATCATGTTTATCACTTGATCTTTGATTTGTTAAAAAAACAAATATATTTAAAAGTATTAATACTTGTTTCTGGAAAGAATTGTATTTTATTACTCTCGTATATCTCTGTATTCCATAAAAAAACAAAGATGTTTACCAGAAATATCACAGCCCTAAACACCAATTTGTAGCCGCGGTCGCTCAGTGGTTAGTGCGTTGGACTGCGAGCCGAAAGGTCCCCGGTTCAAGCCTGGACTGGGGCTAACAACATCTTTTCATAGAAACATTTTTCTATATCGCGCTATCTCTCGTCAGTAAATGGCAAACCTACGAGAGTAAAACCATTGCCTATGAAAAGTTCTCACCCGCCGTTCGGATTCGGCAATAAACTGTAGGTCCCACCACACGCACAGCACAAAATGGTGAGAGAGCTCGGCCGAAGTTCTATACAGGACTGTAGCGCCAGACTATTATTATTATATTAAACATCAATTTACTTGCTAAATAATTTAGTTCGTCTTTAAGACGATATTCGACATATACGATATACGATAAAAATTGCTGGACATTTTACGATTACGTATGGAAAACATAAATTAAACATCTAAAAAATATATGAAGATAGTTTATGAATACTTGGAAAGGTATTCCATTAGAATTCGAGGTGTGATTTTTATTGAATGGAAAGAAAAGGAATCAAATGGATTTTTATTTATTTAAAATTAATGCCGTATCTTGTTTTACATAGCCATCGTCTTTATAAAGCCTTCGAATAAAAAAATGTACAATGACTTAAGACTTATTTGCAGACGAATCAAAGCTGGCCGATCATCTAGGTTAACTTTGACAAGAAACAATTTTCCATCACGTTTTTATTTTCAGTTTTAGTATTGAAATGTAATATTTAAGTTCACCGTTAGATTTACTTAATAATGGTTTTGGGATAATTCGAAGGTATTGAAAAAGTACGACCTTTGCCTTTTTTATATTAACCAAATGTCAAAATAAACCAATAGTTTTGCTGCAAATGTTTCCAAATGTAAAAATCACTATTTTAATGCTGTTGTGGTAAACATCTCATAACATCATATATGCCATTTTATTTAAACTTATTAGATGTTATTAGGTGTAAATTAAAACTGATCTTGCTGCAACAGACTCTGTTTACTTAGGGCCAGTTTTTCAGTGCTAGTTGAACTTTGTTTGTGGTTTAAACTTCGTTTAAAATCAAAATCGATTTTTTCAGTGAACTTCAACCGACGTTTAAACTTAGTTTAAACGAACGATGCTGATGGTTTGAACTACATTTAAACTTTCAAAGTTTTTGACATGCATTTTTTTCACAACACTATTTTTACTGTTTTCTGTCGCTGCGCTGTTTCACAAATTATTATTAATTTTATATTTTTGCACACTATGTATTAAAAAAAGTCTCACGTGCACTTTAGTTACTCGATCTCTTGTTTAAATTTAAAAATTCATTAATTTTATTTTTCTGAAACAATTTTTTTATTTATTTAATTCTGAATGACATTTATCAGAAGTCAAATCAAGAGAATTATTTGTTATTTGTCTGTGGTGCCATATGTATTGTCTTGGCCTGTGTTCATTTTAAACCATCACTGAAAAACTGCTAACAAAATTAAACGACGTTTAATTCAAAGAGAAGATTAATTAAACGGAGTTTAAACTAAGTTTAAACGAGCACTGAAAAACTGGCCCTTAGTGCACTAAACACATAAATTATTACTTAAATGCAAAATTAACTTTGGGCCTGGTAACGGTCTTTTGAATAATCACCAAACCCTTTGCGTTCTTTTAAATGCAACGCACAAAGAAAATCGTTTTTGAAAAACATGTGGCTTATCAGGATACTGCAATAACACTTTCAATTGAAATTAAGCAATTTATGATCGCTCTGAAATTGGAGTCATAAAAAGACTAATTATTGATTGTTTTATGAGCCCTCAGAAAAAATGCTCATTAAAGTTTCTCATTTAAGACTGTTTGTTGAGTCATATTTGTTTAGGAACCCTCATAAATTAGACTCGTAAAAGCATCAAATTTCAAATTCGGGAACCTTTTTGGGCTCTTTTAAGTGCTCAAATATGAATGAGGGTTTTTGTGCTCATAAAATGGTGCCCTCTGTCCAGAGGTTGGGAGCCTTTTTGAGCACTGTTAAATGCTCACATATTGGAATCAAAAAGTTAGCTGGGTATTTTTTAATGATTAAAAGTTCCGAATCCGAAAATATTTAAAAAATTAAAATTATAACGCAACACGTGTATTTTTCTATGTGTATTCTTTACTTTACTACAATATGGGGCAATATGATTGGCGAAACGAACGAACGAATAAAGCTTCACAGCTTCCATTCGCCAGACGAATGAAGTTCAGACGAATGATTTCTACGTTCGCTTTAGTTTACTTTTTTCTGGCGAATGGAAGCTGTGATAGCTTTTTTACGTTCGCTTCACCAACTACAGTCGCTTCGTCAGTCATAATAGGGCCCTTTAATTCGAAAGTATCATGTAAGAGTAAAATGTTTACCTGATTTTGAATATCGTTGAAATACAGTTGAAAAACTAAATTTTTATAGAAAAGAATTAAAACTTTATTGTACTGTCTAAACCGATTTGCAGCTACAGTGTGTGTTTTAAGTGTTGAGACATTTTTTTGTTTGTTTGTTATTGTGTATAATAATAATAAATTGAAAACATATAGATGTAAATTTTGCAGCTGGTCTAAAACTTGAACTCCTTGTACTTCTTCGTGGTCTTGGCCGGATCCGCCTGTTGGCGCTTGCGTTTCGACTTCTGCCGTGCCACGTGCTCAGCCAACATGTCGGACAGATCCTCCTTCTGCAAGTGGTTCTGTTGTTCGCGCATTTGCTGCTCGTAGCGTTGCGCCATGGCGTCATTGTCCAGATCTAGCTCTGATGGATCTAGGGCCAGTTCAACGGTGCCCTCACGGTCCGCGGACGCCGTTGTGCTGCGTACAGCGGTCGGCTTATTTACACTGCTGATGTCGTAGACGTGTGTGGAGCCCATCATCGAAGCACCAACGCGATCGGTGCGTTTTTCGGGCAGCACTTGATACAACACAGGAGTCTCGTTGCTAAGCGAGCGAAATAATAAAAATTTATCAAAAACAATTTATGTTTTTTGAAGCGTTCAACTTACTCTTCCATTTCTGCTTCGATTTTCTTTTTACGTAACTCTATGTTTTCGGGTGTTTCCATGCCGGCTGGCACACTCGTCAAGCCGGAAGGCGTTACCAGACCCTCAGCGGGGGTAACCAAGCCGCTCTCATCCGGCGGATTGCCCAGGTCCTCGCCGTCCTCCTCTTCTTCCTCCGACGACTCCTCGGACTCTGACTCCAGTTCGCCCCACTGGTTGCGCTCAATGTCGCCCTCGTCGATGCCGTTCTGCAAAGAATTGAAAGCTATAGAAAGATTTCCTATCAAAAGCCATAGAATTTACATCCAAGTCGGTGATATTTGTGCCGAAGACATCACCGTAAAGCGGCTTGCCGTTCTCATCGACGGGCGGTTTGCCCCAACCGCCAGCATGATAGCCGAACGAAGTGCTCTCCGGAATGGGCGCATTCAGTCCGGGTATCTTCAGACTTGGATACGAGGGCGGTGGACCATAACGCTGCTGCGCAATCAGCCACGGCGGCGGAATCTTGTGCGCGCTGGGCCCCACAGGCATGCCGAGCGCTATGCGCAGCTCCTCGGACAAATCGCCGGGCTTCTTCTCCTTGAGGCGCGTCTCGAACTCTTTGCCCTCGTAGTACAGATCGCCGTGAATGGTCATGCGCGGCTTGGTCTGCCACTTGAAAAATGCGTCGTGTAGCTTCTGATAGTCGATGTCGATTTTACCCATTTTGGGACGAACGCGTTCGCGCATCTTTGACTTGAGCGACTTGGCGTCGTCCTTCTCCTGCAACGATTCGCGCATCTCCATGATGCCGGTCTTCTTAATGAAGGCCGGCAAATCGAAGGGCGGCTTCTCGATGCCGCGTTTGCCCTGCAGATACTTGCGCTTGAAACACCAATGCCGCGGCACCTGCACTGTGTTACGATAGGCCTTCAGTTGCACCAGCAACTTGGGATCACGCGCCGTGACGTCGTGCATTTCGACGACGTCCGGTCGATTGACCAGCTGCTTGAGTTCGGCAACGCTGAGACGTGTCAGTTTTTTCAATTTGCGTTTGGACAATTTTTCCTTGTCATCTTTGGGATCCTGAAAGTAATAGAACCACAGGTATATACCACGTTTCGTTAGGTTTTATATTTTGAAAATCAACAACCTCGTCCAGTTCGTCGTCGTCATCATCGATGTCCTTGGGATTTGTTTTCTTTTGCGCTTTTCCCGTTTCGCTGTCAGTCGCCTTGTCCTTCTCTGCAGGTTTTGGTTTATTTTCCAGCTTGAAGATTTCGAAGACGCGATAAAATTGACGATACATTGGCGCCAAGTCGGCGATTGTGATTTTCTCGGGCACATACCTGGAAAAAAAGATAGTTGGAGAGAAGGGCAGTTAAAATATTTTTAAAAGCCTTACTCGACCGTCACGTCCAGATCATTCCCTGCAACATTATTATCCGCTTCTGTGCTTTTCTTCTGTTTGTCTCTAGAAGGCTTTTCATGTGACTGTTTCTCCTTGGCTTTGTCCTTTTCTTTTTTCTGCTCCTGCTGAGTCTCGTCTTCGCCCTCTGTGGTTGCGACGCCAGAGTCTGCCACTGCATCTTTGTCTAGCAGCGCATCTTTGTCTTGTTGCCGTTCAGTGTCGCGTTGCTGGCGCAGCTTGCGATTCTGCTTCTTTCGACGTTTCTTCTTTTTGTTTTTCTCTGCTTTGCTTTGCCTACCTTGTTTGCTAGCCGAGCCATTTGTCTGCACCTCGGCGTCTTCATCCGAGTCCTCTCCGTCGGCATAGTCGTTGCTAATGACGCCACTTGGAATGTTTCGACCAGTTATTTCGGCGTCTGTGGAGCTAAAATCGTCGGTATTTACATGAAATTCCGCCGCACGTTGGTCCTTTAGGGCGAGTACATCTTCCAACGCCTTGGGCAAGACGACTTCTGTGGGTTTCTTGTTGGCATTATTTTCGTCACCGGAGCTGCCATCGTCGGCATCCACATCTGCCGCAACGGACTCGCCATTATTGCTGTTGACTGCATCCAGCGGATTCGATACACGCATCGACATCAGTGGCGGTGGCCCTTTGGCATGTTCAGTCGATGCGGCGTCGCTGGCGGCACCAACATTCACTGCTGGCGCTGGCTGATTCCATGCCTGTGGTGGCGGTATCTGCTGGTGACCGGGCAATGGCTGAAATCCCGGCAATAAAGCTGGCGGTGGGCGCATGCCAGGTGGTGGTACCATGCCACCAGGTGGACCTACCATGGCGCCTGGTGGACCGACCTGCATCTGCATAAGCGATGGGGGTGGCACTACAGAGCCGGGCATCATTGGCGGTGGTGGTACAGGCAATCGTTGTTGACCCTGTTGGAAAACGTCTAAAAATTATAATTCCTACCGCATAACTTTGTTACTTACGCCTGGAAATTGATCTCCCATAATTTGATTTCTTTATTTTCTTTTTTAATATATGTTTTCAACGAGCCAAGATGTTACAAATTGGGCCGCAAAAAATTATGGTTGTTAATGGTTTCGTTTTCAAACGTTCCACTCAATGAAAATGAAAAGTAGCTGTCAGAAGACAGTGTTGCCATAGCGAAAAATGTGCGGCATTATTCGTTCCCAGTTGTGCAATAAATCTATTTTTTTATATAAATTTATTGATTTATGTATAGAAAGTGTTTCTTGTCCGACGTTGCGTATTCAAAGTTTCAACCAACCAACTGAATCTAAAAACAAATAAATGAAACTAATTTATTTTTAAGTTTGTGTATAACAGACGGATGACCAAAGTACTTTTCAAATATTGGCTCGATTAAGAACACTCAACAGTTGGTGCGCTACTCAGTAACTAATCACATAATTTAATATAAATAAATCATCGGCAACAAAAAAATCGACAAAAAGTAGCGGTTATTGGTTTATTTGATTTAACCCAAAAAAAAAAAAAAAATTTAAAGTAAAACAAACATCTCAGATTAATTTAATAAATATCTTAAAATTTGTAAATTATACAAAATACCACTTATTAATATATAAGATGGCATCTCTATATGTCGCACGTGTAGTGAACGTTGTGAATCGAACCAGTTTGTCGTGAGTTTTTGTTCACATCATTTGTCTTAATACTTTAGGTTTGTATTGAAAGTATATTTATGAATTTTTACAAAATATATTTTTATAATTAATTACTAAATTGTTACATTTCATTAAACATTTATTTTATTATCGACAGAATTCTTTAATTTTGTTTAATTTCACTTCAATACATAGCACAAGGTGATTCGAAGGATAAAATGTTTAAATTTGATTTTACAGTGAACGAAAACGAAAGTGAAAATAATGCGTTCACTGAAAACAAAACAGAGTTAATCAATGAAAAGTATGTATATAATTTGTAAGTGTTTATATAAAAACTAATATTTCTACACTAGTGTACAAAATGAACCTACTATTACGTGGTACGATTCGGAGGAGGTTGAACCAAAGTCAGAAATTCTAGAAAATATGGATATCTTTAGACTTAACTCTACCGAAATGCATGTGGGCGACATAACTTTGACATATATGGTATCGGGATTTCTACTACAGGACATTTTAAATGATGAAAATAGTACCGCAGATATTACAAAAGCCGAGGAAAGTCATTCAGATTTGATACCGGGTGTATACGAAGGTACATTGTAAAAAATCTTATTTAATGATAGATTTGAAAATACGCATATTGTAGGTGGTGCTAAATTATGGGAATGTACTGAAGATTTATTAAAATATATGGCAGAAAATTGTAAAATTGATTTGTGGAAAAACAAACGAACCCTTGATCTAGGCTGCGGCTCTGGTGTGCTTGGAATTTATGCATATAAAAATGGAGCTAATGTGCATTTTCAGGATTACGTATGTTTTGGTATGCTAATTTATTTATTACAATAAAAACTTTTTTATTTTAGAACAAAGATGTATTGGAGAAAATAACGATACCTAATGTTTTACTCAATATACCGAAACCACCGATTGAAACTGATTTAAATTTAGTGAAACTAAGATCTGAAATACAGTTTTACTCTGGTGATTGGTGTAAATATTCTGACTTTACGAAAGATAATGCTAAATTTGATGTGATACTTACATCAGAAACAATATATAACCCGAGTAATTTACAAAAACTGATTGATACATTTCATGCGAAATTGACGCAGGAGGGTATTGTGCTTGTGGCAGCCAAGACATATTATTTTGGCGTTGGTGGTGGCTTACGTCTGTTTGAGAATTTAATAGAGAGTGATGGACGTTTCATATCTAAAGTAGTATGGAGCTCTATAGATGGTGTTTCGAGAGAAATATTGGAACTGAAAAGAAAATAATCAGTGCATAGTTTATATGCATACATTTTAATTTATACCACTATTTTTTTTGTTTGTTTTATAATTCTTTTGAAATGTCGAATCGAAATATATATGTAAATATTTTGAGCAAAAAGGTATTTTTTATTTAACATTAAAAATAAATATAAAATAAAATATGATTAATGTACAGTTCAGTAGTTCTTTTAAATAAAAAAATGAAACTTCAAATTAATGTTTTTTAAGTTTCTTTTAAACATAAAAAATATCTTTAAGATTGCCAACAAATTTGAAAAATAATTGTATATCAATCATCCTGTAGTTTTTTTTTATCATCTCTTTTTATATCATACTCTTTTTATATCATGCGAATGTTTTTTTTTGTACTATCTTAAAAAAAGTTTCTTATATTTCAAGTAGTTTGTGATAAACTAATCAATTTTTTGAATTTATCACAGAAGTATTAATAAAATCGATTATATGTGTTAGAAAGCGTAAGAACTAATTAATTTTCAAACAATTTAAAAACAAATGCATATAATTATGTTCTAAATGCATTCCAATTAACCTTTTCACGCTGCTCGGTCAATAAACTAACTTGAACTGCAAATCTTTCTATTTGGAATGAATGCACACGGTGACGACTACTTCCAACAGGCACAAGGATTCGCGGAACGTGAAACTGACGCCGGTCTCTGTTGCTGCGAGTACATAAACAAAGATAAGCAGCGTCATCACATCCTGGCATGTTGCTGTCATTGTGAGGACTTTGACTTGATATTCGATAGGTAAGCAAAGCAAGTAAAACAGTCGGAATGAACAAACTCTGAAAACAGCAGCAGTGATTTCCATTTAAATGAATTTGGATACCAAAAGGGTCGTGTGAAAATCTTCGGGAAATTGAACAAACCCCCTAATCCGAAGCGTGAATGTAAAACGCTATAACTTTTGACTATCCCAAATAATCGTATCTATTTGAAGATGTTGAGAACTAGGTACTGAGGACACCAGGTTTGAATCTAAAAATCTATTTAAGACGGTATTTCGGTACAAGCAATTCACCACTCAAAGATTGCAAAGTATTATCTTCAGAAGAAGATTTCAAATACCATCCAGCTTAGATACTATTACGAAATACTTATTAAATTTTTTTACGGAAAAAATTGAGAATTTAATTAAATTAACTGATTGATTTTATGTTTTTTTCGTTTCAACTTTAATTATGAAACTTATGGATTTTTAATCCACAAAGTTTTGAACTATAATTACATATAGAACCATATATACATATATTTTATTTATTTATATTTAAATTATAATTCTGTATATAATTTATAAATATCGGAAATATGTTTTCATATTCATACTCAGAGATGTCTCAGCTGTGAAATACATCCAACATGTTCGACCAAAAATGTATTGGCTGTTTGAATAAGTACTCGCTGTTTTCCAAAAGATGACATTACCAGAACTACGTGTGTCGTTAAAGATGGTAATGCATCTATTAAAAACTATTATAAAAATAGCTTAAAATTCAGTGTACGTAATTTCGCCGAAGTGTTAATATCCTTTTTTTCATGGTGTTAAACATATAGACTTGCGTGCAATAAATAGTATTTGCGGCGAATTTTAATGCACTAAATTTTCCAACAAAAAGCACACAGAATTCTTCTTGAGACATACGACGACCGTGCTCCGTCGGTAAATAACATGCAGAGACTGCCTTAAACGCTTCAAAAATAATGATTTTGATATTGAAGATAAGGAACGCACTGAAAATCTTTGGAGACGAAGAATATAAAGTATTACTTGATTAGAACTCATGTCAAACGATAACTAAAGTTGTATAAATATTAGCAGTTGATCACACAACAGTTTCGAAACGTTTAAAAGCATTGGGATTGATTCAAATGTAAGGACATTGGGTGCCAGACGAGTTGAAACAAAAAGATGTCGAACGGTATCTTTTCATGTGTGAACTGCTGCTTCAAGGACAGAAAAGAAAAGGGTTTTTTGCATCGTGTCGTAACTGGCTATGCAAAATGAATACATTAAGATAACTCTAAATGTAGAAAATCTTGGGGTAAGACCGGCCATGCATGAAGATTGTCGGCAAATCCGAATATCCATTGTTTCAAACTTCTGCACTGCATTTGGTGGGATCAGGTGGGTGTAGTTTATTATGACCTGCTCAAACCCAACGAAACCATTACAGGAGATCGCTATCGACTACAATTAATGCGTTTGAGGCGAGAGTTGAAGGAAAAACGATCTCTATAAAAGAGACATGACATACTGATTTTGCAGCATGACCCCACTCGTCCATGTATTGATCAACCGATAATAACGTACTTGAAAACTTTTAAATGGGAAGTCCTACCCCAGCCGCTGTGTTCACCAGACATTGCCGCTTCCGATTATCACTTTTTCCGAACGATGACACATGGCATTGCTGAGCAGCATGTCCATTCTTATGAAGATGTCACAAAATGGGTCGACTCTTGGAAGCTTCAAAGAACTTGTCGTTTTTCCATTGTGGAATTTAAATGCTACCAGAACGATGGGAAAATGTAGTGACTAGCGATGGACAATACTTTCAGTGACTTGTTTTTTTTGTAAACGTTCACTAAATAAAGCCTTATTTTTCATGAAAAAACAGTAAGAACTTATTCAAACACCCAATATATATTTTTATAATTTGAAAATATGATATCGTCACTATCATGCCAAAGGGGCGAATGTGCAATTTTTGACATTTGCGTTTTTTTTACATTTTTGAATGTAGTTTATCCTCAAGTATGCTGTGCTAAAATGGCGTGTCATTTTGTTGGGTATTTCTAGCCACAAAAGACAAAACCAAAAGGGCGAATTTGAATAATTGAAAATCTTGTCATGCCAAAAGGGTGAATCTTTTCGTTTTTTCGCCATAACTTTCTATTGGTATAAGATAAAATAGTGGTGTAAAGGTATTTATTATTTGTTTTCAAAACACCTAATGATCTGCATCATTATTTAAAAATTATTTGCCAAACATTTTTTCCTGCAAATAACAAATGACAATTTAACGATTGACAAAATATTTTTAATTAATGACGCAGATCTACAGGTGCTTTAAAAACAAACAATTAATGCTTCTACATTACTATTTTATCTTGTGCTAATTAAAAGTTATATCATAAAAAAACAAAAATATTTGCGTTTTGATCAGGCTATAGCCTCACAAAATCCGTATTTATAATTCAGTAGGTTGTCCAAATCTAAAGATATTTTATATACGTTATAATAATTGACGAATAAACTAAAATAACAGAAAAATAAAAGAAAATATAAATATTTCTAATTTTTAAAGCTCTTCAAACTGTAAAATTTGATTTCCCAACATTTTTACAAATGCACATTCGCCCCTTTGGCATGACAGTGACGATATGTACTTCGATTCGAAATGCAAAACCGTAAACGAATTCATCTAGAAAAACTGTTTTCGCACGAATTTTCACGTACATGTCGATTTTTTTCCATTGTTTAAACTTTTTTGATTATTTAGCACGTGCAATATTTCTTTTCGACCAATTCTTTTTTTTTTTCGTTCAAATAAATATTGTTTGGTGTAAGTTTTATAAACATATAAATACCGACAACAACCTGACTGCCGTCGAACGCCGATCGGCATATTTGTTGTTGTCTTCAATGATAAAGGCAATTAACTATGAAAGTATTTTTTGTATGTTACTCGTTGCGCTCAATCAGTGCACTCACTGTACTCCTTGCAATTCAGTAGTGTCATTATGTTTTGTTTTCCAAAACAGTGAATTTCTTGACACTATTTGATCCCATATGAGACAAAAACTGCAGTGCACTGTACTCGCTGAAGAGTCTTAACTATAATAATTCTTTTTATAACATAGAACCCAAATGGGATCAGTTTTGATTTTTGGAACCGGAATAAACTACAGTCAATTTTATAATGTATTTTATTGTATTGTACAGTTTTTTAATATTTATTTTTTATAAGAAAACGTTCAAAGAATCCAGCGTAATTTTGGATATTTTTTTTTTAGTAATCTTTATCTGACTCGACATATATCGTATTTCTTAATCCATTGGTTTCTGTTTCCAGATTAATTCGCTGCAAACACATCGACGCACAACTTCGCAGTGCCATGTTGCTTACGTTTCAGGATCGCTTGCGCATACCATGGCGCGATGGTGCCAAACAGGTCTCACTAGATGCGCTGGTGCCGATGTTTGTGCTGCCTTTGGTCATCGGCATCGCGGCCGTAAATATCTACACGACCGTAATTATGCTGCTGGCTACGGCTATCTTTGTCTGCTATGCGTATCATTTTATAAAACGTGCGCTGCCGCGTTCCAAATTCTTGTTTATGTGGATCTTCTGGTCGGCCGTTTACATGATGACACTGTATGAGTTGGAGGTGCCGCTGATGGAGCTTTTGCCCGTTGAGAATCTAATTCTCATCATTTTTTTTGTTATTTCGGTCTATTGTCTGTGGAAGACCAGACGCCTGGCCGTCGTCAATCATGTGGTGCAAAGCACCGTCGACAAGGATGAGCTGCCCGACATCACTGAGGCGGCGGAGGAGGAGGAAGAGCAGACACAGGAGACTGTGTTGCTGTTGGATCACACCAAAGACGAATCGGATGATGAGCGTCATCATCCGGCCATTTGTGAAACATGTCACAAGTACGTGCAACCGCGCACCTTCCACTGCAGCGTCTGCCAGGCCTGCATTCGACGACACGACCATCACAGCTACTGGTTGAATTGCTGCATAGGCGCATCCAATCATCGCTACTACATGTTGGGTCTCATCTTTGTGGAGCTGCTGCTGGTGGTGGGCGCGTATTTGATTTTGACCGCAGTGTGTCACCCGATGCTGGTGATTCGCATCGGCGACATGCCCTTTTTTTTGCCCGACGACTGCAGCGATGTATACGATGAATATGTGTAAGTGATGTAATTACTAAAAAGAGCCACCTGTTCAGGTTTTGTTTTCTTGCAGCTTGGGGCTTTCGTTCGTCGTTGCTGTATATGCACTCGTCATGGCGGTGTGCGTGCTGTGGGTGTTGTTCCGGCAGTGCACTCTGATCTCGAAGGGCACCACAATGTCCGAGTGCCTCCGCGGCCAGACCAGCAATGGCAAAACGCTCTGGCACAATGGGAAGGCGTTCTTTGCCTAGACGGCGCGCAGTGCAAATGTTTTAAAAACTAATTTTGCGTTTTTAATTTAAGCAACCCTTGAAAACACTTAAACCCTAATTATGTTACCAATGATGACAAGTTTGAAACAAACCAAAAAAAAAAACAAAATCAAAAACTATTATGACATTTAAATTAAGCACAGCACAGTTGCAGACGCATAGTGCGATCAGTATTAATTCCAAATAGTTTTAAACTTAAACACACTAAAAACGAAATAACCAAAAAAACAAACAAGAACTAGTTTTGTTCTGCTTTCTTGTCGCATCGTCAACTAATACTGAGCAACATGTACACAATACTCAAATATTCCCTAATAAATAAATGGAAGTACATAACTACTACACTGTTCACTAAAAATTGCATGTAAGTAGCTGCTGGCAAACACATTTTATTTATAAAATTAAAAAACCATTGAAATATTAAATAAAATAGTAGAACGTAATGAATACAGTGCTGCTCAGTTACAAATGTGGCCGCATCAAAACAATGAATCACGGTTGGGCGTGTAGTCGGGCAGCAGTTCCCAGATTTTCATGCGCCAACGCTGTCGCCTCTCCTCCGTCTCCTTCTCCAGTTGTAGAATTTGCGGCAAACGTTGCCAGCGGTCCAAGACTTTCCATTTCAGATGCCTGTCAAAAAGTAGTTTGTTTTTTGATACAGTAATTTGCAAGAAGAGATGGTATTAAAAAGTTTTCAAATTAATATTATTTTGAAGTTTATGAAAAATGTTCATTTTGAGAATTGATTCAAGATCTAAATAAACTAAACGAAATTAAAAAAAAAAGTAAACCCAGTTCGGTGTTTAGTAACCAACGATGAAACGAAAATTTGACGTCAAAATTTCAGAATACAGAAACGATTTGGTATTCCGTTTTTCGGTATTTGGCAAAGCGAACGTTAAAAAGCTTCGATTCGAAAAAAGTAAACTAAAGCGAACGTAAAAACATGTAGCACTCAACATCATTCGTATCATCATTCGAATGGAAGATGTGATAGCTTTTTTAACGCTTGTTTCGTCAGTCATGATAGGACCTTTAAAATGTTTTAGGACCCTATCATGACTGGCGAAACAAACGAACGAATAAAGCTTTACAGCTTCCATTCGTCAGACGAATGAAGTTCAGGCAAATGATTTTTACGTTCGCTTTAGTTTACTTTTTTGTGGCGAATGGAAGCTGTGATAGCTTTTTAACGTTCGTTTCGCCAACTCATGATAGGACACTTAAAAATGCTTATCACAGAATGTGACAGCATAAGGTTTGCAGATCTGATATATTCATTAACAAAAAGAGAGAAATGGTATATTGAGGGGAAGGGGTGTCGGAAAAACTAGAACAGCTAAAACTCCAATGTTGTAAAGGGTTTTTAAATAAGAGCGCTACAAAAGTTTTTTTCAAGGGTTTTTCAACAGGGACGCTACAAAAGTAGAGCGACAGGGACAGCAAACGACGCCATATTTCTTGCCGCTCTTCTGATATACCAGCCAACAACGAGAAATATTGCGTCCTTTGCTGTCCCTGTCGCTCTACTTTTGTAGCGTGTTGACCAAGAGGCGAATATTTTAGTGTTTTGTTCTTAACTTTTTATGGGTACAAGATAAAGTTGTGATATAGATAAGATTATCAATTTATAATTTATAATAAGATTATCAATTTATCGAATATTTGTTATTTGTAAGAATTTTTTTTTTTGCAAATTATTTTTAAAAAATAATGCCCATCCATAGGTGCTTTAAAAACCAACAATTAATGATTTTACATCGCTACTTTATCTCGCACGCATAAAAAGTTATGGCAAGAAAACAGGATGATACGCCCTTTTTTTTTGCTAGAAATATCCACGCACGATTTGGAACAGTATACTTGATAAAAACTACATTCAAAAATGTAAAAAGAAAACGAAAATGTAAAAAAATCACATTCGCCCTCTTTGGCATGACCAGTGCCGGACTAACTCGGGTAAACTAGATATGCCGCTGTGGGCCCAAGGGTTTACCATCATAAAATCTTCGGAAATAAAATATTTAGTTATGTTGATTCCAAAATTTGCCGCTTCTGGACACGACAGTGACAATATATATAAAAAAACAAAATTGTTTTTCTCACAAACCGACTTATGGGGCACTATTCTCGTTAGATAAGAATGAAAATGAGATAAAAACTATTTTTTATATTATTAACAGAATATGAAAATAGTTTTTGTTTGTCTCATTCTCATTTTATAATTCTCATCAAACGAGAATAGGGCCCATGGTGTTCTAAAAAAAATCGATATCCTCTACTCAAATGAAAGAAAAGTATTTAGCGATTTAAAGTTTGCAGTTGTTCAGGATTCGTAGATCCTAGGGACCTTTAAGCGGTAACCTCATTATCACATTTGTGAAGGATATTTTTTTTTTTTTAGATTTAAATTTTTTGGCTGAAGCATAAATGCATTCATATTGCCAGGGTAATCACTCAAAGTATAGTTTAAAAACTATGTATAAATTAATGTTTCTCCACTTTATGCGCCTTGGCATGGAAGCCACCCCGTTCGCGACACAAAATGGAGATATAACTGTCTGAGCTAACGGGATTTCTCCCATACACTCTAATTGACTGCGCCGAACACAACCGACGGGTTTGAGTTCTAAATGGCGAGTGGTGAAGGATATTTATAGTCGGCAGAGAACGACAAAAACTTTCATAATTCTTACTAACTTCATTCCCATGTGATCTTAGTTTAAATCGTCCGTTGTGCAACTCCTTCTACTTACCATTCATGATGTGAGTTGGCCTGTCGCAACTTCGCCTCCTCGATCATTAGTTGTCGCGCCGTGTGACCATACCAACGACCAAACATTCTTACGCTCAGCTTGAAGTCGTACCAATCGACGGCCACGTACCATCTGCTTCGTTCCTCTCTGACATAGTTGCGCCACAACGCCAATGCATTGCGCTTAGTGATTTTAAAACATAGCTCATCGGCACGCATCTGTTTGAGCTGCTGCATGAACGCACTGTACTGCTGCCAAGCGGTGAAGTAGCTTCTCTTGTAGACGCGCTGTCGCAGCAGTTCGCATTTATGCAGTAGCTCCCGCTTGCGCAACAACATTCGACGAAATCCCTCCATGCCGACGCGTTGCAGCAGTCGACGACGACAAAACTCCTGTGCCAGGCGCGCACACTCCATGGCACGTTGGCGGTCACGCTCTTTCATAATCTTTTGCATTTTCTCCATGCGACGTTTTTCGCGCAATGCCTCGATGCGCATACGCTTGGCTTCTTCGTCTTCTTGACGCTAAAAATATTCAATTTATTTTTATTACTTTATGTCTCTTGCTAAATTTGCAGCTTACTTTGGCCTCGTCGGCCGCAATCTTCTGTGCCTCCCGTTCCGCCTCATGCTGCAATCGTCTTTGGCGCGCCTGCTCATGCCTAACACTACGCTCTAGCGCGCGTTCCTGCATGTTCTGTAGAAACGGTGGCATCATGAGGGATTTGCCACGTAGACGCGCAAACTCCTCATCGTCGGCGGCATCCTTCAGATTGCCAATCAGCTGCAGACACTTTGCCTTGGCCTTTGTCTTCGCATCACCCTGACGCATAAATGTTTTAAGTTCGTTTTTAATGTCTTGTCGCGCCTCCTTTGCCTCATCCGACAGCTTGTTTAGCTTTAGCTCCATTATCATGCGCTCCTGGCGCTCCAACTTTACGCGCTGCAAATCGATGATATCCTGCTGTATTTTTATTCTGGAAAAATATAACAATTCAGTGCTATATAAGAAGTATATGTACTATATTTACTTGTTCTGATACTTCTTGGTGTTTTGTGGCGGCGCTGGCGCAATTGTTGTGCCGTTGTCCGCTGTCACCGGGTTATACTTCTGGCGCACCTTCTCTTTGCGTATGTTGTCCAGAAATGCATTTATCTTGTGTATGCGGTCGTGTTTGCTGCTGAAATTCTGTTTTTCTATTTTCTCGATGGTCGTGTAATGTGTCCATTTGAGAAAGTATTTGCGTAGCACGACGATATTCGTCAATGCACGCGCCTGAAAGAGCTGCTCAATGATGAGATTTTGTTCGTGATTGGAAGCAGTCGATGCAGACGACAATTCATCGGTGCTGCTTGGAACCGCATCCACTTCACACGGCACACAATGTAACCGGGTAACTTTAAGGAAGACATCAGCTTCATGGCATGCCTGCTCCTTCTCCTGTTTATTGTTTTCAGTCAAGTTGTCTGCTTCTTCCGCTGCTTCCTCTTCCATTTGTAATTCCAAAATTGCCTCCTCCGCCAAGTCGGAAATCACAGACTCAATGCCATCACTTGTGTGCGAACAGCTCGAGTGCTCGCGTTGATAGTTACGCACCTCGACTTCCTGTTCGAAGCGGACGCAGCGTTGATGTTCCGTGGTCGTCTGACTCATAGGCTGCAGCATTGCTTCGTTTAGAGTTAATGGGCTGGGAGTTTTTCTATGTGGCTCTGTTGTCTCGATCTCTTTTATGTGCTGCTTGTTGGCGGGCTCTTCTATATGTTCCGTCGGTTCACACACTTTATTCACCGCAGCGAGCGCTTCTATGGGCGCTGCATAAAAGTCTTCGATGTGCCTGGCTGTAGCCTGCAGACTACGCATTAGTTCCGAACTGTCCAGCGCCTCCACCGATGCCGGTTGTTGCTTTTCACAAACGACCACTTTAAGTTGATGGCGTTTGCGTTGCTTTTCCAGTTGTGAGCGAAATTTATTCAGTTCGTTGCTGATGTAGTGTTGCTCCACCTGAATGTTGTGCGCGATGCAACGATTCTGTTGGTTGCGATATGCGACAGTGGCGAGTGGCAATTTCTTGGGAATTTTCTGAAACTATTAGAGCGTTCGGTGTATAAATTATATGCAAAATTATAATGTAGCCTCTACGTTATGTTACCATCTCATGTCGCAGATCCATGACTAACTGTGGATTTAAATTGCATTTTAAATCTGTGTGGCCATTCAGCAACTGCTGCTGTTGCTTGTCCACAAAGTCCATTTCAATAAATTTTCTTACTGCTTCAGATTTAAGAGACAGGGAACTGCCGGCGCCATGCTTTTTGCGAATGCGATCCCAGCGCGTATCCTTGTGTGCGCCACTTTGTGGTTTATTGCGTCGGTTTGGTTTTATTAAGGACATTTTGTACAATTATTGTTTTCGTACTATTTTTCAACTAATGTTTTTATGAATGTCAATTTGAAAATATTTTGAAAGTCTACAAGAGGTAAATAAACGTTTACTGTAGTCAAGGAAACAGTGTCTGTCGGTTGGCTTGGACAAATCGAGTTACACTATGGGGGATGATTGTTTTTAGCAATCGCTAATATTTCATCAATAATGTTCGTTACTTCGTACTACGCACTATATAAATTTTTGACTTTTAAGCTTTTTAAGTAGTGCATTGAATCAAGGAGCGTTGGCAGCGCGACTGGTTAGTGCTTCTAAAGGACCCGGGTTGGATCACAGCGATAATCAACATCAAAAAATAAAAATTGTTTCTTTATACGACGCTACCTATCGGCAGTAAATGGCAAATCTTAGTAAAAGCTTTAAAGATTTAATTGTTTTAATTATTGTTTATTGTATAATTTATTTTCATATTAAATTTTAAATATTTAGTTATACCACATTTATTCGCTAATTTTGTTTCATTATAATAAGACTAATACATATTTACATACAACATATTGAATTCTTCGAATTTGATCTAAATAGACTACAATTTAGTTAGTTGCATAGTAGCTTACAATCGCCCCCATTGCCTCGGCCTAGTAGTAGCTTCTATTGCTCATCATTTAATTCATTGCAAAAAGTCAACCACTTCCTGCAATTCTCGCTCACGCGCCTGCTTTTGCGCCCAACGTGTTTCGGCCACCTTGGAGCTGACTACCCAGCGATCATGAGCCAAGCGTATGCTACAGGTGCCGCCAGTATCTGTGCCGACAGTGGGCTGCTTCGACGCATTTGGAACAGTGCCACCGCCCAGATAGTAACGAGCATCGGAGCGTGGATGTCGCTTCTTTGCAGGACACAATTTGCCTCCCTTGGGAAATGGCGGCGTTTGCAAGTACAGCTTGAGACAGCCTTGGTGGAACAAGTGTCCGCAGTAAACACGTTCCACAAATTCGTCTTTGGTATCGTCCAGCTCAACCTGTGTCGGCTGCGCCGGCAAAACAGTTCGCTCACATATGGGACACAGTTCGGCATGAAAGTCCTTTGTAGCCTCCAAGCAAAACTTCAAGGCTTTGTAGAGACTGGGCGCCGGCTGGAATGGGGGCGCATTTTTATTTTTGGACAGACGCAGTGGCGCCTCAGCACACTGCCGCGCTATCTCCTTGGACTGTCCATTAAGATAACGCAGCAGCACGGCCGGCAAATTGGTGTCCGGTTCTTTGAGCAGCACACATCGCTGCGGATAGTCTTCCGGCACCTCAGCCCTGACGCGGTAGTAGTAATCGCCACCCTTGGCCACCAGCAGCACAGTCGACGACTTTTGCTTGAGCTTCACCTGCTCATTGGCCTCTTCCTTGGTAAGACCTTTCTTAAGTTCCAAAATCTCGTCGAATGCCACACAGAGTGGGTTTTCTCGCAAGTACTGCTCCACGAATTTAAGCACGAATAGGCACTGCGGTTTTTCCAGTAGTTCCTTAGCTTTGGCCTCACACAAATTGGCCAACCCGTCTAAGAATTTGTCGCACAAGGTGCGGCTCTTGATCTCGACGAGAATCGGCAGCTGTGGATAGTTTTCCGGGAAGCGCAGACAGACGCTCAGTTGGCGGCTCACTTGATTTAGTTTGATGTCGACGCGGACCAGCACCGGTGTACATGCAATTATTTTGGAGCAGGGCACGACATTCTCGCACAGTTTACGGATTTCTTCAATCTCAAAGTCAATAATGCTCATAATAGTTATGATGAGTTTAAGGGACTGGGGGTGGCACTCTTACGTTTATGTTTCACAGGTGCCCTTCGAATGATTCCGAAACTGTGATCAATTAAAAACACAGAAACTAAGAACAAATGAGGAAAGAAAGAAGAAGAAAAGCAGCTCAGCCTGAAACGTCAAAAGTCCATCTGGTATCGATATCGATACCAAGTGGCCTTTTGACGTTTTGAAATCGATACCAGGTGGACTTTTTTTCATTGTTATACCCAATATGCCATTGCACTTAATATTGACTTGCGAATGCTTTGAAATCAATCATTACTTTCAAATCCTAGAGTTGAGGTTAACGTTTGTAACACATTTAACCTTTATTTAAGAATCATAGCTTTTTCAATAAAAAGTGGTAGCTTAACCTTAACATGAAAATTCCCTTATATTCAAATCTATATTAACACTAATTCTTAAATTGATTTCAACATTTACTTCAAATCAACATTTAGCCTTATTTTCAACTCGATATCAAATTAACCTACTTTTAGTTTTTTTCTTTTAAATATTGACTTAATCCTGCAAAATAAGTAAAGAAAGGGGATCCTCATATAGGACAACGAAAAGGACATTTTTCAATTCATTATCCCGTTATATGTCATCCAACCAATATCGTACACTCCAAGCCCGAGCGCCAAGATAACTTCAGAAAATCGATGCCAGCATCCAAAATGTGGTAGACGTGTTTATCTAAGCTTGTATGTTTCAAGCTCTCGAATATAATTCTGGAGCGTATTTAAGGTTTGCGGGGGCGGTCGGTATATTTTTTTAAATATTCACAGAAGTCCAAACACTAATAGATTTCGGTAAGCTATTAGATTTGGACGCGCGTTGTTATATTATATTTTTTGTCAGGGTTTCTGTTGCACTCATAAAAAACATACTCTTTTTAGCGTCACAACATTTTTGATCCTAATTTTCACAGCCCTTTTTGGTAATGTTATTATCATTTCATCAATCATTTTCAAATTCAGAGTAAGCGCTAAAAATAGTACTCATTTTATATTTGAAACTGATTTGAAAAACACGCTGGACCTTAAAGGCAATTATGATGTTGAAATTTATTTAATTTAAAATTTTGAATATTATTTGTTTTTATGAAGTTGTAAACAAAGCATTGATGTTTTGTTTTAAAATATTCGTAAACAAATGTTGAATCTTTCAAACAGTTTTCAAAAAAAAGTAAATGACGACTGAATTTTGAAAGACGACTTAACCTGTATATACTTCAACCATGAAGTTGTCTTTTTCATTTAATAAAGTACTTTTGTCTCATTAACAAAGTAAATTTGTATGATATACAAATTTATTTTGTTAGACGAACAAATTTAAAACAAGTTTTAAAGTAGTAAGCGTTGAGGTCCCGCACTAAATGGTTCAGTGTTGTTGCATTATTTATGTCGTTTTGCGATGCTCAAATCAAAAAAATGTATGTGCTGACAACTAAAATCAGTTTTAAAACTTTCGGACCATCAAACATTTTAAACGTAAGAATGCCCCGCCCGGAATCCTAGGAAATGCCCATATGAGTGTTCCTTTATTATAGCTCGTTACGATCGACTATATGCGTTTTCGAATCATAAACCATTCTCGTATACGATTATTTTAGTCAGGATAAGAATATTTTATTTTTTTTATAGAAAAAGGAAATGTTTATTATTATTTATTTTAAATATCGTTTATCGAATACTTTTTGAGTTAATGTTCAATACTCTGAGTAGCGTTTATCAAATTCTTCAATAATTCATTATATATTATAATTCCGGAAATGCAAACATTGCGAAGTTTTTTGTTTGACTTTTTTAAATCTACATGATCATTAGACTCATAAAAAACTACGAAGAATGTCAATAAAAATCATGGGAAATTTTGAAGCATTGAAATTGTGATAGTGTGATGAAGTTAGCAAGAATTATGAAAGTTATAGTCGGTTTAAGCCTACTATATATACCCTACACATATCGGACATTCCACGTCAAACCGGGCACATTTGAGATTTACTATTTTTGATTTCGTTGCAACTAGTAAAAAAAAATAGTTTTGGTAGTTAAATTAAAAAAGTTCGTTGAAATTCAACTTTTTTCATTCAGTTAAACTACTGTAGCGCGTGAACCATAAGTTCAATAATGAACAGTCTCATTTGCTCATTCTAATGGGTTACTCCTTTTAAATACGTCGAATACAAACATACTAAGAAATGATGGGCAGATAGTTTTAATTTTGGTGGTCAACACATAATTTTTTTTTACACCACAACGTATGAGGGGAAATTCAACTGTAGGAGGTCATGCTTATTAAAATATATACTTTTCCATATCGGAAATACTTCCTCCTCGGTGTTACGAACGGCGTACCAAACGCAATATACCCCTTCACTCTTGGAGTAGGGTATAAACAGAAAACCAAAAATAAAGAAACTAAAATCAAAATATATTTAAAAACAAAATCACAAAGTCAAAGTCAAACACAAAAATAAAAACAAAAACAATAAAACGCTAAAATAAGAGCAAAAACACGACATTAAAAGCACAAGTACATAAAAAGGACCAGCAAAACGTACTCTAAGAAAACAAGATGTTTATGAAAGTCTTGCTGCAGCTATCTGTTTAAATTTACGCCTTGTAGCATATGACATATATGCAGATAGTTACGAGATGTCTGTCACAACAGTAATGAAAATTGAGATATTTACAGTTGACTGATAGCAAACAACCTGAGTTCTTGGACATTGGATGGTTGTTATATGTAATCGTAAATTTGAAAGATGGTTGCTAGCAATATTTATCGTATTTGACGGATGTTTGAGAGATGGTTATCTCAAAGACGATCTAAATAATTAGTAAATAACTTGATATTTAGTGCTGTGATATTTCTGGTAATCATCTTTGTTTTTTTTTTTAGTGTACATTTGATAAGAGCTTTATATAAAAATAAAATGCATTTACTTAATTTTATGTTGTATCGTTAAAAAAAAGTCGGCGAAAGCTCGTAAATGTCTTAAATAGAAAATTAAACACATGAATGTTTTTAATCGAATATAGTCCATCGTTATGCGTTATCGAATCATATAGGATTCCCTTATACGATTATTTTAGTTATTATTTAAGAATATTTTATTTTTTTTATTAAAAAAAATATTTCCTTAGAAATATCAAGGTCAATTTCCTTTTGAAGAAACTGTTTTCTGAGTGTACGTACATTGAACATTATTTTAAAAGCAAAAAGGATACTTTCATCATTCTTACAAATTTCATTACACCAATAATCACATTTTCTCTACTCAAAAATTCCTAAACATCCTTACTGGATTTATTTTTACAAATTATCCAACGCTCAGGGGATGCCTGTCCCTATTGATCGTGTGTTGTGTTGATCGTAAGAAGGATTATAGGTTAAAGGGTTTAAGGTGAAGTAGTTACGGTGGATGTTTGCTTTAAATTGCCCAATATTAAACATGTTGGGACGCAGGGAGATTGTTCAACAAACGTATTTTGCGACTGAAAAATGATTTTTGTCTTTATAAGGCGTGGTTCTGTTGAGAACCGTGTGGACTACAAAGGGGTGTCCTTGGTTCGATGCCCGAGTAGAAAGACCTGGTGGAATCATGCTGTGAATTGTCCTCGAACACTTTCCATAATAATACCTAAAAAAACCGGCTTACACACCCTACAGTTCTTCGGTGCTCAAGAAAACCAATAGTGGTTGAAATATTTTGATCTCGTATTTAAAATATCGCACGTTGTTGAATTTGCTACAGGTCCTCCAAAGAAGATTTGGAAGCTCCTGTCCTGGATCCACATTAAAGAAGATATAGGGATTTTAAGTTAGAAACTTTATTTATCGTTTCCATGCTGACCGATTCCAATAACACTACACAACAGCCATTCTGCGCAGCAGTCAAGGTTATTTTTGTATTATGTAAAATGACGCCCTTATTCCGAAAATATGTTTTAATAATGTTTCTTTGAATAGGTTTAGAAAATATGGGCCAATAACTTTTGGACCGAGCTTTCATAAAGGTGGTCACATATATTTGCAAATATCTCGCGTTCTAAATTACACATATGATCAAATGTTATATCGAATGAAAGTTTATTGAATATTGAATAAACATTTTTAAATTGGTTCATTAGTTTAAGAGAACTCGAAAGGAGAACTTGAAAAAACATTTTTTTTTTTCAACAAAAATTTATGAAAAAATTCATTTAAAAAAATTGAAAAAAATCGAGAAAGTAAGATGATACACACATTTTAATTTTTCAAAATTAGTTCACACTCTTTCGTAGAAATTGTGCTATAAATGACAAAAATATATGGTTAATATATGGGTAACATTTGAGGATAAAAAAAGTTATATGAAAGCAATATAATTGAGTTCTATACAAATAGGCATAAAAATAAAAAATGTGAGCGGATCACGATTATTTTTTGAGCACCTATTGACAGATGATTGCATGTAATTAATTTTAAATTTTATAACTTTATATTTAATACTTAACGAGATATGTGATCCTAAAATGTAAACCCATATTTCGTAGTGGATGTAGTAGATTACGTTGACTAAATCGACTGATTTTCGAACTTTGAATTACTATTCTACTAAAATATATTGAAAATATATTTCACATCATTCGGAATAGCAGTTTTAAAGTTATCGTGTATAGGCGGACAGACAGACGCTCATATCTAAATCGACTCGGAAAGTGATGTTGACCAAGAAAATATATACTTTTTCATACCAGTCACGCCTAATAAGACGCGCTAAAATATCCTCACATATATTTTATAACTTGTAACCCATGGGTATTGGGTATAAACATATTATGCGATTTTTTTTAGTTAATACCCAATTGTAATGCTTTCACATGATTTTTTCTGTTCTCAAAACGTATCCATAGATTTATTTTATTTTTACATCGTTTTCTTTAAAATTTTTGCAGGCTATTACAAAAAAACTGTGCATCATCTTGCGTTTTCAATTTTTCGTCAGTTTTTAAATGCATTTTTTAATAAAATTTTGGTCGACAAAATTTACATTTTACGAGTTCTTCTGTAGAGTTTTCTTAAACCAGTAAACCAATTCCAAACTATTGTAAGAAATGTTTATTGAATATTTAATTATCTTTAAGTCGATATAACAATTGCGTTTATGGGTTTTATTAAACGCGAAATATTTACAAATATATGTGACCACCTTTTTGAAAGCTCAGTACAAAAATTATTGCCCGAAATCTCGTAAACCTATCCGTAGAACATTTTTTAATTCATATATTCAAATTCTGCGAGTCATTTCCAATAATACAAAAATAATGGAATTTACTGCGCAAACTTTTTTTCTCATTTTGTTGTGTAGTGTAATTACTATAAGTAAAAATATACAATGTTTGCGCTATATATTAATAAAGTTATAGCTATTTTAAGTTAGAAACTTGACTTCTTTGGATTCCATTGATCGGGTCCAATTAATTAGTAAAGGACGTAAAAATCATCCAATCGTCATAAAATATGCAAAGGTTGAGACTTCTTAGAAATTTGATTCCACGTTTTTAATTAAACGCGAATCTTCCGCTACGACGTATATTTGTAATGTTACGCCTACTTTAAGGAAGACACCTTATTTAGTAACATATTTAACTGTTGAAATACAAGAAAGCTCAGGTTTATATCCACATAATGGTACTAATTCTTTAGATCGTATTTAATATCATATTCGAATGGATTAAATTGGATCTCTATAATGTAATTTTGGGTATATATTTTACAAATAAAAATACAGGTGTTAATTGAACATACGGATCTTCGTAGATCCGCCTTATATGGCTAAAACATAATAAGATCAAAGTTCGAATAAAGTGCAACGACACCAAACTTGGGACTCACATGTTAAAATGATTTCTGTATTATGGAATCAATTTTCAAACCATGTTTTACACTAACGCATATGAAATTATACCCAGACAAGTGCAATGTATCAGTTCTATTGCTTACGACCGAGTGGCGTTCTTGCACGTCCAGCGATCCACTCTGAAGCCCGTGTGCTGCATAATGAAACATTTAAACGAAGCCGTCGTAACTCTTAGAAACATAAAGTCAGAAAGAAGAAGTAAAGACTGTCCGGCCCGCGGTCCGGTCCTCTCCGATGAAATGCATTCTACCGTTGAGGAACGTCACAAACTGTCGTAACCATTTACATATCGTACTAACACAGACAGACATGCAATTGAATTTTTCCAAAGACAATGACCAAAACCGTATCTGTTTTCGGAATCTCACCTGAGCGCCGACCGACCGAGCCAGTACCAGAAGTTCTGTTGCATACCAAATTCAGCTATATTACGAGTATGTAAAGACAATATGTAAGACGTGCCTGAACTACTAAAACTCCTTTGTGCATTCGAATGCCAGAAACAAATGAAGTTGGTGGTGAACAATTCAGAATTTCACAAAGATGAAAAACCATATAAACTCAGTTATTTAATGCATTTTGACATTAACACGGAAGTTTGGTTAACATATACGTATTAAGTATGCATATCTGTCGTTGAATTCTGATTCGATGGCACTGTTTAATAATGAGATATCGTTTGCATACCACATTCAATCTATCGAATTCGAAAATGTCAGTTTGGCTAACAAATCACTTTTGAAAAATAGGTTTTTCTTAAAGGCTCTTACGAGAAATAAGAACAATAATCTAAGTTGTATGCAAAACTTTTGGACCTCGCTTATATTTTACGATATACTGCGTATTTGAAATAATTACAAAATTAAATGAATCTCCTTAATATAATTTATAATTATACTTTAAATGGCAGACATAACAAGGCATGATTGAAACCCAATCGTTTCTGTTTTGTTTTTATGATATCTGGATAAACAATCGAATTCTTTTCATCAAAAAAAGTAACTACAAACCAATTCCAAATAATTTGATATATAACACTAATAAACCAAATTTTTCCTATGTAGGAAATGTTCATATATGGACAACCCATTTTATAATATTTTGTAAGTATTTTAAAAAATTGCAACGAAATTTTAAGCCTTTAATACTTTAAAAACGATTTAAAAAATTATCTAAACGCAATTTTTCTTTCAATTGTCTAGACTAATTTGAATACGTTTTAGAGATATTTGTACTGGACAAATTTAAATATAGTTTAGACTATTTTTGATTATTTTTCTTATTATTTAGGATATAATGATTAATAAGAAAATAGTGTTTGGGGTAACCAAAATTAAAATCAATATTTTAAAAAAGTTTCATGGTTATCCAGAAAATAGTCGAAAGTCACTTAACATTTTTCTATATAATTTTTAAAATATGCATTTCAATATATATAAGTTATGTCCTCTTTTCAATAATCAAAATCAAATAAAAATAGGTTTGCATATAATTAGTTAAGAAGGTATATTTTATCAGTTATGCTCGTTAGTTTGGACTTCTTTTATTATAAGATCCTTAATAGGTACTAAAAATTATCCAAAAATAGTGTAAACAATCATGATTTTTTTAGTTAACATTTAAATAAATTTTTATTACATTGCATTGATTTATATATTAAATTTATAGTAGTCATAATAATTAAATAAAAAAAAGTTTTAAGTTTTTTGGAATTTTTGAAAGTACTATATTATTTTTGAACTAATATGGTTGAACTAAATAAATGAATTGATCGACATTTTTTTTTACGAATTAACAAAAAAAAATTATTTTCTAAAAATAAAATTCGAAAAAAAATTGCCCAAAAAACTTATTCAAAAAAAAAAAATCCAAAACATTTTTTCAATTTATTTCTTTTTAATATAGCCTTTTATGAATAAAAAGTTGCAATTATAAATATATTTATTTACATATATTTAAAACATTTTAGTAATTTATGCATGTCGAGCAAGCATTATATAAGAAATAACTTACAAGAACTTCGTGAGAAATGAACGAAATATAAATATTTTGATTGAAATAGCATTCTTTAATATGATGTACACATATGTTGCATTTTATATTTTTGTTCCTTAATATGATGAAACGTTTTCTTCACATACACTTTATCATACTGAAGAACACTTTTTCGGTCATTCATCAAATTGATATTGAATTCATAACATTGATGTTTTGTAGTTATTAATATTATGAATCGTTCTTCAATATAATTGATCATGGTTTGTAGAACGAAATTAATCAATATGATGTATGTGATACCCATAGGAAAAATAGTGTAATTGTATAACACACAATACAGATTTGTTGCACTAACCAACTCTTTGGCCAAACTACTGATTCGGTTATCTCAACTGCTTAGTCGGTTCTTACAGTCTAAACTCAAAGAGTTGTATTTTCAATTGGAACAGTTTTAGAACAATTTCGAACATATTTAGAAGAATTTGGAGTGTGTATAGGCTAATATTTCAAGCGCCATCCAAATAGAAAATACGTAGAAAATACGTTTTAACCGAATGAAGTTGGTTGTTACAACTAACATTTTCGTTCTTCAAACTTCATGCCAAAGTGGATTTTGTGTGTGTACTTTTTTAAAAACCGGTATAAAATCAAAACCTTTGATATCTGTTATAAACGGATAACGATTTTGGTTTCGGTTACTGTTGGAATGAGAAATTGACTCCTGCTCACGAAAGGAATTATCTAATCACTCACACTCACGGACTTTATTTCTTCTACTCATACTCACTCACAATAACGTGAAAGATTCAATCAAAATCACGTATGATTCACTTGAATCACGCTAAAATCACGTGTTTCAATTCTGCAAAGTATTCAACTCACGCAAAAATTGTACTCAATCACAGTCATTTACGGGATTTTTCTGTTCTACTCACCCTTACTCACAATCTCGTGAGTCAATTACTATTCATTCACAACCACGCGTAATTCACGTGAAACTCGCTAAAATATGCTCACGTGCCCATCTCTTGTGGGAATTATATTCGGACAGTAAGCGGCAATCAACTAATTATCGCACATTAATATCTCCATCAAGGGTGTCGGACGTCAAAGTCGGACACGACCGAATATAAGTCCTTCCCATGTGATTTAACTTTATTATATGATATTTTGTAGATTTCCGTATATGGAATTCAACTGATTTAATACCACCGAGGTTTATATCAAGTCATAATTTTTGAAAGAATTTTTGCAATTTAGAATACATACAATCATCCGTTCAACAACAATCGAGCTGCTATTGTGCGAGTATTAACATTTAAAATCGGTTGCAATATACGGAAAGATTACGTGAATGGTGAAAGTTGTTCAGCAGCACCGGTAAGACACTGCAATTGCCGCATTGATGCAATGATCGGCGGCCACACGATCAATAGACAAATCGACGTCGGGACAGAAAGACAGGCAGACAGACAGACGAACGGACAGACGGACGCACAGTACTAGAGCTTTTTCTTGTTTAGCGTCTTGCCCAAATTCCCCGCGCCACACAACAGTTATGACCATAGACATACATACTACATAGCGCTGCGATAGATCCATTGTATACTGCGATCCATTTGCAGACAAAACTACTGTCTCACGGCGATGCACATTGCTTGGAAGCTGGTTCAATTCAATTCAGTCGGCCGTTGACATGGTAGCCTACTGCTCCAACTAGCGTGATGTACATTACCGCATATTGAACGTATCCATGGTGGAATCGTTCCGCAATAACCAGCAGTGCGGATGTATTTATGTAGTACGTACATTCGACTTGTGTAGTTATTGCTTTTGTTGCTGTCTTCAATTTTACTGTTGTTGTTGCACCTGTATTGTGTGCACCTTTTGCATTTTGCGGTGTGACATAACCTCTTCATAATTGTGGAATTTGGGAAGCGATACTCGTGCAACTATCCCACTCGTTCTTAGGGTAACATATGGACATGTGATAAGATTTAGGTTAAACTATCGATTAACTTAATTAGAATCAAAGACTGCTTCGAATATAATTTAAAACTATTTTTGTAAAACTAGATTTCTAAGAAAATGGCACCAGGAAGAGCAACAGTTTCGAACCTTGAGTGTAGCACTTTAGTAGGCTGATCCGGCTTTAGGCAAAGGGCCAATACATCCGTTAAAATAAAAACCATGTGTATTAACAGTAAGAAATATAGTGTATGTGTTATTCGTATATAGGAAGCCAAGATCCTTTGGTTGTTTTACCAGCGACTTAATGAATTTTGTTCTAAATTTCTTCACCTTATCTCAATACGACAAAACAAAAACAAAAAAAGAAAAAAAAACGCCCTATGTACAAACAAAATATCGTAGTCTGTATTTATCTCAAGTACTGGGCCACATTCAATCGTTCCATTAATCGGTTCTTCAAATTTCCATTGAAATCCGAAACCATTTGGAAAGATGCAATCCCTAAAATAAGACTGAATTGTGTGGTATGCTTTGGTTTAAAAAGAAAAATCACAAGGATACATGTAGTATGTATGTGAAGTACATTAGCAACAAACATCCCTTTCAAAAAAAAAAGAAACGAACGAAGGTTAGGTATATAACTGATCTGAAAGTACCTATTCAATATATATAGAACTATATAACATCATGTGCATCACAAGGAGTTCTCACGGTTGCCTTTCAAAAAAGGAAAGCAAAGAAAGGACCTGCTGTCCTGGCAGTTGCAAGCAATACAATGAATGTGCGGCAATAGTCAATGAATGCTATACAATTTTGTTATTGTGTCAAAAAATCAGTAATAATTTATTTCGATACACAAGTTAGCTTGCTTTAAATAGTCTCATTTTTATGGTTTTAATAATGAATATAGAACTGAAATTGATTTGAACATCCGGCAACACATTCGAAATGGTAGTCGAATGTCTGACAAACTAGAATAACAGGCTCAAAAATTATATAGATAAATATAGTCAGAAGTAATCTGTAGTACCGTCATGCATCTGATAAAAATATTTTTATAATACATCATCTTAAAAATGCCCATGCTGAGCTCTTTGTACATGTCATATTTGTTCTAATCAACTCTATTTTTTTTTCCAATGGACATCACATACAGCATTTCTGTATAATTCGCACTGACATTACTTGCATACTAAATTATTTTATATTGCGTAAACGACCAAAATTATGTTGAGAACATCTTTTAAAAAGTAGATCAGATAGAAAATAAGTTAGTAATTTTGTTCGTTAGTTTGGATGTTATTTTCGTTAACCTGGTTTATGGTTTAATTACTATAGCCTAAATACTAAGAAAAGTACCCTGAAACATTGAAAAAAGTGCAATATTAAAAAGGCATCTAGACAGTACAACGGTCACGGACATATTTTTTAGCTCCTATTTTAAAGAATTTACCACCAACATTATTTTTCGAAAGTGTCGTTTTTGGAGGTTGGTTGGTTCCCTCTACTGGTCGTTCAGCTGTCGAATGATGTTCGTTTCAAGCGGTGATCGACGCAAATGATGGCGCTTGATGCAATTTTCAAGTCTCGGCGGGAAGTTTAAATAATGTTTTTTAATTCTTCCGAAACCGTACGGCATTTAAGGCTTAAGCTACATAGAAAAAATAATCATCAATATGATGAATTTATTCACACATATTATGAATTTTTTCGCCAACTCCGTTCATTAAATGACCTATTGATGAATGCATTCATTATATATATATATATATTTAATCATACTATCGAACATCATAGTGAAGAATGAAATTTTCAATGCAATGAATTTAAATCGTCAAATATTAATAATTTCAATTTTATTTTTTGTAAATTGTTCATAATAATTATGCATACAATATTCAATAGGATGAATAGTGTTGAACTAATATTTTTTTTCAAAATATATTATTAGATGGACATTTTTTAACAATTTAAAAAAAAAATGTTTTTTGCAAATAATTCGAAAAAAAATGTCCTTAAACAAAAAAAGAATATATATTATAAAAATGTTGTTTGTTTTTATTCGACATAATATTTAATATTGAAAAATACTGTTTAGCTTATATGATTTTTTTCAAAATATCGTCGTTGTAGAACGAAAAGTCACCAAATACATTTTTATGAAAAAACTTAATTTTCGAGTTTGTTGATTAATATTATAAAAAGTAATTGATGAATTTTTAAA
This sequence comes from Dryomyza anilis, assembly GCA_951804985.1. NCBI lineage: Eukaryota > Metazoa > Arthropoda > Insecta > Diptera > Dryomyzidae > Dryomyza > Dryomyza anilis. The sequence continues at coordinate 2,620,238 of OX638131.1, read as the reverse complement.
GTGGAAAAATCAACTAATAGATTTACATTTTCTTATGCTATGGTAAAAAAAATTGAGATCATCGATTAAAAATTGACGGATTTATAAAGAAATAAATATAATATTTGGCATTTTGAAAATGTATTTGGTGACTTTTCGTTGTACAACAACGATATATTAATGGATGGGCTTTTTTATACGAATTTTTCAAAAAAAAAAAATGTTTTTAGAAAATAATAGAAAAATGTTGTTGAAAAAAAATAATCGAAAAAAAGTAAAAAAAAAAATTGTCCGAAAAAAATATTTATCGAAAAAAAAATGTTTGGCCTTAATTTTTTTTACTCAATAGCAAGGAATGAATTTAAATCCTCATATATGAATAAATTAATTTTTTTTTGTAAATTGTTCATTTTGTTTTTTTTTTTACTAAATTTAAAAAAAAAAAAAAAAATAATTCGAAAAAATGTACTTAAATTTTTTTTTTTTAATTTGTTGGAAAAAAATGTTATAAAAAAAATTGTTTCGAAAAAAAAGTTTTTCAAAAAATGTACACAAAACAAATACTCTTTTGGCATGATGTTGGAAGAACGAAACAAACATCATTCGGTTAAATTTGTTGGCAAAATAGTTCTAAAACTTTTCGAAATATGTTGTAGTACAACTGTTTTAGTTTAACCATAAATATTGACTAAGCGGTTGAGAGAACCGACTAAGTTGGTTGGGCAAAAAATTGGTTAGCGAAATGGATCTCTATTCTTTGTGTAGAGTTAGAGGTTTTTAAGAGTTAGTTTGGAGTAAGTCAATAAAAAATCATGCCGAACGCACCACTTCTCATTGTCATTATTTGTGGAAAACAGTTCACCCTCTAAAAACTGCACAAAAAGGATAAATATTGAAAATTATTAAATTATATTTAATAAAAAAAAAAAATTGAAATAAAAATTCGGAACACAGTTCCGTATAAACATAATGTATCGTAACTGGAATACACTAGGCGATAACCCTAAACGTAGGAAATATTATGTAGCCGCGGTAGCTCAGTGGTTTGTGCGTTGAACTGCGAGCCGAAAGATCGCATGTTCAAGCCTGGACTGGGGCTAACAACATCTTTTCATAGAAAACATTTTTCTATACCGCGTTACTTCTCGGCAGTCCACGGTAATCCTACGAGAGTAAACATTGCCTATGAAAAGCTCTCACCCACCGTTCGCATTCGGCAATAAACTGTAGGTCCCACCACTTTGAGTACAAATATAACACGCACAGCTCAAAATGGTGAGAGAGCTCGGCCTAAGTTCTTCAGGACTGTAGTGCCGAACTATTATTATTAAACGCGGCCATAAATCAACAAAGCCGAATATTCATCGTTCCAAACTTCTGCTCTTCATTTTTTGGGATCCAGTAGTTTATTATTGCTCCTTCCGATTATCACTTGTTCCGATCAATGATACAGGCCAAGCTGAGAAGCATTTACATTCTTTTGAAGAGGTTAAAAATGAGTCGACACTTTGATAGCTTCAAAAGCCATGTAGTTTTTTCGACGAGAAATTCAAATGCTGCCGGAGGGGAAAAGTAAAAAAAGTAAAATTGTTTCAGTAATATGTTTAAAAAAAATCAAATTTCTAAAAAAACAGCGAGAACTTATTCAAACACCCAATCAATTTTTTTCATTTTTTTTACATAAACATACTTTAACTTATTAATTTATCAAAAAATATTCGCTTTGATTGAATATATATAAAAATAAAATCAATCAAATGAAATGAAAAATGCATAAAGTAAATTTATTACAACAAAAGTATTATCGTAGAGTATACTACATAGAAATATAAGTAAGGTGTAGTCAGAGTCAGTCTCAATGCCGGAATTTATCAACGCTTGGTGTTTCATAATACATACAGTACTTAATACTATCTTAATTGACTCAATTGGAGCCATTTGAACTATAGCAAGGAGTTCATTCTTCGTCTTCTGCTTCTACTTGTTACGCGTATAACACATGAAAATTAATCAACTAGTGTGTATAGTTTAGTACTCTCTACAATCATTCAAAATGGATCATAAAGTAACAAAACAAAAAAAGTAAGAAAAACTTGAATTTATAACCTATTCCTCTGTTAATTTGATCTTAGAAACGGATGCATTCCTAAGCAATTTCATCATGGCTAAATGGTTTTTGTCTCTTTGGGAATAATTCTGCTATCCCTCCTATATTAGTCGTCGTCGTAACGGATATAAAGTAGTATCTATGATATCTTGTGGAACATGTTTGCCATACAGAAGAATGTTCGTTCGCTCTTTATAATAATCACATCCGGAATCACTGCAGAAAATCATTTCAGTGAGGTGAAACTTTATTGCTAAAAAGTGCTGCACTACTACCAAATGTTGCTACGATACTACTACCTTTTATAGCATATGTAATACATGTCATCATCAATATTAGAGTGATATGATTCTAGTTATTATGTTCATACCCTACAATGATAGCGATATGCTATTAAAAACAATGTGTTTTAATCAGAAATAAATTACTAATAAAATCTAGAAATATGGCAATGTTCCTGCTTTCGATCGAATACCAATCGAATTTCATATAAAATATGTTTTCGATATCACAGGTTTGAAAAATATGTTTTTCAATGAATTCCATCCGTTTTCTTTGACTTCAACGATTTGAATTTGTTTTAAAAACACATTATTTGTATTGTGACATCGAATTCAAAACCGTTTGTTTACAAATTTTGTATGAAATTCGATTGGAATTCGATCGAAAGCCGGAACATGGTCGATAGAAATGTTTTGGAAACAATCAAAGCAAAGTTTTTACTTTATTAAAATAATTTTAAGTAAATGGGCAAAAAAATTCGAGCAATGTAAATGGTTTTCAGCATACAAATTGGAGCAAAATGAGTAAAATTTTGACAAGCTTTTGCTTCAATTTTTAAGTTAACTCGATTTTTATTACTATGACCCAATATACTTTGAACTCTCTAAATTTATCTAAGGTTCTCCACATCGGAAGCTCAGAAGTTAATGCTTTTACTGTGAGACGAAAGGCATAGGTTCAAATCTGAGACGAGACTAACAACGTCTTTTCAAAGATAACATTTTTCAATACCGCACTACCTCTCGGCAGTCAATGGCAAATCTACAAGAGTAAAATATTGCCTACGAAAAACCCCGCCGTTCGTATGAGGAATAACCTCAACGTTCCACTACTTTTAGTACAAATAGCACAAATGTTAGGAAAACCCGGTTTAAGTTCTTCAAAACTGTTGTAAGGTCCTCCACAAATGAGACAACTGTAATTCGATTGAGAAACTATGCGATTTTATGTTTTTCCATTTTGCGTGAACCCGGGAATCGATACTTGTATTTACCTCATGAGACCCCGACCCATTACATGAACAATTTGATCTGGACATTATCATATATTCCCTAATAGGGTGAAAAGCTCATCCACATACGAAGCAACTACGATACAACACGACCGAAACTTGACGATCGAAACTTGAAACACGGCTCTTGTTCTCATGATGGTACAATTATTCATTACAGTTCTTGTTCTTCTTAGGCGTCCCGTGCATCTGTCAAACGCCTGCAAATACTGTCAAACGTCCCGTGCTTATGTCAAAATGTTGTATGGGACAAGAAAAAATTGTGAGAGGCGCTCTGGAATACTACTACCTTGTTTTTGTATCATGGTTCTCATTCTTGTTTTTCCAGTTTTTGCAAGAACAGGATCATTTTCGAATTCTGAGTACTGAGTCTGAGGCTTCAGTACAAAAAATTGCAATATTCAACATTTTATAATATTAAAATAGCCATGTTTTAAATTGTGCAATCATCTCAAAGTCGCTCATACCGATGCAATCTATCCATTCAATGGTAGGTTTGTACTGTCACAAGTAATGCAACCCAGGAACCTGTCCTCACCTACTCTGCTCAGTTCGGCCGAGTCGGTCGTTCGGTCGGTCGGTTGGTGGGTTCTTCTTCTCTTCTCTTATTTTTCTGCTTTGCGCTTTGACAGCACATTCGTTTTCGTTGTTTTCCGCTTATCGGTTCACTTTGTTGTGTTTTGAATTTTTGCTGACAGTCGATGGAGTGCCGTCGATGACGTCGGTTAGTTTGCTGGACGATAAAGTGTACTGTGATTTTCATACACGAGATGTTCTATTTTTTAAATAGCTCAAGAAATGTTTTATATTGCATGCGGATATAGAAGCAACACACGTTAATACATCCGAGACCAATAAACGAGCATAAGATACAAATATTGTGATAACTACTGTTGAAATTAAAACAAACATAAAACAAACAAAAAGAAAGAAACTAAAAAAAAACAATTTTAATAAATGTGAATGTGTTGGGAACTATAAAGAGCAAAATAATATTATAAAGAAGAACCAAAAAAATGAACTAACAGTACTGCAATGTAAATATGGGAAGTCAGTGAATAATACATGTACAAGAAGACTTCAAAATAAAAAATTAACACATACGAGCAGCAGAGCAGAGCAACAGAATCGGAGGTTCTTGGTGCAAATAGCAAGAAAACAACAACAAGGCAAGAAATACGGACGAAATAGAGAGAAATCAGAGGAAGTGATTATTTGGCGCTGTACAGTAGGCACTTGAACCAACCATTCTCGTTCAGGACAGTGGACGCAGGTTGCGGATATTGTGCGGGGTGCAGTGTAAGAAGAGCCTGCAGTGCCTGAAGACGCTCATACCACAGAAGAATCAGTGCGAGGGCAATGTAGAATTGAAGCGAGCAGAAACTGGATTAAATTGAAGATCGAGTGCAGATACTGTTGCAAATTTTGAACGTTGTTGACAGTTGCATCCGGATCCGCCCAGGAGAGTGTAACTTCGTTCGAATTCGCCTAGTTACAGCCAGCTACAAATCAGCATAGGCGAACTGCTGTCATCTACAGACAGCTAAGCAGTATTGCTGAATCGGTACACATCCGCTTCCGTGTTGCGGTGACGCACCAAGCGCAGAGGAAGAAGCTAACACTGGCAACGTACGCTACGGCTGCCATATAGAATCGACGACGCACGTTTGTGGAGAGGAATATTTAACAGGTATGTATGAGGGAACTATGCGGAAGGGGCAAGTGTTTGCATGTTTATTGTTATGTCTCAAAGTTCAGAATGGTTTATATTTGGATCATCATGTAGGGAATATGCAATTAATAAAGTAATCTCAAATTTGCAATAGCGAGTAATGTATTATACAATCTTTCATTGCACAAACTTAAAAATATAAAAATGCTTAGGAAAAGTCGAATTTATATTTTCTACTATCACAAAATAAGTAAAAATTATTCGAGAACTGAACAGTGAATCTTTTCCTTGACATAACACGACCAACATGGTCCGGTCTTGATCATATCTATCATAATAGGGACATTTTCTACTAGTGATGATAATTACATCGATGAAATTGAGTTAGTACAATTATTTATTATGTGTGTCATTTGATTATAAACTGGACATATGAATAACCAAGGTCGTTATATCCCAATTCCAACGCAACACTCTCTTCAGATATAAGGTACCGCACATTAGAGTCGGCATGACCCGCCACTCATCAATCGCCTAAGAAAACAATTGAGCAAGAGGTAGTATAATAATCTCCCAACAACAAAACAAATGTGAATAAACTGAAGCTGAAAATTTGCCATCACAACGAAACGCAACTAGCAGCTAGCAGTTCGCTTCTCCGCATCTCCGACTACAATTACAGGAGGAACGGAACATCTACGGAGTAAATGCGAGACTACCTACTACCTTTCCTTATTCTGGCCTGGCCTGGCGTCTTCCACCGCCGTACAATACAACAAAAAGAAGCAACAAAATAAAATGAAACGAAATAAAATTCACTTCCGCATTGCTCCACAAACACACAAATACATCGACAGCTAGACACTGCGACCGACGGACAGGCCGACAGACAGACAGACGTACTTATAGTCTCAGCAAGCAGACAGACGGCAATTGAACAACGTCGAGATTAATTGTGAAAAGAAACTACTGTCAGGCAGGGGTTTATTATATCCTCTCTCTTCTCGTCTTTTGTGTTGTGTTGTCTTGTCCCGGTTTATGGCTAATGTAGGGTGTGTAGATATCGGCCACAGCAGACAGACAGACATTCGGACAGACGGACGAACACATCAGAAAGAAACAAATTTTAATTGTGTTAGTTACCCATTGGACTGACATGCTGTGTACATGCAAGAGGCACCAACACTACACAAGACGCCAAGCAAGCAACAGAAGAAAGAAAAGAAGCAGCAACGAAAGCGCACAACGACGTCGACCGTCGACGACAATCAGACCCACGGAGAGTTCGGTTCGGAACGTTGAGATCGCTCGATCGTTTGGTTCTCCACTTTATATAAATTATAAAAAATAAAATTGCATGTGTATGTGTCGCATTCGCGTGCATGTATGGAATGTATTTAGAGAAGCCCCGCGACAAACTGGGCAGCAAGCAGCAAGCAAGCACTTGGAGTGAGTAGCAACCGGGCACGATCGTTGATCGCACATTTACGAGCACTTGCTGCTGCTGCTTACAATAACAGAATTTGTCGCTGCAACTGCAGAAGTCGACTCGACTGTCGACTACTACGAAGACAAGAAGAACGACTACGATGATGATGACGTCAATTAATTTTGTATTAAAATTCTCACTTGCAATCAGTTGTCTGACTTGCTCCAACATACATAACTCGGCTCGGCGATACACATCATGCTGATCGTGCGTTTGTATGTCTTTCTGTCTGTCTGTCTGTCGCTCGGTCGGTCGCTCGGTTGGTCTGTCTTGAGAGCAAAAATCATAAAATTCCGGAAACAAAATACGCCCAACTGCTGCGACTACTATTTACAGTATAAATTAGGTTGAGTTGATGTTTGTAAATGCACTTGTAATATTCAATTAATAGTGAGAATAATAAATATGCGCTACTACATAAGTACTTTACATATTGAGAATTCGAAATTACGAATAACAAGTATTTTATACGATTTTATTAATCGCATAATATACTTCAATATATGTAGGTATATTTTTACCTTTATAAAATGCACTCACCGATCGGAATAACTTGCTATGGTAATTGTTTTTTTAATGACTAGCTGGACCTGTGCACAGCTTCCGCATTTAACTCTACTCTGAGTAGGTCAGGAGTTATAGCATTTTTAAAGTTTTTGCTATATGGAAGCTGCCACGACTTTTTGTCCAATCCCTACCAAATTTTGCAAAAAGATAATGCAACATTGAGCTAAATTTCTTGAGTATGGCTATCTTAATTACGCAGATATTTAACGCAGATAATAAAGGGCCACGCCCTTTTTTGTATCCTAAGGAGAAAATTAAAAAAAAATGTCTCTTAGTGCACGCCTATGTTGGGAGATTAACACCTTGTCCAAATTTTATGTTTCTATATTTAAGGGTCAAGGCCTTATTGCTCAATCCCTACGAAATTTGGCACAAAGATAATACAATATTGAGCCAAATTTCTTGAGTATGGCTATCTTAATTACACAGATTTTATAATGAAAAGTTCAGTTTTGCCATGCCCTTTTTTGTACCTTAAGGTGAGAATTTCAAAAAATCCTTTCTTAGTGCAGGCATACGTCAGGAGATTAACACTCTGTCCAAATTTCATGTTCCTAGATATAAGATCATCTTTTTCTTTTTTCCTAAGTTGACCCTTTTTCACCCCTGAATTGAGACGAACACATTTAAAAAATAATCAATATCGGTCGAGCCGTTCTCTAGTTTTTGTGAGACTAACACACATCAATTGATTTTTATATGTTAGAATATAATGTGGTATTATTTGATAGACTCGATTGTATTAATAACATCGGTATATGGTCCTTATCAAGTTAAAATATGAAGCATTTTCTTGTTCATTCGGGTTAACTGATTTTAAATTATAGATATCCCAATATTTGACTTTAAGCATTGTAATTAATTCCAATCATGAAATTTGAAGTATTTTGAAGTAGTATATTTGAGAGGCCCTTTGTGCAATCCCATACACATTGAATTTGGTGTTTATTCAAGGAAGCATATATTGGACACTATGTATGTGATAACATCTATTCCATTACTATCATAAAATACTAAATTACTAACAGCAATTTTAACGACTGGCACAAACTAATTATTCACACAGATACAAGTACTCGTTTGGCAGGAGGTTGAATAAATGATAAAGTTTGTTATAACAACTAACTTTATAAAACAGTTTTAAATTGATTGTTGTCTAAACTATAACCCTTTAAACTTTTTTGATATAAGAACCGACTTAACAATATTGAAGCCAAATATGTTTTTGTTGGTCATACTAGGGAAAATTTAACTTGAAATAACGTTACGAAAAAGATTTCTTTATTGTAGTGAAATGTTCCTTATTTTAAAGAAAAGTTTCCCTAAAATCAATAAAATTGAATTTCACACTGTATCAAGTGAATTATCCTAACTGTTTGCCTGATCAGGCTTCCTGATCTTACCCTTATCCTAACCCTGTATAATTCAATGTATATTTTAATTCTTCTTAAATTGCTTTTATGAAATTTGAGACCTTTCAAACAAAAAATAGTTTTGTAAATGACAAAAAGTCAACGTTTTGAGTCTAAATGAGATATTTAAATTTTTAAAAAGAGACAAGGCTCGTTTTGACGATTAATAATTGTTTAAAAATCCTTCTAAAATTTCAAATTCCCAACAGTCTCGAAGTTTATTAAGTATAGTTTTTGTTTGTTTAATATTATATAAAGAGATTGGTGGATTTTTAGGAATATGATATCAATATTGGCATTATCATATAGAAATTAAAAAATATGTAACGTTTTAAGATAACAATTGATCTTGGTGAGTTTAAACCATACAAGGACATAGGTTAAATCTAATCTGATAAATCTGACCAAGTAGAACCAGAGTTTATATTTTTCCCCCCTATCTCTTTTAGAGGCAATGCCACCTTTTCATAATGAGTTTCGTCCCATCTATTGATTATGGTTGATACCCAAATGCATTGCCATCAATTTTAGTCAGTACGTTTGTGAAAGATTTCTGTCGGATAGCTGTTACTGTAACACAACAAAAACTAGTTTATTACAGCGGCGTGGGCTTCCAAAGTAAGCAGTTACTGCGCGCTTGTCGGAACTTGACTTGACTGACTTGACGCTATGCACGCTTCTTATGAATAGTAGGTAGGTATTTGTATTGTGTAGGGCAAGAAGTGGTGTACGAACGGTGCGCGGTGCAGTGCGGTTGCCGTTCGGTTCAGTATAAGAAGCAGTTATAGTTAAGCGAAACGAATCGCTTAGCAAGTGGGTACATGTGTGCTGTATGTAGCTATAGCTAGCTGTTGCTGTAGCTGCCTGCCTGCCATCCGAATCGAATGAATGCACCGAGTAACCTGTTGTAGATTGTGTTACGAATGTAACGTGTTTCGAAATATAGGAAGTCTTGGTGCAGATTAACACATAGTTGTATGCTCGTCGGTCGGTCTTACGTGTTGTGTGTTACCTAACACTTGCCTACCTACCTACCTACTAAACTTAACTTAACAATCTGCTGCTTAGTATAGTGTGTTACGGCGCTAAAGTAGTTTTTTTTTGTATTTGTTTTTACTACAACGTTTTTAATATGGATCTGTTTTGAGTCCCAGTGACTTGTTTTACTGAACTAAATATGCTTTAAGACGCTGTGCTATTTTTCTATAAAGGAAACGGCCTCTTATTGCAAATGTCACATTACTTTAGTAAAAATGCATTAAGAATGCTTCAAAATGTTCAACACTTTGACGTAAATGTACCGAATTGTGACACCTAAAGAAAAGTTCAAATTTGAACACAAAAATTATATTTTATAATTTTCGAAATTACGTGCGTTGGAAATTTTGATGGACCTAATTTAATTTATACTACACCCAGAAAAAATACTATATACATAATAGTTTTTATTACTATTAAAAATATTCAATAGGATAAATTACTATTTTAATCGGAAAATAACATTAAATACTAGGAAATACCATGACATTGCCATTGAGTTAATATGAAAAGATTTATTTTTTGTATACTATTAAATTATTAATTGTCCTATTGAACAATTTTAATGGTATTTGAGGGATTTTTTCTGGGTGTACTTTAATTATACTACTCAATAAAACGAGAACAAATTTCCCACGCACATCCTATACATCAATTCTATATAATTCGCAGTTGCTGATTTTGACTGATAACTCTCGTTTATTTCTATTACGTAACGTTTTTTAGAAAATTGTATCGAAATATATTTTTTTTCTCCCAAAATAACAATTCCTACCAGTGTCCAGCTAGTTTTGCTAGTCACTTGTCGAGTAACTCGAAAACGATGTCACGCAATATCCGACTAGCCAGTGAAACTCTTCGATTTCTGGGCATTTTTCTATCAGTAATCGACCAGTTCTGTACTAGTTTTACTGACAGGGATCTACTCTTCAAATCCCTACTATTAATCGATCAGTTTTGACTAGTTTTATTGGCAATCCCTGCCTTTAAATCCCTACCTATAACCGACAAGGTTTCGACTAGTTTTCCCTGGCGAATATATACTCTTCAAATTTCTACGAGACAGTTGCAGTATTTGAGGTGCCTAGTAAATTGTTACCTGGGTCACAAATGCTACTTAATAGGAAAAAAAGTGAGTATTCAATAAGAATAAACATACTTTAGATATGAAGTCACACGATATTCAACCGATATTCAAAGGAATTGTAGCCGATATCGTTGTCACCGGGAAATACATGATCGGGGCGTTATATTTTGAGTTTGAAAATTATATTTAATTGAACATTGATTACACAAAAGAGTATAAAAATCTTTTCACAGGGTATAGTTTAAAAAGTAGATCAACTAGAAAAAAGGTGGATAATTTTGATAGTTCGTTTTGTATATGCTCTGGGCAACCATAAATACATTTCTTATTTACCATTAGTGTTGAGTAGTGTTATTGTTTTTTGATATTTAATAAATTATTTAAATATATAACGCACTTTATTTAATCACTTTTTTATTTTATAAAAATGCTATATCATCAAAAGAGTTTACATATATTCACTAATCGGCACAATATATAGTTGATTTGGCATTTATTACTGACTTAAAATTGTTTCATTGTTTAATATAAAACATACAATAACAATTTACGTGAAAATTATTTTATACACGTGTTTTTCTATCATCCCCAATGAAAAAAAGAACAAGAAATATCGAAATTCGGATCAGTTTTACGGATGTGGTATATTTACGTTATATCCAAATCGTTATATCAAATGGCGTTGGGCAGGTACAAATATTGCATAATCTAAAGATTTAATGAAACTTTATAACATATAGTCGTACTATAGTACCTACTATTATAAAAGAAGAAGAACCTTTTCAAAAAAGAAAACTGTTTATAAATTCCTTAAGCGCAATGCTGCAACTGTTGTCTGAAATGGCTTGAAGCTTTTGTATTTTTTTCATTTTGCTTTGTTCTCATTATTTTTCTTGAGGAAATTAAATAAAATTATTCGAAACGTCACGTAGCAATGGCACTTACAAACATTACATGAATGGCTATGCATTTCACCTGCGTACTTATGACAGTGTGCCCAGAAGAGTTTACATGGCGACAGATTCAATAATTAGTCCTGACAAATACGAAACAAAATCCTGCTCTGGGCAATGCAGTTGCACAACAACCAACCAACCAGCCAACACGATTACCTACCTTCTTACCTATTGTTAAGCATCATTATGTTTGTTTGCATAGTGCGATGTGTCGAATGCGACAGCGGCATCTCGGCACCTCAGAATTCATGCCTCTGACCACAACTCTAGTGAGTGACTGAATGTGGACTCGAGTGTAGTGTAGTAAAATGTAACAAAATGAATTATGAACCATAAAGAAGGCATGTGGCAACACTTTAGCAAAGTACCGTGCCGCAGCACTTATCACTTAGCTCGCAGTAATATGTCCATTATATACACAATATAGAAATATATATAGAAATAGTTGGAGTAATTATTTCCTTTAAAGATAATACTTCTTATCATATTAGACTATTTCTTGCCATTTAACAAAAATGGTAATGTTTTGTTTATACAAATAATGATCTGAAAAACAACATTCGTACGATGTATATATAATGCGAGTGTATTTTATAATCAACTGACATAGAAATTACGTTCGATATGTTTACTCGAGTGTAGTAATTTTTTATTATATCTTAAGTTGATATAAAACAATGAAAAAATACTATAAAATTAATAGATTCATTAGTTTTTGCTATTAAAATTAGTGAATAGAATATTTTAATAGGAAAAAACTATTAAAAACTACGATATACTATTGTCCTAGTAGAAGTTTTCCCTATTTGGGTAGTCATGCTCATACTTATGAAATTGAGTGTACAAAGTTCCATTTATCTGTATTAATGTTACGCTAATATATCCGAAACATTATTACAAAACGTCAGAAATGTTATTATTTTTTTTGTAATGTATCAGTTTTTAAATATCAACCCACATAACATGCTAAATCTATAAAGTGAGTTTTGCAGGAGAAGTCTTAAAATATTATTGTAATTCTAGGGAACTACCCCAGTGGAAATTAGTTAAGGTTAGCCTTAATTCGCATCCGTCCCTGATCAGAATACAATAAGGCATCCTTACCAAAAGCCACCTGAAATGATACTGATCAGGATCGATTAAGGTAATCTTAATTTAAAATACACGTAAGGCAACCTGATCTAACCTTCGTAAAAAATACTGATCTATAGTTTACTTGATTAAAACTAATGGGACACTTATGAAAAAACCTGATTGGATATCGTAGTTATTGACATAATATGATCGAGATGTTATTAAAAAAACATTTATAATAATATTGGGTAACAAAATTAATCTAATAAAATAAAATATTCTAATTAATAAATGTAAAACTCAAAAGCAAAAAAAAAATACAAATTCTCAACATTTTTAAAAATTTGAAATATCTCATTTAGGCTCAAAACGTAGGCTATTTGTAATTGCAAAAGTTATTGAGATAACTTAGTTCACAAAACTATTTTTTGCTTGAAAGGTCTCAAATTTGTTAAGGGTTAGTATAAGGGTAAGATCACAAAGCCTGAGCAGGCATCCTGATCATGATAGCAACTTTGAATGGCGTCATCTTTTGAATCAGGCACTGATGAAAACCCCTGATCATTACCTGATTTGAAATCTGGCTGCCTGATCAGAAAATGATCGCATATTGAACTAAATTTCCACTCGGGTACAACAGGTAGAAAAATTCACTGCTAGAAATTAGAATTTAAAAAATTACAAAATTATAAAAATTTCCAAGTGCAAATTGTAATATCTATTTTGGATTGTTGATCCAATTTGGATTGTTAGTTTTTCAAATAGTTCCATGAATACTAAGTACATTTTTCATTATAACTTTAAATACGATCGACCGATAGACAAATTTCACTAATTAAAATACAATCAAGTAAAAAAAAAAATAATAACATTAAAAACATGCTAAGTCGAATGGGAGGATCGATATCGTTCTATCCCTAGTTAAAATTTGCTCTATTAGGGTAGACAGGATCATGACCTGATGTTGTTCATGTAACTGGTCGGGTTTTGATAAGCAAAATATTCAATGATCAGTATTGGATCAATATTACAATTTGTACTAGAAATGTAGGTTCAATTTGACGATCCTGTGAGTTCTCCTGCATTTCGTATTGCTCTCGTAACGATATCAAAACGAATACTGGGTGAGAATCCGTTTAAAATATCGAATTCGATATCTTTCTATAAATGTAAAATTCAATATTTGGACAGTCTTTAATTTATAACGAACATAACACAAAGATTTAAAAATGTACCTAACTAAATAATTTCATATAAAACCAAATTTAAGACTTTTTAGTTTTCGTAAGACTCGTCGTTATATTGTTGTTTTAGAATTAAAACTATAACTCTAAGTAAAAATTAGTCTAAGTAAAAACTTAGTTTTGGTTTAATATTCCGAATTCATATCGATATGTAGAATTAACTCTGTTCTTGAAATCTATCTAGAAATCTATAGGTAGAGATAACGCGAAATATATCATTATGTCTAATGTCAACAATACTTGAGAATCAGAATAACTGTGTCAAGGGCCAGGGAATACTTTACATTTATCTACATAATTTGTCGTTACGTGTATCAACTCGAAAAAATATTTAGAATTCGTAGTCTATACTCATTATTACTAGGGACTAAATACATATATTCCAAATTTTATTTTGTTTATTGTTTATAGTAGAATATTTTAAATGGTAGCTTTAAACTTTGAATTGTCATGCGGTAGATTAGTATTTTCTCATGATTTGAGAAATGAATTGAACTTTTCGTTTAAAAAATAAGTTTATGTTTTTCAAATATTGCAATTTTTAAAATGTATTTATTTGTTGGCGTTTACTTCAACAACAAATGTAGTTAAAATTCATGTATCGCCATTTTATTTCTTAAATAGATAATTCATCCGTGTTGCCAACTATTTATTATACCAGTTAATTAAGTTTTTCAACTATCAGCTGGACTTGTTTGACTTGTTTATAAAATATACTTGTTGAAATATCCGCTTCCGCATTCAGAAAAATTCTTATTCTTTGCACATATGACGTGGTGTGGTGTGGTGCTGTGTATAACGTTTAAAATAGATTTTCTTGCAATTGAGCATTTGTTGCTATAAGTATTGTTAGAATATATAATTTTTAAATTTCACAGCCAAGCATGTTGTATTTTTTGTTTAATTGTATGTAGGTATTCTAGCTAGCAGTAGGCGCAAATGATTCGTGTGTTATCTTATCTAGTTTAAGCTAAAAATTTCACTATAGAAATCATATATCAGTCTTTTATTATAACGAAGAGGAGATATCACTTATCATTAGACTAGTAGATATAGTAAAATCGTGTTTCTGACCATGTTGCTTATTTTTCTTTTTAATGTTACTAATATTTTGATGCTATTTCGAACAAATCCCATTAAATATTACTTCCTGCTATAGAGTGATATTTTTGTCCAAGTTTTTAAAATATAGCAGAATTTGTCTGTTGGAAAAAGTAACAAATACAGTTAACATTTGATGATAATGTTTAAAAATAATATTTAAAAATAATAATAAATTAATTTAGCATGTTAAAATCCAAAGGTTATCGAACGATTAATATTATTAGCTTTTTGAAAGAAGAAGATGAAAACAAAAAAAAAACAGAATCTGAAGAAATCAATTTTAACTAAGCTACTGTCGGGCCAACGCACCGCACCATACCATAGCATCTGATGCTGTTGCCTATTCTTAAGACGACAACTATATCCAAATCTTTGTCTAAACTTGATTCGGTTCGAGCTAACGCTGCAGAAACACATATATTTTATACGGAGCAAATTATAGTTCTTTTTAATTTCAACTCTATTGTGTTCAGTTTTGATCGGTTTCTGTCTGTTGTGCTGCTGACTCTGCTGACTGATGTTCATAATTTTAAACGAACATTGATTCGTTTGTTCGTTCGTTCGTTAGCTGCTCTTCGTGGCTGCTCCATTCGATACCGCTTTTATGCTTCGGTTATGAGCCACCACAGCACAGCACATGACGTCGTCGTCATCGCCGTCGTCAGATATCGAAATATCAAATAGTGTCCGGAATTTATATTTGAATAATTATGCTGCTCTGTGTTGTTTTGTGAATAGTAAGCAATTTATAATTTAGGCAATATCTCAACAGGTCGTTGACTTCATTTATTTTCTGCTTATTAACTGAATATTTATGATACCCTACAGCCATGTGGAAGGGGTATTCTATTGAACGTTACGTGTGTAACGTCGTAGATTCTTTTTTTGTATTATTTTTGTTTGGTTTGAATTTGAAGCCACGAACATTTTTTATATATTTCGGTTTTTTATCAAATAAATCTAATTACTTTGTTGCTTTCGTACATAATGTGAAAAACATATTCTTTTTACCTAAGTTTGGTTTAACCGATATTCCGGTTCTACAACTCAGAGATACGCATGACAGGCACCACAACGACCGACGACGTATCTTCCGGACTATGAGGCATGAGAAATTGTGTAAAAATCTTTTTTTGTTTTTCATCACATATTTTACCCATGGCTGTGTATATTGATAGGTCTGCAACATGTGTGTTAAGCGATCGTATTACTGAGTTGTAGACCAACAAAAAATAAAAATAAAGTATAAAAAAAGGACGACGTATAAGTTTTTGAAAATGCATGTATCAAATATCCGAGCAACTAAAATATTAACAAACACCGAGCGGGTGCGTTGATGCGGATGTGAATTATGCAGGTACAAAAGTAGTCAAGTGATTCCAGTGAAAATCATCCTTAAACAATGTGCAGCTTCTTAGGGCTGGCTGGCTATTAAAATATGCTTGGAACAAACAGAACAACAAAAAAATCACTGAATGAAGTTGAGAGGACAATTAACGCATTTTCTGAAGTGTCATTGTTTGCTGCAGGTAAATTACCAAGAATACCAAGGGTACAGTTTATTGTAGACTCGGATTTTATATTTGTCTTTGGAACGTATACCATTTTTAGAGCTCAAATATTGAGTAGATCGATATAAGTACTACATGATCCGGTTCGTTCACATTCGTTTCTTTAGTTGAGTTCAAAGAAGTGCGAGACATGTAACTTAAGTATTTTATAGATATCGATTCTAAATCGAGGTATTATGTACTACATTTTAATATTATCAAAATGTTTCACAGAACTTGAACAGATTGAATTTGACTGCAATACGTTTATTTTTTATAATGAATGGTCGAATTTTGAAATAACGGAAAACAAATTCGATCGAAATTAATACATGTTCTAATTCTTTTAAATGTTTAATAAATAATCGTTATAAATAACTTTGTAAAAACACACTGTTTTAAAATAATTTTGTAAAAACTATTTGATGAAAATCTAAAACGCCTTTCGAAGGTCTTTCATCTGTCACTAAAACCCACTGAAAATATTTTTAAATTATATTTAAATTATATTATATACGATTCAAATTCTAATATTTGACAATAAAAATAGACTGAAATTCGTTCCGTATTACTTGAATGGTTTGAATTCAATAGAAAACATTTATTTTGTATTAAAAAATCGAATTTTGATACAGAAGAAGACCAAATTGGATGACTTTTTCATTGGATACTCGATGGAAACTTAGAATAAATCGCATAATTTGGATTTTTTTTTTGATCTGTAATTCATTTTCATTCGAAATTCAATCAAAGTGAATATAATTCGTTACACAGAAAAATGCATCAAAGCTTCGATAAAAAAAGTTCGATCTTATCGCTTCAAATTTTATTTAAATGTTTCGTACATTCAAACTTTATGACAAGATACGATATTGAAGCATATGTTAATAACTCAATATTTTTCGACTCAATCTCGAACTTTGATTAATTTTCTTTTCGATTTCGTAAAACTACTCGTACCGAGAAATCTCCGATATAATGCATCGATATTTAACTATCATCCCTAGTAAATATGATATTGACCTGATGTTGTTCATGTAACTGGTAGGTGGGGTTTTGATACGCAATGATCAGTATTGGATCAATATTACAATTTCTACTAGAAATGTAGGTTCAATTTAACGATCCTGTGAGTTTTCCTGCATTTCTCATTGATCTCGTAACGATATGAAAACGAATACTGTGTTAGAATCCGTTTGAAATATCGAATTTTGAATCAGCATAAAAGCAAAACACGTTTTCGATCGGAAGTTAAACATTCCGAATAGGAATTTCGATTTGATCTTCATAAAAGTATTAAAACAAACATTCAGTTCGAGTGGGCAACATTTTATGTATATAATTGTAGCCGGAATCTACTGAAATGATCATACATATCTGTGGCAATATGAAATAAAAGCATAAGTCTATTTTTTTGAACTTTTCAGGAAAGCGAAAATGATTTTTAAAAATATTTTAAAAATTATATTTGCTAATTTATGAAAAACTTAAATAAAATAAATGTCTGCAAAATGTTTTTGTTAGCATTTTTTTCGAAAGTTTTTTTTTTAATAAAAATAAATATTTAATAACATGCTTTTAGGTTATTTGCTTGTATCTCAGCAACTATAAGAAGGATCAGTATCAAAATTTGGCACAAAATGAATTCGTATATTAGGATTACGATGGTATTAATAATTCAATTTCAACATATTTCGAGTTATGCTGTTAATACATATTGCCACAGATATATTTTTAATTATTAAACAGTTTATGACACATATCGGTTTTTTTTAATACTATTTGAGTCTACGCGATCGTTTGCGAATCGAGAGAGCCATCTTTGATTTGGCTTTATTTTGAAATTGTGCAGGTTGTGATTAGTAAACACAAAAAGAAAAAAAGACAGCAAGAAGAATTTTGAGATTTTTATTTTATTTTTTGTAGTCCGACGTTACGCGCCGCACCTCCTGCAACGTTTCCTCATTTATTTGTTTGTATAATGTTTTCAATTGATCGTGTTTAGTTTGTGAATAGTTTCCGCTTAAACCGGTTTCACACACACATAATCTATATACCCAAAGATATCTGAGAAATTATTTTTTCCGTAGAATAGAATCTGTTGCCTGCTGCTGCTGCTGCTGCCGCGGCCGCCTGTGATTTAGGTGTGTTTTTCACTCTGCATCTCTGCGTCTCTTGGTCCGTACTTGGTTTTCATGGTACGTTCGTTCTGTGGCGCGGTGCGGCGGCTGTAGAAATGTTTGAATGTCCGTCCGTCTCTCAGTATTTCAGTCTGTCTTCTGCATGTCTGTCGTCGTCTGTCGGTGTGTCTATCTCGTATCTTTCTTCTTCTATGTTCTTTATATAGTATATTAACGTCTGTTTGTATGGTTAGAGCTGTAGGAAGGAACGAGGTATTTCAGTCAGTCTGTGCCTGTGCGCATTATTTCATCTGACGAAGTGGAACGTATAAAGAAAATATAAGAAAAACACCAACAAATCTTTCAACAGACCCCCTCAAAGTATAAATATCTCTCTGTGTATTGCTCACATGAAAAGGAGGAAGTGAAAAGAGATTCGATAAATAAATACGCCGACGTCAGTAATACGGATGGATGGATGGTTGTTGGTTGGTCGTTCGTTCAGTCGTTTGGTCGGCCGGTCGCTTGGTCTCTTGAGAACGGTTGGCATGAGGAAATAAGGGAGACATTGCTTATGTGTATCATTTATGTAAGTAAAACGTAAAGCAAAGCCAAGCAAATACTGTCGACGAGTGTGGAAATGCCGCCTGTAGTTCTAGATTTCCGTGTTGTTGGATTCATAAAAAATAACAAAAAAGTTTTGCTTACAATTTAGATAGTAAGTAAGTTATCTTAAGTATGTCGTTGGAAGTAAATTAGTTCGTTTAAAAGCCAGTTAAGATTTGGTACCCTACACCGATGCCGTAGCGCTTGGGACAGCTTGGGGCCAATGTGATCTATAAGCTGCAGAAATAGAGTTGACTTCATATTTCGAATTGCCCTTCAAGCAATTGACCGCTACATTCATTCGTTTCAATTTTGTTTATTCAGTTCAGGATTAAACTCGAAATCGATATTCGGTAAACCGTTCCATTTAAAACCATTTTGTCAAGAATGGCAGTCCATTAACGGACCGTCGAAACATAATATCGACGGAATCACTCCGTTTGTCATCCAGTATGACGGTCCGTTAACGTACCGTCGAAACGTACTCTCAACGGATTCGAAATCCGTTTCGATGTTCCTCTTTATTCGTTCACTAGACCGTTTTCGTATCGAGAAAGTGGAACGTTTACGGAATCGTATTCCGTATTGTTGTTCCGTATACGGCACCGTTAATGGACCGTTTTGTTTATTGGGTTCATATTTTATATTGCCCTTCAATCAATTGATTATTTTAATTAGATTAAACCCGGAATCGATATTCGGTATACCTTTCCATTATAAAACCCCAAACCTAAATCAAATAAATTTCACAATAAACTTAAAGAATTTAAAATTTTTATTAATTTAATTTTTTAATTTTTTTTTTTAGATGTATAGATGCAGTAATATCCTTCAGACGCTATAAATTATACAATTTAGACACAAGCGAGCATTTATTTTTTAAAGAACGCGTTAAACGCTCAAAATGAAAATGCTTCCAGTTCAGTTATCGTTGAATCCACCACTTGGCCTCTGGAGTGATGTTCTCTGGCGTTGTCCCCCCGCCCCGCCAAGCCAACTGGCCGAGCTTAAGACACAGCTGCCCTCCTCGTTGCCCTCCGATCCGAAACTGTGGGGTCGTGAGGATGTCACAGTGTTTTTGCGCTTTTGTGAGCGCGAATTCGATCTGCCCAAGGTGGACCTGGAACTGTTTCAAATGAACGGCAAGGCGCTGTGTTTGCTGAATCGTGCCGACTTCGGCCACCGTTGTCCTGGCGCCGGCGATGTGCTGCACAATGTGCTGCAGATGCTGATCATCGAGTCGCACATGATGCAGTGGCATCTACCCAATAGTCCTGTAACACCAACCAGCCGATACCCGCTCTCGCCGCACAGCCATCCGCCGACGCCCACATGGCCGCCATTGGGCACCGCCGAGAGTCCGTTCAACAATCCACACATGCATCACTTTATGGCACCCAACTCGGTGACATTGAGTCCGCCGCCGTCTGTAGATTCGCAAGCCAGCAGCCCGCCACAGAGTCACGACCAGAGCAACAACGGCAACCACAGTCTAAGCAACACCAACGGCAGCACGAGCAGCAGCTCATCCGCTGGTTCCGCCGCCATAAGCGCCAACAATGCGTTTCATCCGAACAATGCCAACACGAATACAAGCACCAGCAGCATACACTCGGACTCGGACGAAGAGAGCTATGCCGATGCGGCGGCCGCCAACTATCCGCGCAGCAGCAGTGCTGCTTCAGCTGCGGCGGCGGCTGCTTCTGTGGTAGCGCAGTACAAGACTAGTCCGCCGACCACGCCTATTCTGAAGGAGCTGCCACAGAGCATAAGTCAGCAGCTGACGCAGAACTTTGTCAACTCCTGGTCGCAGAGTCAACAGCAGCAATGCCAAAAGTACAATGCGACGGCAAATAATGTAGGCGGCTCCATTTCAGCGCCGACCACGCCCAGCTACATGCCCGTCAAGCGTGAGTTCTTCCCCGAAAACTCGGAGCCAGCTCCTCCAACAAGTACGTTTTATATTTGTCGCCCTAAAAGCTTTTGTACTAAAGAAAATTCTTTATTTTTTCAGAGTGCCTGCCGCTAAAGCGCGAGTTTTTCCCGGAGAATTCAGAGCCCAATACAAGTAAGTATGCCGTTAATTAGCGTCCCAAGCAGCCTACTTTACACAAGCTTCCCCCTTGCTCTTTCTCAGATGGTCGCCTGCTGTGGGACTTTTTGCAGCAGCTGCTCAACGATCGCAACCAAAAGTACAGCGATTTGATTGCCTGGAAGTGTCGCGATACCGGCGTCTTCAAGATCGTCGATCCAGCAGGGCTCGCCAAGCTCTGGGGCATACAGAAGAATCACCTCTCGATGAACTACGACAAAATGTCGCGCGCACTGCGCTACTACTACCGCGTCAACATCCTGCGCAAGGTGCAGGGCGAGCGGCATTGCTATCAGTTCTTGCGCAATCCAACCGAGCTGAAAAACATTAAAAACATATCGCTGCTGCGTCAGACCATCACCAATTCAAACGGCAGCGGCGGTGGCAGCAGCAATGGCAACGGCGCAAACATGAGCAACAACGCTGCGCAGTCGCACAATCAGTCGATTGCCGCGGGCAGCACAAATGTAAACAGTACAAATTGGTCATTGAATCATCAGAACATGAACAGCGGCGCATCAATGCAGTCGGCAGCAGCTGCAGCGGCGGCTGCGGCACAAACGCAGTCACCACATAGACCAGCATCGCGCGGTAATCCCCATCTTGGCCTGTCCGCGATCTCGTCGTCGGCCGCCGCTGCTGCCGTTGCAGCTGCTGCAGCGGCTGCCTATGGACCGCCGCCCACATCGCCGCTCTTTATGCATGCCATCAATGGTGCCTTCCACTACTTATCGTCGGGTTCCGGCCAACCGCCTTCTTCACCAGCGCTGCCAGTCACACCGAGCGAAAAGCTGCAGTTTAGTGGCCTCAGCATGGACAACAATTGCTACGACAACTCGGACGAAATCAAGCCGACGGATCTTAGTGTGAGTGGCTCGACCGAGAAGCGTCCATATGCGGTGCAGTCGGCCGGCGAAGAATGCTATCCGTAAGTTTAACACACGATTCGACATTCATCAAAGATTTTAGATTTTTATATTTAATTTTTTCCGTGAATAAATTGAAACTTGTAGGGTTTTGTAATATTTCGATATAATTCAAAGGTGCTGATTTTGACTACTTCCTCAGTTGCAGCACAATTAAAAGAAAATTGCGTTTTGAGTTTTTGAAATACTACTTTTGTAGAATGCTATGGATTTTTATATTTTAAAAACTGGCTAAAAAAGTCCTGAAATTTGAAACGCAAGAGGAAAAAACTAAAAAAATGCTATCAAAATCAAAACACTCGAATTATAATGAATTCATGTAGGATAATCGTCTTGAGTAGTTTTATTGAGGGACCGCAAAGAACCGGCTCCGGTTGGAACCGGAACCGATATTCTAGAGGGTTTTTGTCCTGCGAAGAACCGGAACCGTTTCAATTTTCGAACCCGGAACCGTTATTAAAAATTTTTTGGAGCCGGAATCGGAACCGATATTTTAAAGGGCCCTTTTCCACTTTTGGACACGGAATCGTTATTTTAAAAATGAATGGAACCGGAATCGGAACCCATATAATTTTTAGAATTGGTTGGAACCGCTATTTTAAAGGGAACCGTTTCGATTTTTGCAAACGGAATCGTTTATTTGAAAAATGAGTGGAACCGGAATCGGAATCTTAAAAACAAAAACCGGAACCGTTTCGATATTTGGAATCGGAACCATTATCAAAAAATGCTATTTGAAAAATCTCGGAATAAGTTCGATATTTGCAACCGGAATCGTTATTACAAAGATGAAGGGAACGATTTTTTGAAGGAGATCGTTTTGATTTTTGTAACCGGAATCGTTATTTCAGAAATGAGTGGAACCGGAATCGGAACCCTAACCGGAAACGCTATTTTAAAAATCTTAGAACCAGAACCTTTACCGATATTCCAATGGGTTTTAGTCACTGGTTTTATTAAAAAAAACCTCCTCTGGTTTTAGTTTTAACAATTTTCAATAAATGTTTTTTGTTAATTGAAATAAAAGGGTTATAAATAATTTTAAATGCCTATTTGCCTCTTTTTTTTATTTTTATTAGTATAAAATGATTAAAACTCGATCCAAACAATAATAAAATTTGTTTTTTTACTTAAATAGCCTCATCCGAAATGCAGATGGCTTGACAACGATTAAATTAATTCGCTACAATGACAATGAGTCCGCCCAGTCAGCACAGCACCCGGAACATGCACCCACTTCACCAAAGTCAGAGGCAGCATCGGCAGATGACAATCAACACAGTACTTCGATGGACAACGAAGACAACGAGAACTGTGATAACTTCAGTCAGCAACCCATGCCAACGGACTTGAGCAAATAATAAAAATACACAACAATCTCTGCTGAACGCTGTACGAATGAAATACAAAATGAAAAAAAGCTCCAAATTAATTTTAAGCCTCAGCTGTAAGACAATCAGTTAGTGGTTGTGTTCTTGAACAATACTGCATTAAAACGGACAGTTCAAACTGTGAAGAGTTTTAAATAGGCAGTTCTTTGGAACGCAGCGCCCATAGTGTTTAAGTGTTTCGATTAGAAATGTTACTTGTATAGATTTTTATATAGAGAAAACAGTTTGTAAAGATTTGCATAGTATATTTAAATACCTACCAGAAAGAAGGTTCTAAAAAATATATGTAGACAATAATGAACTAGCAGAGAAGAACTGTTGTGCCAATTAAAACTGTTTCAAATTAAACAATAATATAAATTAAATGCGATGCTATGCAATGCGATGCAATGCGTTACGATTCGATTCGATAATGAGAGCAATAATGTTTACGATTGCATTCATTGGTTAGTTTAGTTTGTAAGTCACCCTCTGAGCTTTATTTTTATCCATGAATTCTTAAATTTAACACAGTATTTATAAAAATTAGAATGCATTGATTAATTGATTGATCGATTGATTGGTTTAAAGCTTTTGTTAAACGAACGAGTACCATACTCCTCCACGACGTGCATAAGAAACAAATATAAATTTCAAAAATATGGACTTTGTTAAAATTTAATACTTAAAATTAAATGTGATAAATTTGTCTGGATATGCTGCATATCTCGCATATCTATTGTTATTTATATAAAACAAAAAAAAAACAAAAAATGTTAAATTTCAAAAAAATTATTATAACCGTTTGCTGTGCAGTGCAAAGCAAGATCAGTGCGAACGGCGTTGAGATTAATTTTAATTACGACATAAAATATTTTTTAAAAAATTTAAAATACAACACAGAACAGCAACAGCTTTTTAGAGCAACTTAGAAATACAAACAACACGCGCACTTGCTGTGTATCTAATAGCAGAATAAAATATATTTAATCTATTGGCTTCCATTTAAAACAAAAAAACATAAAACATTTATTATTTTTATTTTTAAATATATTTCTACATTAATAAAATCTAAACAAAGTTGAGGGCACAAGAGCAACACGCACGCCGGGGCGCCTTCATCCTTCATGTTAACGTGACACGTGACACTTTGTGTCCTTGCGAAGCGACCAATGGCGCTTCAAGAGCCGCTTAAGAGCCTTTTGATGAGATGAACTAAATTAAGAAACCATTCAACGGGTGTGTTATATACGGGACAACGCTAATGAGTGTGTGTGTGTGTTAATGTTTTTAATATTTTTCTAGAATATACAAAATGCTTTTTAAATCTAAATCTAAATAATAATTATAATATTACATATATATTTACACAATAGAGTTAAATTAATCTTAAGTGTTCATTTTAAAAACATTACTCTTCAATCATTTTTATACCCATTTATGTATGATTAGTTTCAACGTTTTACAACGCGTATTAAACGTAATAATAAAAAAAAAATGTATTAATAACAACAAAAGCCTTTGATTTTGAAAATCTTTTGCTCTCGAGTTTGGAGCTGCTTAGAGCTGCTTCTGCTGGCTGAGGAACTCTTTTAGAATGTGTCTGCAGGAGGAGAGCAATGAGGATTTGCTGCTTAGCGTACTGCGTTTGGTGACCTTATTTGTGGCGGTTCTAAATTTGATTTCTTGATTTCGCTGCTTGGCATCGTCGTTTTCAAAGTCTGACTTGTCGTGTATGGTAGCGGTGGCGGTTTTGTGACGTGTTCCCAGCTCTGCAATGACGCTGGGATAAATGGAGAGCTTCGGCTGATAGCGCATCATGATTAGTCCGAGGGCGGCGGCGAGTTCGTCTTCGGTGTGCGCTTTTTTATTGAAGGAAACTGAAAATTTATTTTTAACATTTTAATTAATTATGAAAATCGTAGGAAATGTTGTAATTATTGGATTTTTGTGTGTGTGTTATATAAAATCATAACATAAAAACCATTTGAGTAAAAAATCAGCATTTTCCAATACAAAACTCTCTTCGTTTTCACCATCTTCGGTTAAGCACTAACTGCCACTTTAACTCAGAGTTACCAATAGAATATATGGAATTGAAACACTAACATGAACATTGTGAAAACGACCCCAAATATTTAATAAGTAAATTTGATTCTTTTGAATTTTTGTCCAAAAAATACATATTCTGTACAAAACTAAAATTTGTTATTTGGAAAATACCATTAAAAAGCTAGAAAATACCATGACATTGGCATTGAGTTTATATGGAAAGATTTATTTTTTGTGTACTATTAAATCAATAATTGTCCTATTGACCAATTTTAATGGGATTTGAGGGATTTTTTTTCTGGGTGTAATACAAAAAATTCTGTCACTGGAATTTCTGACGAATCACTTTTCGTTTAGTTTTATAGAATATGGTGGTTAATTTTCGTTTTAATTTTTTTAATATTATTGTTCACAATTTAAGATTTCAAATAGTTAGTTGCAATAAGAATACAAAATCAAATTTTTATAAATACTTACAATTCTCTTGCTTCGCCTGCGTCAATCTTTTTGCCTCTGCAGCCATCTCGGCTACATTGTAGAATGTAATGGCAACGTCTTTTTGTTGAGAATCCATTTTATAAGTCGATTTAATATTTAAATTTTTAAAAGTCGAAATGCGTCGTTGGCTTTGTGATGTGTAGCGTTTGAAACGTACTAAGGAACTGTTGTCCTTGCTAAAATTCGCGTAGGTTTTTATACGTCGTCCGCAGGTAAACACTGCATTCTCGCTAGGCGCCAGGTACTTGATTGATTTTAATGTTTTATTAGCGAGATTAACTAATTTAACCAAATCGCTAAATTAAATGCAATAAAACCCACCGACCCGACTCGACTGCAGGTAGCCCACAGAACCCTACAGTCCAATCGCATCTTGATAATTATGGGACGCGTTGTTACCTATGCCAAATGGAAAAACTAATCGCTTTATTGTGTTAGAGCATCACATCTGCATCTACCCAACTGTAAAACTAACTAATTATGAACTCAGGGTACTACACAATTTCTTATTGAAATTGAGAGCTTTCCTTTTTAAAATTGGGAAAATTTCAAATAAAATCAAATTTTTCCATTTGCAAAATTTCAAATAATATTTGGAATTACATATCGAGGGCTTATATTCAATACAGTCTATCTACAAAAATATAGTTTTTCAGGAGAGCGAAAAAAACCATGAAAGTGGCGATCAATTTCTCTTCTACAATATTAAATAAAAATGGTCTTTAAAAACAATTTAAAAAATTCAGCAATTTCGCGCTATGGTAGATAGAGATTATTGCTATTCAAATGTCTATTAAAAAACGAGCAGATAGAGCATATTGCACAATATTGTAGTGGATATAGATCAGAAAATATTCTTGGAATCAGAGATTTGTTAATTTTTGTATATCCTGGTGTAACCTAAACAAAATTTACCGACTAATTTTTGTTCTACAATTTCTGTTCAAGAGGAATATTAACCCCTTTATATTCCGTAATCTAACCCGGCATTTTTAAAAGATTAAAATAAAAAAAAAAACTAGTTAACTGTGTACCGGTATTTAAAAATCATGAATGTTATCCTAAATATTTAAACTAATATCCTATTTTGGAGGAATCATACGAATCCTTAACATATCTGAAAACTTTCTTTAAAAATAGCACTAAACATCTTGTCTGGAAATACCATAAAGGTAATGGTACAAGCTATATTTCCTCAGTACAGACTAAATTCAAATTTCGTCCTTTAAGGTTCATATTAGAACAGGAAAAATCTTTGAAAAGTTAGTTTTCCGTATACGAAAAATTCTTTTTAAAACTTCATAAACTTCATAAAAATGTATTTGGTGACTTTTCGTTCTACAACGACGATATGAAGAATGAAGTTGCAACAAATTTTTCAACGTTGTGTAAAAAAAGTACTAATCTTGTATTTTTCAATAACCACATATTTTTTGATATTGATTTATAAGTTTTATTAACATTGGTCATTTATTTATTTTGCAATCTCAACAAATGAAGACACATTTGTAATTTTTTCGACAATCATTCCCATTGAAAGAAATCGGATATAATAGTTTCTCATTTGGTTGAGCAAGAAGAAAATCGTTGTGTGGTATACAGAATACTCTCGAGACAAAATTTCTGTCATTTTTCAGAAACTCCAGACAACATTTTTGGGCATAATCGAAGCAGTTTTGAAACATTTTTCGACATATATCAAACAAATAATGGCGGAAATGTATAACACAGATTTACGACATATTTCGCAGAAAACAGACAACTTGTGATATAAACTTCGCCTTTGTTTGTTTGAAAAATGACGAAAAAAGATTTTTAAAATGCATCGACGTTGCCAAAAATAGTGTCTGTGGCTGGGTCAATATAGAATAATTAAAACAACAGAGACAAAGCGTGGCTCTGGAAAACGGTTCCGTTTGAGCGACCCATAAATAAGATCTCGACTTAGAAAACTTACCGAATTGCAAAATCATATAGGGGGTGTGGAAAAAAGTTTTATTGCGTTGGAAAAACTGTAATGAAATGTCATGGGCATTCAAGTCCAGAAGCTCAAGAAGTCACACAAAAAATTTAATGTTTGGTTGAAAATACATTCTACGCCTAGAATTGTATTACTCTTCATCTCCCAAATCTGTTAGAATTCTCAGGTTTTTCTTAGATATATCTTGATATATATAGCTATAGCTTGATAGATTCTTTAAATATTCTCAGGTCATAGGTCCCCAAGAATTTGTTTGATTGACGCATTTTTTCTGTCCCAACCATTGTTCTTATCTGGTATTAGATTGTTATTCGTAATAACCGATTCCACAGAGAATAGGGACCCAATTCTCGAGTTCGTTCAAGATATTTTCATGCGACAATTACAAAAATTGGGCCCCAGAATAGAAAAATTAGAATTTGTTTTTTGTGACATTCATTATCGTAGCATTTTTGTTACTATCTCTCTATGGATTGTTAAAATTTTCAATTTTAATGGTAAAACCTGCCCTTCAAATGATTTATTTTCTAAAATCAACTGTTTTACTCAATTTTACTTGTAATTTTCTCAATTTTAATTTAAAATCCTAATCAAATTTAGAATTTTCTCAATTTCATTTGCAATTTTTCCAAATTCAAATAAAACTTTTCAATTTCATTTGGAATTTAAGTTTTTTAAAATTTCTTTTGGAAATGGTGTAGCAAAGCAATTAGAAATACGTTTTATTTTCGTTTATAATTAAATCAAATTATTTTATTAAAATAATATATACTATATATAAAATTTAGGTAATTGATATTTTTTTTTTGAAATAGTACAACTAACAACAAAAACATTTTTTCCTAATCAAATTAATACACATCTATAATTTTTATGAATGTATTTCAAACAATTTCGCGACTTCATTTAAGTCATCGAACTTTTTGTTCTGGTTGATGATTGTTCTGGCCAGGCCAATGCGATTGAAGAGGTTCCACAGCAGCACACCAACGATTTTCTCATTCTTCATGTAGAATATAACGCCGCGTCCATAGTTGTCCGCATCGCTGCTGTCGCACTTGATATCGGGCAGATCCTTGCCAGTGCTGAGGCTGCTCTCGGCTCCGTCGCTGCTCGTCTCCTTCAAGTTGTCGGTGCGTTTGTCGGTCAACGAGGGCAACGCAAAGATGCCGACTGTCTGCAGCGAAGAATCGACCAGACCGATGCCCTCGTAGCCGATCTCTGGGCCCAGATCGGACCAGAACATGCTTTGATGCGTGTAGGCTTTTTCTAAGGAAAAGATTCGTTTAATATTGAAGTAAAATGGACCTTGCTGCAAAATGAGTTACTTTTTCCAACCATATTTTCGCCCGCTAAACGCCCAGAAACCACTGAGTGATCGTGATGCTCAACGCGTCTACGTCCTAAGAGCGGGTCATAGAAGCAGGAGGCATCACCAGCCACAAAGAGATTTCTGCGCGCCTCCAGTTCGGCGTTAACCACGAATCCGCCCAGGCTGCCATCAACTTCAAGCCCGGAAACATTGGCGATGTTTGTATTGGCCTCACAGCCTATACAGACCACGACCTGGAAGCAAACGTACAAAGTTCAATGCAAGCTGTTCAATGCTGTTTGAGGCCACCGGTGCCGATGGCAAATCATACTAACAATATCAGTTAGTACTGTGGCGCCGGTACTTAGTTTGAGCTGCAAACTGGACTCGTCGCGTTTCACATCCTTGACGCTGGCATTGGGCAGCACGCAGACACCAAGCGCCTCCACCTTGTGCGTCGTCCACTTGCTCAGATAGTCGGGCAGCAGTTTAGACATGTTAGCCTTCTCTGGAAACACTTGATAGATTTTGATGTCCTTGTCCTTGGCATAGTTGGCCAGTGAGCAGGCTAGCTCGCTGCCAATGAAGCCGTTGCCGATTATTGTGATGTTTTTCTTTTCGTCGACATATTTCTTTAGACGCTCAAAGTCGTCTGGCGTGCGGTAGACCATGACCTTCTCTTTGACGCTGACAGGCGCATTGGACAGCACGGGTAGATTCTTTGGCGTGCAACCTAGATTATTTCAAATAAATTCAATCAATTAAATGTCTGTTGAAAACAGAAAAATTCTGGGCTGAACTGCAGTTTACAAGCTTCCTCACCAAATCATAAAAAAGTTCTCTTAATGTTCCTGTGGAATCGTTCAAAAATCAAAACGAGCATTTTTTTTAGTGAATTTCATATGCCACCTTAAAATCACTCCCAAACATGCTAAGAATAAAAAAACTCTCTTGGAAATTTCTTCTTTGTTTTGTGTGGTGGTCGGTAAACTGCAGTTCTACCAAATTCTAACCTGTAGCTATTAGACATTCATCGTAGCCGATCTCCGTGCCATCGGTAAGCGTCGCAATGCGAGTGGTAGGATCCACCTTCCGAACAGAGAAGCCCTGCGCCACAGCAATCCCTCCATTGGTGCTATCCATCAACTTGGTGGGGTCTACGAAAAACTCATCCGCCTCAAAAAAGAGACTAAGAGGCGTTTAATGGATAAAAGTCAGAACAATATAACAGAATATCGATAAATTTTAAGAGGTTATTGGAAAAACAAGAAATGTAAAATAAAGGAGCTTATAAGATTCGATTGCATAGCGCTTCATAAAACCAAAAAGTCTTTCGTGGTCTGCACCTTATAATTAAGCTTGTTATATTTTATGATTATTTCTGACTCTCATTGATATTGTACTTATGTTTGGGACAAATTTTCGCCATAAAAATGGTGCATACAATGTACAGTGGGACGATATTCAGTTCTAGCGATATAAAAGTCTGAGAATTTGTACAGTGGTATATATTGCGTGTTTGGACACTTGCGTAGGCGTTCCCAAATAACCCAAAATTGTTTGATGATTTTGTTTGAACTTATGTGACCACTACAGATTTTTTGACTATTCCAAAATTTCTTATTGAGTAAGAAATCTTAAATAACTGTTTGCCTAAAAAAAATTATATGTTATCGGTTTTTAGATATTTCGATAGTTTTCCGTGTTATCGATAGTTTTAACTTTTTAGAATTTTTTGAGCACTAAAGTACTCTATGGTGACATCGGTGAGTGTTAGATATGTTGTATGTGGGATTTGTTTAATATATTATGGTGCTTCGAATAATTAAAAAATTTAATTTATATTACACTAAAAATTTGAGAAAAACTAATTTTAGAATAAACAATTTTTTTTTTAATTTGATGAAAAAAACGTCATAGTTCCTTATAGAACTTGTAAATATTAAAACTTATCTTTGATCGATTATCTGTAAAATCAATGTAATTTGATTTCACTGGGATTGAAATTGTGGAAGTTATAACTAAATATTTGTTTGTGTCAACTTTTCTAAATGCAATTTTAAAACACCCTGTATATCAATGGTATATCAATTTTTTTATGAAATAATCCAAGGAATCTGTCCATTAAATATTTTTATATGGGGCGGAAACTTTTTTTTATACACTTTATAGGGTGAGAAATAGGTGTCTTACTCAACAAAATTATTGAAGTCTAAAATAAATATTTAATTATATTTATTAGCAATTCTAAGACATAAATATGCAGTATTATTTTTTTTTTACATTCGTCCCAGTGTACAGTGGTGGCAAATATAATAAGAACAACCACTCAAATCACATAATAGTGTTCATATACTGTATAATCCCAGATATTATTACTCAACACTATGGATACCACATACAGAAATTCTATATAATTCGATAGAAAAGTTTTAAGATTTATAATATTTAGATAAAAGTTATTGTTTTCCAAAATAGAAAAAATATTTACACATCATATCGTCACTGTCATGCCAAAGGGGCTGTGCATTTTTAAAAATGTTTGGAAATCAAATTTTAAAGTTTGAAGTGCTTTAAAAATTAGCTAAATTTATATTTTTTTTCAATTTTTTCTGTTATTTTGGTTTATTCATCAATTATTATAACATATATAATATATCATTGAATTTGGACAACTTACTGAATTATAAATACGGATTTTGTGAGACTATATCCGGATCAAAACGCAAATATTTTTGTTTTTTATGCTATAACTTTTTATTAGCGCAAGAAAAAATAGTAATGTAAACCATTAATTGTTTGATTTAAAGCGATTGGCATCATTAATTAAAATATTTTGTCAAGCATTAATTTGCCATTTGTTATTTGCAGGAAAAATGTTTGGACAAATATTTTTAAATAATGATGCCAATCGATAGGTGCTTTAAAAACAAACAATTAATACCTCAACACAACTATTATATCGTGCACCAATAAAAAATTATAGCAAAAAAAACGAAGAAATTGGAAAAATTGAAAATCTTGGCATGCCAAAAGGGCGAATCTTTTCATTTTTTGCTATAACTCTTTAATGGTACAAGATAAAATAGTGATGTAAAGGCATCATTATTTAAAAATATTTTTTCCAAACATTTTTTCCTGCAAATAACAAATGGCAAATTTATGTTTGGCAAAATATTTTTAATTAATGATGAAGATCGATAGGTGCTTTGAAAGCAAACAATAAATGCCTTTACACCACTATTTTATCTTATACCAATAAAAAGTTATGGCGAAAAAACGAAAAGATTCGCCCTTTTGGCATGACAAGATTTTTAATTTTTCAAATTCGTTCTTTTGGCTTTGTCTTTTGTTGCAATAAACATCCAATAAAATGACACGCGATGTTGGCATAGCATACTTGAGGATAAACTACATTCAAAAATGTAAAAAAACTCAAATGTTAAAAATTGCACATTCACCCCTTTGGCATGATAGTGACGATATTATAATTTTTCTCGTTTCTGAATATGTTCTTGATATTTCTATAAATAAAATGTGTTGTACGATTTTAATTTCCTCATGTTTTTAAAGTTTTATAAAATTTTACAGTTTTATAATTTTATACTACAGAAAGCCTACACTAAATCTATATTTTTCACTAATTTTTATTT
Source organism: Dryomyza anilis (assembly GCA_951804985.1). NCBI lineage: Eukaryota > Metazoa > Arthropoda > Insecta > Diptera > Dryomyzidae > Dryomyza > Dryomyza anilis. The sequence goes on along the minus strand of OX638131.1, from coordinate 2,587,055 downwards.
CTCACATATAACATATAATATATATTACGACTTCTCAAAAAATACCGAATCCGATTTAGCTGCTGCTTAATTTTTTTTTTAATTTTTTATCAAATCAGAAATAATTTTCCGGTCTGTTTTCAAAAAATGTCATTTGACTAATCGTAGCGACGGTCTTGAGTTGTAGATTAACAAATTAAGGATTCCAAATCTAATCTAATATTAATGATTTAAGCATTTTGAATACTTCGGTCGTGATTGACATTTTTCTAGAAATGCCCATATTATATAGTTTCGCAATTCAATAAAAAATATTTATAAAAAAAAAGTACTAAAAAAAGTTCCAGTGCCGACTGATATGTAGGAAAAATATGTTTGGTAATTTTTCATCGTTTGATGTTGTAATTACCACACATAGTATTTTTCGCTCGTGTGGGGAAAAAATGAATTAAAAATTGTTACAACATTGAGTTGCTTTTCACAAATTGGCTTACCTTCGCTCTGCGCCCGTCCACTGCTTGAATCGGTAATCCTGGGACGTATCGCCGCTCTGCGCCGAGTACCACAGCTCCTTCGATAGCGGCGGCCGCATGTAAGGCTTTCGGAATTCATTTGTAATCATTAGCACCTATTGCAAAAGACAGACAAAAAATAGTTGTACTCAGCAGCAACAAAAAAAAGTTCATTTTAAAGGAGACCTTTGCTCTGGAATCATTTGATTTGATGGCGCGAAATGCAGAGAAACTGGCTGTGCCACCGCCAATTAACAAATACGGCACATGTTTGGGCAGATCGGCAGAATTAGCGGGCACTACAAATAGTAATGGCATAATAAGTTATGTTGTGTGCGATGGTACCGATTGTACTCACCGGTTCCTAGAATCACTGGTTTCTTGGGTTCTTCTTGCTTCTTCTTTTTTCGGCCAAACAGCAAAAACAGTAGCTGAATTTTTATAAATGAAACAAAAAAAATTATAATTACATTTAATACGTTTAAAAAAGCAATTGTTGTAATTAACAATTTATTCTAAAAAAAAATATACACAAATTTCCTATTTTTTACTTTTCTGTGTTTTTGTATCAAAATTAAAAATTTTTAAAATGAAAAAGAAACAAAATAAATGCTGATTATAACTTCGAATTCTGTTTTTCCTCATATTACGAAACGTTTTAAAAGGAATTGCAATTTTCAAACTAAAAAATATTAATCAAAAAAATAAAAAAACAATTCTTTCGTATAGTCTTAAAATAAATTATTCGAATATATGTTATTAAGTATATTAAAATTACTTTTGACAATTAACAGACAAAATACGTTTAAAGTTATTTGAAAAACTAGTCTTGGAGAACACTGTATTTTGTTTTTAATTTAAGAAGTGGCTGAAAAAGAAGCAAAAGTTTCGATTGCAATTTGCTTAAAAACGTTACGCAATCAGAAAAAATAAGTATACAGTGATGAGCTGTGTTATTAGAATTTATGAATGTTAAATATAAATTTCGAGTTTAATTTATGCGGTTGGAACATTTAAAATGAATACAGACAGCCCTTTAAAGAACCGTATTGTATTTTTTTTTGCTATCAAATAATAAAATTTCCATCGAAATTACAAAAAAAAAACTAATTTCCCAAAAAATCTAATTTGAAAACAGAAATTGAAACCGTAATCGATATCCGTGCTAAGAAATTCAGAAATAAACAAATATTCAAAGTCGGCTTTGGTTTTAAACCAGTTCAAAAAACGGTTTTTAAAAAGGTATGAAAAACTAACTATAACATTTATTTTATTTTTTATGAAAGCTCTAAAATAAAAACTTCTTGTTCTACGAAACATTGTTCTAATTCTTTAAGAAACAATAAATTTATTAAATGTTTAAAATTTAAAAGAAAAACATAACATATATGCACAATGCTAGCACAAAAACCAAAGTTATATAACAAAGTGTTAATTTCATTAATAGAACAATCCATATTACTTACCAGACCGCCAACACCAAGTGCCACTAATAGCGCGATTTTTTTATTTCTGTCATCATCACCACCACTACCGGGCGGACACGGTGATTTGCCAGCATATGATCTATCACTGCTGCCGCATTTGTCGTCGCCTTTGTTGCCATCATCATCGTCACCACATGTACCAGCATAACTTCTGTCGCTGCTGCCACATTTGTCATCACAAACCGGAGTACTCGCAGGAGCCGCCGGACCCTTATCTGTGCTCATCTGACAACCGGAGGCATTGAGGACTTCTGTGTTTTGGCAAACGCGTTGCTTCGGTGGAAAACCCTACAATAATGAGAGACAATAGAAAGATTAAATGTATTTGCTGCCACTGTGGACTGTTGTAATGCGTTAGCACTTTGCCAGTGTCTTGGACTTGCGATTGACTTGAACATTGTTCTTCAGCTGCTTCGTACGGTAAGTTTTTGATACAAGGTTGGTTATTGGGAAATTTAGTGGGTTGCAATTTAGTACGAGCCTCTAGTGTTCGTTTCTTTACCATTTGATAGAGATTGTTGTGGGCGCCGCGTCTCGAGGCTGCAAAAATTTCGAATCAGTTGTAATTTTGGGGAATACGGAATACCGTTCGGCAAAAAATACACATAACCTATAAAAGTTACCTGCACTCAGGCGAGTTGTGGAACATTTGAAGTTGGCCAGGATAAATGCTTGACGACAGAATTTCATATTCAGTCTGGTTAAACTGCAAATACTCATCGTGATTTCGTTCAACTCTGTCTTGTTTTGTGTAATAAATTGTAAAATTAGATAATAAATAAAATTTTCAAAACAAATCTTAAGCAAATGACTGAATTTTCGAAGGAATTTATTTTTTCGTTTTTATCTCGTCAGCTTTTGGATAACAACGATTGACAATTGTCAAAAACACCTTGCAAATTAGTGATGGCTTTTTTTGATTACCCAATACTTTGAAATCGATATGTTTTGTTCGTTTAACGATATCGAATACTTCTATTGAGAAAGTACCCAATACTTCGTGTTTTTCAAAATAATTTGAATGCAACGCATACTTCTTGAGGACAAAACGATATTTTTTTTGCGTACGCCATCCATTTCGAGAATATCAATAAAGTACTGTTGTTAAATACAAACTAAAACTACGAAAATATAAAAAAGAAAATTAATGAAATACTAATAATAAAAAAGTTCATATTGTAAACGTTGATAATTTCAATTTTACAATTAAAATTAGTTTTTTAACATTTTATTCCATATAAAATTAGTCAAAAAGTGAAAAATTGACCTGTTAATTAATTTTTAAATATTGTTTAAATTAAATTTTCACTTTTTAATTAAATTTTCAATAATAACTAAAATAGGTTATCATATCTTCATGATATTATATAGGTTGAGGTATCGAAAATAAATACGTTTAAAACTATAAATTTAGTGCATATTTTAAAATCTTAGTTTTAAATGTTGAAATGGTAACAATGGTTGGACAACTTCGAATTCCATACAGGGTGTGTCAGATAATTTAACTCTATTATAGCCCATACAGGGTGATCCAAACACATTATAGATATGTTAAAATTTGAATATATAAAATTAACCTCATCTAGATACTTTTAGAGTATTCACAGTTGTTCAAATATTTCGTTAAATAAATGGAGCTGATTCTTATAAATTTGATTTTTTTTTTAAATATCATAAATATTTCTCGAGTTGAAAAGAAAGACAAATAAATTAGCATTTTATGTGCACTTTTAATATTCAATTTACAATTTTTCTTCCTTTCACAAATACGACATCAAAAAACATGTCTGTTTCTGTATTATTGTATTGTATATATACTACATGGTACGAATACTATACTAAAATATGACGAACTGTGAATACGTTATATATATTTGTGAATGTTTGTATTTATGTATGTGTGTGTGTGAGAAAATGTATGTTGTACCTGGACACACTATATTCTATATCTTGGTGGGATTGGTGGACTGGGCGTGGCACACCCATAAAACCTAAAAATTAAAAACACTTTATATCAGCAATTAGGATTGGAAATTTAATGAAATTTGGCTAAGCGTTATATATATCCATTCAAAACGGTCTGACCAAATGTGGGCGAGATGGGACCAATAGGCGTGGTACAAGGTACATTTTCAAGATGTTGTATAAAGACTGTTATTATAGTGATATCAAGATATTTCACAACAGGGTGTACTTCACTCCAAATTCTTTAAACTCACCACACCGAAATCCATCACACATCAACTGACCACATCGAAACTCACCACTCCAAAACTCACCACACTAAAACTTATGAAAAAATCTTACCACTTCTACTGGGAAGAAATCTACGGGGAAGAATTTTACGGGGAAGAATTCTTAGGGGAAGAATTTTATGGGGAAGAATTCTACGACGAATAATTCTACGGTGAAAAATTCTTATAAAAGTTCGGGGAAGAATTGTCGTTGAGAAATGTTGTTACTACATTGTTACTACATTAATAACTAAAAAAACGTCCGCAGCGAAGCATGTTATGAATTAAACTAAAATCGAAATGTGTTCTGGTTTTTAATTCCTGCTATGGATTCATAAAAATAAATTCAATACATGCCGTATTTGAAATAGTTGTCAACAAAATAAAAGTAAATTCATTAGACAGAACAAATTTGGTATTGAAAAATAAAATTCTAGCAATGCAAGAAACAAACTCGGTCGAATTTTATTTTTAGTGTAATTTCGTCTGAAATTATAATATAACAAAAAAAAAAAAAAATAACAAATCAAACCTAAACAAAAAATATAAATTACAAATTGTTAAAATTAGAATCAACTAAAATAAAAAATAAATTTTTGTATACAATATTTAAAATTCCACGAAATACAGGTGTGTGTTTATAAATTGATTACTAAATGAGACTACACGCTTCCATTAAAATTTACATTTATAGTCCATCAAATTGATTTCAGTGGTACATATTTTGTTTTACGCAGAATCGATTTCTGTTTAATCGTGTAATATATTTAAAAAGATTCTCAAAATTGATATTAAAATTTAAAATACTAAAAAGTTTTAAAATGTATGAATTATAATTTAGAGTTAAGTCTCATGAATATTAATTGTGGATATAGTTTGAGTTATTATTGAAACAAAATTATATTAATTTCGTTGAATTGTTATCAAAAGGTTTATTCATTAAACTTTTGTTTAACAGTATTTAGGAGCCTACTATGTACTGTAATTCAAATATTTATTTTGTTTTTAATTTAATACAAAAAAAAAAATTATTCAAATTTAAAATATTTGTTGGGACAAAATTTTAGAAAGTTTAAAATTCTAATATTTTAATACTATTTCCAATATAAAAGGCAAGACAAGGTTTTAGTGTGCATTCAAAAAAGAATACTAAAACAATATAATAAAAAAAAATAATTTAATCAATAACATGGGGGCGTATACGCAACAATTGAATCAAATACTAAGATGTAAATATATTTTATAAAAAAAATGTGTGCATAGAAATAATTTTTAACCCAAAAACCTACAATAAAATTTGGATCGAATATATAAAACATTGGGAAACTGCATTTTAATGTTTGAAGTGCTGTAAAAACAATTAAAACCTATCTTTGTTTGACAATTTTTTCTCATTTTTCTTTATTAATCATTAAATATGTTTGTAAATTTTTTTTTGTAAACAAGTTTAAGTTTTAAATATCCAAATACAATTGAAATCTTCTCACCATTTTTAATAATTTGGCATTTAGAAGATATCGTCTTGAACTCGTTAATATATCGTTTGGTTGCCTAGATAATAATAATTATTATTATTTTTATTATTATTGGTAAACACTATAAAATGAAATAAAAACTATGAATACTGTTTATTATTAATTTTATTATTAAAAAAAACAAATATTTTTCACATGCAACGTCTGCATTTTCTGATACTGAAATCTCTGCTTGACATTAGTTTTCACTTTGACTCAAATGCTTTAATGTCCATCCTCTCTTAGTCTGGGTTCCAAGAAAAGAACGAGCAACACTTTACCATGCTTGATTGGCTTCATACCAAAAATCCTGTTATTCCAGACTCAAATTTTATGCAATCTAAATTTTAAAAAATATTTATATGTATAAAATGTAAACGGTATTTGTTATTAATACAATCAGTTGAATTAAAAGTAAAAAAACAAAACAAAAAAAAATCATAGTTAATGTGGTTAATCCTCATATTGAATGTACTTCAACATGTGCCGGGTTTTCGTTATACCAGAGCACCTGATGAAGTACAATAGACATGGGACAATTTTCAGTAACAATAATTCGACCTCATTTTCCAGCAGTTCTCCAGCAGATGTAGAAGCAGCATCGATGACACATGTCTAGCACTCCGCGCGCTACTTCAGGTACCTGACTGCATTTAAATGTTCAGCCCCGGTCACTGATTAGCGCGCACAGTACTAGGATTCTATAGACGAGCGCCTCACCACTTCCTCCACGTACAGAGCAGATTCTCTGATTCGAGTTTGATCTTGACTCTGCAGTCTGCAGATGCTCAAAGGCCTTCGACGACCTTGTAGGATTCCTATGTGATTTTTTTAAGGTTAACGATCTACCGATGATTTCATGAAACTCATACCACTGCACATAGAAGCTACAAAAGCACACACACACACAGATGGGCACACCACCCATCCGTTCATCCACCCGTACGTCCCCATTCGTTTCATCCAGTGTAGGTACTGACTACTGAGCGCGGAGTACGTGCTCTGAGCTGTGCCGGCCGGCAGGCAGGCACGGAGTATGTTCTCTTGCAGATGTTCGCTGAGCTGCGCTGGTGTTAGTGCTTTTGCAACAAAAAACGAGTATTGGTTGGAGTTTCCGCAGCCTTACTCATTGACGGCAGCACGACATCTTTGAAATCTAATAATTCGCTGAATTGCGACGGTAATGATGACGAATACCAAGAGTATGACGAACGACTTTTCGAAGATTTATCCGCAACATACACTCGTGAGACATCTATGTTGGTTTTTTTTGCATAAAACATATTCGAAAAACAAATAATGCGTTCGGCTGCATTTTTGAAATATTTCAATAAATGCAGGGAGGCCCTGATTTTCTAAATTTGAAATTGCATGCGCCTCAAGGTACGCAAATCGACGAAATGACTGCTGCGGTGAATGTTATCCGAGCTTATGGGCTCTGTTCGCGCTGTTACTATGCGAACACACAAATATTCACGAAACGAAACCAACAAAAATGAAAAATGCCAGCACACACAGCAGACCGACCACAGAGAGCGCCGACCGGGTACACGTGCCCCACTACATGCGCAAATTCTCTTTCACACACCATACTACAGCATACCATACCAGCCAGTCAGCCAGACAAACCATCTATCCATCCATCTACAGCTGCGATCGCAACTTCGCCTGGTACTCGTTTGTACGAGGCAAAACTGGACGGTGACGCTCAGCCGGTTTTCCCACCTTGCAACGTCTGCCAAAAGACAAAATGCGATCGTGGTCTGATCTGGTCTGTGGTAACGACCGAACCTTGAACCTCTTCTCGAAGACCCCGTCGAAGTTCTTGGATATTTGTTTCAGAAACTTAATTCTCAAAGCGCTTTAAATGGCATAAAGCCCAGTTCAAACCTGAACCACTGCCTTACAGGAATGTCGGGACATTTTTCGGAACGAATTCTGCGACATGAATGACTCGTCGACTCGTCTTCCAAAAGCATGTGTGCAGCAGCACATAAGCGCAAATATACGTTAGTTTGGGTGGGGCACTCTTAACCTCTAATAAGAGGAGAATCGTTTTTTTAACTCACATGCGCCAGACGTTATTTTCTCAATATATATATATTTGGATAGATATGTATGCATATATATAATATATATATATATATGTACATCTGCATATATATGATACATATGTGAGTGGCTCGTTCGTGAGATAAGCTGGCGCTTCGCTTCCAGAGTCGTCTTAATCCCATCTATTCGCACATTTGCGCATGTGAACTTTTTGGAACTTTTGCACTTACCGGCAAATTTGTTGGATCACGCACGCAGCAGCACGCAGCCTGGAACCGACCAGAACTCGGCCGGCCAAAAGAACCACTATAGAAGCAACCAGCTGCTTTTCGCGCACAGCCGTACTACATTTATTTCTTTGTCTCTCGGTGCGTCTGTCTATCTGTTCATCCGCAAGTTTGTCCGATTTGGGCAAAAGCAGTCGTTCGTTCATTCCGCACGCATACCTGTGCGAATTATATGAATTTGTAGCGCTACACTGAGCGTAAAATTCGAATTTGAGAAATTCGCGTGTGTGTCGCCTCTTTGTAGCCTTGCAGTCGGCGCTCTGACTTTGGCAAAATTTCTGGCTAAAATTAATTATTTGCTACACCAGGAACGCCTGGTATTTTGTGAAATTATGAACCGCATGCCTTGCGATTTCCTGCGTCCACTACGACTTGGGGTCGTTGAGTCCACAACTTGCGTCAGCATTTCGACCAACTGCTTAAAATATCTCAACGCACTAATAAAGTATGTGGATTCCTTGTGCGATGCTGTGTCCATGCTTTGCGAATTTCACAATTTGAGCTTTAGCTACTATACGTCCGAATCACTTGGTTAGAATTTGCGACCGTTTGCATTGGGTACCGAACACTTTTTCTTTTTTATATTTTTGAAAATTTTGCATATTTCAATATTGCAGATGCTCCTTTGGTTTGCTGTGCTGCAGCATTTGCTTCACTTGGATATTTTAAATTTCAAAAATTTTACTACGTGGAGCGATTATCTATCCGAACCGTTCAGACCGGCTGATGGCGATCAAATGAGTGCTGCTCTGCTCAACTGTTCAATCAAAAGCACACCGACGACGACGACGAATTCAGATACGGATTCAAGTGAGTCGGTTGGGTTGGTCGAGCTGTGTATGGTGGGCACGAGTGTGAGAAATTTTATTTCGTTTTGCACGATACGCGATGCGATGCGAGTACATGTCGTGTTCAACTCGCAATTGGATTTCTATTTAGTCGGGTGTTTTTACCTACACCGCCACACAACAGCAGCGACAGCAGCACAGACGACTACGACGACAACGACTATGAGACTCACTTACGAGCCACTGCGCCAGTGCTATGTTGTGTTGCGCCCTGCTCGTTCTCCCATGTCTGCTTGCGTCTCATCTACGACGGAGTATTGGTCTGACAGACGACTACCGAATCGTACGTTGGAACGATGACGAAGCCGACCGGCGTCCGACTACGACCACGACACGACTACATGCGTGAACTGTTCTTTGTTTTGCCTGTTTGCGTTGATTCGCTTATGTAGAGGAATCGTCGTGGATCGGTCGTCCACGTCCACGAAGAGTGCGAGGAGTGCGGTGGGGTGGGGGGCTGTTTGGTGGAAATGTCTTTGTCTGCCAAACATCTCTGTGAATGTGAAATGTGACTAACAAAGCTTATGTGGTTGTGAACTTGTGGCGAGTGACGATGTGAGTGAGTGTCATCGCCACATAGCTGCCAAAGCAGCACCGAACAGAACAGAACCGAACAGAACGTACTCATTCATATAAACTGCGATATGATGCGGATCGAGACATAATGCCAAATCTGAGTTTGAGTTCCTACAAATGCACTGTGTATCTACTGCTTTCTTAATTTGTTTAAGCCAAAAAAGATTGAAAAAAATCTGATCGCATGGTTTGGTTTCTTGGATCGAGAGTAATACGCAGGAACTGGAACCACGTCGCCGTCGTTTCAAGAAAAACAGCGATTCCATTATCTTACTAAATGATACAAATATTAAATTCAAAGATAAGATATCTTGGAAATTCATTTTAAGAGATGTAATCCAAATAATAAAGTGTATTCAATAAATAGTTTCCAATAACAAATTAGCTCATTAATTACCAATGAGTAAATTTACAATACCATTCATTGCCCAAGAAAATGTTCTATGCTTTTTATTATTTTGACATTTTTTAATATTTAGGTAACATTTCTTATTTAACATATATGTGTTTTTAAAGTTTTACATTCAGAAAACAGTTTCCTAATAATAAGAAAATTTTAAACTAATAATAATGAAATATTCATTTTTTTAAGGAAAAAGTTAAGTACAATCTAAAAATATTCGACTTTTTGAAAATATACAATTGTATCTACTCGGGATTAATTACCCAAATTACCTAAAAAAACCATTTTTTTAAAGTTCAATACTAGGGCTGTACGTTTATTCAATGAATAAAAATATTGACTAATCGGAATCCTGATTAATTGATTAATCAGTAACCCTGATTAATTGAATAATCAGAATTTTTATTAATTGAAATGATTTTATTCAACAACATTTGAACAATTTTTCAACTTAAATAAAGTGAAAATTTATTTTTAAAATAATTAAAAAATAAGAGGAAGTGTTTTAAATGTTCAAGAACAGTATTTTTAAATATTTCACAACGGCGAAATTAATTAATCAGAAATTCTGATTAATAAAAATGCTGATTATTCAATTAATCATCATTCGGATTAATACGAATCCTGGTTAATTGATTAATCAATTATTAATTAGAAATTTGATTAATATATAAATTTGATTAATCGATTAATTGCGCAGCCCTATTTAATAGTATTCAAAAATATATATGGGACAGTCCACGTCTGACTGTAACACATTCCCCTCGATTTGCTTTATATTTTAAATTATTATTGGTCAATGAAATCAAAAATTCAATTTTATATGTAGTAAATTTTATATAAAATTTTATTTAACATATAAAAGGTATTTTATTGAAATTTTGTCCAACATGATCCTATTTAATAAAATAAATCTCTTTGTTCGTTTGTCGTTTTGTTCCGCTTCTCCGACTTAAATGCTGATCAGAATTTCTTGAAATTTTTACCAGTGATGCGGTAGGGTCTAGAAGGAATGATAGGATATATTAAAAAAATTTCCACCGATAGAGGGTGTAAATGACTTTTTATATCTATGTAACCACCGATCCGGTTTAGACAAAATTTCTCAGTGTTTCTTTATAGAAAACTGGTAAACATAGTATAACGTGGTACTATGGGGTCCGGAGGATGACTTAGGCTACATATGGGTGAAATTTGACAAAGGGGCGTGGCACCTCCGATACAAAAAAAAAACTTTGAAAACTATATAACTGGGCACTTACACCAGCTACGAACATAAAACTTAAATATAAAAAAAAACAAAATTGACAAAGTATAAAACAAAAGCAAAAACCAAAGAAAAAAACTAAAGCATAAATACAAAAACTGAAGCAAAAACAAAAAACATGAAACCAAAAGACAAACTAAATCAAAAGCAAACAAAGACTAAAATGCAAAAACAAATTCAAAACCATAAAAGTAAATACAAAAATAAAAATCAAAAGCAAAAACAAAAACAGAAGAAAAAACAAATTAAAACAAAAACCAAAAATCAAAAGCAAAAACAAAATAGAAAAACTAAAAAAGAAAACCATTAACTCAAAAACAAAAATAAAAACAAGGAAATAGACATAAATAAAGTAATAATAAAAACACAAAATCAATCTCAAAACCAATATCAAAATCAGAAACAAAAAACGCAAACAGGGAAAACAAAATGAAAATAATAGTAAAAAACAAAAGGTACACAAAAGAAAAAGACTTAAATAAAAATATTCATTGTATTGAAGAACGATTCATAATATTGATACACCCAGAAAAAAATTCCCTCAAATCCCATTAAAATTGGTCAATAGGACAATTATTGATTTAATAGTATACAAAAAATAAAAATTTTCATATAAACTCAATGGCAATGTCATGGTATTTTCTAGTATTTAAAGGTATTTTCCGATTAAAATAATAATTTATCCTATTGAATATTTTTAATAGTAAAAAACTATTATTTATATAGTATTTTTTTCTGGGTGTAACTACAAAACATCAATGCTATAAATTCATTATCAATTTGATGAATGGCCGAAAAAGTCTTTTTCAATATGATGTAGTGTATGTGAAGAATAAGTTTCATCATATTAATGAACACATACATAAAATACAAAATAAATATATGAACATCCTATTCATATTGAAGAATGCTCTTCATAAAACCAAAATTCAATCAAAACATTTATTTTCCGTTTATTTTTTGCGGTTTACATTTTGCCAAAAAAAAAACAATGTACGAAAGAACAAAATTTCCAAAAAAAATTGTTGGGACACATTTTTTTAACAAATTTTTAATTTTGAAAAATTTTGTATAAACATTTTTTTTCTAAATATATTTATAAAAAACATTTTTTTTTAATATTCTTTAAAAAATTCTCAATCAATTAATTTATTTTTGAAAAAAAATATTAGTTTTAGCATGTGCTGTTGCTATGTGACTAAATTATAATTTTTATAAAAGGGTCTCATGTCATGAGTAACATAAGAAGTGAGAAAAAATTCTGTTCATTTGAGTCACAACACCGCGATAATCGCCACGCGAGTTCTTTTTCTGCACTTGCAACATCTCCGCATTGTATGGAAACCGATGAGCATTATACATACATATTATGGCACATGCAGACGTACATATGTACCAACATATATGTATGTGCTTCCAGGTAAATAACCTCTTACCGTGAAATTATTTTATTAAATTTATGCAATTGTAATTGTAGTTTTTGATACATATGTAACAAACGCCTGTCTGACTACGACTCCCGACGATATTCATGCTATAGTGTACTTGATATATTTAAAAAAAGTATAGGTACTACAACAGCTGAGTGACAAACATTTCCGTGTCCTAGAATTCAATACAAAGTAATATATTCCCGATTTTTCAATATCATTAATGTTGAATTAAATATATTTCGATGCATTGTAATTACTACAAAATACAAATATATAATTGACAACAAAAAAATACTTTGAAGTACTTTTTCTCCACTCGTATTCCAACTACTTTGATTCTTGTAAAATCAAAGTGAATATGGAATAGAGAAAATTTGACTTTTTGTAAAAATAAGATATATTAATTTTGAAACTATTCATATTTAGCCCAATACGGTTTTGATATATAATATGCTTTAATTTATATTTGCCAATACTATGAATTCTTTGAAAATAATTTCAGGGTACACTAAAAAAAATATAATTTACAATTATAACAAAAAGTCATAAACATGCGATTTAATTTTAAAAGAAAAAGATTACGAACTAATCAGTTTTATATTTAAGACCTAAATTGTTAATTAGCAATATAGGTATTTGGAAATAACAATTATCGAGCATGTTCCAACTTTCGTTCGAATTCCGATTGATGACGCAATACAAATAATTGTTTTACGTATGAATTCAAATGGTTCAAGTCAAAACCAACGGATTGAATTAATTTTAAAAACCAATTTTTGTACTCAGACATCGAATTCATAAACGTTTGTTTTCAAATTGTTCAATAATGTTTGGTCGACAAAAACAATAATGTTCGAAAATTTCAAAAAAAAAAATAGGTTAAAAAAATATTCAACTAAAAAAACTATTTGACAAAAGCAACAAAGCAAATTTTCGAAAAAAAAATGGGCGTTAAAACACGCAATGATCTATATCACCATTTTCCGAAAAAAAAATATTTGTTGGGCGCTAAAACACGCAATGATCTATATCACCATTTTCCAAATAAAAAATATTATTCGAAAAATGTTCGAACATTTTCGAAAATAAAATTCTTTAAAAAAAATGTTGGACGACAAGAACAACGCAATGTTCGGATTCCCTATTCTCAAAAAAAAAAAATATTCTACAAAAACATGTTTGAAAATTTTATACAAAATAAAAATTGGACTACAAAAAAAACGCAATGATCGAAATCACAATTTTCAATAAATATATATTTCGACACAAATAACAATGTTCGAAAAGAAAAATTGTGACAAACATTTTTGGACGGCAAAACGTCATCTGAGATTTTTTGACAATTCTCCATTCAGCCAATTTCGAGAAAAACGATAAACAAGATTTGCATTTGCGTTAAAATAGGAGCAAATTTGCGATTGGAGCAAATTCGATGCTGTATATCTCAGCTTTGATACGAGATATCGAAAAACGGATAACGGCATTAGAAAGAGAATATATCGTAGACGATACTGCAAAACCGCCTAACTGCATGTGAAAATTACGTCTAATTTTGTGTTTTAATCGGGTTTTTAATGATATGTTGATCGGATAATTTAAAATAATGTCATTATATGTAATTAATTTTGTATGAAGTATGTTCAGAATTGAAACTCAAAATATTTTTGTTTCTTCTGTAAAATTCATTTTGTAGGAGGTATTCGAAAATGTAGATAGACGGTTTTGCTGTATCACCGACGATATGTCATATATATCCAATTCCTAACTGAATTCACCCAAAAATATCGTTTAAACCAATAAATTCTCAGATGACGAAAAACAACGCAATGCACTGTGGGACAGAAGTCAATTCTAGATCGCCGTAAATACAGTTTTGCGCCAATCTTAACGAAATTTTTCACTAAGCATACATGGACTATGAATAGATTTCAATTTGAAAATGAATAAGATTGGTTCATTGCCACGCCCACCTGTCATATAATGGAAATGGTAAAATGACTATAACTTTTGTTTGGAATGAGATATATTGTTTATAATTGGTATTTAGATACATACTGTAATTGCACATGACCATTCTTAATATGGGCGTGATTGGCCAACTGCCACGTCTACCATTCTTCTTAAACTACATATGTAACTCGACCATCGAAAGAGATATACTGATAATATTAGGAACTATGGTACATACCACAATTCTTAACTACCATACCAACTATAATGACAGACAATGCGCGCGCCAAACATGACATATTAAAGTAACAAAATTTAGTTAAATTATTTTACGATTTTCATATATTTCTCATCACTTCAACTCATTTTAAATGACGTGTGGAAAACTAATGCAGGCATGTTTAACAACGTTAGAAAGAAGACATTTCAGACATTATGCCTTTAAAAAGATTTAGAGCATTTGGAAGCTTTTTTTTTCATGTCTACTTTTGTATAAAAAATATGTAATTTTTGTTATATGTTTTTGACAAATAATCAGGAAAAACACGAATATCCATTTGGAATTTTTGATACACATGATGATAGTTCTCTCAATTCCCAATTATTTTAACTAACACTCTGCATTTTTATTTCTTAAAAGCTTAAAAAGTTTAATTTTTTGATTTTAAGCAAGTCTACAGAAGGATTTTTCACTAGGGTGTATCAAACTTTAATTTCCGATTTTCGGCGAGCTAGACTAAGCTTATGTCCCATCGTGCAATGGTCGGAATAAAAAAAAAAGAAATAAAATCGACAAAAAATATTAAAAAAATGTTTGTTTAAAAAAAAAATCGGGCGACAATAATAACGCAAATTTCGAAATCAACATTAACAACAAATTTTTATGATTCTCGAATCAATTTTTGCAACAACAAAAAAATCAATAAATGAGACTAGTGGAATTTTAACCAAAGAACTTTATTTTTTTAAATAAAAAGTATCTCTCAGCCAAAGACCTATAATAAAAATAATATTTCTCAGTGAAAACCCAAATGGAAACAAAGGTTATTATAACTTAGTTATTTCTGATCTCTAATATTTATTATGTGGTTTCTCGGATTTGCTTGCCTCGTCCCGGCATATCCTTATACCCAATAGTAAAATAAATGACATTCAGGATGCTTGCGTCCTAATTAGTAAGTCAAAGAATTTCAAAATTCGAAAAATACCAAGTCAGGAGGATTGCAGTTTCTTTTCGAAACATCTTACGATTTGCCTATTCAATATAATTCGCCTTAGTCTAAAATCAATAAAAAGATTTCTATAATTTTTTTTTAAATTAAAGTTTTTAAAACTTATATTAAATAAAACCATTGCTATAAATGACAATTTCTAACATTATGGTGATGTATTTGTTTGCGGTGGCACAAAGGGACTCCATCTCAAGCAGCTGTCATCAATTTTTGGAAAATTTCCTCTGCGTTTGACACGCTCTTCATATTCATCAAGAACATCCTGAAAAAAATGTATATTTATTATCATGCAGCAGTTTATTTTTTCTATGTTTGTAAAGTAGATTTTTATTTATAGACGTATTTTTGTTGTTTTTATTGATGTTTAAAATTGCGCTAATTCCACAAAATTGCTAATAGATGAGGTTTAACTAGTGTTTCTATTAAATATACGTTTAAAATATGCATAATACGTACTTGTTTTTTTAAAACAATATGTTTGCCTTTCCAATACTTCATCATGCCCAGTGCCTGCAGCGTACTCACGATATCATACGAATATATTGCCATTTCCTACAAAAAACCAAAAAAAATAAAAATGAATTCTATGTGAGCAAAGAGGCATTTCAAACGTGTGAAAACAAGCACCTGTGAAACATCTTTTATGCTTAAAGTAGATCCCGATCTGTTGCATAAATAATCCAGTAAAACATCTTTCCAATATGAGCGATAGGATATCAAACCCAGGTCCGAAAGCGGCTTCTCCGGCGATCCGATTTTTCCTTCGACTCTTGTCAAAAGATAACCTTTTTTTGGAGAATATGAGGAATTAATTTGAAATCAATTTAAATAGTTTTAGTTTCAAGAAACTCGGACATTTTTTAGAGCTATTTAAAAAAAAAACATATTTAGCGCTATTATAGGGGTTTGACAATCGCTGAAAAGGACTGCCGCATATTACAAGGCACTGAATTACAGTAGTCGTTCCGCAGCGCACACACAGAGCAAGACGGCGGCGGCGGTAGACAGTCTAGACATTGAATTCGGGGAGTGAGCTACTCTACCTTCTTGTGACGTTAAAATGTTAGCACCACTTCTATTTACCTACTGTTCAGAAAGCCCACACGATACAGCGCTGTGCTGCACATTTGGTGCCACCGCACTGGAACGAGCAGAGCAGAGCGGGCAGGGCAGGGCAGGGCAAACGAACAAATGAACGAGCGAGCTTTAGCTGCATCTACTCTTTTGGCCAAAGTTAATATATAAAATACTGTGGCAGGCTCGGGGTTGTGGATGGACTTGGCGTTGTTATTTTTGTTGTGCAGTAAACTGAGAAAATTTATGTTACCTTCTACGTCGCATTTGTATTTGTTGGTGTTGCTGTTGCTATTATTGTTGTTGTAGAGAAGGAAGAATGAGAACTGACGAGACGACTTTATCGATCTGTTGTCAAGCGCAGTCGCCAACCAGCTCTTTGTAGTATTCATTCATGAAGTTTAGTGATGGCGTTTGTAAAACGACTACAGGCAGTCGGTTCCGTGTAATATAATTGACTACCAAATACCAAATTAAGTAAAAATATTTTACTTTACATATTTGAATTATTTCCGGCTACATTTTAAAAATTTCAATAATAGGTTTACAATAATCCTTTTATATCCGACGGTTTCTAATCGATGAGACCAACATTGTTATAAATTATTAAGAACATGTTAATCATTCGTATGCTACGCACTAGCCAGTAAAGTTTCAGTAAAACTCTTCAGTCTCTGTGCATTTCCCTACAAGTAACCGACCAGTTCCTGACTAGATTTACTGGCAGCGATCTACTCTCCAAACCACTACCAGTAACATACCAGTTTTTGACTAGTTTTAGTGAAGAAAGCCCAGTTGAACTGAATCCATCACAGCTCCGTGCAAAATCTTAGCGTTTAAAATAATCTTTCAATTCCACGCACATTGAACATGGTGTTTCGATAAGTTATTTTAATTTTTAAATCATTTAAATTTTTTCTGATGAAATTCATTTACAACATAGTATGGGAGAAGTCGATTAGAATGTCAAATTTGAGTATTTTCATGAATTATTGAAACTACTTCTAAAACATATAATGTTCTGTTTTCGTTCTCGGTTTCGGTTACTTTTCGATTCTAAGTTTTATTACAAAACGATTGCGGTATACCAAGTTACGGTAACAGTTTAGTTTTCGATTTTTGTTTTATGGTTACTTTTTGTTCATATTTTTTATGTCCTGAACAAAAAACATTTTTAATCCTTTGTTATATTTTCATAATGTTGGATACACGGGGTACAATTTAGCAAGGAAAAATTAACTATAATCTACATCACGGTGCCAAATTGAATTACTGTTTAATATTAGTTTTACTGGAAAGTCTGATTAGTCGTAATCACGATTAATCAATTGTTCGATTAATCATATTTTTTAATTAACCGAAAATACGATTAATCGGTTAATCAAATTTTTTGATTAATCAAAATAACGATTAATGGGTTAATCAAAAATATGATTAATTGAAATACGATTAATTGATTTTGGCATGAGTATAAACAACGACATTCATTATTTTTTTAATAGAAAAACAAAAATTGTGGTATCGTATCGATATCGTTCGGACGACTTAAAATTGTTTTACAAATAAAAATAACCAACAAACTTTTTATTTGGTTTATAGGTTAATATTACCCTGTTCACCATTTGAGGTTGCCAAATTGCTAAAGTTACAAAGGCATTTAAAAACTTTATCATGGTTTCACCAATGTACTTCATCGATTAGGGAACTGACAGATATATGAAGATATTGTTAAAGCTTTTATTGTTATTCATAAAACTCCCAGTATGCCATTCGTTTCGATATCGTTGCGAAATCAATGCGAGAAGAAGGAAAATTCACACGATATCGAACATTTGTTCATAGCGACATCAAGCATCAAACTGGACCTATTTGGTAGTTAGATATCGATGCTTCAGTCGAAGTTTTCTTGGCATGATATATCGGAATATCAAGCAACAACAAAAAAATAAAGTTCGAGACTGTTTCGAAAAATATTGCGATTTCGAATGCGATAATTATTTAAATATCGCATCTTGTCAAAGAAATTTAAAAATAAAATAAAATCGATCGACGCAACGAAATCGAGGCATATGAGGTCTCTGAGATAGACTTTAAAATCTTTACTTTGAATTACAATTATTATTTTCAATAAACCAAACTTCAGTTCAATTTGAAATATACGAATAACTTCACCGCAGCTTAAAGTGTGATTTCAATTCAAAATATTCCACAGGTCTAGTTAAGGACGACGCCCTTTCTTAATGACCTGCCCTGACCTTTATCGTCTACCATCGTCATCACAAGGGATGTTGACTTGCAGCAGTCAATGTTTTGTTTTTATTGTTTTTTTTTATTTGTTTTTTTTTTTTAATAATGTGTGCTTAAATATTACACAATTTATTTATTTTTATTTGACAGAAGGTATATATATTAAAGATTAATCATTTTTTTAAATGAATATTAACCGTGTGCACATGGGTGGTGACTAATTTTGTACGTGCTGTGTGTGAGCCTGAGTCTGAGTGCGCCTAAGCAAGCTATTTAAGGTCAATGTCATGCGAAATGCATACAGATACATGTGCCAATCTTCGGCAATTTGGCACCAGACATAAAAATAAATTTTTAAAATATTTTTTATCAAAATATGCTGCTATCAGAACAGCGGTCTAAGAGTATTTCAAACAGTTGGTAAATCAAAATAATATGTTAAACTATAACAAATAAAATATATAGCTAATCGAACTTATAATATATACTCACTGAAGTCTATCAGCAATCTTCCGTAGCCTTTGCGCTGGTAAGGTGGTAGAGTCAGGATGCATGATACGTTGTAAAACGAGTTTTTTTCCTAAAAAAAAAAACAAATACAAAACAATTTAAAATTATTTAGGCTAATTTTTATAAGATACTCTTGTGTTAATGCTCAATTTGAGCATGTGCTAATATTTTAGATTTTGAGAATTATTGTAGATTTGGAGTTATAACTTGACACTTACACCAGTCACGAACATGAAACAAAAAACTAAACAAAAATACAAAAACAAAAGAAAAAGAAAAACACATAACAAAAACAAAAGCACCAAACAAAAGACAAAAACCCAAATCTAAAGAAAAATAAAAAAATGACAACAAAAAAAAAGCAAGCAAAACGCTGAAACAAAATACAAAAGCAAAAATAAGGAAACACAAAATGATAAACTAAATCACAAAAACACAAAATCAAAAACTTAAACGAAAAAATACAAAAACAAAATCTAAAACAAGACAATATATCGAAAAATAAAAGCAAATACTCAAAACAAAAGCAAAGACGCAAAATCAAAAACCAAAAATAAGCAAACACAAAATGATAAACAAAATCAAAAACTCAAAGAAAAAAAACAAAAGCTAAAACACGAAAACAAGACAAAAAATCAAAAAATAAAAGCAAATACTCAAAACAAAAGCAAAGATGCAAAATCAAAAACCAAAGCAAAAATGATAAAAAGGAAAAAACACAAAATAAAAAACAAAAGCAAAAAAAAAATATAGCAAAAACAAAAGCAAACCAAAACGGAAAAAACACAAAGACTAACATAAATAAAAAACAATACTTGGAAAAATAGTTTAAAAAATTAATAAAAAATATCCGTTATTCAGACCAGGGGCCCTATTCTGGTTTGATAAGAAGTATAAAATGAGAATGAAAATGAGATTAAAACTTTTTTCAAATTCAGTTAATAATATAAAAAATAGTTTTTGTCTCTCTTCTCATTTTATACTTCTCATCAAACCAGAATAGGGCCCCAGGTACGAAATACCAATCTCATATAAAATTCTATTTTCTAGATTTCACTTTAAGTTTAAAAAAACATTTTGGACAACAACAAATAGAATTGAATCGCACGGTTTAAATTCGATCAATATACAGGGTTGTCCGCTTTGAGGTGCACATATTTTAGGGACTGATGCCTTGGTTCCTTTCATAATATACAAGGCAGAGCAAAAAAAGGTCATACATTTTATTAGAATATGTAATCATTTGAAACAATTTATATTATTAAAACATTTAATAAAAAACGTATTAAGGGAATTCATATCAGCACTGTAAATTTATCATCTCGTAAAAAATAAAATTACGTGCAGCTCGACATGAACGCACTTTTATCTGGCTTCGCATAAACTATAAAATCAAAAATATTTATACTAAACATGCTTTCGAAAACATTAAAAATCTATTTCATTTAAATAAAAATTAATAGTAAAATTACAATTAATTTTTAATTCTTTTTTCGTTTTACGAATTGATAGCTCTCACGATTTATTAGCTTAATAGAATTCTATGCATGCAATTAATGCACAAGAAACATTTGAAATAAATCAAATCAATTGTTTAATAATAAACAGTTCCGCACATCATTAATTTCTATTGCATTTTCTTTTTATGTAGGTATCTATATTGTCTATTAGACAGCAAAATACAAGAAGAAGAAAAAAAAAAGCCATGGCTGCTTACAGAATGGGATGCCGTGTACTCCGAGTTCAATGACCATCATTTCAATGCACACAACACAAAAAAGAAGCCAAAATATTGAGCAGCGTCTAGCAGTCTCTGCAATGCACAAATTTTGTTACATACTACGCGCCAGACATACGAAACGCGAGAAACCCCAAAAAACATACAAAGCAGCAGCAGCATCCCATTCAAAATTCGGTTGCTGGGAAGTAGTAGTCGGCGTCGTCCGGAGCATCCTCCTAATTCGGAATCAGCTGAAGGGTACCGTGTGTCTCAAGCATTCTCCACTATTCGGATGCATAGTGTTGCTGCTGCGGCTGCATGCAATAGATGAAAGGTTTACGACCTCATTTCAGGGAGACAACAAACTACATACATAGTACACAATTCCTGGCATACGGCGCAAACTCTATGTGCACTCAACTCACAAACAATGCGCCCATGTGCCTGCCCTCCCACAAATTGCATTAATGCTCACAGTAGTCTGGAGCCTTCTTTCTGTCTGGCTTCAAATCGGAGGCAGGGTTTTTTTTATCTGTTTGGATTTTCTTTCAACCCAAAACTGAAGTTTGGCGTGCACTCATTAAATACTATGTAGGTATAGTACTCAACAGCAATGAAAAATCTGGGGAAAATCGTCTGGCCGGCATACAGCTGAATGGACGGACGAACGAACGAAAGGATAGACAGACAGAATGTGAAATAGTTTGAGGTTTTATGCCAAGTATGTATAAACAATGTACGTTAAAACAATGATACCGGCTGAGAGCCAGCTCACGACATGCGCAATTTGTAACAGAAACCCAGTCTGCATGTTCTGTGCTGCACAAGAGGAGCAGTTACAGCGAAAACGCAAAAATCAATGTACTACTCGCAGTCGGGCGGCCGGGCGGGCGCGCGGGTTGAGGTATGTATGTCGCTGGATGTTGAACCCGGCTGGTGCGCGCTCAGACAACATTTGGGTATGGTCAAGGAAACGGCTACAAATGTTCGTACATAGTATGATGTATACGTTCTATTTAAGGACTATTCAAATTTATGAAATTATTTTAATTGATCATGACAAGTTAATAATTCGGCCTTTCTTAACAAATTAGAGGAATTTAGATAATTAGCACACTTGCGCAATTTTATTGGAAATGTTTAAAAGCATGCTGAAGGGGTTTTTATTACATTTGGATATGACCATACATTTTTATATTTTTAATTTTTTGATATTGATTTTATTTATTAATAACTTACGTAGTTTTTCGATTTAAATAAAATAATTAATAGATTTGAATCAAGTGAACATTAAACTATAAGAAAGCAAATTTGTAGAACCAGAGAAGTTTACCTCCTTTTGTTATGGTAATTTAAAGTTGAAAAATTTATTTTCTCTGTTTTTGTATCAAGACCTCCACTTTATGATCAAACTCGCTGTATAACAGACACTCGCTACACTTTGTAGATTAATTTAGTACATCTTTAATTGGTGTAGCAGAATTTGATAAAAAAATTGAAACCAAGATCGGACGCGATATTTTAGTCTCTTTCATGAATCGCAAAAAACCGCAATCGGAACCGTTTCGATTTATATAACCGGAATAGGAACCGCTTTTATAAAATTCTTGGAACCAGAACCGAAATCGATATTCCCTGCTTAAAACAGTGAAAAAGTTATTAATAAAAACCCAGCGTACCAAACGATATCGAAAATAATTCGAAACGATATCGTTTGAACGAACATTGTTATCGTTTTCGACTATCGTAAGCGATTCGAGAATGATAGCGTTCTCGACAAAAATGGCTATATCGTTAACGATATCGATATTGTATGTATTCTCGTTATCGAAACGAATTCAAAAATTATTCAATTTCGTTATCTAAAAGAATTCGAAAAGCTTATTCAATTTCGATACTATTTAAATTAATTTGTCTTGAAATTATCTTTCATGGAGCTGTGCACCAAGCATTCCATAGCACCGACAACATTAAAATTGTTTACCTAGTTTGGGATTAAAAATTAGTCTATTGATCCAGCCAAAAAAAATACTTTATACTTACAAAATTTTAAAGGTTTCTAACAGTTGCGAAAATTCTTCCAATTTTAAAATAAATTAAATTGTTTCATTGAACATATTTTTTTGACAAATAATTCAATACTGATTCTATAGAAATTTAACGATATCGTTACGAATTCGAAACGTTATCGAAATTATATACAATCGAAACTATGTTTATTGGGAAATATGAAATAAAAAATATTATTTTATATAAAATGTTTTTAATGTGAGCATTAAGGATCCAATTTATCAGGATCCATTTTAAATCATACTAATGCCTGGTTTTCGGTCATTTGAGTCATATTTACTTTCTTTACATTGTGATTGCGAAGCAGAAATTCTTTACCATGTCGAAAAACAGCAAATTTGAGAAATTTTCGCACATGAAACTAACGCAAAATGACAGCGAAAACCAAGCATAAAAACCTTAAAAAGTTTTTATAAAAAAAAATATTTTTCATTTTTCTTATTTTTTTGTGTCAGTTAGATTTTCGTCTGACAGAAAAAAAATTAAAAATATTAATTTTTCAGTCTTCAATATAGAACCATGGCGATAGAACCATGAAGAACTTGATGGCAAGATAACGCATTATCATCCAGTTTGAGGCAATATTTAAAATCTCAAGTCTGTAGCTCATCGCGAAGGCGGTTTAAAATCAATTACACAGAGAAGAAAGCAACCTAATAAAAAGTTTTAAATATCAAGTAGAGTATTTTGTAAATCAGTAGAGTATTAGAAATTAAATACAAATATTAACTTCTATTGGTAATTCTTCATAGACTTTATACATATATAAATTTTTTGCAAAATTAAGTGAAAACCGAAATATTGAATATCAATTCTGATTTTCAAAGCTTCGATGTTAATTTGAAAAGTTGAACAAAACAATATAAATTGTAATTAAATAATTAAATAAATGTAATTAAATGTCCATCAAATCAACAATAAAAGTTGCATTACAAACAAAAACACATTTTAAATTCAAAAATATCATTTCGATCGAAAATGTCATCTTTGACAGAAAAATCGAATTGAATTCCGAAAGTAAAAATTCCTATTCCCAGTATCCAGCTAGTTTTACTAGGTACTTTTCAAGTAACTCGCAAACGATGTCACGAACTTTCCGACCAGAATCTAGCCAGTAACACTCTTCGGTTTCTGGGCAGTAATCGACCAGTTTTTGACTAGTTTCACTGGGGACAGACCAGTTTTTGAGCAGTTTTACTGGCAGGAATCTACTCTTCATATCCTTAGCAGTAATCGACAAGGTTTCGACTAGGTTTAGACTAGGTTCCGACTAGTTTTCCCCGGCGAGCATATACTCTTCAAATTTCGACGAGAAACTCAGCAGCTGCTTGATTGAGAATAAGAAATAACAAGAATTATGATCTACAAGAGGTTTTATCTATCCAGAAGGTGTGACCTACAGGAGGTCTGTTATCTATATTCACCAACCATGCGGTACAGAAACTACGATCTCACTACCCGACTGTTTCAATAAACGTTTAATCTGAGAATGCCTCAACTGTGCGTGCGGATTGTTCAAAATCGGATCTGATACAATTTCCCAGACTGTTTAAATCAGGAATCCGATTCATTGTCCCAGTCTGTCCGATGCAGGAAATCCGCATTGAATGGATATATAAAGAATCGATAAAGAACTCGATTGAGCTGCCTAGTAAATTATTGTTTCGGTCGTTCGGTTTAAATTCGATTGAAATACGATTATTATATATTGATAAATCAAATTCTGAAATAACAAAAAATGAATTTCGATCGAATTGATATTTGCCGTTATATTTACCATTTGAAAAACAATTTAAGATTTTTAGTTTTGTGTATTGCACAACATTAAAAAGATTTAGTAAAATTCCCAAAGTCATATTGCATAGTCTCACGTAATACACATACCTTACTGAAATAGCCGACCGTATGACAACCATCAATATCGGCCAGCGTCATGATGTAGAACAGAAATGGCTCCACATCATAGTACAGCGTCTTGTGGTCCAGAAAGAACTTGGCCAGCAGACAGAGGTGCTGACAGTATTGCTTGTGTCGCTTGCCGTCCACTTGCCACACCTGCAGTTTGCCCTTGCGGTATATTTCATCGCCTGGTGGGTGTCGCCACACGCATTTCTTTGCATGACGCTTGATGCCTGTCTCCGACTTCTGGTAGCGCAAACAAAACTCGCAAATGTACATTTTTGGCAGCCTCGCCGCGTCGTCTGGATACGGCGACTGATACCACACCTTCATTTTGTACTTTCCCATGGTAATGTATCTGCATGGAAGACAGACAGACATAGAGCATATATAAAGTATATCAAACCCAAGCAATTGCCACCAAAACAACATACTTAATGCCTTTGCCCACCGGCAAATCCTGCAGTTCTTCCTCGATGTGCTCACTTGCTATGGCCTGCGCCTCGCGAAATAGTTGCAGATCATAGTCAGGCACCAGGCCCGCCAGACTAGGTTCTCGGTCGTTGTCCGGACAGTCCTTCTCTACTTTGATCTTCTCAACGCTCAGTGGGCCGATTATGGGACGAAACCCAGCGCGCGATTCGCGTATTTTCGCCAGAAACTCCTTCTGTTCGCTGGTTAGCACCTTGCGCGAACTCTCCTGCGTTTGGCCGCTTGTCGATGACTTCTCGCGCAACTCCTCACGCTGTTTGCGCTCGTTGGCGCGCTCTTTGCACTCTGACGCCGACATGTTGTGATATATGGGACATGCTTCGGCCAGAAAATGTTTATCTTGATGACCGCTCAGGTGACCCGATGAATCGCAACCCTCGATGGGGCATATTTTTTCGACCGCCTGCTGTGGCGAGGGCGCTCTTGGTTTGTCGGGCGCGCTGTCCTTCTTCGTTTTGACTTTTGTGATGGCAGGGAAAATAGGCGCTTTTTTCGTTTTCTTTGCAAAGGTATACTTTGCAATATCGATGTCTAAATCCGAATCAGAGTCGCTGACATCATCGCCACCGCCGTTATTCACAAATGTATTGGCGCGGCGTGTGCTAAAGGAGCGCGTCAGCTTCTTGACCTTGGCGTTTTGTTTGCCAACCGCTTCTTTGACGGACGGCGCATCCGAGTGTCTTTTGACTTTACCCTTCTTTTGCGAGGCAGAAGAATTACTAGACTCGCTGTGTTCTGAATTGCTGCTCGATGA
Organism: Dryomyza anilis; assembly: GCA_951804985.1. Classification (NCBI taxonomy): domain Eukaryota; kingdom Metazoa; phylum Arthropoda; class Insecta; order Diptera; family Dryomyzidae; genus Dryomyza; species Dryomyza anilis. The sequence goes on along the minus strand of OX638131.1, from coordinate 2,560,515 downwards.
CGAGACGTCGCCGGAAGAGGAACCACTCTCCGACTCGGACTCATCAGAGGTCTTCAGCCGTGTAGTGCCTTTGGTAGACACATTGCGTTTGGCGTGTGTTTTTACGACTGCCGTTTTGGCATTTGATCCTTGTTGCTTACTGCCAGCTGCAGGCTTTGCTATGGGCATCGGTTTGCGTTCTACTTTCTTAGTTGCCGCAAATTCGTTGTCTGAATTTTCCGAAGAACCATCCAATGATGCGCGTGTATTCTTGGCGTTGTTTTCGTTCTTAAACAACGCGCTTGCTTTGTGCGCGGCTGCTTTTTGTGCTGCTGCTGGCTTCGTCGATATGTTTTGCTGGTGATGTTGCTTTACAATAGCCGGCGGTGCCTTACCGCCGCCCCCAACACTTAGCGGTGATTTTAAGTTTGCTGCAACAACAGCACTTGTGTTGTTCTTCTTGCGCTGACTAGCATTGCTATTGTTCAAGACTCTTGTGGGCTTCTTAACTGGTGGCACATCATCTTCGCTGGAAAAATCATTGCCTCTGGGCAGTCGCGGCGCTGTGCTGGTACTAGTGGAACGTAATTTAGCGGCCGGTAAATTGACTGTGGGCTTTTCGCTTTCCGACGATTTGTTGCCAGTTTTCACTTCTGAGCTTTTGCGACGCGTTATCACTTGAGTCTTTTGCAGCGATTCTGTGGCCTTTGTTGCATTTGGGCCTGGCGCCTTTTCATCAACTGTGGTTGTTGACTCTGAACCTGAACTCGAACTGCCGGAATCAGAGCAACTGGAGCTACCACTAGAGGAGGAGCTGCCCGAAGACGAGCTCGAGGAAGATTCATTAGTTGTGCTCGAGCTCTGCTTAATATTAGTAGTTAGTTGAATGGTTTTATTCGGATTTATACACTATACCTTTTTACGAAATGTAGACATTGTTTTAATCACAGGCTACTCGGGAGAAAATTTTACTTTTCTCTTGAAAATAACAAAATTGTAAATAAAAATATAAACAATACAGACAGAAAAACTGTCAAAAGTCGAATTTCGAAACTTCAAAAGTCGAACTTCGAAAAAAGATTTTTTTGTGAGAACCATAGTTGCCAGTTTCTAGGGAAATTTCCCATATGTGGTAATTATTAACTGATATGGAAAAAGGTAATTCACATGGGAATTTTTAATGGCTGTGGGAATTTTTTACCACATTTTTAGATTTTATTTTATATTGTTGTATGTTAGAAACAACTTGAAAAACCAATAAATGTGAATTTAGTGGTTTAAACATATCGAACGCACTAAACTGTTAAGTGAAAAAATAAGGTTGTGGTTTTTCTAAGTGGTTTTTTATTTCCATGGGATTTATATAGTAGTTTTCAATTAATTTGTGTGGTAGTTTTGTGTTACTTTCACTTGTTGTGCTAATTTTTAATGACTGGTAATTTAATCAACCAAAATTACAACGTGGGAATTTTCAATAGGTCGTTTGAAAAAATTGTTTTTTTTTTATTATCGTGGGAATTTTGGTTGACAACTACGCCTGCCATATTTATGGTTACCCCTTGCTTGTGCATATTCTACACGAGGTATTTCAATACGGGAACTTTAATCTTTTATAATTTCTTTAATTGGTTCTATATTTTATAGAGCCTATTAGGGCTCGTACAAAAAAAAAATTGTACCGAAGTTTACCGGTGCTGATTTGCATTTTGTATACATACCCAACCTAAAATAAAAATGTTTTTAAAAATACTACCCGGCAAGACACTGCTGACCGAAACTTCAACACAAATGCAAAATGTGTGGGACTCAATTTTACATATAAGAAAAAGCTGTATAAACGTGCGTAAGACGTAAGATAGGGATGTAAAGTCACACGTATACACAAGTTTTGATCATTTTTATCCCGGCGCTATTCTGCATGTGACCGAAATTATGAACGAAACTTTGATCATTGCTACCCATAAGATGATCAATAAAATGACCGACTGTGTTCTTGCTGGGTAGTTTGGGTTGAACCTTACGCATTGTAATCGTTTAGTATTCAACCAGAAATATGATTATTTTATGTCTTCTTTATATTTGTTCAAAATCCCGTAACTAATCCCGGAATTAAAATTTTTAAGTACCGAAATTTCGTGATTGCCTCACATATAAAACTCTTTATTGTACAGTGGATGATATTATTTATTTTTTGACATATTTAGCTTATTCACAGTTTAATGGTATTGGTACAACAATGTATGTTTACGACAGTACGGCAATTAAACTGTGAGCAAAATGTAAACAAATAATAAAGCCTGCCAATAAATTCTTTAAAATTTAGTAGTTTATCCAATTATCATATATCTGCTTCGATTTGAAAAAAAAACAATTAATTAAGATTGTATATACGCTATTTATTTACAAATTTACAATTTATCTTTATTTCACAAGATACTACACAATAAAAAAAAATCAGAGATACTCTCAAATACAAAAATTGTGGTATTTCATTTTTATAAGGGATGCAACAATAAATTGACGTTTCTGTGTTAACGAATAATATAAATACCACGGTACGAATACCATACTAATTACGGAAAACTGTGAATACGCTAATTTAATCTTAAATATACTCACAATATTTTTATTTTATTTTTCAATTTAAAAAAATTAAACACCTGCAATTTTCAATAATTTCTCTACATCCACAATTTTTTCGCGCGGTTTTCCCATCGATAACCCCCTCTGCACCTCAGTGTTGTCAATCGCTTGCCAGCCTTCCCAGTTTACCACACGAAGATCTTTAAGTGGAAGCCCAGGCAAAGGCTCTTTTGTGTCAATAGCTTCGCTAGAAATATCATCGCATATCGTTTTTGCAACTGCAAAGGCGTTACTCATAGTGCTCAAAATAACACCCGTGGGCCCAGTACCCAGCCAACCAGCTACATACAGACCCTTATCGATTATGTTGGATTCCGTACTCGACAAAACACGACCTGTTACAACAGAAGGCAGTAGTTTTTAAAAAAGGTTCGGCGCAAAACATACCATTGCTATTAAAAACATGACCACGACTCTCGTCAAAACAAATGCTGTCATCAACGCATGTAGACTGGTATCCTATGCTACGAAGTATCAAATCAGACTCCAGTTGTACAGTTTGTTCAGTAGGAATAGCAGATTCATTTCTTAGTTCGGTCACACTACATGTCAGAGACTGCGCATCTACGCTAAGAGGTGCTCGTAAAAATATTGGAACGAATTGTTTCTTGCCCGACTGTACCGATTGCTCATCGAGGCTCTTCAACATTAGTTCCGTTAATCGTTTACGAGGCCTTGCGAGATCGGGTACCACTTCACGAATACCTGCAATTTAAAATAGTTTTACTTTAAAAATAAGTTAACGCACAAGATTGACTTAGAAAACCTTTAAAATCAGCTGCATTCCACACAGTTCGTACGTTGGGTAATTTTAGCATCTCACGCAATTCTTTGATAGTAAAAGCTGCCTGCAGCGGACCTCGACGCCCTACCAAATGCACGCGTTCGACTCGACTGCGTGCCAAAGCTTCCAATGCATATTCAGTGATGTCCGTCTTCTACAGTGTCTTTTAATAGTTAAATTTGTTTGGCTTTATGTAAAAAATTCATTGTATTCTGTACACTCAAAACATCTATAGGTGTCAACAAAATGCGCGCAACATCCACGGCAACGTTGCCTTGACCAACAATGGTCACCGTTCTGCCACTCAAGTCCGGTACTAGCTGCTCTGCGCCGGGAAATCCATTGTACCACGCAACAAACTTGCGTGCCGACACAACATTGTTTTGATCTTCGTTGGGAATATTAAGCCGTCGGTCACGGTCGGCGCCGTATGTCAGTAAGACTGCATGGTAACGCTCACGCAGTTGCTGCAACGAAAAATCTCTGCCTAAGCTGAGGTTGCCGCAGAAACGAAATTGTGGATGCTCTGCAGTTTTAGTGAAAGTATTAATTACGTTTTTCACTTCTGGGTGATCGGGTGCGACGCCAAATCTGGAAATATATAGTGGAACATTAATAAGTTTCTATCAGTAAATTAACAATTATAACGATATTGCGATTTTGATGTGTACCAGTGAGATTTACATTTTACAAATACATTACAAATTTCTTTCTATAATGACAATATTGTTGGATAGTTCTTCTGATTCCAAATGAGCGGTCTCAATGTGATCATGGAATATTGTGATAAATGCAAAGCTTTTTAATATTGAAACGTCTTAGGGATCATTATTTGGGGATCATTATTTTCGATGAAACCAACTGAACCTACCGCACTAATCCAAATGGAACTGGCAACTTTTCAATCATATCAATTTCACAATCTTTTAAATTTTTCAAAATATATTGTGCCGCATAGAAACCTGCCGGCCCAGCACCAACAATACATATTCTTTTCTTTGCATTGTGTGTTACAGTATTCATGTTTGAACTGTAACATTTTGATGCATTTTTTAACAAGTAATTTTTACTTGATTTAAAAACTAATTTAATTGGGTTTTGCATTGCTTTTAATTCAACTTATATTTTTATATTTACATAAAGCTTATAGGAGCTTACAAATTTGATTTGGATTTGGCAAGCATGAATTAAAGCGAAACAGCTGATTCATTATTCTCAATCAGTGATGCATTTCTGAAAATTAAGTGGTTAAAATACTAAATTGAGTAAATGTGGGTAATTTTTATTTATTTTTGTTCGAGTCCGGCAATCCATTTGAAATCGATATGCAAATATCCCAGCAAGACACTGCTGATCGAAACTTCAATACAAATGCAAAATGTTTGCGACTCACTTTTACATGTAAGAAAAAGCTGTGTAAACGTGCGTAAGACACGTATACAATAGTTTTGATCATTTTTTTCCCGACGCTATTCTATGTGGTAGCATGAAAGTTAGACATATGAAGTTAGACATATGAGAGTTAGCCCACATGAACGTTAGGCAGCCAGAGCTTATGTTATTGTGAATTTGTAGAATTTGGAGAGAATGAAGAAACGTCAAACTAAATTCATAAGAATACGTGTATAGATTATTTATTATATGCGATTGCCATGCATATTATATTAAGCATGAATTATTGTATATACGAGCTGTGCAAAATGTGTGCTTTTCTGTATGTGGATTTTAATTTTGTAATTTTAATAAAATGTATTTATTATGCATTAAAAATATAATTTATGATCAGAAAAGTATTAAAAAATGTTATTCATTTCGACAATACCAAAAAAATAGAATTACGAATCAGTTAATACTTATATTAGCCGAGTGAAACCAACAAAAATATTTGCCGAAAACAAAGTTTAATTTTTATACCGTACACCTATGAGGTACAGGGTATATTAACTTTGTGCATATATTGTAACGCCCCTTAGGAGGCGTGTCTGGTATAGAAAAGTATATATATTCTTGATCAGCATCACTACCCGAGTCCGTTTAGCCATGTCCGTCTGTCTGTCTTGCTATCCGTATACGAGGAAAATTGAGAAAAACTGGTTCGAATGCGATGAAATTTGGTTACTATACGTTTTAGCCAAAAGTATGAACTGAGTATGGAAATGAGCCAAATCGGTCAATGGACACGCCCACCTCCCATACAAGTCACTTTTATATAACTCTTTAGGAACCAATAACTCGAAAAGTATTCAAGATATAGGTTTAAAAATTAAAACGTATTGTTAGAATTCGCCTAAAAATATTTGGTCCGAAAATGGGCGTGATCCGCCCACATTTTTTTACATTATTTCCCGTCAATTATTAAAAATTATTAAAATTCGTAATTTATTAAAATCAAATCTATGAAATATTATCCTTACAAAATTTTAAATGTAGGCATGGTTTAATAGCTTTTTTTATACTTTTATATCAATTTTTAAAATTTTGGGAAAATAAGACGTACATTTCTTATATGTGAATAATATTATGAGGATGTTCCGCAAAATTAAAACTATAAATTTTAGCTATACAATTAAACATCCCACATTAATATCCCTACCAAAGTGTAGGTTATTCCATAGTCGGGTTCAACCGACTATAAAAGTCCGTCCCATGTGACCGAACTTACATATGTGACCTAACTTTCCCAACTCGTTTGGTATAAAAACGAGCGAATATCTGGACCAAATAAAACCAGTCAGTGCCAGTGAAAAGCATTGTGGTATTGATAGTCGTTCTGCTGGACGTTTTAAATCACTAATACCAGCGATTACAAGACCCTGTTGATGTTGAAAAGTGCTATAATGTTTGAATAAAACTAAATACAACGGGAGAATTTTACTTTATAGGGCCGGTCTCAAAAAAAAAAAAAATGCCACGCCTCCTAAAAGAGGCGGATAGTGTCGGAAAACAACACATATTTTGCCGCCCGCCTCCTTGGAACCGCTCATAAATCGAAAAGCAACCGTGGTCATCGCGTGATTTTTTCGAAAAAAAATTTGCCGTTTTCAGTTTTTTTTTCATATGAATTTCCATAGCATTATTTAACTGAATATAAAGGATTTTCAATATTTTATTGTTTTCATTTTGCCACTCCCTTTTTCCAGGAATTTGAGTTTAAAAAAAATAGTTTTTGATTTTTAAAGGGTACCACGTGACCTTGAGGTCACTTTTTTATTATTTTTAAATTTTTAGGTCTTGTTTCTGCATCGTGTGATATTTTATTTTTTATTTTTTGTTTGCCCCGCCCACTTCGTTATAATTCAAAAACTACTTATGAACTCGGTCGGTTTTCGATTTTTAGTCGGTTCCAGGGGTCGTCACTCTCCCCCCACAAAGAACGTCGTGACAATTTTTTTTTTGGGTATTTCGACCGGCCATATAAGTAAAATAAAGCCAATGCAACCATTTCTTACCCATTTGAAGATAGGTGCCCAAAAGAAGATCGTCTTTGGGCCTGCAAAGATAATTTAATTTTGTATTTACCACATGTAATAATTTTAATTTACCCGCAGGATGTAACCACAATGGACGAAGTTTACTAGGAACAAAGCCATCCACGGTACTGATCACCGAATTATATAATTTGGATGGAAACGACGTCATGGTTGTATAAATAACCACTTTTTGAAGACTAGAAATGTTAAACATCAAATTCTAAAAATCGTGATTAAAATATTTCGTCTTGTTTTCTTTGAATCATGCTATGAACCATGATACAAATGCTTTCTTTGAATTAAATAATTCCTACGAAATATTTTATTTACGCCTAAAAGAACGTTAATATTTACAGTAGCCCGCCGCTACGACCATGTAACTTTAAAGAGGATGTTTTTCTTTACCGATTCAATAAGAATTTGAATTTTTCAATATATAAATTTAGTACACGATCTTCAAAGGTGATTGAATTCATTAATTTATGTGAACTTTGTTATTAGAAATTGTAAAAATATGAAATATAAAGACGCGTGTTTTCGAATTAATTTAAATAATTCTTTATTTTATATTAATATATATTTCAAATATATGTATGCGGTTGGTTTTTATTGTTATCGAAGACGATTTTTCAGCTTACTATACTTTATTCTGTTGTTTGCACAATTTCGACTTTATTTTGATGTTACTTTAATATCCAAGTTGATGTTGCTTTTTAACAATCCTTATAATCATAATCATTTATAATCGATTTACATGAGTAATTTCATAACCGTTTGTGGTTTAGCTTGAATATGTTCAAAAGATCTGTTCAAAATAAAATTATTTTTGAAAAACAAAGCGTCGAAGGATTTATTTTTAGACCTAAATGTGACGTAAATGTGATGGTGTAGCTAATAAAATTTGGACATAGTTTAAAATAATAATAATAAACAATTTCTTCTATACTATTCTATACTATTGTATATAATAGTATAATATAATAATATAATAGTAATATTTTTTTTGTGTGTAAATATAAAATAGAGAAATATTTGTAAAGTTAATTTATCTTCAAATAGGGTTCTTTTGCTACAACTCAAAATTCAATATGTATATAAATATAAGTATATATATATATATATATATATATATATATATATATATATATATATATATATATATATAATTGATATAATAATAATAATAATTATTATTTTATCATGGACTCAATGGTGTGTTATTTGTTTTTGATACATTACGCATCTGCCTGCGTCGCTGAACCCGTCGTAATATGTTTTGAGCTAGGCTGGTTATGTTGTTAAAAGTTGAAGGAGTTCAGCTTCTCAGCATTGGGTTCAAACTAGAATTGATTGCCATCGGTTGTGGGTGCCAAGTTTCCTTGTTCGGTCTGAAATTAAAAAATATATAAACAACCAATAAGGGACCCAATAAAACATGACATACCTCATCTGAGAAATCGATAATTTCATATGCCAATTTATAGATTTCGACATTTTCGTGATTTTGTAATCGCTCAATTTTTTCCAGACCATCGCACTCTTCTATAAGATTGGCGAGTTCCTGCACATGACTCAGCCATTTTGAGCATATTATTCAGACCGTCGAGTACAAAGTTGATGACTTGAGTATCCTGGCAGGATAGTAAATCACAGAATGGCGGTATTACGCCTTCCTTGATGAGCGTAAATACTTGATCGCGATTGCCACTAATAGTTAAATTACTAATGGCCCAAGCGGCCTCCTTTTGCGTTTGGAATTAACCTTTGCTCAGGTTCTCGATGATATTCGGCAAAAGTCTAACATTTATGACAGCATGCACCTGTGATTGATTGTCGGCCGTAATGTTGGACAGGAACCATACAGCCTCCTTGCGGATCTTCTCCTTTGTGTGTGACAAAAGTGCCGGGAAATACGACAGTGCATCGAAATTCAGCACAACTTGTGTCTGTTCATCGGATCCGGTGACAATATTACCGACGGCACGCAGTGCTGCCGTTTGCACCTTGACCTCTGCATGTCCCAGCAATGGAATCAGTTTTGGCACTACACCGCAGCTTCGGCTAATTTCTTCAAGTTAATTGAGTTGGAAATTTGATCATCCTCATCTGTGTTCGAATCAACGTTGGGAACATTGCGGCGTTTAAGAATTGTCTCCTCGCGTTTGTTTTTACGCAATTCAACTGTGACTTCGTTTCGTCGCCGACGCTTTTGCTTGATAAATTTCAAAATGTATAGAGTCAGGATGGCCTAATATAATATACACAAAAAAATATGCTCCACCGCAATGTTTAGCATATCTATTAATTGAAACAATTGTCTATTTTTAGTTTCGAATAAGGAAAATATTTGTCTGAAGAAGAAATATTGAGTGGAAATATGTAGTGGATCTTTTATTATTTTTTTCTCTTAAAACAGAAATTACTGTGTTAATTTTCCATTACTCTGTCAAAATACATTCAAATACATAAAATTAAGCTGTATTGTTATAATGCAAATGAAAAATATTGAAGATATTTTATTGATAGTAAATAAGAGATAAATTATAGTGATTTAAATTCTTTAATAACTTGATCTTTTCCGTTTGGAATAAACGATTTTTGTTACATATAATAAAAATATTCCAAACAAGTTTATCATTTCAGATTCCTAATTTTACCTATTATTAAAGATCGGTTGGCCGACAGCGTTCTCGATGTGTGCGTTGAATAAAATGAATAATTGAACAAATGAATAATTAAAGAAATTAATTAATTAATAAATGAATGAATAAATGCATAAATGAACAAATAAACATAATAAAAAATGAACAAATAAATGTATAAATGAACAAATTAATAAATTATAAAAATTACTTATATATCAATAAATGCCTCAAAAAATTTAAAAGAATCTAAGAAGCTTGAAATTTAATACATTTTAACACACTCACATTAATCATATAATGTATGTACGTGCATCTAACCGATACGACATCCCGCTGTTATTCAAAAATTCAGCCGGTCCCAACTCACCTTTGTCTTTTTTGTTTCCTGCTGCTTGTTGCTGCTCATTCTTTTGTCCTGCAAAATCACACGACTCAAACCGCTGCTATCGTCAACCTCCGAATCCATGGTACTGCGTCAAATAAAAGTAGAAATTGTCTTTTTTGCGACACCTTGAGTCGCTCACCCCGTCTGTGATCGTTGTCCGAATAGGACGAGTCATGCGATTCGAAATCTGAAAGCGTATGTATCTACTTATTTATGTATTTATGAATTTATTATAAAAACCTTGGGGATCCAATGAATAAATAAACTTTGTATCCCATTTGAGCAGTTTTGTGTTTAGATCGCTAGCAGTCTTTGTGACATTGGCGTTACCAGTGATAGCACTCAAAACACTTGCAGTAGTTTCTTTTGTTGTCGGTGTGGTGCGCGTTGTTTTGGGGCACCAGTCGTCTGCTAGGTAGATGATATAGCAGTCGCCGCCATGTGTGCGGTATCATCTTCCCATTGATTGATGGTTGTGTTTTAGTTTCTAGGGACTCGTCAGTTCGTGTCCGGCATCTTCTGCAGAGAATTTCGCCTCTGTGCAATGTATGGGCAATGACAGATCATCGCAATCGATTGCGCGACATGTCGTGTGTTTTAGCAAGTGGCTGTGGTAGTTTTTGATTGAGGCATCGCCGCCTCGTGTGTGCGATTTTGTCTAAATTTGAAGACTAAACTTAATTATTGGATTAATTAATTATTTATGTTTTGAGAGTTCAGTTAGCTGTCATTCAATTTAATTCAAATTTGATACTCGAATAATTTGCTAAATTGAATATAATTGAATAACACTACATTGCCGACAAATTTACTTTACTCTTCAAATTTAGAGACAAATGATCTACCATTGTTTTAATTATATCCTACACTAAAATGTAAGTGTCTGGGCTTCCAATTCCGGGATACCTTTTGTTTTCTATGAAAAAATATTGACAAAGGATTTAAATTGTTATAAAATATTTTATAATGAAATTAAATAAACAATGTTGCAGTTTACCACCACATTTTTTCCGTCATTATATTGATCTCATTACCCAGGTTCATGTTCTCCTTGTCGACGGCCGCAGCACTTTTTGCGGCGAACCACCCGACACTTGACGTTGACGCATCCGCCATACGTTCGACCACTTGCATTTTCTTTAGGTCGCCTGTATTTGTTATTGCCTGCGCCGACATCTTGCAGACGACGTCGACTGTGTTAGCGCAGCGTTCTCCTTGCCCACACATCACCACAGACACGTCTCGTTTACCCACTCTCATGCTCAATTTCTGGAAGTAGTTGTTCTGGTTCGTTGGCTGAGAGCTGGAGAAAGAAACAGCAATAGAAATAAAGTATGTTAGTGTTAATTTAACCACTTTTTATATATTAAAAAGTAAATTAAATAGTTTATCTTTATTTAGCCATTACTAACCCTCATTTGCGTCCGTATAGAATTAATACGCTTCGTCGACATCGTCCAGCTGAAGTCGACGGAACTCGACAAGATCGTTCAACGCTTTCCAGTGTTTGGCCAATGACTCGATGTGACTCTTAACCTTTAAAGGTAAATAATTAAATAAAACAAATTAATTTAATTAATTAATTAAATAAAACATAATTTATAATGTCCACGCCAACACTAGTATTGCATACGTATTGACCAGCTCTTCCCGTCGCTACAAAAACAGTAATGCATCATTTTGCTCGGAGTTTTTGCAGGGCTGTCCCGACAAATTTACTTTACTCTTCAAATTTAGAGACAAATGATCTACCATTGTTTTAATTATATCCTACACTAAAATGTAAGTGTCTGGGCTTCCAATTCCGGGATACCTTTTGTTTTCTATGAAAAAATATTGACAAAGGATTTAAATTGTTATAAAATATTTTATAATGAAATTAAATAAACAATGTTGCAGTTTACCACCACATTTTTTCCGTCATTATATTGATCTCATTACCCAGGTTCATGTTCTCCTTGTCGACGGCCGCAGCACTTTTTGCGGCGAACCACCCGACACTTGACGTTGACGCATCCGCCATACGTTCGACCACTTGCATTTTCTTTAGGTCGCCTGTATTTGTTATTGCCTGCGCCGACATCTTGCAGACGACGTCGACTGTGTTAGCGCAGCGTTCTCCTTGCCCACACATCACCACAGACACGTCTCGTTTACCCACTCTCATGCTCAATTTCTGGAAGTAGTTGTTCTGGTTCGTTGGCTGAGAGCTGGAGAAAGAAACAGCAATAGAAATAAAGTATGTTAGTGTTAATTTAACCACTTTTTATATATTAAAAAGTAAATTAAATAGTTTATCTTTATTTAGCCATTACTAACCCTCATTTCCGTCCGTATAGAATTAATACGCTTCGTCGACATCGTCCAGCTGAAGTCGACGGAACTCGACAAGATCGTTCAACGCTTTCCAGTGTTTGGCCAATGACTCGATGTGACTCTTAACCTTTAAAGGTAAATAATTAAATAAAACAAATTAATTTAATTAATTAATTAAATAAAACATAATTTATAATGTCCACGCCAACACTAGTATTGCATACGTATTGACCAGCTCTTCCCGTCGCTACAAAAACAGTAATGCATCATTTTGCTCGGAGTTTTTGCAGGGCTGTCCCAAGCGATTGAATCGCTTCAATATTTCAAGAACGTATTCACCTGCAATTCTTGCAACGAGTGTGCCTGTAGCAGCTCCTTCTCGGCTTTGGTGGTGCTCACAATTTCATGCAACATAATTATCCGATGCAATTAAAAAATCTGACTAGTATTTTCTATGCATGATGATTAAAAAAATAATGTACGTTCACAATAGTAAAAAACAGCTGTTCGCCGGCTGGTGCCTAACTTCATATGTCTAACTTCATATGTCTAACTTTATATGCCTAACTTTCATGCTACCATTCTATGTATACATGAGATCGAAATTATGATCGAAAGTTTGATCATTCCTACCCATAAAATGATTAATAAAATGACCGACTGTGTTCTTGCTGGGACATTCGGTAAATATGATTTGTATCGAATTTTTAAAAAAGGGTAAAGGCCAAATCGCAACAGTAGAGCTACACGCTACTAAGTCGTCCGTTCGTCATTTGGATAATAATCGTTATTTCATATAAATTAATTTTTAGTGAGCGAAAATTGATTTTGTATATAACGAATAAAAAAAAAATGGGACGAAACCTACACTCTAAGAAAAACTTACTATAATTTTATTTTGATGAAAAATTTTAAACTATTTTAGGCAATCAACGCTTTAATGTAAGGCTCATTAACACAAATATAACTTTAAAGTTTCAAATAAATAAATCACAAAATTTTGATATCTTTCAAGAGCTCCATGGTTCCAAAAGAACCCCGCAGTTTATGACTAAAGTGAAATTGTACATTGAAATTTTAATAAAATAGCCAAATCAAAATAAAAAAATCCATAACCTTAAAATAGAGTTCAAAATGACTATATGCTTTTTTTTTTGTTCTTTAATTTTTGTTTTGCAGATTCGACGGGAAAATTTTGTATTATTTACATTTTTTGATTTTTCACACATTTTTTGGTTGGCACTGGCAAATTTTGAACTATTTTAACATTTGTTTATTATTGTCACTCTTAATCCGACGGGAAACATTCTGCAGCTCGTTTCTGTAAATGAAACGATAAAATTATCTATTTCTGTGACGTCAAAATTGTTTAAATGTTAACGAAATTATTCGACAAGGAATGAAAATTGCGTCATTTTGACGTCAAATCGACAATATGAGTCGACAAAATTAAAGAAACCACCTACTTACTGTACTATTTAGACATTTTTCGGTTTGTCAATTTTGTGTTATTTTACAAAGTTTTGAAAACCAAATATTTTTTTTTCAGACATTTTTTTTATTTTTATAAAAATGCAACACTGCCTTGCAGATTCAGAAAGGTTTCGATTTCTGTGAAACTTTCTAAACACCTCCACTCACCACTGCACACTTCAAAAGAAGAAGAAGAGTAGGAGGAAGGTGTAGAAAAGTGAAAAAAGTTAGATTTTATTTGTAAAAGTGAATGTGCCTGTGGCAATTGGTTATGACAAGAAGCAAGAAGTGCTAAGTGGATAAGTTTATACTGGTAGCAGTCGCTGTTTTTGACCCCATTCTTTTCTGAGGTTATGTTGCGTGTTATCAATTAAGAATCTAGACCCTTTGAGATTATTTTCATTCATCAAGATGAAGCCATCATCTTCATCTATCCTCACACTGACTGGATTGATTTTCCTCTGTTTATTACAAATAAATGTTGCGCGTGGCTCCTCACAATTCGAAGACAGTGACTTTGCGGAATTCGAAGACTTCGACAATGAAGAATTTGAAGCTGCGTTGCCAGCGCCAATTCCAGTGACCAAAACTCCGCCCAATGCCAAGGACGACGTGAACGTGAATGAAGCGATAAAGGCCGCCAACGAAGCTAAAAACGACTTTATCAATATTGCCGATGATGAAGACGGCATCGTCGAAGACGACGACAATGAATTCGAACATTTTCAGGATGAGGAAGAGTTCGAAGGGTTCGATGGTGGCGATGCCAAGGATCTGCCACCTGATCAAAAAATGGCGGAACCCAAATTAACAGTGGCCAAGATACCAATTCACTTCCGGTAAAAAAAAAACAATTTTGTATGTATTAAATCGGTGAATTAATAAAATGCCCTTCAATTTATGTTTTCAGTACGCATTGGGACTCGTATTGGATGGAGATGTTAATGTTGGCCGGTCTTATGACATATTTTACCAACTTCTTTGTTGGAAAATCTAAAAACTCCAAGTTGGCGCATATGTGGTTCAACGCGCACAAGGGTCTGCTGGACGATAACTTTGTGCTAGTTGGTAATTGTTTTTTTTTTTTCAATCATCACGGACACCTGCATGCATTACCAATTAAACATTTTTTCTTTCTCCAATCTGAATATTATAAAAAAGAGTTTCTGAATCGAGTTTCGTTCGCCAATATAAACAGAGAAACTACAAAAATGTGTCGTTGATTAAAAAGAAGTCGCAAGATCTCAAAAATAAAACGATTTTTTGTATTACGTTAACACTATTCAAAGAAATTGATAAATATTTCCCATGGATGGATATCACAAAAAGCAATTCTATATAATTCGCGGTTGCAGATTTTGACTGCATTCCCCTGTTTTTTTTTTTATTGCTATCGAAATGTTAGACCCTTAGGATCCACTTACATTACATCCACAACTAAATTTCAAAAAAACTGTAAACCCAATTTTTGTTTTAATTGTCAAGACGTGCTGATAGAATTTGAATGTCCATGGGAAAATCGTATTGGGTAGTGTTTTTTGTAAAACGATAATTTTAATCGATTTTTAAATTTACCTCTCTCCCTAATATTCCACAGGCGACGATGGCAAAGTGGAGAACGAAAACCCCGGCCTTGTGAAAGAGAGCGAAAGTCTCTACACGCTGTGGTGCTCGGGACGTACGTGCTGCGAGGGCATGTTGGTCGAGTTGAAGATGATCAAGCGCCAAGATCTCGTCGCGCTAGTATCTGGCATTATGCGGCCACAACAGGATCAAGTGCACATAAAAATCGAACTGACAAAGGGCGTTATGGATGGATTCGTCTTTAGTGTGGGCTCCAAAAAGACCATAACAAAGATCTTCAAAGAGTACGCAGATCTGGTAAGTAGATAATCGTTGTTTATTTTATATGTAGTAACGAAATTTTGACAACTGTTTACAGAACAAGTTCTGCAGTCTAGTCAGTAAGTCGGAGGATCGCTACAATGTACCCGCCGGCTTTAGCGTACTTTCGGAGATTCCAGAGGCCACGTCAGCAATGCTGGAGACCCGTATGATTGCTGCGTTGAACAAGTACCAGCATCTCATCGACTACATTCACATCTCTGACCAGTTCAGTGGCCCCATTCAGCAGGAAGACACAAACAATCTGAAGCAACCCGAAACCAAAAGCATGCTGATGCTTGGATTTACGTTGCCGAAAGGATGTGACATGGAGTCTATCAAGCCGCTGCTGATACTTGTCTTTTATCTGATGGAGCGTCTCAAAGTCTATCGCATGTCCAAAGAGGTAGGTTTTTTTGTGTGTCTTTGTATCAAATCCAAATCAATGCGATCTTGCATTTCAGGGTAAAAATAAAGCAGAGAAGAACCGCATGCGCGTCGAAGAAGAGTTTCTGAAGAGCACACATGCCGCTCGCGCCGAAGCAGCCGCTCAACGTCGCGAAGACAAGCGCAAGCAGGAGAAGGATCGCGTGCTGGCGGAGGAGGATCCCGAGAAGCAGCGTCGCTGGGAGCTGAAGGAGCAGAAGCGCCAGGCCAAGAAGAAGGCACCCAAAATGAAGCGTCTGGCAGTCAAGTCGCTTTAAATATCTTGGCCACTATCGTAGCTAATAAATGACTCATAACAAAGGTTAGCAATATGAATCAAGCCTGAAATTTATTATTAAATATATGTTTACAAGGCTAAGACAATTGTATTCGTTTTTTTATTCGTCGAAAGAAGTATGTTTGGGGTTTCTTCGAATTCAACATTTTACCGGAAAGCAGTTCTCATTGGAGACATAGGCCACATGATTGCGCAAAGTCTTGATCTGCTTCTGCGCCGCATCGAAACTGTACGACAGCGTGTTCAGCTGTCCTTGCATTTCGCGTATCACAGACTCGCGATCGCTCACCGACAGGCAGGCTGTGGCGCGAACCTGCGCCAACTCACGCTCGATGTTGTCGATGCGCTCCTGCTGCGATTCACGCAACTTCTCAGCCTTCTCCTTGGTGCGCGCAATAATCTTGGCCGATTCGCAGCGCAACGTATCGAGGTCCTCCTGTGTGGTTTTTAGCTTCTCGCTGAACATGTCACGCAGCTTTACGGCCTCCTCCCATTTGGTCTGTAATTTCGCCATCTCGTCCTGGCACTTGGCCAGCTGCGGTCGGCAGTCGTTGTTCTCTTTGGGCACATCCATCTGCGCCTTGAGTGCCTTCAATTCTTTGCAGATCACCGTTAGTTTGCTTTGCAGGTCATCCTTTTCCTTGCAGGCGGTGGCCAATTTGAGCTGTTCGTTTTCCAGCAGTTTCGGGAAGTGCAGCAGTTCGTTGAGTTTCTCCTGGAACTTGGAGCGTATCTCCGTGACTTCCAAGTTGATTTGTTTCTCGATGCGCTTGTTGCTCAACGTGAGCTTCTCCAGCGTCACGTTCTGCTCTTCGACCTTTTGTTGCGCCCTCAGATACTTGTTGCGATACTCTTCCAGCTGTGCAGACTGTTCCCGTATTATGCACTTGAATTCATCCTGCTCCTCGCCCATTTCGGCGACTCGGCCGCGCAACAGCTGCAATTCCGAATCGTCAACATCGCCCAGATCTTCGCCTGTACAGTATTTGCTATTGCCATGGGGACCATTTCCGAGGCCATGTCCATTGCCGTTGCCATTGCTTTTGCCATTTCCGTTGCCGTTCCCTTTGCCGTTCCCGTTGCCATTCTTTTTGCCCGCGCCGTCGCAACCACCACAATATCCTTTCAATCTAGAGAGTTTCAATCAATCAATCAATTAGATATTTTATCAAATAGAATAAATCATATGACCTTTTTTCGAGCTCCTTCAGTTTGCAGTCCTTTTTGGCATATTCGGACAACAAGTACAAATAGTTCTCCTTAAGTTTCACTAGTTGCTCGGATTTCGTGTTGCGTTTGCTGGTGCTGGGCAGCATCGGATCGGGCTCTTCATAACAGGGCGGTTTTGCTTTTCCGTGCGACTTAGAGTGCTTATCGCACTTGCATTCGTGATCGGACGTCGGTCTTTCGCAGCCACCGCTCATGTAGTTGTCCTGCTCCGACTGCTCGCTGAGACGCTGTTCGCGCTGGCAGATCTCTTGCTTCAGCTTCTGCATCGTGTACTCCATGCAGCCGATCTTCTGCTTAAGTTTGTCCAGCGATTCAGAGCCTGCGCTCGGGCACTCAGACTGCGCCTGACTTCTGCACTTGTGTGGCGGGCGCGGAGGAGGACAGCAAGGCTTACGAGGCGGCGGACATGGAGGCGGTGGACATGGTGGCTGACGGGGGGGACAAGGAGGCGGACAAGATGACGGGCAGGGTGACGGACAAGGTGTCTTCTTCTTTTTTCCGCAACTGCAAGGATCCGGCGGCGGCGGCGGGCGTCGTTTGTTGTTGCACATGAGTGCAGCTGCTATTTCCTGCACCAGCTTCTTGTCCTCTGGGCAGCAGATCTTTACTTTGCCCATCGCTTTAAGCAGGCACTTAAGTTGTTTATCCTGTTTGCTCTCCTGGCTGCTGTCGGGACAACTCGGTGGACAACTGGGTGGGCAACTGGGTGGACAGCTGCGTTCATGGCTGCTGTGGTCCTCGATCTCACTTTCCTCATCATTCTTCCAGCTCGCACCGCCCGTCGGCATGGCGCCGCAGCCAACATACGGCGCCAAGTTGTCCTCGTCGAAGGTAGTGGCGATGGGAATTTCAAGATATCGTCGATGCGAACCGAAATTCTGCAACTCCATTGCCTTGGTCATGAGACAGCGCAGTTTTAGGTTCTCCTGCTCCATGCAGTTGCGCATGCGCTTTATCTCCTTCATCTCGCAACGCGTTTTACATGGCTTGGCGCACAGTGCCATGATCTCAGTCTTGATGCTCAGAATGGTTTCATTCTGACAATCGATCTCTTTTATCAGGCTCAAGTACTCCATGTAGCGTCGCTGCTGTTCTGGGTCATCGGAGGATTCGCCCATATGCGAGAACAGGTCCGCTTCCGGTTCCACCTCCTCTTCGCCACCCTCTGTTGGCGGCGCATCACCATCGGTTGGGGCGGCATCAGGATCTCCCTCTGCTGGGGCTTCCCCTTCAGCCGGGGCAGCGGCTGGATCGGCGGGTGCGGCTGCTGGATCAGCTGCAGCGGCATCAGCCGCGGGTTGATCCTCTGCTTTTTCCATGGTTAATTGTTTTTTTTGTTAATTAGGGTTTACGTTGAATTTTGACTATATTATTGAATAATTTATTGTAAATTTATATTTTTTAATTTTTTCTAATTTCAAATATTTTCAAACTGAAAAAATTATGAAATAAATTTTACAATAAAATTTCCACAGAAGACGTGTTTTCAATTCATTTTGATAGCACAGTAATTGAATGTGACCGGTAATAAATTCTGCAAAATTTTTCAATTTTTTTTTCATTTTCATTAATTCACAAAGTTTTTTAACTTAATACAATGTGGTATGTACAACTCGGATTACTTCGAAATTGAAGATTTTGAAATGAAACATATGCTTTTTTAAAATGATATGGATCTAAATGTGGGTTTAACAATAGCACAAATATTCAAAGAGTTTAATAAATATTAAAATTTTAAGATGTTTGTGTAATTTTTAAATAAAAATTTAGAAGCTTTAAGAAAGTACGTAATGTAGACTTTACAATGAAACCAATAATGGATTCATTGAGATTAAATTGATGTTGAAATGTATCAAATTCTGGTAAAATATTCAAAAATCTTAAGTGGTTTGTGTAATATATCAGTTTTTCAATGTTTTTAAATTTATTAAATAAATCTATGGATGCTATACGAATGTAAATGAATGAGACTTTGAAATAAAACGCATATTGGCCTCGTCGAGTTAAAATTGATTTTGATCTTTCATCCGATTCTGTTCAACATTATGGAAATGTACGTGGATTTAACAATATCATAAAATTCCAAAGAGGTTTTGAATGTTTTTGAATTTATTAAATAAAAAGTTGTATGATATATGAAAGAAAAAGATGTAGACTTCAAATAATACGAATATTTACTCATAGTGGGTTAAATTAGTTTTGAAATGAATAAAATTCTGATAAATTTAAAACTTTTCCAATGTTTGTGAAAATTAAATAAAAAAAAACTAAATGCTATACGAAAGTAAATGATATAGAATGATCTAGATAAATGAAACCGATATTGGACTCATCGAGAAAAAATGTTCTGTTTCTGAAAAAGTATTTTGTAATATTTAGAAAATATACTGAGTTAGTTTAATGCCACAAAGACTTTTAAGTAATTGCGAGAGTCTTAACTATTTGATATTTCTATTTTCATAATGCATTAGTGCGACAATGATAATATTTTTGAGACATGAATGTAAAATCAAACAAAATTTAACTTCGAAAACCAGTAGCCTATCGTTCGTGTTTAAAATTCTCTTTAGATTGAAATTCAAACAAATTCGTTCAAATTGAAATATTTTAATACGATTTCGATTAAAAGTTGAAGGAGCATGCATGCCGCCATAATTCAAAATCAACCTGAACGTCCACAAAATCAAACTTTTTCGTATTTTAGATCAAATAAATTTTGAAGTAACTAACAAAATATTAATTTTTTTTTTTTTTGGTTTTGAATGAAAAACGAGTTTTATAAAATTTCCTGTTGGTAAATACAGATCATATTTAAACTAAATTGCATGCATTTACTACATCCACGTTTTGCACAACCCTTTGTAGAAAGTCCGTTAAACAATATACATAATGGATCGAAAAAATCAAAATTTGGAGTTTTCACAAAAGATGAGTACGAAATCTGAGGAATGCCTCGAGCGACGTTCGAATAATTTGTTTACATTGACGCGGCCGCCGTGTGCGTCGGGCGGCGATATAGCCGTCGGTAACAACGAGGGAATGCATTGCACCTCGAAGAACTCCAGCTACCAGAATCTCAGCTACAAGAGTGTCGCCTCTGAGGAGCAGTTTTCCGTCGGTGAAGAGGGTCGCATCATCAAGAACTTCAAAAACGATTGTGGTGCCGTGCTCGAGGCAGCTGCCAAACAAAATTTTAGCGGCAACGCAAAACGAAAAAAAATCTATTGCGATGTGAGTTCAAAACTAAAAGCCGAACTGTCCAAATACAAAAAAGAGCTCAAGGAATACAACAACACCACAAAGGATCTGGAGGAGAAGTATCTGAAGATCAACTTTGAGCTAAACGAGATGCAGCAGAAGCACGATCGATTTGTCGCCAGTCGCAAAAACAACGCCGCAGACACGGAAACGTATTCGGACAGTAGCAGCACCGGCTCTGAGTACTCGTTAAAGCGCAAGTACACACAGGTATTCCACAGGGGTAGCAGCTTCATGACCATGCTGCCGCCGCAGTCCTCGACAGAGCACCTCGCGCGCAACGTAAAGCCGCCAGTGTCGTTGCAGGACTGCGAACAAAAGTCGCACAATGTTAAACGCAAGCAGTCACAGCAGTGTCACGATTACGCGGGCGGCATTGGTCATACCATGGTCTCAGCGCATGCGCTGACCAGTGCGCCGAGTACACACAAGCGGCACAGCAAGCGCAAGCCAGATAATAAGGAGAACGAGCCGCCGCCGCATGAAAATTCTTCGCTCTACCACGGTCGCAATCAGTCCGCCGGCCTGAAGGATATCTACAAGGTGCTTAAAAATGTGTTGGACACCAACCAGAAGTCGCAGGTCGTCTGCCCCAAGGGCATCGATCTCAAGGAATTGCAGTCGACGATCAACAACCTGCAAAATGAGCAGGCGCAGTTTCGCAACATCATACAGCAACAGCAGAGTTGCCTGCACGACTACCATTCGCGCTGCATCAAAGCGCAACACATCATGCAGACGCAGCAACTCGAGATCGAGAAGCTCAACTGCAATAACGACCAGTTGGAGAGCGAAATAACGTCGGGCATCGATCAGTTGCGTGTTCAGATCGATCACAAGCTGCGCGACGTTTCGCACCTGCCGCAGATGATGCGCGAGGAGCAGCTGAAGTTCGAGAAGGTCACAAAGGAGAACAGTCACATGGCAGAACGGCTGCGCACACTGCAAGCCGATTCGTCGCAGCTGAAGATCAAGATGGAAGAGTTGGGACGACGCAAATCCGTGACTATCAATCGGCTGAAGGCCGCCGAACGTGACCTGAAGATATTTAAGAACTACAACACCGCACTTAAGCATGAGAAACGCAAACTAGGCGAAGAGCTGCAAAAGCTAAGGGAACAACTGGATAGCGTGCAGAATGCCAGCAAGCGCACGCTTTCGCGTCAGCGCGACCAGAACGAGAAGCAGCGTCGCGATCTGCAGAAACGCGTCTTCGAGTTGGAGCTGAAGCTCAGTCGTAGCCAAAACTCGACGACCAGCCTGATACAGGAGCGCGACAGTTTGATAGCCGAGCTGCAGACGCAGCTAAACACGCTCGTGCACAACTTTGAGGTATCGCAAAAGCACATTCGCGTGCTACGTCGACACATCTACTCGATGTCTGGTGGAAACGTCCGCAGTAATAGTCGTCTCTTGAATGAGACTGTTTAGGTCATCATTGGCGCCCGACTGACGCAGAGCAAGTACAACAGCGGTTGCTTAATACGACCCAATAGGGCCGGCGCAAAACATTTTATAAGTCTAGGAGCTAAATTTAAAAAATGGATTGCGTCAGAATCATACACACGAAGTCGTATTAACCAACAGCTGGTGAGTATTAAACGGAGCTATCAGAGCACCGTTTCGGGCGCGCACGCAGTATTTAAGTTATTAAATTTGTAGTCCAGTCCTTCAGTTAAATTATTAATGTTAAGTGGTCAATAAATAATTTTAAATGTATTTTTGATGAGTACGATTTCGAATTATTCAGCACTGCATATAGGATTCTACTCCTCCAAAACTGAAGGAATAACTAAATTTTGTAAAAAAAGAATTACTTGCTACAACAATTTCATATGCAGTAAATACAAATAAATTTGTGGCAATAGTGTAAGTAATTAGAAAACATAACAAATGTTGTATTACTTATCTTGTAAACATCACGAAAAATGATATATTTGTGATAAATTCACTGCAACTACTCAATAGTTTGCCTACCAGCAAATATTCACACAAAATTGATATTTTAAGAAGGATGTTCCGAAGATTGTTTACAACATTTTGTTTATATTTTAAAATTTCAGATTGACAAAATCAGTACAGAGCAAATAACAGTTCCGAAATTTCAATTTTAAACGTATGCGGCTGTCATAAAAATAGTCATATTTATGAGTTATTTAGGAGCCCTCATAAATGGGACTCCAAAAAAGCATTAAAGATGTTTAATACATAATCGTACATTTGATAGAAGTTGTCATAATTAATTATCGCATTTTCCGGATGTTTGTTTCAAAGACGATCTACGAATTTGTGGTAAACGACTCTGTTTTCTTAGTGTGTAAGTGCAACGAATAACGAAAATGATTTCGTCAATGAGCGTCAAAATTCCAGTGACAGAATTTTTTGACTTGTTCATTTCGTCGTCGTTTTTGTTTTATTAAATTCGAAAAATGATGATTTTGGCATTTCTGAGGTTTTTCGACGAAATCGACTTCGTTTCGTTTTACGTTACAATGGAGGATACATATTTGATGGATTTTCTCTGGTATCCGGACTAAGATAAACTTGTCCACTACCTACAATTTTGGACTCATATATAATTTCTGTTTTTTGAAGAGGGGAAACCTCCTAAATTAGAGTAATTGTGAAATCTAAAATCTTAAAAAATGAGCATAAAATAGTGTAGAAAAAACAGAGATTGGGGGAAATTTTGGACTCTTTTTAGTGCTCACATATATTGTTTTAGGACTATTAAAATTCTCATAAGAATGAGGGTTTTTGGGATCATTTAATGGTTGCTCTTTTAAGTGCTTCTGTATGAGGGAAACACTCAAAAATAAGAATCATTTAAGAGTCTTGTAAGTTTCTAAATGTTTGTTGAGTTTGTTTTATCAAATATAAATAATGATGCCACTGGAATTTCTGACGAATTCGTTTTTTGTTTTACGTTTTATATTATTAAAAATAGTTAAGTAATTTCAAAACTTGGTAGGTTACAGCAACATTTAAGCATTAAGATGTGAAAATATGAAGACCTTGGTAATTCTGGAAGGTCCTTTTTTGATCCATATTTCAAGGTCATATGTCAGAAATGTGTCACGTTTGAGGTGTTTTCACGATAATTCACGAACGGCATTTTTTACAGACAAACCGATTACACGACAAGATTCAGCAACATTTAAGGTATTAAGATGTGAAAATATGGAGTCCTTGTTAATTCTACGAAGGTATATGAGAATCATATTCTTATTTCTTATTTATTCATAAAATATGTTTAGATTTATAAAGATTTTCGTAGACCTGTTATTGAATTATAAAATGTAATTATTGAATTTGACTTTCAGAATCTCGATATATGTACTAAAAGAGTCTACAAGAATTTTATTTATTAGAAAAAGTTATAAAATATCCATTTTAAACCGAAATTCTTGAGATATATGCAGGTATTTTAAAAATCATTATACAGATTTTTAATTTTTAGGGCAACATAATTTCTGGCTACATTTTTTTTCGATTCCTAAAATTTCTAATAAGGATTCCTGTCCATAATTTCAATATATGATTTTGCAAAATGTTTAGATGGACAAAAAAAAACTCTAACAGAAGTTAATAAGAAGTGTAAATAAATGTTAAATAGTGTCGCAAATTGATTTAAACAAAATATTACCAATTAAAAAAAAAATGTGTTGAGTAAATGTTTGAAACAAACATTGTGCGGCGCGGCGCGCTCGTTACAGTCGAGAAGTAAATAAGGCGTTCGTCTCTTTTTTAGCACAATTACGTAGTAAATTCGAAGGAGGTCTATAAATAGCAGCAGTGGCGCATAGCACGAAACAGCAAATGGTCTTTGGAAAACACACGGGGGGTTTGTTTATTGAATTTGCGACGGGCAGTTGTGATAGACGCCGCCACATTAGAGAGAAGCAAATGTGTGTGCAGCCTCCCAAAGGGAAGGCTATTCGGCCAAGAGCTGCGCGCTTTCACATCAGTTGATATTTGAATCGAACGGCTACAGGTGGAATTTTTCATTACGTTTGTTTTGTTTTGGCAGCATCTCACTTTGAGATGTATCGCAGCAATGTATTTGTGCTACTAGCGTCTTTGCTGCTGCTGCTGTTACTGCAGAGCGCAGCAGCACTCGCAGTTGATGCCTGCTGGGAAAATACGGAGCATGCAGCGGAATGCACGATCAGCGCTACACTGGAGTATGCGTCAGGCGCCCAACCGCAAGCGGATCTGTCCATGGAGATTGACTGTTTTAAAACGCCTGTCGACGACGCAGCAGAGCAGCAGTTGGCACAAAGCATACAGCAATCATACCAGCTGCTGCTTCGACGTTTCGACAATGTGGAGGGCGTCAGCTTCGATGGCTGCCGCGCAACGCTCAACACAAATAGCTATGGCTTTGAGCTGTTACCCAATTGTGACGCGCTGCTGCGTGCGACAGTGACGCGTTTCCATGGCGACGCAGTTCAAGTGATTGGCTGCGGCGTTCAGCCAGCGCAATTACAGTTGCTGAATTTCAACGACAATGAAATCGCGTCCGTAACAGCGAAAGCCTTTGAGGGACTCGTGCAACTGCGCGAAATCCACTTCCGACGCAACTGTCTGCGTCATGTGCAGTCAGCGCTGTTCGAGCGGTTGCCTGCGCTTAAAGTGATCTCAATGGAACAGGAAACGTGCTTGCGCATCAATGATGCGAACTTCTTGGTGCGCAGTCAACTAGCAGAGCTGAGTTTAATTGGCTTGGAATACATTAATGTCGCACTGCTGCAGCAGTTGCCCCAAACAATGCAGCTTATAGAACTGCGTGACACACAGCTCGATGGCGACAGCAATGTTACGCTTATTAATCCCCATGTGCTGCGCAATGCGAGCTTCGTTAATTGCGGCCTGCGCGCATTCGTGCTGCAAGATGCACCTGGCACTGTGCTGCATCTAAATTTAAGCAAAAATTCGCTGACGTCGCTCGAAATTCATGCGAATTCATTGATGACACTCGATTTAAGTGAAAATGCTCTGACGTACGTGCGCAACGAGTGGCTGCGCAGCTTGCAGAATCTTGCAGAGCTACTGCTGCACGGAAATCAACTGAAGCAGTTGACGCTTCGTGTACTGCTCAAAGTCGCGCCCAGCGTGCGCTCTCTGGATATTAGATCGAACGCCTTGGCGGCACTGGGCGAGGCCGAAAACGACGCGTTGCTGTCGCTAGACTGCGAGCAGTTGCGCGTTCTGGTCGATGACAATCCA
The DNA here is from genome assembly GCA_951804985.1 of Dryomyza anilis. Classification (NCBI taxonomy): domain Eukaryota; kingdom Metazoa; phylum Arthropoda; class Insecta; order Diptera; family Dryomyzidae; genus Dryomyza; species Dryomyza anilis. Next base: position 2,534,495 of record OX638131.1, on the reverse strand, counting down.
TGGAGCTGCAAGTGGTTGCTCAGCTTTAAACAACGCTACCCGGAGCTGTTTCGCATATTTCAGTATAAAAAATTCATTTCAAAAATCAATGTGAATGGACTGGAGTGCAACCCAGGTACGGAAGCAACGACCGTGGATGAAATCACAACCACCACAACAACTACAACCAGTGCTCCAGCTTTGTCCATGAACATGTCCACGTTCACGCTAGTCTATGGCGGCAGTCGTGATTCAAAGCGTAACCAACGCGCCGAGGCTTTAATACTTGTGTTCATGCTGCCCCTCGGCATCGCACTGCTCTTTGTGCTGCTCTACATGTGGATCTACTGCCAGAAGATGTTTCACCTTTCGTACTATCGTCGATTGCCATGCATGGGAGGCAGTTTTGCAGGTGGTGGTGGTGGCACCGCTGATCGCTTTGACATTGTACGTCCCATAGAAACGGTGATAAATAACGCCACCGCCGTCGGCAACTGTGGCGGTTACGAGGTGCCACTTAATGTTGCGTCTGCCTGCAACTGTCACAAAGTTGCGAACAAAACAAGCGACGATATCGGTTGCCAGAAAACACATCATATAACATATGAAGCACTGCCGCCCACTGAGCGACCGCAAAAGCTGTACGAAGAAATTATGGGCTATGAACAGGACGAAGTGCATCCATTCTATGATCAGCTGACGTATGTTGATGCTGCGCGTGACCAATGAATGTGATCGATCAGTGATTGTGTTTAAAATTTATATTGTTTTGTATTAAAACTAATTTATTGTTATTTAGATGGAGTACTGTATTAATTACTAAAAACGTAATATATATTTTATTAAGTTTCAATTGATTGTATTGCTGAATGATTTGTATTCCATTTTTCATAAACGGTAACGGTTTTTAAAATTCGGAACATTCTGATTTTCTGATATTTTAAGTGTGTCCTATTTGGCCTTTATAATAAAGGACAAATAGAACGTTGTATTAATGTAAAAATAATTTGTTAATTGTTATTGAAAAAGAAAATCATTTTATACAATGATTGTCCGCATTCAGAACATGTGGTGCTGAGTTCATTGAAATTGTATTAGTTACAATTTTCGTTCTATAAAAAGCTGAATGCTGTCTGCACAAATATTGTGAGTAGCGTATAAATCGATGGGAAATTTCAAACTATTCTAAATTATATCTGCAGCATTATTTCCTAGATTTTAATTACAGGTATTGTAAAAAATTATAAAAATGGAGTGATGCGTAATGAAATTTTGAGAAAATCTTTGACAAAATCAAAATTCATATTTTAGTTTTTGTAAATTGAACTTTACGTACATTTTTTCATTAAGAAGGAGTCATGAAATCGTTGTCACCGGGTAATACAAGTCTAAACTTAGGACCCTATCGTGAGTGGCGAAGCTGTCGAACGAATAGAGCTTCACAACTTCCATTCGCCAGACGAATGATTTTTACGTTATCTTTAGTTTACTTTTTTCCGGCGAATGAAGTCTGGCGAATGAAAGCTGCGATAGCTTTCATTCGCCAACTACATTCGCTTTGCCAGTCATGATACGGCCCTAAATTAAAATATTTTCAGTCAATCGCTATGTGATAACCAGAATTCGGTAAAATTGCTAATCTTCTGTGTGAATTTTGTCATTCAATTTAGTTAAATTTAGATTGCCCGCAAAGTACCTCAATTGAATTAGTTAGCCCAGCATTATCGATATAATTTTTCCGTTTGTTTGTGCGCTATGCAAACGTACACCTGTGTACGGAATTTCTTAAAATTTTGGAATATATGTCCTACAGTCCCAGGAGACGGTCACTACATAGTTTTCGTCGACCACACCCACTTTTACGCCCATTACATATCTCAACCTTAATGATATTGATTTCAACTTAACTTTAAAATTGGATGTTACACATCTTACTTAATCTCACCACACAAAAACTCACCACACATAAATTCACCACACATAAACTCACCACACATAAACTCACCACACCTAAACTCACCACACTAAAACTCACCACACTAAAAGTCATCACACTTAAACTCACCACATTAAAACTTCTACTGGAAAAACACTACGGGGAAGAATTTTACGGTCACGAGTCGTGCACGGGTCCAGCTAGTTTTAAATAAAAAGGCCAAAAATGTACACCAAATTTACACTTTTTGATAGCAATCTAAAAAAAATGTCAAAAACATTTTTTTCACTTATTCTCGAAATGCTATAAAAAAGTATTAATTTGTTTGAAAAATTTGATGCCATATAAAAAACTTGACAATGGTTTTTCTTTTTTTAATTGCAAAAAATGTCAAAAATTGCTATTTTCCACATTACCCCATGTCCCACTTTACCCGAGTTTCTCTTCAATATTTTCACGATGTCGCATTAGAGCCAACTTTAAAATTAAAATTAGATGATTGACTTTTCCATAGGGCAATTTATCTCGTTTTGTTGAACAGTGTTTTTATTTCAAAAGATACAGATGGACAAAGATTCTGGGCCACGGTTTTTAAAATTTCCGATTCTACTTGGTAACAGTTTAGGTTTTCTAATGTTCAGTGACTGACTAATATTACTCCGAAATAAAATCCAGTTTTTCCAGAAAATTAAAAAATAATCAGTTGTTTATTTGCATCATTTTCGCTCATTGATAATAACTCGTTATCAGGGTTTGAAAACACAAACTCTCATTTTTATTGCTTTGCTGTCAAACGGCAGCAAGAGTTTGAAAACATTACAGAGCGGTAGTTCGAAAGGCAGCAAAATTTGCATTTACTTCGGAGGAAACTTTTAAAAAACTAAAGTTATTTGTTTTAATTGAGCGATGCTTTAAAATTTTAAATACTTTCACTTTCTGCATTTGAAATGTTGACACGCTTCAAATGCTTTGCCTCCTTGATTTGTAAATGCTCACAATATAATTCGCGATTTATGCTCTTTCAGAGTTACTCATCATTTTGTTTTGTTCTTCATGGTCGTAGAGTATACGATTGTACCATTGTGTGCAAAGAGCGAGAGTTTTGGATAGGACAGCATTTAAAAAGCAAAGAACGAAAGTGTTTGTATCGAGGTAGCATTCAAAAAGCAAAGAGCGAGAGTTTTGGATTCGGGCCTCGTTTACAAAGCAATGAATAAGAATTTTGGTATCCAAGCAAAAGAGTCAGGAGCATTTAGAATGCAAAAAAACGAGAGTTTTGGAATTGCTCGAGCAATTTAAACCCTGCTAGTGATATGTTTTTTAGTATTATTTGACATTTAGAAAAGAATTAAATGAATTCAATGGCGCATAATCATAGAGAATTTAAAGTCAACATTAAATTAAAAATCAGCTTTTTCTCAATTTAAAAAAATCGTCACAAAAGTCGAATTTAATTTTAAAGTCGTATTTAATTTGTCTATGATTATGCGCCTATGTTTTTCTTTTTAATATTAGAAAAGTCTTTGAAGTTTGATTACATTTTTTTTTTGAATTATTGTACGCATTTTTATTATTAATTTATCATATGGTTTTATTATATATATTAAATTGAAATTATTTTAGAAATTCTTACTCTAGAAATTATAGTTAAGATTCATGTTTGGACTTCACGACAACTCGGCGCACTATGACATTGGATTTAGCACGCACCTGCTTCACAATTGGCGTGGCGCACTCCTTGACGTTGGGTGGCTCCACGTACTTGATGCACTCGTTAAATTGAACTGACTTCTGACTATCTGTGCCAAACAAATGCTGTGTTTTGCACAGTATGGATTGATGTTGCTGCTGCTTCGAGTCAGAAGGCGATAGATGAAGTTTGGAAAAATCTTTGACGCTAATTGTCGCCGTCGTTATTTTTGGTGAAGTGTTTTTCAGAGGACTAATAGCAGTCTTTGTGCTCTTTAAAGGTAACTGTTCTACAACGACGATGTTTTCTTTGCATTCATCATTTTTAAAGTAATCACTGGGCTTCATTAGTTTTACTCTATTGTTGTCGTCGCTTGTCACCGCTTGTTGTGTTAGATTTGTGTGCTCCTTCAACGGCTGCTCCTCTATTTCAATTGCATTAGTTTTATGTTGTGCTTGACAATTGTTGCTGCTTATATCCAGCTCTACTTTAGCGACTTGGACCGGCGCATTGTTGTCCATGGCTGCTGACACAATGCGTGGACGTGCGCTCTGCAGTTGAGCCTCGTCAATGTCAAATTCTATGGTATTGTTCGGTTTGAAGGCGATTTTGTTCTCTGTCAGCATATTCTCTCGGTCCATGAGCACGCAACGCGATTTAAGCGACTCAAAGCGCCAACTAGCAACAATAAAAGCGTTTTACAAAATTTTAAAGCTGCGAATTTGCTTTGCACAATAACTCACCGCGCCATCTCCTGTTGCGAGTTGCGAATTTGCTCCTCCAGCGTTGCTTTCTGTATGCGTAGGCTGTGCAGTTGCTTCTTAAGATTGTCCGTTTCTTGTCTAAAGTAATGAAGTGTGTAAGGGGTTTGTGCAGCAGTTTGCTTGACATATGTATTATGGGCTCAGACAGACTTATAAGGTAACTTAGGAATAATCTTACTTTAATTGGTGTTTTTTGATTTGAGATTAGTTTAGAGTAAAAAGTATTGATATTCCAATGAGCGTCTGAGCACATCGCCAAGTTTGCCTATAAAACTCTCTACGCTAATAGAAAAAGCATACTTGCAAAAGTTCAACATGGAATCAAGCCAGACGACGCCCTTGTCGCGTGCCAGTTCCTTGAGCCGTTGCTGCGTCCAACTGAGATTTTTCGTAAGGTCTTCGTTTTGATTTAGCAGGTGGCGAATGCGTTCGTTAAGTTTATCTGTTGAAATCAAAGACATGTTTATTTTAAGTTTTATTTTTGAATTATTTTAACATTTTTACTTTTAAAACCTTTAATAATAGTTATTATTGAGTAATATAAAATTATCAATATTTTTGTAAACGGCGGAATCATTTCTTTTTTTTGCGATAACTTTTTACTGGTACAATATAAAATAGTGGTGCAGAGACATGAATTGTTTGTTTTTAAAGCACCTATCGAATGGCATCGTTATTTAAAAATAATTTGCCAAACCTTTTTCTTGCAAATAATAAAAATCCAAAAAATTATTTTTAAAAAAGGATGCCAATCGATAGCAGCTTTAAAAATAAACAACTACTTGCTCTACACAACTATTTTATCTTGTATCAATAAATAAATATGACAAAAAAACGAAAAGATTCGACCTTTTGGCATGAAAAGATTTTCTTTTTCGAATTTTGCTATTTGCAAGCCATACCTTATTATTGGTACAAGATAAAATAGTTATGTAAAGGCATTAACAGTTTGTTTTTAACACACCTATGGATTGGCATCATTTTAAAATATGTTTTTGAATTTGTCTTATTTGCAAGAAAATGTTTGTCAAATTATTTTTAAATAAAGATGCCATCCGATATATGTTTTAAAAAGAAACAATTAATGCCTTTACATCAATACATCCCATCCCAAAAAACAAAAATATTTGCGTTTTGGTTAGGATATAGCCACACAAAATACGTCCTTGTAAATCAGCAGGTTGTCCAAATCAAAAAATATTTTATATGCATTTTGCTAATTGAAGAATAAGACAAAAATAATTATTACCAATTTTTAAAGCATTTTGAATTGCATTGATTTCCCAACATTTTAAAAATATATATTCGACTTTTTGGAATGTCAGTGACGACATATTCTTTTTATTAAATATTTATTTTTATTCGTAAACATAAAAAAAAATATAAAAAAAAATTGTTTTGCTGACATTTATTAATTTTAAGTTTTTCTTTTATTTGCAAAAATAGTTTTTAAAAATAATTTTAAGAATAATTTCTAAAGTTTAAAAATGAAAAATTATTTATTTTTTTCTATTTTCATCGTCCTAAAAATGAAAAGTTTTCGTCGAATGTTTTCTAATGGTACTATTAGTTTTGCTGCATAGCATAAATGACTTATACAAAAAACAAAATTAAAATAATAATATTTTCGGTCTCTGGTTGAAATAATGACTTGAAATAGTAAATTTACCTTGATAGGTTTTCTCCGCATTGTAGAATATTGACGAACATGCCTGCAGTTCGGTGTGCATGGCGCTGTTCTCTCGCTTCAGACGTCGTATTTCGTGTTCGCTCTCATTAAAGAACTTTTTCATCTGCATGTAGCTCTTTTTTTGTGCGGCAAGCAGCTGCTTCATTGCCTGACGCTGGTCGTCCACCTCAGCAAACAAGGAATTGCCCTTGCGATCTGCAAGTGTCGCATTAAAATCAAATCAAAAAAGCATTCAAAAAAAGGAATTTATTTTTAATTAAATTTAGAAGATTTCATTTTGTAAAATACGTTACCATTATTGCCTGGTGCCGCTGTCAACATTGCGATTTTTGCATTTGCCTCCAAAAGTTGCTCTTGCGTACTTTCTAACAATTGCGTCACCTCTTCCAGTTCGTCGCGTTTCGAACGCAGATTCTCCTCAACGCAATGCACTTGATCGCGCAGAATTTCTATATTTTTCTACAGAACAAAATCGTTTAAAATAACCGACATTAATCAATTTGTTTTTTAAAGTGTTTCAACGTACCTCACGTTCGGCAATTGCCATTGTGTGGCGCATATTTGTCTCTTGAAACTGCTCCAGTTTCTGCATCAGCTCCAGGTTCTCCTCCTGCAGTTGCTGTTCTCGTTCCAACTGCTGCGCACTGATTTTTGGCTCCGCTGTGGCTACACTGGATTGCTGGCGCTCCAATGCGGTTAGACGTTCGCGTAGCTGTGCATTTGCCTGCTGCTCAGCGTCACAGTCCTGCTGCGCCGCAGTGTGTTCCACCATTAGCGCATTGTGTTTGCGTCGTAGCTCCTCCAGTTCCACCTGCAACTTGGATTGCGTCTGCTGCGTACCGTTACTGTTTGCCGCAGTCAACATTTCCAGCTCCTGCGCCAGGTACGACTCGGCGGCAGTTGCTGTGTCAAGGTTACGCCGCAATTCGTGTATTCGTTGTGCATCCGCATCGCTGACATCGCGCAAGTGTTTAAATTTCTCGAATAATATCAAATATTCCTCCTGCAGCTCGTCGATAGATAATGTATTGAAATCCACTGGTTTTTCCATTTTTGGCTAGTACAAAAATTTATTTTTGAAAAATGAAGCTCGTTCAAATTGCAAAAACTCAAGAAGCCAACTCAGTGTTGCATTTTAAGAAAATAAAAACGTATCATCAAAAAGTAAAAACGTAACAACCAAGGTTGCCAGTTTTGTATGAAAAATATATTTTAGGGAATTGTAAATTACCACACGCAAAAATTACCACAAATCCTATTTTTTTCTGTCATGTGAACAAATTTAGTCAGATTTTTACAATGATTAATAAATGAACACACTAATGCCTGGTTTTCACTATGTCATTTTGTGTCATATGTGTTTTATTTACAATTCCAAGAAACAATTCGATCCGCTTGTGTTCCGATATCGGTACAGCAAAACGAAATCGTATTCCGGAAACGTGCCGATTTCTGAATCCGGAAACGTGCCGATTTTTGAATCCGAAAACGTGATGGCGAGCGGGTTTTAAGGAACATCGAAAACGTATTCGAATCAATTGAAAATCCGTTTTGAAGTGCCGAAAACTTGCCATTGCATCGAACTTAAAACTGAGTACATGAGCGATCTCAAAGGGTAATCTTGCTGTTGAGCATAGAGATGGGCGCGTGCCTGTTTTTGATGAACGAAACGCAGCGGCACGCTGATAAGTGACACGCATGAGCCCGACCAGTAAATTTACAGGCACGCACGAGAAGCACGATAAAACACGGGATTTTAAAAGACACGAAGAAACACGGAAAAACATGACAAAACACGAAAAAAGCACGAAAAACATGAAAAATCATTTGAAACGTGAAAAATAATACCGGAACCTTTTAGATTTTTGGAAACAAAATCGTTAGTAAAAATGTATTGAACCGGAACTGGAATCGGAACATATATATTTATTTGTGGATGGAATCGGTACCGCCTTTTTAAAAATATCGGCACCAGAACCGGAACATACCCAATATGCCACAGGGTAAGCATTTGAAAAAATAATCATAATTGCTTTAAGGTCTAGCTTCTTTTTCAAATCAGTTTCAAATATAAAATAAGTGCTATTTTTAGCGCTTACTCTGAATTTGAAAATGATTTGATAATACCATTACCAAAAAGGGCAGTGAAAATTAGGAGCAAAAATGTAGTGACGCTAAAACAGTAGTTTTTTATGATTGCAATAGAAACTCTGACAAAAAATATAACATAACACCGCGCGTCCAAACTAATAGCTTACCGAAATCTATTAGTGTTTGGACTTCTGTGAATTTTTAAAACAATATACCGACCGCTAATTAATTAATTAATTAATGATTTAAAAATTCCCAATAAAATATAATATGACAAAAAAATTAATTAAAGTTTCTCCAATTAACATATTCTCATTATTACGAATATGGGATTCAATGCTACTAAAAGTTACATTGGCTGGGTTTCAATTAAAAATTAATTGGATTGATTAAGATTTTAGTTATATTTACACACTTTTTTTCTGTGTGTATTAGTAATATGACCGCAAATTAAAAAAAATGTATATAACAACAAATGTTGCCGATACAGCAAACAGCAACAATGTGCTAACTTTTGCAACATTTTACAAGGTCATTTCGAATTTCGGAGGCCACTTCGAATTTTTTAACAAGGTCATTTCGAATTTCGGAAACCACTTCGATTTTTTTAAAAAATTCAAAATATTCGAAGGCAAATTTTGGATGTTCACTAACAATTCGTATGTTGACATATAGATGGCGCGTCGTTTCGAAATGTTTCTTGGTTTGGGTAAAAGCTAAAATCACAAGTGGATTTTGGAATTGATAATTTATATATTTTTACTTCCCCCAACTTTGTAGGTTTGTGTAATAGCTAAAAGCATTAGTGGTTTTAGAAATTGATAAGTTATCCCATTTTCGACCGTCCTTTCAAAGTTTTTTGAATATTTTAAAACGTGTTTTTTTTTACATTTTTTTTAATAAAAATGACAAAATATGTTTTTTATTGTTTTTCTTTACGTAAATTTAAAATAATGAAAAATTTAAATACTTATTAATATAATAAAGGCGTTATTAAAAGTAAAAACATCGATACCTATATTTGTTTTTTATTCAACAGATGATGTTGACTGTCGCATTATCTCCTGATCGATACTGTGTCCAAGTAGCGCCACCTCTAGATTCAATTGCGAACTATCTTCTTTTAATTTTATAATTGCTTTTTTAATATGTAACACTGAACCTTAAAATAAAAGTTATTTAAAAATCAATAAAATACTCGAAGTTTAATATGGTTTAATACTTACTTCCGTCTGACATCATTTGGCCTCTTTTTTCCATTTCATTCTTTTTCATATCATTTTCCATAATCAAACTATTCAATTGAGTCATATATTCTTCCTTGTCTTTTTGAACTTGAGTCTGAGCGTATTGAAAACTCGATAGCTCGATAGAAGCCTCCTTGAACTGTCGAATAAGACTTTCGAGTTCGTTGTTCAAGTGTTTTTCACGACTCTCGACTTTATCGAGACTGAAAGTGAATTCATTGTGGAGCTTCTTTAACTGAAGTTGTGTGTCATCGGCTATCTGTAAAATAATTTAGGAATATTAAAAATATGAAATAATATAAAAATGTAGATTTCATGGATTGATCCAAATAACACTCACGGTATCAATATTAGACTTTAAATTTTCCATCTGACTTATATGAGAACGCCAATCTCTCAAGTCCGTCTTGACAAAAACTTTCAACTGCGGCATGACACGCTCCAGCTCCAGTCGCCACTGCTGCTGATCTGAGAAACTGTCGACGGTGTAGTCATCATTGAATTCGCGCTTCCCCGCATTGCGTTCATCGATTTGTTTGCGAACGTTCCAGTTAAAATTAGCCTGCGCATCTCTGTCCAACTCCAGATCACTATCGTCACTATAGGTCGTCGTATTATGTTCGTCCTCTAGTTTTTCCAAAATGATCTCCGCGTTGTCGTCTAAATATTCAATTTTGGCCTCGTCCTCTTCGGTAATAAAAGGCCGTTGGCAGGTTAACTAAACGAAATAGAAATTTAAATTAGTATAGGGTAAGGTGTACCCTATTTAGAACACATACCTTGACCACCTTCAAAGCCTGAGTCACCAATGAATCAAGCACAAACAAACAAATCGGTCCAGCTCCTCGTATAAGTTTGTTGGGTTGGAAATTAACCGGAATATCCTTGAATAGAATAAATAATTTATAAAATTCATGCATTTAAATGATTTTGATTAGCTGTACTTACAACTTCATTCAATATTTTAATTATATTTGATATAACCGTGTTTGGATCATCCGATTCCTGCGGTTTATCGATTTCCTTGCCCAATTTCTGGCATAGCCACCAACACAACAAGGTGAACATAAAAATCTGCTCTCCCGGATTTACGGACTTCAGAAAGAAGAACTTTGACATGGGCTTCATTTTGAATTCTTTTAGCAGGGATTTCTCAAAGTTCAGCAATTTCAGTTTCTCCAATAAGTCCTCCGTTTGAAATGTTGTAAGTGGTGAACTAATATTTTGTTCCTTGTCGGTTTTATCCGAGAGATCCTCATGCATGTTGTGGCCTTTAGAATATTTTTTAAATGTAAAATTAGCAAATAAAATAACACAGAGCCAGCGCATTTGTTTACGTGGTCTATGTTTGGATATTGTTGCCATGGTAAGTAACATGTGCTAAAAGCTTCCCAAAGTGGTTGGAATTGTGGTGAAACTTAAAAAGCTTTTTATTTAGTGCTTTTTGTGTTTAAATCAGCCTATCTGAATTAATTTGTTTCTAAAAAGCTTCATATTTTCTTTACATCAAGTACCTACATTATTCCAAAAATAATAAAAAATTCTAACAAATATTTAAATTCTTTATACTTTTATTTTATTTGTTAATATTATTCATACCATTTGTTATACATTTTTTTTTAACAAATATTTAATTTTGTTGTAAAATTATATTGCAGAAAAATTTTACTTTATTTAAACATTCTTTTTTCTTTGTAAATTTTGTGTTTATTGTTTATATATTTTATATATATTGTATATAAAATTGTATATGAAAATGAAAAATTTTAAAATTTAAAACTTAAAACATTTTTTAAAGTTTTTGGAGTTTTCGTCAAAAATAAATAAATTAAAATAAAGAAATAAAGTGGCGCTATGAAATAGCGCCGAATGAAATAACTCCCAATAAAATAAACCCCTAAAAAAATAAAAATAAAATAATAAGTACACAAATGAAATAACATCCCAATAAAAAAAGAAATAAACCCCAAAAAAGTTGTTTGCTATTTCATATAAATTGCAATAATGCCCAAATTTATCACACAAATGGTTCTTAATGAAATATCCGCGAAAAGAAATGACCCTCATACACGAAATAATCCCGAAAATACGAAAAAGAAATGGGATTATATGTTAGACAGTGGGAAATCAATTTAAAATTATGATGTAAATAATATTTTATGATATATATATTTTATATATATTGTACATATGTGCCTTCTACAGAAAATTCGAATAAAATAACTTATGGAACTAGATCGTAACAAAAATATGATTTTTTTTGGAATTGCTCTGAACGTGTCATTTGTAAAATGCACATATTTTACATAAAATAACGCAATACAATTAAATTTAAGTACATTTTCTGCAAATTAAATATTTGCAAAATCCAAGAGATGGAATGGAAATAAAAAATAAAATTGTATAATTGGAGTATTTTCTTTTACGAGTTTGTACGCTTTATCAGACCCAAACACAATTAAAATTAAGTATATTACAAATGAACCTTATGAACTAATCCCCAAATATAATGAAATAACTCCCAAATTCAGAAAATGTGGATTCCTTGTGTATTATTTAATTGGGAATTATTTCATTATGAAATACAACCCAAAGAGAAAAAAATTAAAAAAAAATATGAATGATATTCATAACGACTCAAATAGGAATCGATATCTTTTAAATAGGTTCGATTTAAACCATGTTGATTATATAGATTTTGTAAGTTTCGATAATATTCAAATTTGGTTTGGTTTATTATTACTATTTAAAATTGATTGATTTTTTTTTATTTGACTATTAATTAATATTGGAATTTTTGGTAAAAATTAAAAAAAAAAAATGATTTTTGCACATATTTAATTTTTATGGATATTGACATTTCCACAGAAAAATCTACTTTTGTCATTTTTGTTTTTTAGGACCATGCAGTTCGATTGTTTTTCTTCTCTTTTACAAAATATTGAACTACTTACTCTTTATATTTAGTAAAAGAGAAAAAAAACAATCGAACTGCATGGTCTCAAAATATAAGCCGTAACGTGAAGTGACAAATATTAGATTTTTTTGTGGAAATATCCATTTGTGGAATTAAAAATAAAAATTGTAATTTTCTTAAAAAATAGGTTTTATTTTAATAATTTTAATTGTTATTGCTAAATTTGTAGTTATTAAATTCGAATTTGTGTTTGAAAGTTTTTAATATTTAGGTTTTCTTATTATAAACTAAACTTTTTTATAGTTCGGTATTGGGTTCGATACAACATTTGAAAATCAAACAAAATCAATACAAAGTTGGAAAATCAAACAAAAAAACAAAATATTATTTGTAAAAATATATATAAAAAAATATTAAAAAAAAAAATGGTTTGACAAAAACAACCTATTTTTTAAAAACAAAATTTACCGACAATAATATTGTTTTTTTTTCGAAAATAAAAATTTTAAACATTTTTGTTCTAATAATTTAGTAATAATTTTTTCATTATTTATAGTAAATTTTTTTACAGGAAACAAAATATAAAAAATATGTTTCAGGTCCAAATTTTTGAAAAAAGAAAATTGAACATATTTTTTTTTGTATTAAATATATTGTAGACTATAAAATTTCAACCCAGTCGGCGATTCGATATCACTTCGAGACTGTTTCGTGTCGAATATCGAGATTGATACGAAAAACATAGCGATTTTGATGTGATAAATATTTAAATATTGTATCTTTTTATAAAATTTTATTTTACGAGAAATTAAAAAAAAATAGTAGTGATAAAGCACATCGAGATCGAACTTTTTTATCGCAGTTAGTTCGAGAAATCTTCGATCATCGAGGATCTCCAAGATATGGCAGACTAGGAATAATCTTAAAAAACATCAGCCATAATCAAAATTTGTTTTTAACCTGCTATACTTGGAAACATTTTAATAATATTTGAGATTTTAAAATACGTTCCACTGATCGTTGAAAGATTCCCTTGTCATAATCCGATCAGTTTAAAAACTTACATAGCCTGGTTATGCCCATTTCTGCCCTAATGAAGTAATTTCTTCTAGGGATAAATTAATTAAATGTCTATGCTACATACATAACCCTATTCTAATAATACTTTGGCACAAAAGCTCTGAACTCAAGTAGAAATCTGCTATGTTAGGGTGGAACTGATGGTGGCTAGTTCATCCTGATAATGCACGGATAGAAAAGATTTGTTTGAATATGCTTGAATGTAATTATAACGGAATTCGAAATCATCATATAAATATTGGGAGTAATATCTAATTACATTATAATTGAATTGTATTATTATTTTGTTCAGATTGAAATATTATTATACGATATTTAAACATAAATTGCTTTAAATTGTTTCTTTAGAAATATATATTTTTCATCAGATATTAATATATGTATGTTTGATATTTCCGCTATTTAACACACCCAACTTAAATAAAAGGTTCTTTGAATTATATGTATTATGTTATTAGTGATTGTTACTGGGTAACAACGAATTGGGGAACAATAGATGAAAATAAAATTATTAAGTATAAATAAAATATGTGTAATAAAAATAAAATAAAAGTTTAAGTTTATAATTAAAAAAAAATGTAATTTAAAAATAGGAAAAATAACGAATATTGTGTAAAGAAGATATTAGCACTAAATTTACAATTTTTACTTTAAAATTAAATGTAAACATAAATATGTTTACATGTAAATAAAATGTTTTTCGGATTCAAACATATATATGTTTGCAAGAACGCCGAAAATTATTCATTCTGAACATAAATATGTTTGAACGAAAACAAAAATATGTTTGGCTTTTATTATAATAATGTTTGGCAATGAAAAAATACATTTGTTTGCATGAAGCTCCAAAGATATGCCTACATGTTTATGTAATGCCTACAAAATTATGTTTGGGAGAGCCCTTTTTTGCAGCGTGTGTAACTGGTTGGGTTGTGACAAGTCAAAAATACCATGATCAGTTCCCGATCATTGCTTAACTACAATTTCTACTAGGAAATAATATAGGCCGAACTCGCTCACATTTTGCGTTGGAAAATAGTAAAAAATTTTAACACATTATCGAACGAAATCAAACAGTGCAGTAATAATGTAATGTATGTCATTGTAAATAGACAAAAAGTGGATATTCTAAATAATATGGCGATGTCTTTTTCGAACACATGGTCCGATGTAAAATTTCCCTCATTTCCAAAAATCCATTGTTTACTTAATTTATGAAAAATGTATTGCCGCAGGTTTGTCCTGATAAAATTCAAATTGAATTTATAATTTGTAGCATATCTTATGTGTAATGGGTCCATTTCATGCCACAGCATATATAAATATTTATGCATTATTAGAGCAAATATTTTTCCGATATTGTGGTATGTGTTCTTAGGCTAGGGAATACGCTGCCTCTTGGAGGCACCTTTCAGCCCTACCTGGCCGGTGATACTACGAAGATAACTAATAAGTGCTAAAATAGGTATTTGTGTGAAGTTAACCTCAAATTCATTAAAAACCTATTAGAGAGTAATTGGTTGCTAAGCTAATATTCAATTATCACCTTCTTGTTATCTGCGCGTCGCGTTGCATTGCATTGCATTGCGTACGGTACGCACACCGCAAATAGAATCAAACACGGGTTGGATTTGCGGGTTGCGCTTGTTTGCTTGTTTCGGTGTTTGTCTATTTGTTTGTTTGTTTCTCTGCACCAGACAGACCACGCACTCTGGCGTTCTAAACAAATCATCTAACCATCCGTCCGTCCGTCTGTCCAACCATCCATCCATCCTTCCATCCATCCAACTTGCTAACCATCCAATCGACAAATAGACGACCTACGTATGTTATCCTTAAAGTGCTTGTGGTTGCACATTCGCTTCGATCCAATAGATAAGAAACTTATCTGTCAATTCTCGGTCGCCTAATTGCAAGGTGCTGAGTACTGAGTACCTCGGCCCTATCCTCACTTAGTAGGTACGAGGTACGTACGATACGAATACGGTACGCATGTCTTCTATCTTATGTTGGTCAACAAATAACGTACTTTACGCGGTGCCACTCACATGCCACACGGTACACGGCACACGGAAAGTCCAAGATGCAATTGCAACGCAAGTAACCTGCCGTCAGGACACAACACACCACACCTAACGTCAATACAATTAACTGTACGTGAGGATCTCGGATCTCTGAAGGAGATAATAATGGTATAAATGGAATTGTCGTACGTCACCTGAAGTGTTTACTCAATGATAATGATTTCTCACAATTAATGGTCTTCGAAATAACTTGACAGAGGCTGCAAACTGAAATGGAGCGCAACAAGTGGAATGGGTTTTCTTTCGTTTCTAGTTAAATGCTGCATGTACAAAAATCCTAGCACGGTATCGATAGATCGAACGATCGATCGGTGATCAAATATAAAATTAGTATCTATATATTTTCGTCACCCCAATTATTGTCACACACATCACACGGTGCACTAATTACATAAATGTGTAGGGTGCATTCGTAACAATGTTGAGAAAACATTTGTAACAAAAGAAAGCAAAATTGACAGCGCACTTTGAGCATAATACACATAAACAGCAATAAGAATAACTGCACAGAGTATGATTGGATGCGATGCTTATGCACCCTACGAACTTCAATGAAATATCATCTATCTGTGGGAATGGGAAACTAAACGAATGTAATTATATCTTTTTTCTGAGTGTGAAAAGATGAACCAAATTTACGATTTATACTGAAATCGTAATTTACAAACGTTATGCCGTAACCGTTGAACTATAGTTTTGAATTCGAAGGAGTCAACCGAATCCGTTATTCGTTTGTTAACAATTTCTGATCAATGAAACCTCTATTAATATCCATCTAATTTTTTAAAATTTAAAAACCTAAATAATATTAATTTATAAATAACACTGCTGATTCCGAAAATGGCATCAGTTTGGTGAAATTGACTCTAGTTTTTGAGATATAGCCCATTTCATTTAATTTCCCAGTATTTTCGTCTTCTTTTATTTTTAAAATTCCATCAAAAGAAAATAATGAAATTATCTTTTCGATACTAGACGGAGAGAATATATAGATTAAATAAAATCTGCAAAATTTACAAAATCTGAAAATTTAAAAAGGATACATGGCGCTACATAACTTGGCATAAAAATAATGTTTGTCCATTATGTAATAATATTTTTCATTCATTACATGTGGCGCAAGGTTTTCTGCATCTAATATCGAAAAGATAATTTTATACTTTTCTTTTATTTGATTTTTAAAAATAAAAGAAGATCAAAAACTAGAGCCTATTTGACAAAACTGATGCCATTTTCGGAATCAGTGTCACAAATGCGTCCAATATTTGCTTTACATGTCAAAATTTGGATTTTGTCGGGCTGTGTAATCAACCTATTTTTTAATTTGTATAACAACAAATTTTTTTTTAGAAAATAGTTTTCAACCTATATGACCTATACTAGTTCTCACACATGGTTCTCAATCTAAAGTCTAAAAAAAAGTTATATGCCAAAGATTTTCTTTTCTTATTTGGTTCTAAAATAAAAATATATACAAGTTCTACAAAATAAATTAAGTAATTAGAAAGTCAAATAAGAACCTCAATGCGTAAAAATTTTAGTTGTTATGAAGAATTAAAATTTGAGTTATTAAAAAGAGTTTGAAATATAAAACTTTTAAATTCAATAAAATATAATAAATAGGTTTTTTGAAAATGGTATTTGCTATAAATTTAATGAATTAATTATTTTTATTATTTTATAGTTTAAAAAAGTTTTGTCTTCAAGATATTCATCAAATGGGTAACGTGTATCATTAATATAAACCAGTAAGGAAGGCAAATATTAAAGTATGAAAATTCCCAGAAAACCAAATGACAATTTTACAATATCATTTATAGGCTAAAATTGTCATTTTCGATATTCTATAATGATACGAAAACGATAGGGTTGTCAATAAAAATGAACCTGTCTAAAACGATATCGTTGTTTTTGTCGTTAAATATATCGAGTTGATATCATAAATGGATTTATTTTCGATAAACAAATTTTATTTGTTCAGAAAATTTTATTTTTTGACAAAAATTATAAAGAACACGCAATTCAATTTTCAAATACATTGAGTTTTATATCTAAAATTTATCATTAATATATCGAAAATAAAAAATATCGTCAAATGGTTTGCAGGGTTGTGATAGTCGGTATATGAAGTTAGTAAGAATTATGAAAGTTAAAGTCGGTCTAATCCGACTATAAATACCCTACACATTGTGATAATGTATGTGGTTACCATTTAAAATGGTCATCGCACATCAGGCGGACATCGCTACATGGACTCATGAGGTCACGTTGATCAAGAATAAATACACCGAATATGCTTCCTTCTGGGTGTTACAAACGATCTACCAAACTGAATATAACATTTCCCTCTTACTGTAGAGTGTAAAAACGAATCATTTAAGACTTAAAGCCGAACACAAATGTAAAAGATGTATTTGCCAAGTTATCCTTTACAAAAACCATCAGAATTATTATATATATATATATAATATTTATTAATTCTAATAGCATGTAGGTGCTACGAAGTAATATATTGAAAGTGAAAATTGAAACCAAATCCAGTTACACAGAAAAAAAAAATCTTCAATATGATGAATTTAATCATAAATATTATGAATTTTTTCAACAACTACCAGATTCATCATATTGATATCACCGTTCATTAAATGACATATTAATGAATGCATTCATTATATATATGAACAAAGTATTCAATACAATGAATTTGAATTGTTATATTGATGAATTTGTTCATAATATTTTTTCAAAAAAAAAAAAATATATATAAAATAATTCGATAAAAACGTTTTGTAATAATAAAAAATTATAAAAAAGTTATCCGAAAAAAAAAAATTTCGGACAAAAAAAAATTGTTCCGAAAAAAAATGTTTCAAAAAAAAAAAATTTGTTCGAAAAAAAATGTGTTAAAAAAAACTTTTTTCGAAAAAAAAAGTTGTTCAAAAAAACAATTTTTTTCACAAAAAAACAAAAAATTACGAAAAAAAAATTTTTTTTTCAAAAATATATTTTTTATAAATATAACTTTTTATTAATAAAAAGTTGTTATTATAATAAATATATATATAAACATTTTACTAATGTCGAGCAAGCATTATATGTATAAGAAATAACATACAAGAACTACTTGAGAACTGAGAAGTACGGCAAAAATGAACGAAAAAAATATTTTGATAGAAATTTGGTTTAATGAACAGCGTTCTTCAATATGAAAAACATATATGTTGTATTTTATATTTTGGTTCATTAATATGATGAAACGTATTCTGCACATACAGTTCATCATATTGAAGAACACTTTTTCGACAGTTACCAAGCGTTCTTCATATTTATTATAATAGCATTCTTAACATTGATGGCGTTAGTCATTAATATTATGAATGGTTCTTCAATACAATGAATCATGGTTTCAAGAACGGAATTCATCAATATTATGTACATTTTTTTTCTGTGTACGTTTTTATATCTTTTCAACCCGAAAATTTTGGTTTTTCCTAGAAGATATTGTGCTAGGGTCATAAAATGTTTGTACTTTTGTACTTATTGTTCTTTTAACTGATCACCCATAACAAGAACAATAAGATCTGGACATGATCATGTTTTCTCTACACACACAAAAAAAAATCACCAACAACCAGTATTCATCATATTAAATTACCTTAAATTAAGATATCACAAACAGCCTAAATAATAACGTGTTTTAGAATACATTTTTTATAAAACCGGTTTTCCGGTATGGAAAATTACATATATTCTAGATCAGTGTCCGTATGTCTGTCGATCTATTGAAATTACGATTACAGGATAACTAGAAGAGCTAGCTTAATGAAATAACGAACTTAGATTACTTATATATCTATGATATCTAATATTCAAAATGGGCATAAGTGGTCTATTGTGGTCTGTGACCCGACCACTTATGTTCAAATACGTCATATAACACTAACGTCTACGGGTGAATTTTACATTATACCGTTTTTGTAAAAACGACATGAATTTTTTTACAAATATATCAATATAATGTCTTTCTTAGGAATTTATAAATTAATGAATTAATACAAAGATTGCAGTTATTTTGAGGATTTGTAAACTCTGGACACCTCTGGACCACTTTAAACGGCAATCGTTTATAGGGCATAGATCGACTATAACATTTAAAATTCTAACTAACTTCATTACATCAGGTATCAAAATGTCCTAACTTCAAAATGTCCTAACTTCAAAATGTCCCATGGGACCTAACTTTTTTTTAGTCATACCTCTACTATAATCAAAAATCGATTTAAACCCGATATAACTGTACCGATGTAATTATGATTTGTATGGTAGGTTAAGGTTTCAATATCTATTAAAAATGAATTTCTTTTTTTTTTTTTCAGACATTGCGTTGTAAAGAACCGAAGTGACCAGTTGATATGTAGGGTGCAAATGGCTATCGCACAATGCAACGTTAACATCAATGTTGAACAACGACAAACGAACAAACGAACTAGCGAAAGACCGACGACGACGAGCGACCAAACAAACGAGCGACTGAGTGAGCGAACGAACGAACCAACGAAAGAATGAATCGGGCGCGGTGAACCGCTTTTGAATGTATGCTTGCTTGCTTCGGCTCCGATGGTGGGTTTGGGGAGACGAGAACGACGACGAGATCGGCTCCACTACTGTTCATTTCCCACGGTAGGTTGCTGGGTTTGTGACGATACAGCGTAGAGCCACCGACACAAAGAGGCACTAACACCAGCACAAGCGACGCCGTGCGACGCAGGCAGGCCAGGCGCAGACATAAAGATCATTGCTGTTGTTGTTAGTGCTGCTGGTGGTGGTGGTGGTGATGGCGATGGTGGGGGTTCTGTTTCATTGCCTCATTGTTATTGTTTGCTTGCAGGGCTTGATGTGGTGTGGTAGCATGTAGCATGCAGCATACAGCCAGCAGACAGACTGGTCGCAGTCTCTCGTCCTCCGTACGTCGCCCGAGCGAGTGAGTGAATGAGCGTATTTCGCCGCTGGGCAACTTCATGATTCGAATATTCACCAAATAAATAGTGCAGCCAGCGCACAGAGCGCTGAATTCACTGCGTTGGCCTGGACTGGACTGGCCTGTCCTGTCCAGGCGTTGCATGAATCGACATTAGCAGGGCGGCAGTGAATGGGCGGCAAGACGCATACAGGAAAATTCCGTTTCGTCCATTTTCTGGCTCCACTGCAATTAGCATGAGCAGATACCATTGATGGATGCAAATTCAATGTTTTTTTTGCAGTGAATATAGCTAATAATGCATGGCCGCTGATTCGTTGATTTTCGCTGATTTCCGATGACCGCAGCTGCCTCCAAATTATGCATAAATTTTCTAGATTTCTGAATGAATCTCTGGCGACGTTGGCGCGGTTCGTCCATAAAATTCAAAATTATTAAATTATAAGATTAACAATGAGTTGGGGAGCACACGCAGCAGGGGTTCGCTGGCATGATGACTGCTTTGTTTGGAGCCCGTACCTCTGTTGAGCCAGCCGTCCATTCGTCCATCCGCCCCCTGCCCAAGCAACGAACCATCCATCGAAGCATCCATCCATTTATTCAGATGTGATCGTAGATAAGTTATAAAAATTATTTGTTTTGTCATATAGAATTTCCAAAATAATAGCTTTGCATAATTTATGTTTAAATTTATGATCCGCAAGGTTTGTGTCATCTTCGCGCCACTCACTCACTCTGTCACTGGCCAGTTACCAAAGGTGACAGCACCGCACCGCCGCTAACGGTGGCCGACTTCGGAGCAGCTACACTCGGTCAACAGCCGTCATTACATAATTTCGGTCGTGATTTGCATGCGTGACACAGCATAAGCCGTTTTTAGCCATAGTTTGGAATAAGTTGCGCTGTAATGATTCCAGCCGGCCGGCCGCCCTCTACCTCTCTGTAAGATACAACTTTATTAGCAGCTTTTGGTCAGGCATAGCGGCTACAACTTCGGCTAAGCCGCTCATATCGCTCGCTCGCCCGGTTCGGTACTACGATATATGCAAATATTAACAGCTTCATATTAATATTCAGTAGTTCGTGGTTGTCATTTTACGTATTTATTTATGGCTTTCGGTTTTTGTATTAAATGGCTGCTCTTTTAATGCTGATGAGTTGTGTGGGGATTCGTGCGGTTCGGTTCAGTTTGGACTGTCCATAAATCGGCTACAAAATCCGTCAGTCACTTTGCCAAAAACATATAAAAAACACCAACATTTTGTATAGTTATTTTTAAATATATATGTAGTAGGTATTGTTATGAGTGCTCCTAATTTATGGCCTGACAAGAATATGTTTTCCATTAATAAAAATCAAATATGAACCATTCATATATGCATAAAAGGCATGCATAACTGGGCGGTGAGTAGTTTTCGGTATTTTTTATATTTTTGTATTTGCTATAAATTCTTGCTTTATAACCAAATAAATTAAGCATCTATCACATTTGATTTAATTATTCAATTAAGTTTTATCGGCATTCGAAGCTGTTGCTAGTGTGATATTGATTTCGATGGTAGTGATTAATACGTAGTTGGCACTATGTGACACAATTTTATATTTTCCACGTCTGTTCAACTGAAAATATTAAAATTTTGGAAAATGTTCAGAAATTAATGTAGGATCATTGAAAACCATTTGACGATAATTTTTGAATTCAATAAAATTATGATTAATCTATGATAAAAAACTTAATATGTTTTGAAATTAATTTGTGTGTTTTTTAAAATTATTGTCAAATAAAGAAAATTTTCTGAAGAAATAAAATTTGTTTATCGTATATGAACATTTTTTCGATATCAGCTCAATATCTATAACGATAAAAATAATGATATCGTTAGAGGTAGGTTCGTTTTTATCGAAAACCCTATCATTCTCGTACTATTTTAAATTTGCGAAAACGATAATTTGGGCTTATAAACTAGATCGTTTCAATATTGTTTGGCGTGCTGAAATGGATTTACCACTTAAAATTAAGAAACACATAAAATTTCAGTTTCTAGAGATATGTTCTAGAGATATGGATCCGCGAAATATGAAAAACGAATATAAAAAGCACAAAATTGAATTTTGCTCAAAAAGATTATAAATATGAATTGTAAAGGTTATAAATATGCGAAGAATTGGGCATTTAAAAATATTTAATGGATGGATGATCATAGGTAAAATGACATCATAATAACATTCAAAGGGGGATATCTCAATAACGCTCATTTGTTAAATTAAAAAAAAATATGTTTTTATGTTGAAGAGTATCCTTTTTAGTATAAATTCTAAGTGGTTCCAAAGTTATGAATTGAAATATTATTTATGAAAAATTTGAAAATTTTATATGACATTTTTATTTTTAAAATTTTACAGTACAATTTAAAAAAATTACAAAAATGTTTGCTATGAACCATACATCAATTCTATATGATTCGCGGCTGCTGATTTTGGCTGCATACTCCGTATTTTTCTATTACGTAACGTTTTTAAGAATAAACATAATTTAGATATTAAGTAATGATATTTTCAGATTGGGGCCATTAGTATTTTTATTGAAAATTTATTGTATAAATGCGTACCAAAATTAATTTATCAGGGAATATTTTAAAAAGTGGATCAATTAGAAAAAAGTTAGTAATTTTGATAGTTTGTTTGGACAATGCAATAGATAAGCATACATTATTTTTTTTTGTTTATCATTAAATCCTAAATGGTAAATAATATTCTCTAAAAAATCTAAAATTTCCGAGTTTTTTCTCCGGTCCCTAGTAGAAATTTGCCCTATTGGGGATGACATGATCATGACCAAATAATGTTTGTCATGTTACTGGTTAGGTTATGACAAAGTAAAAATACAAAGATCCGTTCCCAATCATGACCTTGGTAAAATTTCTACTAGGGGTGAGCTTAAATTTTCGGAAGTTTTAGAATCGATCGAGGCTTCAAACTCTTTAAAAATGAATCCTTCTAAAACAAAAGAAATGTTATTTACTAGACCTAAGTGTTCTGTTGTTAATCTAAATTTTAAAAATTGACATTCTTGCTGTAATCCTTGACAAGTCCTTGTCTTTTTCTTTTCACATAAATAGAATGAACTCCAAAATAAATTTTACTCTAAAAAGGAACATATTAAAATTAAACTATTAATATACTAACTGCCTTGAAGCCTCTTTCCTTCAATATTAGAAAAATACAACTTATATTTAATCGAATAAAAAGATTCCTTTTAATATTAAACAACATGATCATTGATCAGGATACACCTTACGTACTTAGATTTTTTGATTGATCGTTATTGGCTAATGAATAAATGGTATCAAAAGTAAATAAATACTTCAGAGAATGTTTGGAAAAAACCCAATAAAATTCAGGCTGATCTGATCAAAATTAAGACTACATCTATTACTTAATACTTACCCTTACTTTGATTTTGCATATCATTCTTTAAGTCTTCATATTAAAGACAAATTACATATAATATTTTTGTTTTAAATTTTATTTTGAATCAAAATTATTTTGTTGTCCTTAAATTATTCAGAGGAATTCAAACAGATTTCAACTAGTGCAATTCAGCTTTAATATTTAGAAACTAAACATTTAGATTAAATTGCTTAAACGGTAATACCTCGCAGAATTTTGGTTTTCTGTAATTCAATTAGCGTATTCACAGTTCATGGTATTGGTACGACATTGTATGAATACGACAATACGCCATTTAAACAGTGAGCACCACTTTTTTGCTAGTTCAAATGTTTCGTCAAATAAATGCAGCTAATTCTTATAAATTTAGGATTTTTTTCAAGTTATCATTAACATTTTATCCGTACTATTTATCTTCAATTTCACAATTTATCTTCATTTCACAAATTTGAAAAACATGCCTCAGGGCTACTCATAAGTACAACACTTGTGGTATTTCACTTTTATAAGGGATGCAACAACAAATTGACGTATCTGTGTTATTGTGTCGTATATATACTACATGGTACGAATACCAGACCAGACGACGAACCGTGAATACGCTAAATGAATTTAAGTTTATAGTACCTATTTTCAAATTAGATATATATTTCGAAAATGTCGTAATTCAATATAAGCATCAGTTTAATTTTGCCTAGCATAGTAAAAAAATACTTTAAAAATATTTTTTTTTATATTATTTTAATAGTTTTTGCATTAAAAACTAGAAAAAAGTATACATTAGTCAACTGGGTCAGATCAGACCAAACTTGACTTTAATGAAGATACTTCCTGATAACCAATATATTTCGAATCGAAAGAGCCATTTTCGGATATATTTGGGATAAGTTTTTAGTACATTTGTTTAATTTGTTTAAAATTGAAAACTGCTTATCTAATGGTCTGGCAAGATCTCACAAGAATGTTTTTTTTTCATTTTTGCGGCAGCTAAGCTAAAATGTATAAATAAATCAATAAATTGCTTAAAGTTGGAATTATTGGTCGAAAAACTATTTTTTTTTTGTACATAAAATTATTTTTTTTTTATATATTTTTCTATGTAATTATTTTTTGTTTTTTCTTATGCCCTTTTGGTAATTTAATAGACAATATGAACTACAAAAGGGCACAACTCACTTCTTTGGTTCACCCAGGCGATATCTCAAATCCTTGGGTTAACCACAAGGTGATTACCATTGAGTACTAAAAAATTCAATTTCAATATTTTTGAGTTTATGCAAATTTTTAATTTTTTTGTATATTATTAAACAATAGGTATTTCATTGACAAATTTATAAAATGAATTTTCAGAGTCTGGTTGAAATTTCAACGTTCCGCATCGACAATAAAAGTGGTTATGTGGTGAATAGGTATTTATTCAAATTTATTATTATTAATTAATTTCAGCTTAAAGACTTTTAAAGGTTTTTAGTTGTGAACGTTCAAAGTCAAAAAACTTAGACTGGATTCAGTTATAAAGGCGTTTACGGCCAGGTTGCTCAGTATTCGGCAGCAAAAGTCAGGTGAAAGGTTATACATTCTTTAAAAGGTTTTTTACTTATGAATGTTCAAAATTGAAATTTAAACCATTAGACAATAGACTTCTTATATAAACCAACATATCGTCGTTGTAGAACTAAGAGTCACCAAATACATTTTTATGAAAATCTTAAATTTCAAATTTGTTGGTCATTATTACAGAAAGTAATTGATACATTTTTAAAGTTGAAATACCAATTGATAGATTCACATGTTGTTATCATTTGATATAAATATTGAGCTCATCGATCGAAAATTGAAAGATATATTAAGATTTTTGTAAATGAACAATTGGCATTTTGAAAATGTAGTTGGTGACTTTTAGTTCTACAACGACGATATTGAAACAATCGTTTCTTTTGGAAAAATAGAGAGAATATTTTCAGTATATAAAAATGTAATCTGAGCGTAATATCTTTAGAACTCAGACACAAAAAATTTCATCAACAACCAGGTATCAACATATTAATAAATTCATTCATGAATTAAAATCGTATTTTTTAAATGTTTTTAATTTTCAATACTATTTTTAACAAAAAATTTAAAACAAAAATTTGTCAGTTTTTACACATTTATGTATTTATAATTCTTATAAGCTTTATAATATTTAATTGATAATATTTAATTTATAATTCTAAATATTCATTAATAAGATAAAATGGAGTCTTCATTTCATCATATTATCTCATATTATTTCATCATATTATTATGTGTGCATCATATTGATGACTTTTGTTCATCAAACCATATTAATTTAAAAATCATAAATATTATAGGAATTTTAAATACATAAATGAGTAAATGAAGGCGAATTTTGTTTGAAATTTAATGTTATAAAAATATTGAAAATGAACATTTTGAAAAAAATACTATTTGAGTTCAATGAATGAAATCATCAATATGATGAATACTGGTTGTTGGTGACATTTTTTGTGGGTGCACGCAGATATTAGAGGTCAATGAAAAAAAAAATCAAAAATTCATAAATTCATACTCTTCAGAAATTTTCAGAGGTTCAAAATTCTAAACCAAAAAATAAATAAAAAATTGTTTGAGTATTTAATATTCCCAAAAAAATGTTCCAACGTTTCCCGACACGTTGGAACATTCAGCATTTAAAATTCCAAAAAAATGTTCTACCCAAAATCTTTCAATTACCTGTGTGATATGCCTCAACATTTCAGAAAAATGCAAAAATTTAGTCTCGGTTTATAAATCATGCTAAATATAAATAAAAAAATATTACAAGAAACAAAATATTATATTTTTTACATTTGACTGGGCATAACTTTTGTCAAGTCAAATCCATCCGAATTTTATTTGGCTTATTTCAAAGTATAAGCTGAAGTATTCTTAATGAAATATAAAACATCGAAAACTCAAATCAGAAAAAAATTAATGTCCAAAATATGTAGAAAAACATGAGAATTTACATATATTTGTTTTACGTAATAACTCAAATGGCAATGTGAAAAAATTGACGAATCCAACGAAAAATACATCGGATTTTTATTCTTAAAATTATATTTCATCAATTTCCTATCAAATGAAAAAATCGCATTAACAAAAATATTCACTACAACCAGAAAATAATACTATATAAATAATAGTTTTTTACTGCACAATAAGAAAAAACTCATAAAATCCCATTCAAATTTGTCAATAGGATAGTTATTGATTTAATAATACACAAATAATAAATATTTTCATACAAACTCAAATAGATTTTATAGTATTTTGTAGTATTTAATAGGATTCATCGATTGATTTAATAGTTTATCGAACAAATATCCTATTGACTAATTTTAATAGTAAAAACTATTAAATAAAACATACAATAAGTTTGTTCTGAGTGTGTTGAAAATAGTCAATAGGATAAATTATTATTTCTATCAGAAAATACCATTAAATATACCATGACATTGCCATTGAGTTTATATGAAAAGATTTATTTCGTGTATACTATTAAATCAATAATTGTCCTATTGACCAATTTTAATGGAATTTGATGGTTTTTTTTTCTGGGTGTACATCTAAAGATACAGAGTAGTACAATTTTTTTTCTCGTCAACTTGTTTTATTTTAAGAAAAGTTTATTCTTAATAGTAGAAAACTTTTCTTGGTATATGGAAAAAGTTTTTTTGAAATATGGATAATATGAAGAACCTGTTTTCTGAATGTAGGAAATACTTAAAGTTAAAATAAAATTGAAAAACAGATGTTTTATTTTTTAACTGTAATACTACATAACTCCCAAAAAGCAGCTAACTAAAACGTTACTCTATTTCCTCTATAAAGACGGTATTATTTTTTGTTATATGAAAAACCACTTATTTAAATTCTCATCTCGAATAATTTATGATTTTTTTCAAAAATTTTAAATTTTCAAACGAATAACTTTTGTTTCAATATGTTAAATATCGTAATATACACGCATAGTATGTACGATGTACGTTCGTGTATGTGACGTGTATATTGAGACGTAACAGAGGAAGTCTGGAATATTTATTGACAAAAGCCTCCGGTCTTTTTGGCTCAGACGGTTGCACATTGCGACTGCTGCTTTCACGTTCACACCAGCGCCATTCTGACACGGCGTGAATAGAGCAGCCGACGCGGCTGACGCTGATTGGTCGGTTTTCTAATACGTATCGGAATGACGGACGCCTCTCGTTGGCAGCGAACGACAATGTCGCAGCTCATGGCGGTGGCTCATTTAGAGGGTGGAGCTCAATGGAGATTAAAACCCGTATTACATAAGGGGCACAGTTGGGGCGCTCATGCCTCAAATATGTAGGCAACTATTGTAGGTAAATGGTTCAATTTAGATTCGGCTATATTATGGCTAAAATTGGTTTAAGTGCATTGCGTTAATTTCCGCATGTTGACGGCCACTCGAAAATTTTCGAAAAAGTCCCGCCACGAAGTGCTGCTCTTCAACGTGCCGTGCCGTCCTAATGAATTCATTCGTATGCTGTGCACATTCATGAATTAAACGAACGACGGACTCACGGACCGTACGAACGAAGAACAGTAGCTGGTTATTTTATATTAATTACTCACACTATGCTGCGGCAGTAGGAACCGCCCCGCCGCAATTGTGCCTGTGTTGGTGTGGGTCTCAGTAGAGTCGGTCGTTCGGCCGATCGATAACAAACAATCCAGGATTTGTGCTCTGAGAAAGACTCAACGCACACAGCGAAAGAGAGAACGAAACTTACTCAGTGCAAGACACACTCACACAAACACTCATTCATTCACAAAACGCGTCCATCGTTGCGCATGCGTGTCTGTCTTGCGGCGCGCGATATATACTCAGTCGCACTCAGCATTGGTTTGAGCGCTTGTGCTGGCTTGTTGGCTCTTTGACATTCAGGAGGTAACGTTGTTCGTTTTTAGGACCTCTCGCTCTCACCACCGTTCTTCGAACGTGCAGACGGATGTTGTGATGATGACTCCGATCTTGTGGCTGATGACTGCGCTGTGTTGTCTTCATTTTTGAGAACTTTAACGCCAAGAAGAGCAGGGCCGAGACGAGTCAAGCAGAGCCAAACAGAGTAGAGCAGCACGGTGCAGAGTAGAGTAGAGTAGATCAGTGATCGAGCCAACCAGCACCAGCACCAGAAGCTACAACGCCGTTGAACACAGGCAGCAGTTAACTATCAAGCTTAAGTTTCGATCGTAACTTTGCAGTTGACTGTCGTGCACGGAAGCGTTCGGAAGTGGAAAATACTTTATTAATAATATTATTAAAAAGTCGATACGTTCGTCGTACTTGCATCATACACCACAACATACATCAACCAGCAGCTAACTGGCTACAAACGACAAACGACGAACGACACTTGGAACAACCAGTGTCTTGAACAAAATAAACTTGATATTTCGGTAATTCGGTTGTGTAACGCTGACTCTGACGCCAACGAACATTCGAGAATCGACACCGAGAGACTCCTTTCCTTACCAACGATAATTGCAAAAGTTTTGTGTGAAATTACAGCGTCGGTATTTTGAACGTGCGCTAATACGGTTTCTACATCATTATCACACGCGCAGGATATATATCTAATATAATTCCAGACCAATTTTAGGGTAAGTAATTTTCAAAGTAACTTTTCTATTGTTTTGCTCCACTTGCAATTGGATGGCCCCAGTGCGCCTCAGTGCGTAACCGGTGACCAATGGTGGTGCTAGTCGCCAGTCGGCTGTAGCCGATGTCAAACCTAAGCTTAACCGAAGTACTTCGTTCAACGCATGCAACGACCGACCGATCTACCGACCGACCGTCTTCGGCTACCGGTCTTAAGCGCCTCCTTTTCGTAGAGTATGCTGTGCCCTGCAGTAGCCATGTCTGCGCAGTAGCCGTGCAAGCACAGAGTGCACAAAGAAAGCGCTCTTTGGACGGAGAGTGAATCAGATGCAACCACATTTCCGCGTTAATTATGCGCAAGGTTGCGCCACCCTTGAAGAGGTCCAAAACGGTATGGCAGACAGGCAGGCAGTCAGTCAGGCAGAAATGAATGCATGAAGGGCCAAATATGCGCAGTCGATGGTTTCCAACTCACAGCGAGCTATTTGTAGTACATAGTCGTTGCGAGAGTTTCATTTTGTTGTGAGTCTTTGAGGCAGAACGTCGTGAAAAAAGAAACGCCGTCGTTCCGTGTTCGATATAGATTTTCTAATAGGTACTAAAAGCGACGACCTACCATTGGCGGCGTAACTCTGGCATGTAAGTAGTCGCAAAGCTTCTCGGCTTACATCCGTTCTGTTCTGTGCCCACACGACGGCTCTGGATGGAGTCAAAATACTGCCATTGGCTCTCCAGCACACACTCCACACTCACTACCAGTTTTACGCGTTTTTATTGGCGAACGCGTGTGTGGCACTGAAAGAGGTCTGGCTGTGCCCTACTTTTATGGAGTTTTTTTTTCTTTTTCTGAAATTACGCGTAACTCATTTCGAATACAATACAAGTTCTTTTGTTGTTTTCTGCATTTTCCGAATATTGGCTTAGATACGGTTGCGTGTTCTAATTGATATCGTTGCTGTGTCTTCCTAAGAAACACGTCCGACCCATTATTTCAAAATCGAAAATGATGCTGCTGTTTTTTGCTGCTTCTTTTGTTTCTTATTGTCAGTTAATGCTTTGCTCTTGAGCACCTTACCATGTTGCCGCTGCGTACCGCCTTCATTCCCATTCATTGCCATATTTTGACGGACGGTGGCATTGACGGCAATGACACAAACGTGTAATTTCTGCTCCTTCTTGTTATTGTGTTTTTGGCTTTAACTGTCCGTTCTTTTTTTTGTACCTTTTAAGGGTGTTAAACTATATAGCTGCTTGTAATTCCAGGAATATGCTTTTTGTTCTTAACCTTAAATGAGCGTTAAATGGGAACATATAATAAAAATAAAAAAATGAAACATATTTGTTGCATTGACAACGACGCATGGTCGATATCGGCCCAAAATGTAGAACTTGGCTTGTAGTATATACGGGGTCTGTAATTTGTGATTTCAAGTACAGCAATCAGCGCAGTCTGTGTGCGCAGATTTCGGCGCAAATCTAATTTCACGCGGCATTAACTTGTACTGATCCTGTAGACTGTGACGTTCGAAATTCGCAAAAATCTTTAATGGTTTTCCCAGCGGAGAAAATAAGTCGCACGACATGCTGTGACTGCTTTTGTTCGGAGTTGTGTCTTAAATAGGATTTCGAGTTGTGTTCAAAACAATAATTGTGCTCACCGGGATTAATGGGATTTGCGCAGAGTTAAGTAACGTACAAGTTGTACAACATTGCGAATTAAGTGCGAATATTTACATATTTGTGTGTGGTATTTGGAATATGGCACGGTATGACTTCGAGTCTTAACACACCACACAAGTCTTCGAGGAGGCTAGAATTAACGCCCACTTAAATTTTTAGTAAATACTTTTTTAAAAAGATATTGTCTCATATAATTGTTGTAAACTAAAAGGATTAAGCACTGTATTTTGTACAATGTTTAACTGCAGGACATATTTTTTCAACGTTGAGGCATATTATAGAATTCATTTGGACTTGGCTCTGCTCTGCATAAAAATTCACACGTTGCGCATCCTTACGCAGTATGTGGTTCAGTCAAATGATTACCATAAAACTATAAAAAACGCGCGCGGCGCCTGAACGGCCTTCAGCACCATACACAATATGGACAACAGAACCGAACCAAACTGAACCGAACCGAACAATGGAAGCATCCGAAAGGAAAAATATAAATAAACGGCGACAATAACCGATCTGACGCCACATTGTGTACACAAGACGTCTTTAATGAATGCGAACCAGCGACATTAAAATAAAATATAACTCAAGAGCTGTTATTATGGGCGATCATTTGAATATCTATAGCAGACATTAATATTAATAATAAGAATAATCATTGAGTGTAGGAGCCTGCCACTGCTCAGGTATGATATGATATGGTACGATACGATACGATACGGTGCCTGGTGGCAGTGGAATGTCACTGACGCTGCTGACGGTGCCGATGCCGATGTCGTTGACGGTGACTGTGACGGTGGCGACAGTGAACAGCTTTACACAAACGATACTCGTTCGGGAAACTTCCTGCTGTGGGCCAAAAATTGTCCGTTTTATTTTAATATTCGAAAAAGCTCCAGCTGTGATTTCGGTCATAATCGCCGATATTGGTTTAGTAACTGGCTGGTTTCTGTGTTTGCGTTTTCTGTTCATTTCTCAGCATTCATTTGCTGTCAATAAAAATGCAGCAGCCACAGCAGCAGAAGAAGATACAATTCAAAAGACTTGGGGTAACTGCGTGATACGAATTTCGTACGTTCGTTT
Organism: Dryomyza anilis; assembly: GCA_951804985.1. NCBI lineage: Eukaryota > Metazoa > Arthropoda > Insecta > Diptera > Dryomyzidae > Dryomyza > Dryomyza anilis. The sequence continues at coordinate 2,502,161 of OX638131.1, read as the reverse complement.
GGCACAATATTTGGACGTTTGCTAATATTTTGGGGAGACGTTAAGCAATAATAAGGCAGCTTTTTTTTGAAATTAAGCAACTAATAGGGGATGCACTGGCATATCGTAGAAAGGGAGGTTGATAGCCTGGAATTTGCCAATGTGAAAATGGTCGGGTAAAGCTTAAGCAGGGAGATTGTTCCAAAAACGTACCGTACAAATTGTATTCATCTGCATGAACTACTAGAGACTACGAGAGACCACACGATCGGAATTATGACAAATATTTTTCTCGAACACCATTGTAATACCTAAAAGCCGACCTAGACATCCTACGGAGGTTGGGGAGATGTTAAGTAATAAGTAGTAAGCCATAGGGGGATTCAATGGCATAATGGTGATCGTAGGACATGATTAAAGGTGGCTGGTTGTCTGGAATTTACCAATGTCGGGTTAAACTTGAACAAGGAGATTGTTATACAGACGTATCGTGTGAATTGTCTCCGTATGACGTGGTTTAATTGAGAACCGATTGAACTACTAAGGGATAGGTTTCGTTCAATGCCCCTATAGTTCCAGGGAATCCGCGACCTGGAGAAATCAAGCCAAATTTTTACCATGAAGACTTTCCATTGTAATACATAAAAAACCTAGTGTGTCATGTTTCGGAGACCTTCTATGCTTCGATTTTTTTTAAGAATAGCGTCGATAAATGTTCGATACCGTCCATTATAATATTTAAAATTTCTCGTACATTCAAATTCTTTGACAAAATACGATATATAAACATTTCTCGCACCGATATTGTAATATTTTTCGAAGCAATATCGAACTTTGATCATTTTTTCTGCGATATTGTTCCGATTTCAAAAAATGTGTCATAGCGAGAAAAAATGTGTCGTAGCGAGAAAACTTCGACAGTACGCACCGATCCAGTCTGTCATGTCTCGAAGGCATTCGATGTCTCAAAGCTTTCTCGAACTTAATTCGATATCAATGTTCGAACTCGTAGCTAAATCGCATCTAATTTTCAAAATTTCTCGTACATTCAAATTAAAGAACAGCAAACGATATTTAAAATTTATCACATAGATTTCGCAATAATCGCAATCTCGTACTTTCATAAATTTTTTTTGATATCGTTTCCATTTCGAACAATTTCTCGTACCGAGAGAACTCCGATAGAACGCATCGATATCTACCTACCACGTATATCCAATTTGTTGCGGGTCCGATGTCGTGCTAATTCTACTTCTTCTCGAATTCAACTCGTAACGATATCGAAACGAATGGCCTACTGGCGCTCGATATCGTTAAGATAAAGTGTCCGATGTCGTGTTAATTCTGCTTCTTACCGAATTGAACTCGTAACGTTATCGAAACGAATGGCGTACTGGGAAAATTTTTCCACATCCTACGGTTTTTCGGTGCACCAGAGAACCCAAAGAACAAATTTGTTCGTTGGTTCAGGAACTCCAAAAAAGTTTCAAAATTGTTTATGGTAGCTTTTTTCTCGGCAGCTGCGCAATATGGTAGCCTATAAAACACTGTTTAAAGAAAGCCAACAAAGTTGTAGTTGCAATAAAAATTAAGTGTTTGACAGCGAAGGCGTTTCTAACCTGTTTAGTTTTATTTATATTTTTTATTATTATTTTTTAGGTTGAATCGTAAACGGCGGCCCGCCCACACAACCTCCATACAAAAGATTGATACCTACCTAAAACAACAAAAACCCAAAGACATTTGGCGCTCTGAGGCAAGGCAAGTCTCCGCCGCCGCCGTTGTGTGTTGTTATCGTACGACCGACCCGACCCGTGTTACTCTAGTCGTAGCCATTTGAGTATCACGCGATAAGTAACTAATACTGCAGCACTTTGTTTACTGATTGTGGCTTGAGAGGGCGCTAGCTAAAGAGAGAGCAGCTCACCACAGTACACAGCACAGAACACAGCAGAGAATACAGAGCATAGTAGAGCAGAGAGGGGAGCCGACGAGAAACTAAGCGGGAATAAAAGTAAAATACATCAAAATGTTTGCTGTAATGAGAATCGACAACGATGACTGTCGGTCGGATTTCCGCCGCAAGATGCGTCCGAAGTGCGAGTTCATTTGCAAGTACTGTCAGCGACGCTTCACCAAGCCGTACAATCTGATGATACACGAGCGCACCCATAAGTCCCCTGAGATCACCTATTCCTGCGAGGTGTGCGGCAAATACTTCAAGCAGCGGGACAATTTGCGCCAGCATAGGTAAGTCGTCCGAGTGCATTTTCACTTTGAAATCTCATACCACACAACCCCTAAGACATATATCACATAAACATCCGTCCACATATATTTAATTTATTTTTGCATTTTTGTCTTGTTCTTCTTATAGATGTAGTCAATGTGTTTGGCGATAAACGCATCCAAACAAACGCAATTTGTATCTTGCACAATCAATAATCTATGTTGCACTGCACTCCTACTCTAAGAACACTGAAGCGAGCACTGATCTCTGTCTTTATGGGTGAAGGTGGTGAAACTCCCTGTCTAATTCTATCCGTTCGATCCGTTTCGATCCCCACATACAAATAGCATTTAAGCTTTGCATAAACATGGAATATCACAGAATGTAAAATTTACTATGTATGTTTATCCGTATCCGTATCTGTATTCGTATTTGTATTTGTATCCGTATTTGTATCTTTTACTTGTAACTGTATGTATTATAAGCACACGCACATGTTCTGCAACATGTTCTTCAACAATGTATCAATAGGTAAATATGTATGTAGTACTAAGTATGTATGTAACTAGTTGCACCAGCACATCTATGCGAGTAGATTGCCTTGAGCTGCAAGTGAGGATGGATGCACGGGCGTCGGACGCAGTACCAGTCTAAAAGAAATTCTGCTATTTTTTCACAAGAAGTACAAGAAAATAAAATCAACTGGTGAACTGTTGGCTATTTTATCACTATACTAAAACACCTGTACATATTACCAATAACCTATATATTTCAAAAAACAATTTCAAACTTTTGACACTTTTAAATTCTTGTTGGGTTTTGAGAAACAATAATTCTACAATTCTAATTTTCCGGTTACAGTTGCTCTATCAATACGCATTTCAAGGCGCAGGCGCACATCAATATTTTCAACCAACCACTATAAAATAATTCAACTCTTTCTTAAACCAAATTGGCTGCTTTCATTTCAGAACCGTTCATGTGGACACTTGCGGACGCACTTACTAAACACTTAACCCACAATTGAAATGTCCGTCTGAACACCCAACGAATCAACTAGCCAACCAACCAAACATTGTCCGTCAGTTGCCGGATATTGCTGCGCAATCATCCACGTACTTACTACTTCTCTGTCTGCTTCCTCAAGTATTCCAGCAAATTTTGTTTGCTATTCCAGCCGATTTTGATTTTCTTTAGATCACCAACCAACTTCCTCCCTTTCTACTTCCAAATGCCTGGTATCCACCACCAACACGTTTTCGTCACCATCGACCACCAACGCTGCGCTGCAGACTGATTGCTTCGTGCGTACAGCAGCGTTTGCAATTACCAAGTTAATCTTAAGTATTGTCATATTATTTGTATTATGTTGCCTTCACTATTCACAATTCTTCTTCTCCTTCTTCACCTTTCTCCAATTTCATCCGTTGACGATGCGATTGGTTCAACATTTCCAAATCTTTATTAGAGCTAAAAAAAAAAAAAATGCATATATCGGATGCTTGAGTACGAAGAATTCCTATACAAAAATATATATTATAATAAAAAAAAGAACTTACGACTCAATGCTGACATCTATTTTTAATTTCTGCATTCTAATATAAGCTTGTAAATTTTTATTTATATACATAAAAACTACTTCTAAAAATGTTATAATTTACGCTGTCTGTCAAAAGACCATTATAATAATTCCTTAATAAAATAATATATAAATATTTATAAATCAACCTTAAACAAATGTGTTCTTTAATTGGAGGGTCTGGGAGGTTTTATTTTAAATAAGTTCAGATATTTTTGATATACTTTACTTTTGGAATTGATCCGAAATATTGGAATTATAGGTACATTTTTTAAAATGTTGTTTGTATTCTGCTGTACACTTATAGAACGAGATGTATTTAACTAATACAATGGATTTTTTGAACTCAAAATTCTATAAACTTGATTCACCCAGTATGACATTCGTTTCGATATCATTACGAGATCAATGCGAGTAGAGGGAGAAATCACATGATCACAAATTGGACCTACATGGTAGGTAGATATCGATACATTCTTACGGAGTTTTCTCGATGGGAGAAAATTTTCGAAATCGGATTGATATCGAAGAAAGAAAAGATCAATGTTCCAGATTACTGCGTAAAATACTTCGATATCGATGTGATAAATGTTTCAATATCATATCTTGTAAATGAATTTAAATGTACTAAAAATTTAAAACTTGGAATCGAGAAAGCAACGAGATCGAATTTTTTATCGAAGTTATTCGAGAAAGCTCCGAGGCATCGAAGGTCTCCGAGACATGGCAGACTGGGCTTGAAGGCATTGGTCTTGGACTGAGAATTGGTCTTGAAGGCAAAAAAAAAGAAAATGTACCTAATGAAATATATCGGAGATTTTGCTGACTTTCATTGCCTGGTCAATCCATGAATAATAATGGAATGGCTTCACGGTTTAACCATGACTACATTGTTGTTTTTTGAACCAGTGCAAAATACATATTGCATTTGGTAGACCTAAAGCCCGACAAATTAGTTTTTGCATTACTTTTCTAAAACTTTAATAATGCAAATCAATTTGGATTTATTTTGAATCGAGTTTCATTTCCAATTATAATCCTATGGTATATGAGATTTATAAATGAATGAATGTTTACGAGAATTGCTATGACAAATGCGTCAGTGGTTCGATTGGTTAGTGCGTTGGACTCTGAGCCAAAAAGTCGCTGTGGCTACGAAAGGTCCCGGGTTCGATCTCAGCAACTGTCAACATATTTTCATAGAAAATTTTTTTCTATACGGCGATACCTCTCGACAGTGGCAAATCTACGACAGTAATAACATTGCATATCTCACTTTGCCTTTCCGATACGGCATTAAACTGTGGGTCCCACCACAAATATAACATAACATATATATATATATATATATATATATATATATATATATATATATATATATATATATATATATATATTATATATATATATATATATATATAACAAAAATGTCGAAAAATAAAATGTTGAAAATTAAAATGTTAGAAACATGTCGAAAACTAAAAATATCTAAATATAATATGGCGAAATCTGAAAATGTCGAAAAAACTGTAACAAAATTGTTATTTTGAAGCAAAAATTTATAAATAATAAAACTTGAAGATAAAAAAGGGACATAAGTATTCTTAACGGAATTCTGTCTGGTTGTAGCGGAAATCCGAATCTTCTATACAAATTCGAATTTTTTGCTACTCTAGGATCGGATATATTTTTTTCGACATATTGTACGGATCCCATAAAACAAATGGTGAGAGAGCTCGACCTAAATTTTCAAGACTATGGCGCCAAACTATTATTATTATGCGAGATTGGAGGAAATCATCGAAATCTCATTTTTATTCCCTACACCTATGAGGTACAGGGTATATTATTTTATATCAATAATGTCCAAAATATATCTCTATCTCGAATATGTTTCCGATTATCTACATATATAACGACCTCATATAACTTAAAACATTTTATGACGACAACTTTGAAATATTATTCTTGAAAAAATTTTGAAAATTTGCCTAAAATATCTGTTTTTCGAATCTACAATTCTACAATCTCGTTCTTGATCTCGAATCACACAAAATTATATAAAATTTTGCGTAAATTGGAATGACTAATGCAAGATTTGACAACATGATATCATCAAAATCGCATTGTTGATATCGAAAATTTTCAAAATTTCAAAATTTTCCAATATTTATCTCTAGCTTAAATATATTCTGAACTGTCTATATATATAACGACCTCGCATTACTTCGAATAATTTGACCCAATCAAAGTTTACGAAAATCACAATGACCAATGCGAGATTTAACGACATCATCAAAATCTCATTTTTGGTATTGAAAATTTAAAGTCAACTAAAAACAAACAACAATAAAAATCAATTTACAAAATATATCTTTCCTTCAAATATATTCTGGAATATATACGCAATAGGAAATTGCCAGTTATTATCGAATCATAATGCGTCGGAATTTGTTTGAACTCTGTTTATTTTTACACAGACATGGCCTAGGCCAAGTGCATAGGCCTCATGCTTATATAGATTACTATTCAGAAGCATCGTAATAAGGGTTCATCCATTCATCATTACTTCGTAACCAAGCATTCGCAAGGGGTGCTTTCATGTCAGCATTACTCTTCACGCAATCGTAATGATGGTTGCTCGCTTTATACATTACTTTGTACGCAGTAGTAATGAGGGGTGGTCCATCTGTGCATTACTTTGTGCGTAGTAGTAATGGGGTGTGGTTCTTTTTGTACATTACTTTGTAGGCAGTAATAATAGGGGGTGGTTTCATTTATATATTACTTCGTGCGCAGTAGTAATGGGTGTTTTGTAACTAATGTCCTTATTTAACGAAAATAAATAGAAATAGTGGTAATTATTAAAATTGAGTGCCAATTGCCAATCAGTAAAGCTGTATATTTATATCCGCGAATGATGCATAAATCCTAAATTTCCACAGCGCCTAAATGGAAATCAATACGAAATTTTAATTATAATCAACATGCTACCCATCAACAATGATAATTAAATGCGACTGGAGTTAAAAAAATTTTGAATTTATTTAATTTTTTAAAGGCATATATTTTTATAATTTAAAAATCAATTCACATTACAGAAAAACAAATAATCAGAGATTTAAGAAATAATCGTTTGTTTGTTGAATCATTTCATAGAAATTACGCTATCAATGAACCAATATCAAAATGTATTAAATTATGTTTTCACCACTTTTTTAATGTTAATGAACATAGATTTAAATTAAATTTATTTATATTCTTTGATTAATAAGTAAGATATAAATCAGTAGACCCAATAAATGAAATGAACGAAGTTTATGAAAATTGCAATGATTAACGTCGTAAAATTAGAATTTTTATTCTTGATATCAAAAATTTGCAATAAATATATATTTTTCGAATCTCTTTAAAACGTGCTCGACCTCGGATCACTAAACAAATTTTGAAAGTTTACGAGAATCGCAAAGACCAATAGAAGATTGGACGAGATCATCGAGATCTAATTTTTTGATATCGGAAATTTCCCAAATATATCTCTACCACAAATATCTTTTCGAATATCTACTGTTATCACTTAAAATAATGAAAACTAACGGAAATTAGCAAGTTATCAATGATTGACGTCGCAAGATAAGATGTGATTTTTGCATTTTCATGCTTGATATTGAAAAGTTGCAATAAATATCTATTTCTCGAATCTCTGCTACACATTCTTGATCTCAGATCTCTTGAAAAATGTGAAAATTTACGAAACTCGCCAAGACCAATGCAAGATTGGACGAGATCGACGAGATCAACGAGATCGCATTTTAGATATCAGTAGTTCCCAAAATATACCTCTATCTTGAATATGTTTTTGACTATCTGTATATAACGACTGATGGTTTACGAGAGACGCAATGTATAATGCAAGATTTGATGTAATTTTGAATAATCATTCTTGATATAGAAAAACATTATCTTGAATATATTTCCGATTATTTATATAATGATCTCGCATCTCTAGAATAGGTCTTCATAGTACATAATACCAGAATAGTACAACTCAAAATACACGTTTCTGAATATAGTTGAAAAAACCATACGAATACTAAATAGTAATATATTCAAAACACATTATTGCTGTCCAAAAACCTTAAATTAAATTGTCATTCGAGCATGAACCGAACGAAATGAATTTTTAATTGAGGTGGTAACTATATAGAGAGAGACAGACAGACCGACAGACAGACATATGTAGGTGTGCATGTAAAAATATGCATAAGCAAGCGATAGTGACTTGGTTTTAATGAAGGAGTTTTCAAATGCGAAACGAATTTTAGAGGCTACTGTTTGCAACCCGAACGCCTGGTGCCCCGGTGGCATGGTGTGGCCAGCGGACCGACCTAGTGATTGCATTTACTTGACTGGTGCCGTTGTTGGTGCCACCGACCGACAGGCAGGCTTGTGTCTTGTTTCGGGCACAGCACAGCATAGCTGCGAGCCCGCATGCAGTGCTCTTGAATTGCGAACGTTTGGACGACGATCGGATCGGATCGGACCGGACGGGACGGACTCTCTGGGCACTGTATCATATGGGGTGGATATTTCGCACTGTGTACTGAGCGCTTGTTGTGCTGTTGCTCAGGCAGACATGGCACGTGTGGTTTTCCTGCTAAACGCCCCAGAAGAAGTTGTGCACTGCGGTGTGGTGTAGCATTTGTGCAAAGAAATGGCATAATTTTTTGGTGTTGCCTCCTCTTGAAACCGACACAAAGTATCCTTTGCGCAGTATGAGTCCTGCGCATTTATCTCAATGTTTATACTGCACTCTTTTATTTCTTACTTAAGCGTATAACGTGCGGACGGACAGTCGGACAGACGGACTGACTGACGTACGGACGAACGCTTGTGCGGAACAACCAGCAAGCTGCGCTGGTCGACCTACTGTGCGTCATTGTAGTTGCACCACACCATCCCGCCGCGCCGCTTGCTGTCAACGCAACAATCGGCTGCAAAACGCATGCGCGCAAATCCAGCCAATTCGGTTGTCTCCACTATGCGACTAGCGTCTCTACTGCTGCTTCTTATTATTTTTGTTTGGTTTTTTGAACGAAAGATATTCGTAATTTAGAAAGTGGCCACTACGCTAGTCATAATCCAAGACTTGTCATCTTGTGGTCCAGCAGCGTGAATCAACAACCGGTAGCGCTGCTGCGTATCATCAACCAGCGCAACCTTCACATGCGGATCGGACCCATGGCTGTCATGAGCAATTCCCAATAAATTGTCGCAACCACAAAGTTTTATTTTTCGTTGGTGGTTTTTATTCGACGTTTTTTGGCTTATTACCTTGCGGTAATAAAACACTTGGTGGCACTTAATGGGTTTTACGCAAAAAGTGGGTTTGACGCCATGCAGCAGCAGCAGTAGAAGCAGCAGCTGTTTACGACGTTATTGCGACTTGTGGAAAGTGAAAATGATTCATATGTGAAATGCCTTCAGCCTCAGCAATCTTCAGCCTCCAGTCTCGGGGTAACAGCTTCGTTTTCTAGGCATCTTGTCTTGTAGAGCGGTGTCTGTTATGCATTACGTGTGCTTGCCTCCGTAACACGGGACCGGTAATCAATAAACGAGACGTGTGTTCGCCTGCCTGTCCGATTGTCAACGCCATTAGTGCGACAATCAGATCTTGTCGGAGCGATAAGAAATTAACTGTACTCTGAAGCTCGAAGCCATCAAGAGCCAACCTTACCAAATAGCTGCACTTACAGCAAGCAGGGCACTGAGCGAGCGGCATCAGATCCCGCGCCCGTTTACAACAGCTTCCTAATTAGATGAAACATGCAGATAATTTCTTAAATTAAGTAGTAATTCGCTGAATTTCGCTGTGCAGCCTCAATCAGCACGTACGGCATATTCTGACTAATTTTTGGGCGAGGCTACAAAGTGTTTCAGTGTTGGCGCATTTTTGAGTATTTCGTATATTTATCACACTTTTTATACTCTACACCCATGTGGCAAAGGGTGTAATACACAGAAAAAATAATCGACGTAAATATAGCAACCGATGTTAATTGCATTCATTAAGCAATCCAGCAATGAAATTCACAATTCACTAATATAAGCAATTGCGTTCGCTTATATGAATATTTTTACATCAATGCAGCAAATAATTTAGTCGACGCAGTTTTAGCAAATATAATTGCTGCGCCGACTAATTATTTTGCTGCATTGACGTACAAATAGTCATATTAGCAAACGTAGTTGCTGATGTAACGAAGAATGGCTAAATTTCATTAAATTAGTGAATTTCATTGCTGGATTTATTAAGGAATGCAATTAATATCGGTTGCTATATTTACGTCGATTATTTTTATTTGTGTTGGTTTGTGCGGATATTATAACGCTTCCGATTCGATTTAGCCATATCCACCGGTAGGTATTGTTGTCTCTTCGTAAACACCAAAAACTTGAACCAGCAATGAACGTTAAGTCACATGGAAAATTTTTCATAAATTTTTCACAATCTTTAACTTCGCAGTTTCATCTAATCTAGCTCTTCTAGTTTTTCTATAATTGTGATTTCCACAGACAGAAAAATCTTTACCATTATTCCACTTGGTATTCGGTCAGTTTTTTATTCCAACCAAGTACACAGAAAAAAAATCTTCAATATGATGAATTTATTCATAAATATTATGAATTTTTTCACCAACTACCTGATTCATCATAATGATACCTCCGTTCATTAAATAACATATTAATGAATGCATTCATTATATATATGAACAAAGTATTCAATACAATGAATTTGAATTGTCATATTGATGAATTTGTTCATAATATTTAAAAAAAAAATTATTTTTATAAAATAATTTGAAAAAAAGGAGTTGTAATTTTTTTTTAAAAATAACAGTAATGTTTTTTTTTTTTTTTTAAATAGTCTGTTCATTAATTTAACTTTCCCATTTCACTTTTATGCATTTGTACCATTTCCCAATTCTTACCATTAATTTGACAAACAAATCTTTCAATATTTCACACCGAGAAATCCTCTTTTGGAGAAGGGTTGAAAAAAATTATTTTTTTTGTGTTAACCGAAATAAATTGATTGTAATTTTATGTCATTACAATGAATTCATTTTAATATAGCAAAATTCTAGGTCGCTCCAATGTAAATTCGGTTGTAGTAACTTTATGTATGCATTTTCCATTTACAAACGTAGTTGTATCAACATACACAAATGACAAACGGTGACCTCATGTCTATTTTCAGTTCGGTTGTCAGTACTTTTGCTAAGTATTATTAAAGAAACGTCGAAATTTTTTAAAATGAAAAATAAAAACAATTTCAATTAATAAATTCAATGCAGTGAACCAACTATTTGCAGTTACGGTAACTAAAAATTCTAAGTTGTTGGATGTTTTCATCAAAACATTAAATTTCAAAAAAATATTTCTATTATATATGCAGTTCAAATATTCTACGAACTCGGCTGTTCTTCCACGATATCAAGGTTTCCATAGGCAATAGGGCAGTTTTGTTGGTTCTGGTAACAAATTACATTTTTTTTTCTAATTTGTAAAATATTTCTTATGATTTCGGTCTCCACCTAAAAAAAAAAAGTAACTAAATTTAAAAGTTCGCCCCTAAAATGAAAGCATACTTCGTAAAAAAGACAGAAGCAAAAAAAAATGTTTGGAGACCGCCAAAAACCGTCAAAATTTTTATCGTAGCTCCTTTATTCTCGGTCTCGGCAGTTAAATAATAGTTTTAATTGACCTCCATGTCAACTTCAACAAATGACATCAGGTTTCACAGACTTCTACCTCCTAAATGCAATTTTGTTTATCATATAGTTGTCATTTATTGAAAATATTTTTTTTTCGATTTTTTTTTTCGAAAAAATGTTTTTTTTCGGATAATTTTTTTTTGGTAAATTTTTTTCCTGTTATCTTTTAAATAACATTTTTCTTTCGAATTTTATTTTAAAACAAATTTTTTTTCGACAAATTTTTTTTTCGGATATTTTTTTTATGTTAAATTTTTTTCCCGTTATCTTTTAAAAATAGCATTTTTACAACACTTTTTTTTTGAATTATTTTCTAAATAAAATTTTATTTTGAAAAATTCCTAAACAAAATTCCTATATTCATAAATATTGTCAATAAATCAATATGAAGATTCAAATTCAATGTATTGAATATTTCGTTCATCACTATGTACAAATAATTTCATATATATATATAATGACGGTGGTATCAATATGATGAATCTGGTAGTTGGTGAAAAAAAATTATAATATTTATAAATAAATTCATCATATTGATAATTTTTTTTTCTTCCAAACATTTTTTGTTGTTTCTGACACTTTTAGGAACGGACTTTCAAATATTTTTCGATCCGGCTTCGTGCTACATAAATTCCTATCTCGTTCTTTTAACACCAGTTTTATGTATTTTCAAAGTATCATTCTTTTCAATCGACAAATTTCATATCAAGGAATCACAAATGAATCAGTTACGCACAAAAAAAAAAAATTTTACCAACAACCAGTATTCATCATATTGATGAATTCATTCATAGATTAAAATCGTTTTTTTTTTCAAACAATCAAATTTCAAACAAAAATTGGTCTCCATTTACACATTTACGTATTTATAATTCTAATCAAATTTATGATATTTAATTTATTATATATTGATGAACAAAATTCATCAATATGATGTTCACTTTTTCATTAATATGATGAAATGGAGTCTTCGGATACTTAGCAATTAAATATTATAAAGCCTTTAAGAATTATAAACACATAAATCTGTAAATAGAGACAAATTTTTGATTGAAATTTGATGTTAAAAAAATATTGAAAAGGAGAAACATTTAAAAAATACGATTTTAATTCAATGAATGAATTCATCATATGATGAATCCAGGTAGTTAGTGACATTTTTTGTGTATAGCCTCTTCATATTATTCAGCAAACAAAAACAGTAAAAGTGGCAAAATATATCAAGAAAAGTTTTAGAGAATATTCTTCTAGATTCAAATCGAATGTTGTTCTTGAGTCGTAGAAGATGAGTTCTTGGCTATAACAAGTATAATCAATAAGTTTTTAGCGGTTAAATAATTAGTAGAGAATGTTCTTTTTCAAAAGGAATAATAATCTTCTTGATTCGCAGTAGTTGAGTTCATAGCTTTTGAAGATTATTCTTCATAATAATTCGAATATGTTTAGAACTTGTAATGATATTGAGCAGTGCGTCATGAGTCCAAAAACACTAAAGTTCCTCGTAGCATAAAAGAAATGAGCCTTTCGCGGTACGGCTTTATTTTAATATCCTGAATGTGTCGAAGAAATAATCATACCATAAAATTAGGTTTTTCGGATTGGCTTCCCTGAATATCTCATTTTTTGGATTTTTAGTTCATATACCTCATAAAACTGTCATGGCACAAAATTCATTTAAAAATGTGCAAAATCCGTCTATTTTTGGACAACATACAAATGGTAAATTTATGAAGTATGTGCGAATAATATTTTCTGGGTATTTAAAATAATGTAAAAAAAGAGTACCTACTACTATTTAATATCTTCACCAAGAAGTAACGCATTCCACACCAACTATAAGTTCCGCTTATTTGACATAACTTTACTCACTCGCTTCAGATAGAATTATTTATTTATTTAATTATTCAATACTCTTTTAGTACTGAAGTAAGTACCTACCTACTTTTTGTAGCAATTGAGAAAAGTTACAAATCTGACTCGAATTCCAAAGATTGTTCTACTAAGTCGCGCCTAATCGTGAACATTAATCGGAGAAATGTCAAAGCTTTTTGCAACGGCTTATATCAATTGTGCAATGTATGCCGTCAACAGGCCTCTGATATATTGGATCTAAAGACGATCGTTATCAGGAGCACATACAACTATGGAGCACATACTATACACTGGACTGGCCTGACGACGACGGGATAATCGTCCGTCGCAACGTCACGCGTTCGCACATTCGTTCGGAGGACGGAAAGACAGGTTAGCAGCCGAGTCAAGCCGACCAATTTGTCCTAACTCCATTACCACAAATTGTGTACATGTTGTGGTTGTGGATTGGAATTTCGTTGAAAAGCAGATCCTTAAAACACAAAACGTATTTATCAGAGAACTCGTTCGAATCCGCTGCTGTTGCTGCTGCTGACTGGCTGGCACACCGAAGTCTGTTTGTTTGCATTGCTGAATGGCGTAATGGAAAGTTGATGGCCATTCCCGATTATTTCAGACTGCGATTTTAGTCAATCTAATATATCTCGAAATAAAAAATAAATAATTTCCTATTGCCAGGCACATAGTCTTTTCGGTGTCGTTATTCGTGCAATTATCGCGTACATCAATCTAAGACTTCACCTATAGATGAATAAATTCCAAATCGTACCAATAAAATAGTATCACGAAATTCAACGCTTCAAATGATAATATGTAGCTCTACTCTGTTTAAAATGTAAAAACAAACACATTTTGATTGTAGGGTAAGTGTGTTCAAAAAGGAATACCATAAACATTTCGCCACTTATTTCGTAAAAAACGCTTTATTAAATAAAATGTATAAATTATAATAAAACTAAATATTTTATTTTTAATTGAAAATAATATTCTTTGCTTTAGTAATTTCAATAATCGATTCAAAAACTAATAACGAAGCACAACAGAAAAAAACGATTTTCCGGTGTACTTTAAAATTCTAATCAGGACCTCTTACTATTTTTTTAAATATTGTCTATAGTTTAAATTTATTATGTAAAACAAATAGATGTAATAGTAATTTTTTATTGTATTGTTTGATCCTGATGAAACACCATAGAAAGTAATGTATTTATGTAAGACTCAAATGATCTGGTTTAAAAATCGTTTGGATTCAATAGATTATATCGTCGTTGTAGAACGAAAAGTCACCAAATTTTTATCAAAAACTTAAATGTCGAGTTTGTTGGTTAATATTATAAAAAGTAAACCAGGTCCGTCCGGCGATGCTGTCATCAAAGTAAACTCTGAAAAGAAATATTTTCCATCACGTGTTGATAATTTAAACCACAGGATATTTTATTTTTACTTTTACCATTAAAATGTAATATTTGAGTTGGCGCTTTTTTTACACCATTTGATTTACTTCATTGTTGTGCATTAATCGAGCGTATGGAAAAAGTACGCCATTTTTGCTTTTTTATAGTGGACAAATGTCAAAATACCTCAAAAGTGATGCTGCAAATGTCCAAGAACTAAAGATGTTTGCTATCAGTCAACTGTAAATATCTCAATTTTCATTGCTGTTGTGGCAAACATCTCGTAACTATCTGAATATACGTCATATTTAAAAAATATTAAAAGTTTTGCTGCAAGTTTATTGAAACTTATGGATGTTTGAATATTTGCTACAAGGCGTAAATGTAAACAGATGGTTGCAGCAAGACTTTCATAAACATCTTGTTTTCTAAGTGTAGATTCAAAGAGCATATATCAAAACAAACTAAAGCATAACGATACAAAATTTTAAATTATAGTATATTTCAATCTACAGCTTTTTGACCATTATTTTTCATAAGAAAATTAAAAAAATGTAGAAATTAAATTTAATATTCTGATTTCCTGGGGTATCGGACGAGACATTCGAACAAATTTACTTAATTTTTTTTGTTTACGTAATATTTAAATAGAGCTAAATAACTGCAAAATATTAAGAAATTCTATACGGTAGATAAAACGATATAAATTAAATAGTGGTTGATCCGGACGGTACAGAATACGAAAATGCATATTGAGGTTCATATGAAAATTCCAAAAAGTCAACGAATTTTGCATACAAATTATTTTTTTTGAATTATTTAAGAAAATAGCTGAGCTAATGTGCTTTATGAATAAATTTACACTTTGTTTCTAAAATTTATACTTTTTTTCATAATAAATCACAGAACAATTCCGGACGGGATAAAATTTTTCGTAAAGACATTTTTTACCACAAATTTTTTGCTTACAAATTATAATTTTTTTAATTATTTAAAAACAGCTGAGATAATGTACTTTATTTTTGTATATGTATACTTTGTTTCTAACGATTATAGTTATTTCGTAATAAATCATAGACAAATTTTGGTAGTTCTGTATGGAAATTTCCACTACTAATTTTATATCTGACAATATTAATAATCTTTAATACTGAATAAAAAAATGTTTTTTTTTAATATTTTTACTATTTTTGAAAAAAAAAAATTACCGCAAAATTTTGGTAATTGGTGTAATGAAGTAAATAGGAATATGAATTTTATAAATTTTGAAAAATTATATAAGTGTTATATGAGCAATTGGAATATAAGGTGACAATCGACCTATAATGCCCATTTTGATTACCAGATAGCGTAAGTAATCAAAATTCAGAGTTTCATTGCTCTACATCCAAAAAAAGAATTTACCTATTTCAAGTAAAGATGCGAATGATTTGGCTCCATAGAATATATTACTTTAAATCATATCTATTTTTCTTGTTATAAAAGAAAATTTTCATCAAATCAACGAATTTTTTCTTTAAATAAAATAAATTTATGTGTTATGTGAAAGTATAATTTTCTATGGAGCCATTTTACTTCAATTAGGTAAATATTTCTTTGAGTGCAGTTCTACTAGTTATCCTGTTATTGTCATTGAGCCACAGATGGACATACCGGATGCTTCCTTCCCCCTTTCACTTTTAGTATGGGGTATAAAAAATTAAAATTAAGCTAACTTTAAAAGAAATTTACTAATTTTCATTATGAAATTTTTAAGTATTCCCATAAAAAGTATATTGTTTCGCTATCATTAGCATATCGTTTGGTTTACTGGATTTGCACAATTTGAATAAAAATATTTTGAATTTTCATTGATTTCAAATATTCACTAAAAATTGATAAATACCTCAGAAAGATATTTGCTGTACGATTCTCATAAAGTACTTAGTTCTCATAAAAAGATTGACTAATAAAGAATTGTAAAAATTGTTTCCGAAGCAGAAGCTTTAAAAAATAATATGAAAATTAACCGAAATTAAGCACAAATATACTCATGACTATGCAAATTAAAATAGGCCTATCTTTGAATCGAGTTTAATGAGAAAATAAATATCGTAGACCCTTTGGAATGGAGTGGCATGGCATGGTATGCCAAAGTCACAGCCCGCAAAGTTCCAACGAGTGGCATATAAACTTAACCTAATGCTTGACAAGGCTTTAAACAGAAATAAATCAAGCGGCTTCCAAGTTTAATCACGATCTCTTAAATTAAGCTGCGCGCACAACATCACATCGCGATGTATCGCTTGATCGTACCGTCTACGTTTTCGTCTTTGTCGTCGGACGGTCCGTCCGTCGGTCGGACGTCGCTCGTCGTCGCATCATCGTAGTATCATCGTCTGAAGAGAGCGCAAAGTAATTCCGAGCTCAAGTTAAATAAGCTATCATCACAGAGTTCATATTGTCTGACAGTGGTGCAAATGCGACATAGTCCGAGTTCAGAAACTGGCCCTTTTAAAAATTTTAGTTTGCACCTTGAAACAAATGTTGAACAAATGTACCTATCTACTGGGAGTACGGATTCTCCAGCCACATTTCAGGAAGGGTGCACTTTATTGGTGGTCATATGACATGTACATGTTTCAATTTGAGTACAGCCCTAGTAGAAATTTTACCTAGGCACCATCGGGAAATGAACGGTTTTAATCGAGCAACATGATTATTGCATTGCTCTGTAAAACATGTTTAAAATTATCTTAGTATCCTGCGGGAAAATTTTATAAACTGTCCTAGTTCTGATACTTTTATATTAGATTAACCGGTCACTTTAACACGGAGTCCTCAAATTCCTGTTCTTTAACAAGTATCAATGGTACATTCAGTAAAAAAAAATATTTTTTTAAGGATCCGTACGATATGTCGAAACCTAAAAATGTCGAAAAAATATTTTAAAGCTACAAAATGTCGAAAACAAATTGAAAATAAATATGCCCACATTTTTTTATAGGAGCACAAAATTAAAATGTCGAAATATCAAAATGTTGAAATACAAATTTCAAATCTTATATGAATCACACATTCACAAATTTTAGATATGAAACTGGTCGGGTTATGACAAGGTTAATATACAATGATTTGTACCTGATCATGACTCTGACATAATTTTTTGAGTAGTTTATTTTCTTTTTATTTGGAAATACGTTTTTTTTTCTCGGTTCCTGACAAGGCAAAGTTTGGGATAAGAAATAAACAAATGTGAAATGAAAATTTCTCGATTGGGACCTAATCATAATCCTTTTAAAGTATCCGGTAAGTTAACTGTTTTATAAGAACTGAAAAATACTTTTTTTCTCGGTTGCTGACAAGACAATTTTCAGGTAAATAATGAAAAACATTTGTAATGGAAAAATTGACCGATTGGAACCTAATCATAACCCTGGAAAAGTAAACGATAAGAAAATAAAAAGACACTGTGCACCTGATTTGTTACCTCGTTAGGCCGTCAGTTCTGGATTTTTTAAAATATGACATGATCTGTCATGAGCCTGACCCTACCGAAATTTCTACTGGGGATGTCGGCCGGTGTATTCCACTGTGAGGCGAAGCACAGCCCAATGATGTTTATGTGGTTCTTGTATTTGCGTCCGTTCGTCCCTCATTCCCTCCCTTCATCCGTCCACCAGTCAGTCACTCAGTAAGTCCGACTATAAAATGCGTGTGCGCTTAAATGACATTTGCGCATTCTTAGTTGTCGGAATTGCTCAGCGAGTTTTAGTAAATGCGATTAAAATGTCAAAACTTCGATCTGTAAGTTTTTGCAAGCATCGTGTGAACAGTCATCAGCTATCACAGTAGAGCCAGCCGAAGAAGGTCCTCGTCGTCCATGCAGACAGAGACAAAGACAGAGACCAGAGTAGACCTTTCGACTTGTGATCGCCTTGAAGTGTCGTCTACATGTGGCGTAATTATGAAACGCTTAAAAGGGAATCAGAAGAGTGGTGCAAATTATGATATTCCAGCACTTTGATTAAAATTTGTCAGGCGACATGACACAATTTCTGAAGGCCACCCAGGAATAGCATATCCGATATCACATCTCTATGTTGACTGGCTGGCTGCCTGGCTGCTCTGCTCCTCGCTGTGCATTCGCGCATTCTGCCCTTATCATGCTTTAGTTGACGGTTTAGTTGACTCTGATGTGGAATCTGAAGCATCCACATTTTGATGAACAGCGCCGATCGACTCCAAAAAATAAACAAAACTTTTTTAATTAAATTCATAAAAACTCTCGGCTCACAATGCGAGACATGTGACAAGTTCATTTAGAATGATTTCGCTGATAAATGTTGACAATAATGCAAGTCGACGGACGCCTCAGATAAAATGAGCTCGCTCATGTATATCGGCATCGGAATTCCTAACCGCCACATAGATCGAACCAGTAGTGACTGTGAAGTGCTCGAAACTCTGTTGCAATTAACTCGATATATGTGCCATTGTCAAATTGTTTGAATCTGTGTCGTCGCAACGAAATCTTCCCGACGCTATGCTTCCCAGACACAGCAAATCGAGCTTAATTTCTCTAATAATATAATTTGCCACAATTTAGAAACGTTTATCGAAGTCGGGCAATATATATAATTTGAGCGCAGTGAAATCAGTAACCACGTCGTACGTTTGCAATAACAACAAACCGCCGAACAGGGAAAACGACGACGCACCGTTAAACACTATTGATGTTTCCCATTCCATACATCCATCCATCTATACCATACCATGCCATGCCATCACATCACATGCCATCCTTAAGTTGCCACAGTCAAAAGTTGTGGGATCCTCGCTGCAAATTACTGCTACCTAAGAAACCAACCTTTACCTTTTGACTGTGGAACGTGATCAGCCCAATTGTGTACGCCCCCCGAAAACATCGCTACCACGCTGATTCCGCACAATGTGGTGCGCCGTCCTTCCCTATTGAACTCAGCTAAACTGAACCGAAATAAACCGATCTGAACTGAACTATGTAGTGTGATACAATGTGCTACAGTGCGGTGCGGTTCGGTTCACACAAGATATCTCCAAATTCTTCGAATTTCAAAAATTTAAGTTTGTCTTAAACAGTGGGCGAACGAACGATTTGATATGTTTCATCTATGGCCTCACTCACTCTGCGCCACGCCACGCTATGGCACATACATAATATGTGGTAAATACGCCACACAATTCTAGATACATGTCCGTCTGTCCGTCTGTCTGTTCGCTCAACGCGAAGGCTGTTATTAAATTGTCAAAAGGTTGAAGAATAATGCTCGGAATTTCATGCGTTGAAACGGGCCGCATCGTTGATCCCAGCGGTACGGTGCGTTGCGTATCAGAAGCATTGGACTAATTGGGAGCAATTTTTTGAGTTTTTCCGTCATCGTTGGCGTGGTTAAGAATTTATATGGTTTCCAGTCAACCGAACTGAATTGAATTGAACTGGTCACTTCGTCCGTCTGCCACGTTATCCTTTTGTTACAGTTTGTTTATTTTATTTTTAGGTCAAATGTATGCATTTTGTGTGAAGTCTTTTTCGGCTGCTGCTGCTGCTTGGCACACATTATAAGTTAGCCGACCTTTTCGTGGGCAGATCACCGCGCGCAGTAGTAGAGAAAGAAGCTTGGCGAATCCGTCTGCGCGGCATGATTAGAGTCTGGATCTGGGCCATACATCAGACGGCAGCGCAGTGATGACCGACCGACCATCCGACCAAGTGATGGGCTGGACCAAACATTTATAATAATCAAAGCATACAGTTTTAATAGATTATTGTTGCCGGACGAACGGACGGACGTACGTACGGACCCGTGAGTCAATATTAGTTAAGCCAATAAAAACTATATTGTTGCTACTACTTTCAGCTATGCGCCATATAGTCCGCATGATAATTAACATAATCTCAATAAATTAAACAATAAATTGCTATTTAAATGAATTAATAGAAAAATAACTATTGACTTATAAATGGCCTTATCGACGGGGTTTTTTTCTTCTCAATATTATTTAAATAGAAATAGGGGTCAATACACGTTTGATAAAGTTATACATTTAGTTGTGAATGTATTTAATTTATGAAATATTAAATACATTCAGAAAAATACCATAGTCAATAGTTTTGCTAATAAAATTAAGTCTATGGGGCAAACTATGCTTATAAACGGTAAATATTATTGATTACTTTGAAGTACCACTCTACTTTTTTCAGTATTGGTGCATTATGGTATAATGAATACTTTAAAAAAATAATAAGATCTACTGACAACCAAAATCCGTTTTAAAACTTTCGCATCGTCATTATTTATTATGTTTAGATTAGAAGTCTTAAAAATGAGTATAACATATGACCCCAGGAAATAAAACTCCAAACTCAGATACGAAATAAAGCCCCAAAAGTTCTACATAAAAGAACAACTCTACCTCATTATTGGGTAGTTATTTCGTATTTTGGGACAATATTTTGTTTTTAAAAGTGGGACTTATTTCGTTGCAAACTAAGGCCACAATTAATAAAAAATTCCAAATACTTCTTGTTTTTTTTTTCCATTATTTTTAAGCTTTTTCCCCTTATCATATTTTGGGAATTTTTAAAATGAAATAAAATCAATTTTTTCTGAGGTGTTATTTCATTTATATTTGGGATTTTATTACATCTCAATGGGACTCTGTTTCATTTTAAAATATGGTGATCTATTGTGTTAGAAATTAAAGCTCTAATTTTAAGGTTTTATATCGTTTCTTACACCCAAAAAAAAAAATTCCCTCAAATCCCATTAAAATTAGTCAATAGGACAATTATTGATTTAATAGTATACAAAAAAATAAATCTTTTCATATAAACTCAACTATTTTCCGATTAAAATAACTATTTATCCTATTGATTATTTTTAATAGTACAAAACTATTATTTATATGGGCCATTCCACACCAAATCGACCAAAAAAAATCAAATTTGAGATTTTACCTTTTCGATTTTAATGAAATTTTGGCAACTGATAAAGGGTATTGAGACATGCACTAGCCATCAATGAAATTTCTAGCATTTCTAGTTCAAGAGTTATTTAAATATGAACAACCATACAAAAGTGACTTTTGGCCCATTTTTTCCAACTTTGAGCCACTGTATCTCTGGAAGTAGTGATCGGAAAAATTAAAAAAAAATTAGTTTGTGCATGTTTCAATATTCTTTATCAATTCCCATCAATTTCATTGATATTGAAGAAGGTGAGTTCCAACCGCTGGTCGATTTGGTGTGGAATGGCCCATATAGTATTTTTTTCTGGGTTGGGCCTTTATTTTCTGGGGCCTTATTTCATATAGACCGAATAAACTATTGGTCTATTTTTAAATAAGACCATGTTCTCTTAACAAAAATTTGAAGCTAATAAAGTTAATAATTATTTTTTTTATATTTTTGAGCAGGGTTCGCTAAGAACCGGAATCAGAAACGTTTCGATTTTTGGAACCGGAAACGGAACCGTTATTTAATTTTTTTTTTTTTTTGGTTGGAACCGATATCGGATTGCTAGTTTTCAGAATCAGAACCGATATTCCATAGGGGTTAGTCCATGTTTTTTGAGTACCAGTTTTTAGTCATATTTTGAAATTAAAATTGTAGCTTAAACTAGATGTAATTTTGTCCATAGTCAACATATCAACAAATCATAAAAATGTCATATTAACTGATTAAATTTTAACACCTTTCGATCGATTTAATTATAGACATATCAAATATATGGAAAAGTTTAAACCAAGTTTAAACTAGCACTGAAAAACAGTAACTAATTGAAACACAGAAAAATTCTTCAATGTTACACAGAACAAAAAAATGTACATCATATTGATGAATTCCTCAAACCATTGTATTGAAGAACCATTCATAATATTAACGACTAACGACATCAATGTTATGAATGCGATCATAAATATGATGAACGCTTGGTAACTTCATATTGAAGAATGCTATTCATCAAACCAAATTTCAATCAACATATTTAGTTTTCGTTCATTTTTTGCCGTACATCTTAGTTGTGAAGTAGGTATTATTTATTATTTCTTATATAATGCTTGCTCAACATTATCGTAAAAAAAATATTTTATTCATAAATATTATGAACAAATTCATCAATATGATAGTACGAATAATTTCATATACATAATGAATGTATTCATCCATATGTCATTTAATGAGTGGTGGATGAATCTGGTAGTTGGTAAAAGAATTAGTAATATTTATGAATAAATTCATCATATTGATGAATTTTTTTTTCTGTCTATAAATATCAAAATTATGATTTTTGTTTTAATATGTTTCATTCTCAATCAGCCAACCGAAAAACTGAAAAAAGTCGACAAAATTTTTTTTTGGAAAAATTTGATTGGAACCTGGATTTGTATTTTCAAAATCTTTATAACTCGAAAAAGTTTGCTTATCAAAATGTGCGAAGTTTATCATATCATATCAAAAGCTCTATTTTCAATATTTTTTACATAATATATGGTGTTTTGAGATCCTGGATGAAAATTGGATGAAAATATTTCATTTTGCTTTTTTTCAGAACCGAGGGGCCGTTTGGTGTGTTTGATAGATATTAAAATAATTGTGTTTGAGGAAAATGCATGGCTTGATTACACCAGGTCATGTGTCATCACTATTTGTTCAAAAAAGTAATGTTCGAAAATTTTTGGAAAAATATAAAAAAAAAAAAAAAATTTTGCGAAAAATTTGTCCTTCGGAAAACAATATTTGTAATAATTAAAAAAAAAAGTAACAATGGGTCAGTCATATTAATAAATTTTGACTTTTCTCAAATATTGAAGCAAATGCTTCGAATTGTCAAAATGTACCACATTTGCATCAATGTCGATGCGGAAAACAATTTGCTTATGTTAGAAAATATAATATTTGAAATGGGTAGGTATTATTAAAAAACGTTGGATTGGCCAATGATTTTAAAACTTATGAAATAAAATAAAAAAGTTGACAAGAAAATATAGACATGCTTAAAAGTAAATACTTTTTTTTTGTTAATATTAACCAATTTTTGAACAAACTATTTTTTTTCTTTAAAAAATGACTTTGTGCTTGTAAAACTAAAATCATAAAATACATTTTAATGAACATCTTCAATTTCTATTATTATAAAATTGATACAATTGATTGAAATTTGAAATAACAATTGATAGATTCACATTTACTACCTTTGGTACAAATATTGAGCTCATCGATCAGAAATTGACAGATATATAAACATTTTTGTGAATGAATATTTCGAATTTTGAAAATGTAGTCGTGTCTTTTACTTCTGCAACAACGATATGAGAAAGTAAATTATGAACTTTATTTAAAGTACTCAAGAACTTTTAAATCATTATTATGTTCATGTTTCAGACATCCTAAACTCTACGAAACATGACATTTGACAACTGAAAATTTAGTCAATTTAACTGATTGGATGCAATAGAAATTTGTTTTATTTTTAATTTTTTTTATAACGATCACTCGATTTATATAGCTGAGTTTATGTCGCCGTAATAAATCGCCAACCAGTCAGCAGTTCGCTGATTATGCCGTGTACCGCACCAATGAGCTGTTGTGCGATTCCAAGCCTCAATTAAATTTATAGTAGAGATTGACATATATTTCTGGGTTCAGTTCTGTTCAGTCCGGTCCAGTTCGGTTCGGTGCAGTTGCGACTGATTCGGTGTAGGCACGAATGGATTGCGTAGGGATAGAGTTGGATACATGGCCGAGCATGTGTAGTTGTCGGTACCCTTGGAATCCTTAATCGATTATAAATGTGACCGTTTGCGCAAAGTGTGATTAAAATAAATTGCATGTAGTTCGTGGATGCCGTAATAGCACTGCGCCATAGTGATTCGCGACTGATTCGCGTTACTATTGGATGTGCGTATTGGGTACATGCTCCACACTCCACAGACGGAACCGATAGCCTCCGAACGAACGAGCCAACGAACGGCTTACTATCTGTTTAAATTCAATAATTAATTCGCTTGACAGCCAGCGCTCGCGATCGCGCATATCGAAGTCGCCAAGTCGGTCCCAAAGTCGCCGACCAAGCCGACCGAGATCGCGGATTTAACTTTGTCCATGAATTACGAAGCGGCCCTACAAGTTGTTGAATGGGCTCTTGTTAAGTGGCTATCAGTAACTGCTTTCATAAAAGTACAACATATACAACACCTTGGCTGCGTAATTTCTGCATCACTGCAGTGGAACAGAAAGACAGACGGACGGACGGACGGAAGAACAGACAGTCGGAAGGATAGATGGATGAAGAGCCATGTCTGCTGTGGCCTCGCGATCAGTGCGCGATCGGTGCGCGCTGGGTCTTCATTCTGGGAGGGAGCAGAGTTTATTTTCAGAGGTGTCAGAAACAACTTGTCGGAATTCATCTAACATGGAATTCGTATTTTGTTGTTGGTAACGGCATGAAGTATGTTTTACCACATTTGATGACATGAATGGGTGCGGACTATCGGCCAACACGAGTCATCGAGTCATCGAAAAAAGTGAAGAAACCAGCGGACATTCGGATGGACAGAGGCACAGTGGTGCTGTTTTCTCGTGTAGCTGACTAAAAAGTACTTTTTATAAAGATCTGTTTCAAAAAAAGAAGATGCCTATTTATTCTATACATCCTATTACATCACTATTTTTACTATTACCTAACCAGAAGAAGAATATTTTTTTAAAATTTAGAATGATAAACAAGAAAATTGTTTATGATTATCCAGAGCATAAACCACACTAACTATCAAAATTACTAAAATTTTTCCAATTGATCTTCTTTTTAAACTATGTTCTGCGAATATAATTTTGATACTATTTAATAACTTCAATTTTCTAATTTCAATACTTATGTCTGTAATATAAAAATATCATTATTTCATATTTATAGTGTGTCTATTCTTTTTGCATACTCAGTTTATTTCTATTACATAGCCTTTTTGAGAAAAGTTCAGAATAAATTGATATGTTTCAGTATTTTAGCAATTTTAAACTTTTACGGATATAGGTTATTTATTTAAAATGAGAACCGATGAAAAAAAGTTAGTTATTTTGATCGTTAGTTTATCTGCATAATCATACATCACTTTATTATTTATCATTTGACTCGAAATGCTAAAAAAATAATCCAAAAATAGACTAAAAAAAACAAAATATTTCGAGTTTAGTTTCAAATATCTGAAAAAATTAAGGAATACAAGTTTTTTTTTGGTATATTGTAATTAGTCTTGGAAATTGAAAGAAAAACTGCGTTTACAGTTTTTTGAAAAACTAGTTGTGTAAGGGACTGTTTCAGTATTTTAACAATTTTAAAGTTTTATATTTTTATAGGGTGATATAGGGCATTTTTTTAAAATGAGAACCGATGAAAAAAAATTAGTTTTTAGATCGTTAGTTTTAACTATTCTCTGCATAACCATACATCATTCTATTATGTATCATTTGATCCGAAATGCTAAAAAATCATCTAAAAATATACTAAGTACAACAATCAAAATATTTTAAGTTTAGATTCAAATATTTTCAAAACTTATCGGAATATAAGTATTTCTTGCTATAATGTAATTAGTCTGGACAATTGAAAGAAAATTGAGTTTACAGTTTTTTGGAAAACTAGTTGTGTAAGGGACTGTATTTTTTTGTTCTAAAAACTGGCTGGAAAGGGCATAAAATTTCGATTTCTTAATTTTCTCAAAACGCTACATAATTTAAATAAAAAACAGAGTATGCAGTCAAAATCAGCAAACGCAAAATATATAGAATTGATGTATGAGATGTCCATCTGATTTTTGTTGAGTAGTATTGAGTAGTGTTATGAATATAGCCTCCACTTTCGTTTAATGGGCATCTATTTATAAGGGAAATCTACTTTATAGGTTGGAAAATATTTAGTTGCTATTATCTAATTATTATTGAGCTATGGAACTTTAAGTTCGACCTTACCCTGGGAGAAATTTCAGTAGATCATGTACAGAGTGGATCATGAACAGATCATATCCTATCATAATTCTGATAATCGGGCACTGTCGAGATCCAAAACGATATAACAAATCGATGCACGATGTACTTTTCCTTTCAGGCACTTTTAATGGGCCATGATTAGGTCTCATACCGTCAGTTTCCCCCAACGTACTAATCAAACGGGCCACCGAAGCTTTCGATTTTTGTTTACTGCACTCAGATGAAAATGTCACATCAAGTACTACGACCGTTGATTTTTTTTTTCGTATTAATTCAAACGTGTTATAATTTCGTATTACTTAATTCAAAAGTATTATAATTAATTTGATAGTATTTGAAAAATACAGTACAATTAATATAAATATTTCAATATTATAATTTTTAATAGTATAAATACTATGGTTTTAATGGTTGGTTGTCATTATTTCAGATATTACAGCATGGACGAGGCACAAACGTGTTAACAAATCGAGTTCACGAAGTCCTAGATGGGGTACCTGATAAAGGTACTATTAATGGACAACGTTTAGGTCTCGTTCGGACAGTTTATCCCAACGTACTAATCAATCGAGCCAATGACGCTTTTGATTTTTGTTTACTGCACTCTGAAGAAAGTGTCACATTAAGTACAACGACCGTTGATTTTTTTCATATTAATTCAAAAGTGTTATCATTAATTTGATAGTATTTGAAAAATGTAGTACCATTAATTTTAATATTTCAATATTATAATTTTTTTTATAAAAACTATAATAATATAGGTCTCACTATGTGGCATAGAAAACAGCGAGGTGTGATTTTTTTTATTCGGGTATATACTTCATACTTTTGATTAGCTAAAACCTAATTTGTGATCACTGTGCAACGTTCGCTCGGTCGATTGGATCGTATCATTGCAAACAGAAAAACAGATGAAGAAACTAAATTAAATGACGAGAAAATTTGTTGCCGATTTTATCACATAATGACTGAATCAAAATGCAAAATGCCGAACATGTTTGCATTTTTCAAATTGTTAAAATTTTTGAATTAGGACCTAAATAAATTTCTTATGGTGTGTACGAGAGTGTTATGCATATTGTATACATCGTGTCGCGTCTTGATGAATATTTAAACATCCGTTAACATACTATTCCCATTAGTAAAGTTATTCGGGTCCTCGATACCCGGACACGCGATGTTTCATATTAGCAAAATCATTTGTTTGTAATTTAAGCGGATGTTATGTGTTATGTGTTGTGTTATGTTCTGTTATGAAGCACGTGGACCGCACCATTCCATTCCAATCCAATCCACGACATTCGAAAATACTTGCCACACTTAAGATATCAAGTTTGGCGAGGGCTTTAAGTGATTCTACATTGTAAACGAACTGGGCAACAAAAGAGTTCTTGAGACGACGCCGAGTATCTCTTAATGGATGCATGATGGACGTATTAAAAAAAAGACGGTGGGACATATTTTTCATTTTTGTTTGGTGTTGGGCATTAATTGAACTAAAATTGAAATTGATAATTTGTAAAGCAGTTATTTACATTTCTTAAGTTCGTTCTTTACCGATTGTAATATTCTTCAATGCTACAATTTGACTTAAATCGACACAATTCAGATATGCTATGCTTCTAAGTTGTGCAAAGAAATCCCAACAACAGCAACTATAAGATTTGGAAAGTGATCTGGTCATAAATTCTAAATGAACAACTTCAGTAAAAAAGCAAAAAAGCGAACAAATCGAAAGAAACTTTTGGCAATAAAGATAATTTCTAACATACTCGATATTTCATTCAGTTGCTCTTTTAAGATAGGACAAAACAGCGTACGCCGAAATACCTATATACGATATTTGAAATTTAAAGCTGTTTTCGCCCAGAATTTATAGTATTGTTTTTGAAGATCACAATTTTGATTTGACTTATTATGGCAGAGCACAAAATAAAAACGTTGCTCTACAAGCGGATCGCTTTAAATGTCAATGTATAATTCAAGTAATTAATCAATGCATAAGTTTTGCGTTATTTATTTTATTAAAAGAATTTTATTTGCAAAGGTGAAACATTTTTTGTAGAGAATACATTTCATGTCGCCACAAATTGTCACATGCCAGAGTTAATTGGTTGTGGGTAAGAAACAGGAATCGCATTGACGATGAATGGCATTCGGCACACTCCTGTTTAAGTCGACACCATCGCAATAATCTGGGATTAAAGCAACTTAAAAGATGATTTGGGATACAGACAGACAGACAGAGAACAGACAGCTTGTTAACGCATTTCATTGTTGTTACAGGTCGCACATTTACAAACAAAAGAAAATATTAATCGAGATAAATTTATATTTTTGCATTTCATTTGCTTTGTTTGTATCGGTGCAATAAAAATATAATTTTTATTTTTAGTTATTCGAATTAAAAAAATCGGTAAGGTTGGATCAACTTTAATTTGGACGCTATAGTCTAAAACTACGGTAAGAGTATCCATATGGGCATTTCCAGGGGTTCCGGCCGAGACATTTATTAAAACTTTAATATCTCGAAGGAAATTTAATGAATTTACTTGAATTATAGTATTTATTTAGGACTAAACATCTGCAAAAAATTAGAGAATTCTATACGGTAGATCAAAAGGTATGTATTAAATAGTGGTCGATCCAGACGGTTCAAAAACAGAAGTGCGTCTCGAGGTTTATGTGGAAATTTCAAATAGTTAGCGAATTTTGCGTACAAATTCTTTTTTTGAATTATTTTATAAAATAGCTGGAATTATATGCTTTCTTTGTATGTTTACACTTTGTTAATAAAGTTTTTAGTTTTTTCATAATAAATCAGATACGGGCTGGACAATCTGGAAATAGTTCCTTATAGAAATTATCGGGATAAATACTTTTGGCGTACAATATATTTTTTTGAATTATCTAGGCATGTACATGAGACAATTTACTTTATTTTTGTATATGTAGACTTCGTTCTTAATATTTATAGTTATTTAATAATACTGTGATAATTTCGAACAATCCGTATGGAAATTTGCTCTACGACTTTTTTGCTAAAAATAATTCTGTATTTGTCTATATTAATAATCATTAATACGAAATGAATAGTGATACAGAATTCGATTTCCAAATCGTCGGTGATACTGCAAAACAGCATATCTACATTTTCGAATACCTCTTACAAAACGAATTTTACGGAAGAAATAAAACTATTTTCAGTCTTAATTCTGCACTTAATAATAATAATAGTTTGGCACTACAGTTCAAGAACTTAGGCCGAGCTCAATCACCATTTTGAGCTGTGCGTGTTATATTTGTACTCAAAGTGGTGGGACCTACAGTTTATTGCCGAATCCGAACGGCGGGTGAGAGCTTTTCATAGGCAATGTTTTACTCTCGTAGGTTTGCCATATACTGCCGAGAGGTAGCGCGGTATAGAAAAATGTTTCTATGAAAAGATGTTGTTAGCCCCAGGCTTAAACCGGGGACCTTTCGGCTCGCAGTCCAACGCACTAACCACTGAGCTACCGCGGCTACTGCACTTACTTCAAACAAAATTAAGTATGCCATAACTTATAATGGCATTTATCTAATTTATCCGATCAATATATCATTAAAAATCCGATTATAACACAAAACTAGGCGTAATTTTCACAAGCAGTTAGGAGGTTTTGCAGTATCATCGACGTAATTCTTTTAAGTTTTTTACTATTTCTGAAATTTTTCATATCTTGATATTTTCCCAGTATGCCATTCGTTTCGAGTAGATGGAGAAATCACACTATATCGGACGCGTTCTCGTAACGATATCGAGCGTCAAATTGGACCTACATGGTAGGTAGATATCTGTCGGAGTTTTCTTGATACGAGGAATTTTTCGAAATCGGAACGATATCGAAAATGAACAAAGTTTGAGATGGTTGCGAAAATTATTGCGATATCGATTTGATAAATGTTTAAATATCGTATCTTGTCAAACAATTTGAATGAACGAACATTTTTAAAAATTGGAATCTAGAATGCAAGGAGATCGAACATTTTATCGTAGTTATTCAAGAAAGCTTCAAGGCATCGAAGGTCTCCGAGACATGGTTTATACTGTGATTTTGCACTTTTGGTTCTCAAAGTTTCGGACGGAACAGATTTCAATTAGCTGTCAAAATGTTTCTAGAATTACTAGGAAATCGATGTTTACATTTTTGGAAATGCCGAGGAAATTATGATTTAGAAACACAGGATTCAAGTCTTTTAAAAATTAATTTGTTTAATATGATAATAACTGTATCTTTTTGGCTCCGGAAGGGACTATAGGACCCCCTTATACAAAAATCAAAATTGGACCGTTATTTTAGTTTCAATGATTATTTTTAAGCTTTAGAAATATTAATAAAGGTTGTCTGAGAAAACACAGAAAATAATATTTTGTATCTGTATGTCTATAATTTTAGTTAATTTGGTTACTCAAAGTACATAAATAATTGGTATAATATTATACGTTATTGTTATTTAAATTAGAATTGTTAATGGAATAGAATAGATTTTTAGATTTACATATTTAAGATTCCAAATTCACCGTTATTTCAAAGATTTGAGCATTTTGAATTTTTCGATCAGGGTTGAGATTTTTCTGGAACTACCCATAAAGCTTTTGAGGGGACAGTACTTCTTTTCATAGGCTGTCTTCCTAAAAATTACCCAGTCTTTATTTTTGGAATTACCTTTGATGTTCAATTTACTTATCTCAGAATCTGCGATACTATTTCGAAATAAATTCCTCGTTTAGTTCAGAATTCCCATACAGCTTTTGAGGGGACAGTACTTCTTTTCATAGGCTGTCCTCCTTAAAACTACCCAGTCTTTATATTTGGAATTACCTTTGATTTACAATTTACTTATCTCAGAATCTGCGATACTATTTCGAAATAAATTCCTCGTTTAGTTCAGAATTCCCATACAGCTTTTGAGAGGACAGTACTTCTTTTCATAGGCTGTCTTCCTAAAAATTACCCAGTCTTTATTTTTGGAATTACCTTCAATATACAATTTACTTACATCAGAATCTCTGATACTATTTCGAAATAAATTCCTCGTTTAGTTCACGATTCCCGTACCGCTTTTGGGAGGACAGTACTTCTTTTCACAGGCTGTCCTCCTATAAATTACCCAAAGTCTTTTTGAATTTTCTGCGATTTACAATTACTTATCTCAGAATCTCTAATACTTTTTCGAAATAAATCCCTCGTTTAGTTCAGGATTCCCATACAGCTCATGGGAGGACAGTACTTCTTTTCATAGGCTGCCTTCCTAAAAATTATCGAACGCCTTTATTTTTTGAATTACCTTCGATTTAAAATTACTTATCTCAGATTCTGATTTTTTTCAAATAAATCCCTCGTTTAGTTCAAGATTCTGATGGAAATTATGTATTCTTCTGACTTAATAGTGAGAAGGTATTGTTGAATTTAATACGCAACATTTTTTTCGTAACATTCTATTTAAGGTTGTCGCTTTTTTTTAATATCGAAACTTTTTCAAATTTTGAGAAATGAGTTTTTAATGCGGAATACTCGCATATTTAAATTAAAGCTGCAATGATCTCTAATATTTTCTAATATTTATAAATATTAACAATACAAAGTTTCTTTCTTTTTCCAAATATATTGTTGTTAGCCTTATGCATGAGTATATGTACAAAAATGGAAGGAACATAAGCAAAAGGTCAACCATTTTTCATACCAGACTAAAAATTCAAATTCAAAGCGAATACAGTACACCAGCGCTATATGCGAATACACACATCAATGCAGCAAGCGAATACACACAACATCGGCGGGGCGCGGCAACAGCTGTTGCTAGCAAATACGATTGCTAGTATGAAGATGTATACGCTAATGCATTTAATAAATTAGTCGGCGCAGTTTCAGCAAACATTTAATTGTATTGATGTAACTTTTTGGTTATATTAACAAATTATAATTTTGTGTATATTACAGTTACTGAAATATGCTGAAAACAAGTTTTTAATACACTATGTAAAGTAAATCAATGTAGTAGAACTACATTTTCAAAACAAATACAAAAATGTATTAAATGTACTACATACATTTTCTCGGTGTTCAAGTAAATTTAAACGTGAATTAATTAATTAAAATATTTTAAAAACTATCATTGTTTTGAGATATCACATGGTCAGAAGCCATTTAATCATTAATGAATGCTTCAGATTAAGGACACACATGAAGGTTCTTCAGCATAGCCCCAAGCAAATCCAACACAAACCAACAATTTACACCTACCAAATGAATGTAGCGCACATACAGAACACAGAACAATTAAAGTCTGTCATCTCTTCGATGGTACATGGCATGCATACCTTATTAATAAAGTTACGCACGTAAATCTCAGATAATTTGTATTTTCATTATTCGACAGTTGCAGAAAGAAGTTATTAACCAAAACTCGTGACAAATTGAGTGATACCATATAATGAATGCGTGAGTTTTTGTTCGACCTTGTTCAGGTGCAAACACATTTCCAAATGATTGAATGAATGTTTTTGGTGCCATTGTCAGTTGTGTTTGTCGGTACGGTAATAATCTGTCACAATGCGGTCGTCAGTGGTTTAGGTATTCTTGGGAATCACAAGTTTAACATTTTTACACCATCATCTATTCATTGCGTTACAATAGTTTGGTACGATTTTCCGGAATCCATCAGTCATTTAAATGTAAACTTCGGCCACAATCCTTTAAATGGATGGGGGGAACTTTGTATTTTCCCACAAAGATTTTAGAGCTACGCAAGAATATTTTATAAATGAGTGTTTTTACTTTAAGTTATATACAATATTTAAACAATCGATTTAGCATAATAAATATAAAATGTAATAATTTTTTTTTAGTGAAAAATTGAATTTTTAGTCGAAAATTGAATTCTTAGCAGAGCTCTCGATTTCATACGAGTATTTTCGAGTAGCCCGGGTACCCGGGCGCCCGAAAGCCCGGGTAATACCCGGGTAGTTCAAATACTCGAAAAACCCGGGTATTAAATGTTCGAGCTACCCGGGTAGTTCGCAAAACCCGGGTAATTTGTTCGTTCGTCTGTTTGTTTGTTTGAATTTCTTAGTGAAAAATTGAATTTTTAGTCGAAAATTTAATTTTTAGTGAAAAATTGCATTTTTAGTGAAAAATTGCATTTTTAGTGAAAAATTGCATTTTTAGTGAAAAATTGCATTTTTAGTGAAAAATTGCATTTTTAGTGAAAAATTGAATTTTTAGTGAAAAATTGAATTTTTAGTGAAAAATTGAATTTTTAGTGAAAAATTGAATTTTTAGTGAAAAATTGAATTTTTAGTGAAAAATTGAATTTTTAGTGAAAAATTGATTTTTAGTGAAAAATTGATTTTTTAGTGAAAAATTGATTTTTTAGTGAAAAATTGATTTTTTAGTGAAAAATTGATTTTTTAGTGAAAAATTGAATTTTTAGTGAAAAATTGAATTTTTAGTGAAAAATTGAATTTTTAGTGAAAAATTGAATTTTTAGTGAAAAATTGAATTTTGAGTGAAAATTGAATTTTGAGTGAAAATTTGAATTTTATATTAAAAACTGAATTTTTAGTGAAAAATTGAATTTTTAGTGAAAATTTGAATTTTTAGTTCAAAATTGAATTTTTAATGAAAAATTGAATTTGTAGTGAAAATTTTAATTTTTAGTGAAAAATTTAATTTTTAGTAAAAAATTTAATTTTTAGTGAAAAATTTAATTTTTAGTGAAAAATTTAATTTTTAGTGAAAAATTGAACTTTGAGTGAAAAATTGAATTTTTAGTGAAAAATGGAATTTTTAGTGAAAAATTGAATTTTAAGTGAAAAATTAAATTTTTAGTGAAAATTTGAATTTTTAGTGACAATTCGAATATATAGTGAAAATTTGAGTTTTTAGTGAAAAATTGAATTTTTAGTGACAAATTGAATTTTTAGTGAAAAAATTGAATTTTTAGTGAAAAATGGAATTTTTAGTGAAAAATTGAATTTTAAGTGAAAAATTAAATTTTTAGTGAAAAATTGAATATTTTAGTGAAACATTGAATTTTTAAGTGAAAAATTGAATTTTAAGTGAAAAATTGAATTTTAAGTGAAAAATTGATTTTTGAGTGAAAAATTGAATTTTTAGTGAAAAATTGAATTTTTAATGAAAAATTTAATATTTAGTGAAATATTCAATTTTTAATGAAATTTAGATTTTTTTGTGAAAATTGTAATTTGTACTGATAATTGGAATTTTTAAAATAATTGGATTATTGAGTGAACATTTTATTTTTGTTGGTGACAGTTGATATTTTTAGAGAACATGGTATTTTTTTAAAATTATAATTTTTATTTAAAATGTTTCGTCATAAATTGTCAAAAATCATCTACATCATCTTCCGAACAGCTCATATTTAAAATTCAAAATACTACCAATTACTGATCAAGTTCTGGTTTTGTGTTTAGAGGGAGATTTTTGACTTTTCGTGCGCATCACTAACCGAAAATATACAAAGAAAATAATAAAAGTATCTTTAAATCTGAGAATAAAGCTATTGACTAACTCCAGTAGTACTGATACAGCGCACACATTAACAATGAAGTCGAAATCTCGCTGTGAGTTCATCGCATTTTTGAGTTCCTGCTGAGCAGACGACATTCTTACAGGCGGCCGGCCATACGAGCGAGCGCGTTGAGCTCAGCTCAGCAAAACTTATGTGCTGCGCGATACCGGGTCAGTTTGCCACAGTTCCAGTGTAAAAGATAAATTTAATAGTTCAACAAATAAATTATTTTGTTGGGACATTAAGAGGCGCCACGGGTAGGCATTATAGGTAAAGTCTACAAAATACGTAGCGACGATTTAAAAATATGCTTCGTATTGATCGAGTACGATTTTTTATGTTTTTATTTGAGGTTGTGCTTTGTTTAAATCAATTTTTTTTATATTCTTTCCTTCCGAACCTGATGTCAATGAAATTTAGAGCACATATTGTGTCTATTTTACAAAGTAACCTCAATGAAATTTGAAAAATAGTTTTATTATAAATTTAGTTAAAAATTTGACAGGATACAAAAAATATAACTACCCGACAACATTCAAATTTTGATCGTGGTGCAGTTGCAGCAAATATCCCTAGCATAAATTTGCCCTATTAGGGTAGACATGATCATGTCCAGATCACGTTTGTCGGGTTATGAAAAAGAAAAAAATCCTTGATCAGTTCCTTGTCATGACCTTATTACAATTTCTATTAGGGATTGGTTACATTTGTAACGCTGTAAAATTAGCCCTTTTTTTATTTTAAAGATTCTATCTTTTCGATATAAGACGTAGACAAAAATTATTTGCGAGCTATAAGTAAAAGAAATTCAATTGAGTAGGGTCATAAATAGATATCTATATTTAATTTCGATTTTAGGAAATTTTGAATATGGACCTATCGAAATTTGTGATGTCTGATTAATTTTTATATTGAATAAACCACAATTGTAGCCGATTTGTGAAAATTCTGAACTGTAAACGTTAGCCGCGGTAGCTAAGTGGTTAGTGCGTTGGACTGCGAGCCGAAAGATCCCCGGTTCAAGCCTGGACTGGGGTAACAACATCTTTTCATAGAAACATTTTTCTATACCGCGCTACCTCTCGTCAGTAAAACGCAAACCTACGAGAGTAAACATTGCCTATGAAAAGCTCTCACCCGCCGTTCGGATTCGGCAATAAACTGTAGGTCCCACCACTTTGAGTACAAATATAACACGCACAGCTCAAAATGGTGAGAGAGCTCGGCCTAAGTTCTTATAGGACTGTAGTGCCAAATATTATTATTATTATATAACCTTGAAAAAACGCTTCGTTTCGGACATACAGAATTTTCAAAGATACAGAAATTTCACCTATGAATTCTTGTCCTTTCCAGAATTCTATATTACACCAAAAAATTTAAATATTTTATATTTCACCCGTAATGATTTCGATTTATACGATTTTGAATATCCACGTTTCGAAATTGTTATTATTATGCCGTTTTTATTATATAAAACGTATCCAGAATTTTCTATTACATCAATAAATTGGACAATTTCGATAGCTATAAAATTTTCGTATATGCCTATTTTTATTCCCCAGTTTCTGTCTTAAAGATTTCGATTTGAAACTATTTTGAATATTCTCATTTCGAGATCGTCTTGTTTCGTCTGTCTATTTTTTTTAGCATCACGTCTAAACCGCTGAACCGATTTGACTGAAATGGATACTATGGATACTATGGAGTCCGGAGGGTGACATATACTATATAAGAGCGAGATTGTGCAATGAGACGTGATACCTTCCATACAGCCTAAACTTTCAAAACGATAAAAATCTGCATCTACACAAGCAACGAACATGAAAAATAATTAAATAAAAAAATGTTATAAAGGAAAAACAAAAGTAAAAAAAAACACAAAACCAAAAACAAAAGAAAAAACCAAAAATACAAAAAAGTATAAACAAAAACACAAAATAAAATAACGTAAAAACAAAAGCTAAACATATAAAAAAGGAAAAACAAAGTGCAAAAAACACAAAAGCAAAATCAAAAACACTAAAACAATAGCAAAGTCGAAATCAAACACATTGAAACAAATTGAAGTCAAAGTACAAAGTAGGAGAACCTGGGGTAAAGTAGGACATGGGGTAATGTGGGACATAGGGTAATGTGTGAAATTGAAATTTTTGGACATGTTTTTACACTTAGAAAAACAAAAACAATTGTCAAGTGTTTCTTAATATTTCATCGACTTTTTCATCTATGGTTATAATCAAATTAATACCTTTTAATTGCATTTCGAGCGAAAGTGAAACAAATGTTTTTGAAAGTATTTTAGAGTGCTGTTTTTGCTACCAGAAATGATCGGATGATGTATATCTTTTGAAAAATCTGTCAAAAATCAATTAAAAGGAATATAAATAGTATTCTGTTAACGCAAAAAGTTAGATCATGAACATGTTTATAGAATAGACCCTACAAAAGAATTGAACAATTATTCATAGGTACTTTTTTGGAGGAAAATCTCTGTAACGCAGGCTTTATCAGAATACTATCATAGTCTCTTGCGCAAAAATGTTCCTCATAAAAAGCTAGGTGGGATTCTCAAACGTGTAACAAAGCAGACGTCAGATTCGAGATCAGCTACTGAGTATTACCCTAAACTCGTTCTCAAATCAAAAGATCGAACCAACATTATAAATATATGTTGCATTATCTTTCTATTGATTCGATTTTGAATATGCACATTTTGACATAATCTCTTAAGAATTAATCTATTCTAATCTATTTTCTCTGACTATGATTTAACAATTTATATATATGATTTAATATATGATTTCGATTTAATACAATTTTTGAAACGCTAATATTTCTGGGTATGTTCATAATACCTGGTCACTTTTTCTTTTCATTATTGTTTTCAGAAAAATACTATGAAATAAATTATCGAAATTGTTGGGCCATCGATTTATACAGATATTGCAGTCATCGAAACAAACATTTCTACTACATAAATCAATAGTAAAAATGATGTTTCTTTTATAATATTTGAATTCATTAAATGTAGACAACTTTAGTTACCATGCTTTATTGAACTTTGGTTGTCAGTTGGTTTTCGAAACGTCGTAGGTACTAAAATGTGTGCATCCCACAATC
Organism: Dryomyza anilis; assembly: GCA_951804985.1. Lineage (NCBI taxonomy): Eukaryota > Metazoa > Arthropoda > Insecta > Diptera > Dryomyzidae > Dryomyza > Dryomyza anilis. The sequence continues at coordinate 2,463,622 of OX638131.1, read as the reverse complement.
ATTCAGTAAAATGCCCAGCGTCGTCGATCGACGACGTGCTTTTCTCCCAATGTGGTATTTGCGCCACGGCGCAACAACCGGATGTGGGCGTCTTATGAGTGTAACCTGATCGCAAACAAATCGGTCTATTAGAATCTCTGAATGCGGCGGAGACATTTGTCGCATTGTATCGCATCGCATCGCAAGTGACTGTGGATCACTTCGCTTCGATTTAGGCCTGCCTCTGCCTCTGAGTATCAGCCGCAGAGTCATCGTAATGCACACAACGGTCGCAAAAGCAAACGGAGAGGGGGAGACGCGCGCGACCGAAGGTGGTGCAGGGCAAATGTGAAGAGTGCGCTCGCTGCGCGTATGCCATGCGCCGAGCCCTTATTCTGGTGTTGCGGGTTCGACTGGCATCCACGAATTTCATGCATATCACATTGGAGAATTGGGGACTGCTATGCATCTTGCTCGATTCATCAAACCGCGTCGCGTCTCGTCGCCTCGCGTCTTACCGCGTCGCCCGTCCGTTGCCCCCTCCGTTGCGTTGCGTGGCGTAGCGTTGCACCGCAACGGCAACAGCAACAGCAACAGCAATCGTTTTAGTGGCGGCTGGCGCGGCGCTTGTGCAATTTAGTCGTGGGCGATTGATTCTTCCATGGTACCCACTAAGGTTTGGCAAATGCCTCGCGGCATGCGATTGAACTTCGAGTTGTAAAAAAACGAAACGTTGATGGACGTTGAAAGAATGGTCGGTCGGTAGACCAACGAGCTCAGACGAAGGCACTACAGTGATACGATAGGTACCAACGTTGCGTTGCGTTTTGTTGCTTTGTATGGCTTGTTGCATGGTCTGGCGTTCTGCAGTAGAGGCGTTTTTACCCCAAATGTATGATTCCCACCCACGAGCAACAGTTATGTTTCTGGCTCAAACCATCTGCTCCGGCAAGATGCTATGCTGTGCTGCACTATGCAATGCTGTGCTGTGCTGTGTTGCGCTGTGCTGTTCTTCGATTCCGTAAGGCGACTGTGGTTTCACATGTGGCTCTTCCTTAAGGTGTGCTCGCGGTAATATTTTAACTTGGAATTCAGTTCAAATAGCTTGAAGATGCGACTGACTGACTTTTAGTCAATGGAAGCAGACACAATGAAATCTGTTCGGAAATTGTGAAATCTTTGTTTCATTTAATTGCATCTACGTATCATAAATGATGAATATATATGTTGTACGAATCAGTTTAAGGTGTTATAAGGTTTTGAAATCAACATTTTTCGATAATTTGCATTTTATTTCGTATGTTTGCGTATTTAATGACCTCAATATATCTTAAATTACATTTTCCCGTATGTAGTAAAATGTTTGTAGTATAGCGTAAGATTTTCTGTGTTTAATGCTTTAAAGATATTTTCATTGTTGTATTTTAATATAATACTTAAAATAAAAAGGGAGCAAAAAAATTAAAATTTTAAAAATGGGCTGTATATCAAAACAAGATTCAATTTGACAAAAGTTATCGAAATCAGCGTGGAGATGTGGTCCAGTTTCGTCTATTAGCTCTGAAGAGCCGTTTTGATAACTCAACTTATGTAACCCTGTTGTGACTGTTGTTAAAGGTGCGTGAAGGGAAGAATCAAGACTTCAGATCCCTTTGGAGGAATTTAGGAAGATAACCAAGTTTCATATCTTTATTCCTGAGATTTCTGAGAGATCGTCGAGGAAGTTTTTTTTCCAAAGGCGCGAAATCTAACATCGACTATGGCGGGGCATCCTGAGATGTCTGACAGATCGTCGAGGAAGTTTTTTTTTCCGATGACGCGAAATCTAGCAGCGACTAGGGCGGGGCATCCTGAGATGTCTGACAGATCGTCAAGGAAGTTTTTTTTCCAAAGGCGCGAAATCTAACATCGACGAGAGCGGGGCATTTACAGAGATAATGAGATAGCGATTCCTACTTATTGATATCGTTGCAGCTGAGACAGTCAGCCCAATTCTAAATAAATATTCCCTCAAATATTTTGGAGAAATTGAAGGGAAATTGAAATATTATTTATGGGAGTATTTATTAAAAATTGGTCTAAGTATGCACAGTTTGCACAAGAAGAGTGCCTTGTCCACCTAGTTAATTTATGGAGTGGTAGTGAGAGAACAAATTGTTCCTTCGGGAATTGTGAAGTGAGGACCCACGCCTTGCGAGCTCGTCAGTTTTTTCGTTCCCATCTATGTTATTAGGTCCTGAAACCCAGAAGAGAGTCACTTTTAGTTGTCGATCGAGACAGGCAATCAGAAAGTGTCACATTAAAACATAAAATTTATTTAAAATTATTTGAAATCCCGCAAACACTATTACCCACCAACATCTAGTGCAGGTAGGTGTCTGTTTCCTGTGGGGGCGGCCTTCTCTTTCGACCGTAGGGTCTGAATAAACTTATAGGAGTCTGATCTCTGAGGGCCGGCCTTTCTTTCCGACCAAACGGTCGTTAAACATATTGATACGAAAAGAGGTCATTTGCTCCACTGTACAAGCAATCAACAATAATAAATGAGACGCAAGACAATTCAGCGCACTAAACAATGTGTTAGAAAGAGACGGAAGAACATTTCGCGCACTAAGCAATGTGCGAGAAAGAGATGGAAGATCAGTACATTGAAACACATGAGTGCGAATGAGATGCAAATAGCATGCGTCATTCACGAAACGAGTAGAAGGTTCTCGAAACATGTCGAAGCTTGTCGAAACGTGTCGAACTGATGCATGCAGTATATAAGGGCGCCGCATCTGATGCACTGCACTTCAGTATGATTGTCAGTTGGGAGGGCGCCAGTGATAACCTGCGGTTGTAATTCCACAGATGTAGAAAGGAAAGGAGATTTACTCCACCCAGAGATCGAAAAGGACGGTGGTAAAGAAGGCGGAAGGCAATGCGAATAAAAGCCTTTCGTCACAACTCAAGGCGGTAGTGGTACGGGGAACACGGATGGGAAAAGGCAACTCTCGGACGCGGCACGGCTATTAAAAGCCAAGCAATGTCAGAGAGCTGCCTCTCGTATCACAACGGAGACTTCTTCCCTGGCAGTTAACCAACAGCCGACACCAGAGATCCCCAGGTGAAGGCAGCCGTTACACTTTGTTCACAAGGACCCGGCAAGCGAATGCGCTTAAGAATAGGGCGCTAAGAATACGGGACCTCTTTCCACCGACGACATCGCATCGAGTTCGTCCAACGTAGCGTTTCGAAAGGCAGGGGCACGCGCAACAAAGAGACAGGCCCGCGAAGGGGAGTCAGCGTCAATGAATGTGTAGAAGTTCCAATATATTAGAAATTGACATTTAAAATTGACAAAATTTATAATGACATCAAATTACATTTGTGTGAGGCGTTTTATTTTTTTGAGATTTATAACAACGAATATCTCGCTGGTTGTATTTGGAAGAGCTTAAGAATAGAGGTAAAGAATAGTCGATAGATCGATGCACCGCAATTATAATGTAATGAGAAATTATAATTCCGGGGCGACACTGTGAGTCCAAAAGTAATTTAAGAATCGTTGGATGAAAATAAAAATGATCTTTAAAAGAAATTGACGAAAATGGAAAGACAATTTAAGCACCGTTGGATGAAAATAAAAATGATCTTTAAATGCGAGTTTACACGATGGAGAAAATAGCTAGAGGTAAAGCAAAAAATCTCATAGAGTTGTGTAAACACTACATAGAGCTCCAAGGTACACAGACAAAAATAATCGACGTAAATACAGCAAACATAAATAATTGTGTACCATTAACGGGTCTAGTAACGAGTTCTAATTTATTTACCAAACACATTCGCTAAAAATGTGATTTGGTATATGAAATATACCAATTAAGGACTTTGCATTAATAGCAAACTATTTAATTGGTATGGTCGACGTTTTTAAAGTATTTTTATTATATTCACAGTCTTTTTAATACTCATTGAGTAAATTAAAAAAGAATGTTATAAATTCTTAACATAACATATACTTTTCTGATGATGAAATTGGAAGCATAATTAAATATGCAACCATTGCCATCATCACAATTTTTGACGACACACATAGAGGATGACCAAGCTCTATAACTGTATGTCTTTGCATATACCAAAGAGGAATAATATGCGCGCAACCAAAAATTCAATCGTTTGCTTGTTTACCGGCGTTCCTTCGCTGCAAGTTCGCAACGTGACGCTGCGTCGTGTACTCAGCAACGGCAATTGTTAATACAATTAATTCATTAGTCGTTTTAGCAAATTATTTAATTGTATTGATGTAACTTATTGTATTTTCTGTTAATTTATTAATTAAGATGATTAAATATTTAATCAATACAATTAATCCATATTCGTTTCAGCAAATTATTTAATTGTATTGATGTAACTTGTTGTTGAATTTCTGTTAATTTATTAATTAATATGATTAAATATATTAAAAATAAATCAATTAAAAATTAATTGTATTTTTGCTATATTTACACATATATAGATTTTTCTCTATCTCTAGCTAATTTCTCTATTATGTATTCGAGCCTTAAAGAAATCGACGAAATCAAAAAACAGTTTTGAGTGTCGATTTAATTTTTTCGGCCAACTAAAAATCAATAGCTTGCTCATCAAGTTTTGAATAAACAAGGTTGAGATTGTGTCATAGTTGCATTTGTTGTGTGTAGTCTGAATAATTTGGATCTGTATCTTCTATTGGTAATTTTTAGTCATTCATCCTATACAAATTTAATACAAGGTGTCATTTCGATGTGTTTTTAATCAACATTTGTAGCGTCTGTAGGTTAGTTACCACTGACTTACTACATGCATTTACAATAAGACGTTATCACCATGACAAACCTCTGAAAGTAAAATATTGTCTTGAAAAGCATCTCTCTCGCCGTTCGAATTTAAATTTGAATTCTGTGATTTTGGTGAAATTTGAATGTTATCTCTAGCTGATCTCAAATTGATTTCGCATTTCAAAACTTCATAGGATTCAATTAAGAGTTTCTGTCAGCAAGAAAAACGAATTTTAAATTGCACAGAATTGGATGTCAGAACGGATATCCGCCACATGCGCCGATATACTAAACAACGTACATTATTACAGGAATATTTACCCTCATGATGATTATGCATACGATGCATGTTAGTGAATTTATTAATGTTGGATTTTACATTATTTTATTGTTGCGGGGGGTGGGGGTTGACTATAGTGTCTTCATCATTTTGAAGGTAACGTTAATAACTGACTTCTACATTTACTCAAGATTTTAAGGTGTGACCACCACAACGAAACTCGTAATCTTTTAAATTAGCATTTTTATTCTTAACGCTCCGTTCTACACTCTCATAAAGAATTTACAAATTGTCTCCAAAACACAAAACCTTTTCATGGCATGCCATAACATTTCAGCACGAGATGCGCCACCACGGACCCCCAACCAGAGATGTGCTGTGATGTGATGGGATGGGACGGTATAGTTTGGTTTGGCTGGTTTGGGATGAGTAGGGCAACGAGACGGGTGGTTGAGATGAGATGAGGCGCATGGGACCCGGACGGAGTACCGTCATAAAACAGCGACGCGCACGCGCAATAAACTAATCAATAAATTGTCTACAAGTCCAATCCAACAACAAAACACCAACGACATCGTCAACAACAACAAGAACAACAACTGTTGGATAAGATGATACAGCAGAGGAGTAAGATGATGATGTTGATGATGTTGTTGTATATTGCGGTATTGGTGAGCTGGTGGTGGTCTCCTAAGTGGATTTGTGTGTTTTTGTGAAAAAAATGTTTATTGTTTCAATTTCGTTATCAGGGCAAGAAGCGCACTCGCCGCCGCACCGGACCGACGAAATGCCAACCAGTCAACCAAGCAGCCATTCAGCCAACCAGCCAACCAGCCAGCCATGCGGATAGGACCGACTTTAATTTCTAATTTGTTTGTCAGCGAATTACCTGCTTATTTATAGCTGAACTGACACTTCTGTGTTCCGGAAGAATGTCCGATCCGATACGTTGTTGGGCGATGCGATAAAAACGTGTCTTTGTGACTAATAACGAAACGGATTTTTTCATTTCGTTTTTTTTTTTTGGTTCTTTTAGTTTGGCTCCATGGGCAGCTACTTCTTCTTCTTCTGCTTGTCCATGGCAATTTGTAAGATATAAAAACAAATATTTATGAATACAGCTGAATTTTGTTAGCGGTTTATCGACAACATCATCAATCAGAGAACAATATGCCAGGCAGCAGTTACAGTGATAAATACCACCGAACATGGTGTTGCGCATTTCGACACGTCCCATTCGAGGTCCCGTCCCAACGAGGCGATACGACGTAAAATGTTAATCTACAGATTTGTTCTCCAAAAATCGAAGATACTGCAGCATTATGACATACGATTGTTGCGTATGAGCTGACGTTAATTTGAGCATAATAGGAGCCGATCGCCTGGGCCTAATGCTGCCTAAGCCGACAGTTTCCACAGTTTGACAGTTTTCTCAGATCGCGTACCATGTAATGCAAGCGCATAAAAACTCTCTTCGTTTTTTTCGTTTTAAACTCACTTCAAACGTTAATAATTGTGGTAGCGCAGTGCTGCTAATAGGCAATAACCGGCGATAATCTGATGCAAAGCAGCGATTAACGACCCAACAGTGTCGTTTGCAGCGCTCACACCTATTCGAAAAAACAACAGATGCGCTCGGATCGGACGGATCGGATCTGCTATATTCCGACACCGTTACTTTCACTCGCACCAACCGCGCCAACTGGTATCGTTTTAAGAATATTTTCCGCTTATTAACTTTGTGACAACCTTTTGATCCGACAGTTCATTTGGTGGTTGCTTATTACCTAAAATTGAGAGTATGCGCCAGAGGTGGTGGTTGGAGATTTCGGGTTTCCATCAGCAGCAGCAGCAGCCCTGTACAGATGGTGGCGGGCGCCGCGTACGCATCATCACCCCTATTCAAAAACGAGAAGGCGTGGTGGTTCTTTAAAATTTACATGAGCCAAATGGATTTGTTTATGCGAAAAACGATGCGCACGATTACCAACCCTTGCTGTGATAATTAAATAAACGTTGGAACGCTTTGACGTTTGATGAACTCTACCTTGTTAAGTAGACAGACAAGTACAAAGAATCGGAATCGGTATAGGTTTGGTTGGTAACGCCCTGCAGTGATTTTAATTTTAGACTACAAAACAGATAACATCGCCAGCAAACAAAACAAAAAAGAAAACTAATTTTACAAACTGATTTGGATAAAGTAATTGGTATGAAAAAGTAGCTTCGGTAATTTTTACTGGTATTTTTAACTGGTCAGAGTGTGTTAGTTGTCTAAAGTCTACTCCAGGAGTAGCACTTTAGAGGTATAAATTATCATTATATTTTTTTTGCATATTTTTGAAATATGATAAAATATAAGAAATCTTCCCCGAATTCAGTCTTAAATACCGCTAGTAAATATATATTTAAAAATGCATAATGGCACTATTTTTGTATTATTGTAAATGACCCGCTGAATTCGAATATATTAATTAAAAAAAGTTCTGTGCATAGGTTTACGAGTTATCGGCCAATCATTTTTGAACCGTGCTTTCAAAAAGGTGGTCTCATACTTTTGCAAATATTTCGTGTTTATAAAATTGATTTGATCAAGTTTTATACCAAATTAAAGATAATTGAAAATCCAATAAACGTTTCTCACAACATTTTGAAATTGGTTCAATGGTTTGGGAGAATTCGATAGAAGAATTCGAAAAATATAATTTTTTTTGATAAAAATTTAAAGCAAAGATGCATTTAAAAAATTGGGAAAATCGCAAAAGCGAGATGATTTATATACTGTAGTATTCAAAATTAGCCTGCACCTTTTTAATGAAAACGACGTAAAAATAAAATAAATCTATGGATACATTTTGAGGACAGACAAAATCATTTGAAAGCATTAGAATTGGGTGTAAATATTAAATATCCCATTTTGCGTTTATACCCTACTGGGTTACAATGTATGTGAGGATATTTTTGCGCGTCTTAAAAGGCGTGACCGGTATGAAAGAGTATATATATTCATGAACGGCATAACTTTTCGAGTCGATATAGACATGACCGTCTGTCTGTTCGTCTATACACGATAACTTGAAAAATACTATTACGAATGCGATGAAATTTAATCTAGTTCGATAATGAGTCGCATTAGTCAACTTACTCAACTACATCCCATACAAGATATAGTTTTACTTTTTTGGATCCCATAGCTCGTAAAGTATTCAAGATAAAATTATAAAATTAGTTATAAACAATCATCTATCCAATCATCTATCCAAATAATCCGCCCAAATTATGTATTTTTATGCCTATTTGTAATATATAAATAATATAATAATATGTACCACTCAATTATAATGCATTCACATACTTTTTTTCCGCAAATGTTGCTCATTTGTTTTGTCATTGATAGCTCAGTTTCTTCAAAAGAGTGTGGACTTATTTTGGAATATTACAAACTTTTTTTTCGATTTTTTCCTATTTTTTAAACGCATTTTTTAATTAAAATTTTTGTGACAAAATACTTTTTTCAAGTAAACGAATTTAAAAATGTTGGTATGTTTATTTACCTTTCATCTGATATAACTCTTGATATTTACAAATATATGTGACCACCTTTTTAAAAGCTCGATTCGAAAGTTGTTGGCCCATATTTTTGAAACCTATTAATATCTTCGGAATCAGGGAGTCATTTTACATAATACAAAAATAGTTTTGAATGCTGCGCATAATGGCTGTTGTGTATTGTAACCTATATAGACGAACGAGATCTAATTTGTAAAGTATCTATCTTAAATACTTGCAAAAATTTAACTACACCCAGAAAAAAATTCCCTCAAATCCCATTAAAATTGGTCAAAAGGACAATTATTGATTTAATAGTATACAAATGTTCATATAAACTCAATGGCAATGTCATGGTATTTTCTAGTATTTAAAGGTATTTTCCGATTAAAATAATAATTTATCCTATTGAATATTTTTAATAGTAAAAAACTATTATTTATATAGTATTTTTTTCTGGGTGTAGATTTTGTGAATTAGTCTCCCGAATGAACTAGACAATTAAATAACGAAACAAATGAACGAGATTTGACAGGGTTTATTATCTCATGTTTTTAATTTCCAAATTTTGAAAAAAAGACCATCTCGCTACCGAAATTCATCTCGACTAGCAATCGCTGGAAGAGAATCACCTCGAATTACGAGATTAGGTTGAGAAATATCGCAAATGTATCTCTAATCGGAATTATTGTGTTTGTGGTTTTGCGTCTGGAAATTGTAAAGATCATGAACTAAAAAAAGTGAGAGACTAGGATATCTTTATTTTATGCCTTTTGTTCAAATCTTTTCGATTTATGGTTGTGTAACGAAAGAATTTTTGTTTTTTTATTTGTGAAAGAATTTTTTTTTTAATCGTTAACTAATAAGGCATGCAGAATGAAATTTTGATATTTAATGCTACGTATTACGTATATTTTTCGGAATAACTCATTGAAAACTTCAAAGGATATTGAAGTATACAATTTTTATAGGATATTATTAACATTTTTTGTGCTGACAAGCTAAAATAAAATTTTTTTTTAAAATAAAACTATTATTTATATAGTATTTTTTTTCTGGGTGTACGACATGTATACGTATTTAAATCAATTTTTCGAAAATTGGTATCCCTTAAAAGTTTTTAAGTACTTTAGAAGAAAACGGGATCACGATATAAAAATTATAAACGAGTTTAACACCAAATGGTAAAATGTTATATTTATAAAATATTTTTTTTTTTAATATTTTTTTCGGATTTTTTTTTTGATAAATAAAAAAATATCGGGAAATTATTTCTTTCGATAATATATATTTTTTTCGATTTTTTCTTTTGAAAAAATTTTGTTTTCCATTTTTTTTTTTTATTATTCTTAACTTTTATTTGTCAGGTAGATTTTCGTCTGACAGAATTCGAAAGGCCTAATATTATTAAAATTAAAAATATTAATTTTTTTAGATGTCTTTAATATGGAACCTGGCGATAGAACCATGATGAACCGGTTGGCAAGAAAACGATAATAGTTTAAAATCAATTACAAAATTTATACACTAATAAAAATTTTTTAAAATTATTAGTTTTTTCAAAAAAAAAAAAAACCGATTAAATTTGAGATTATAATTTTTTTTTACAAATCAAGCAAGCAGTATTTATTATTGAACATGAAAAACATTAAATTTTAATTTAATGAATTAAAATATTTCATATGATGAATCTGGTAGTTGACGAAAAATTCATAATATTTTTGAATAAAATCATCATATTGAAAAATGTTTTCTGTGTATAGAAGCACAAACTAAAAAAAAACTTAGTTCAATTAAAAAAGTGGTAATTTTGATAACCAATATTTAAAATTATAACACTTTTAGATTAGTTATTATTTGTAATGGGTTAATGCACTGCGACCTATTGTGCACCGCTTGGAACCATAGTCGATAGGGTTATCAATAGGGTACCTCCCTAGTGAATTCAGTAGTGTCCTGATGTTCTGAATACTGGATATGTAATATTCAGTTAGTACGGTTTCTGGTATATGTGTTACATCCTTCTATAGGACCTCCACCAGGCCAATCAAAGTAAGAAACCTGATTATATCGTTTGGTTTTATTTATCTGTTATCGGTTTGACTTGGTTGATAGAATCCAAGAATTTTCCTCTTTGTACACATTAGAGCTGGACAAGTTTCTAGAAAACACTGAGTTCTCATTCTCCTCCTAACAGAACCTACATGTGCTGTCGGATTGTATACCCATTCTTGTAAGGTGTTCTTTAAGTCTAAAGTGAGAAATCCTGTCAAGATTCTTAGGTTGTTCTTCGTTAATTTTTATATTCTTTAAATCTTTCAAGGTTGTAGGTCCCGATGGGTTTCTTTGATTGTCGTAGCTTTGGTAACCCCAACCATAGCTCTTCTCTTGTATTTGACTGTTCTTTCCGCAATATCTTTTTGATCACAATGTCGTCGATCCCATAGAAAGTTTCCTGGACTATGAACTTTGTCGCGGCCACTTTCCTGCCTTCGTTACCTTCATTCCTTTCCTGTCTTCGTTACCTTCGTTCCCTTGTGTCCAGGGACCCAAAGTATTGTGACATTGTTTGTCATACATAGCTAGTTTGTTGAGTTCACCTAGGTATTCCCATACCAGATCGGAGGTAATCTCATATGATTCTAATGACATAACACTTTTAGGTATTGATTGAACTATTTTTTCAAATTACATCAAATGTCAACATATGAAAGTTTTTATTTTCTGTGGATAATTTTAATTTTTGGTGAATATTTTTGAATTTTTATGAATTTTATGGATTTTATATTACAACTGAATATATACCTAAATTAAAACAAAAATCCAATGAAAATTAAAATTCTCGGTTTTTCTTATTCTCCGAATTTAAATATTTTATAAATAATATAAATATTTATCATAGATATTGATTTCAAATAAACATACCATACAATTTTATAGAAAAGAGTTTATATCTCAAAACCTTCAATTACTTTTCTAAACAACCATTAATCAATTCGTAGTATCATAGTATCTACTAAATGTTTCACAGATCATTGACTTAAAATAATATAGGTACAGTAAATAAATGTATTAAAAAGAAAATCTGAATTTCTACTTGGATTTACTAGTACCCATATCTGTCACATCAAGTGTACAACATACTTAGGGTTAATCAAATCATTCCACAACTCTGACTCGCCGTGTCCATGGGATGGATGAGTTCTTGTGAAATATGTAGCCGGAACATATGTAAGCTGGAAACAAAAAACAAAAAAAAAACAAATGTTGTCACCGCTACAATTCCTGACAATACCAATCTTGTCAATACGGGGCTAATGACAAATTGGCGGCGCAATCAGCTTTGATGTTTGATTGTTTTCGGCCGCAGTCAAACTGACTGACTGACTGCCGGTCGGTCGGCCGGCCGCACCTTTCTTTTGCCAGAGGTGCGCAAATGTTTCGTACTCGTCGTACTCATAACGTACCGCAACCGTACCGTACCGTTCGATAAAGTTTTAAGCTCGCGCGGTGCTGCTCCTCAGCGCTCGCTTATCAGTGCTCGGGGGTAATAATCAAGATAAGCGCTAGCACTATCTAGTTGGGTTTTATAGGATTGTTGTTTGCCTTCGCCCGCAATAAAATGCCATCACATCAGATATCGCTCGCTGATGACAGAACGAACATACCAGACATACTGTGGGACCTGGTAAAATACACGCACACACACACGGACATACGGACAGCTACAATTACCGAATGGAACGGACCATACCGCACCGCGTCGCCCTGCACACCAACCACCCTCTCACCATTCGCTCAATATCCGCGCAGCGCTTAACCTACGCGTCGGATAATTTTATTTATTTTCTTGAAATCTGCTGGCGGTGCCTTTAAAGTCAGTCCACTAAACGGTGTTGGGTGTAAACTGTTATATTTGTCATATCTAATCATAATAAGGGCGCGGGGAGTCACTCCATAAGGCCCTGGTTGTCTGTCTGTCTGCCTGTCTGTCTTCACAGCAAATTCTTAATATCTGAGGCGCTCGCTCGGTCGCTCGTTAGCCCTCGTTGAGGTTGCCTCGTTCGGCTCATAAACTCTCACAAGCGCTTGTCTGGCCATCTTTGTCGGCAGCGAGTATTTATGACGCAGCACCTAATTAGGTGGTAAAAACCCGCTCAGCTCAGCTCGGTGCATTGCAGCTCAGCCTCGTCAATGCAGCACAAGGTTTGTGGTATCCATCAACGCAGTGTAAACATAGATTTGTTTCTATTGTGAAATGTCAAATTACACTAAAATAATGCCGACACCGCCACATCCATGCCATTTACATTCCCAGACTCATTCCGACGGCGGTTCCAGGAAATGAGTTCCAGCGTGCGTACACGAACCCGCCCCACACCCCGTCGCCCGTCGAATACTCTAGACTGCGTGGCAACATTGTGGCTCAGATCGATCAATCTGTTGGTTGGTTGGATGGTGGGTTTGCGTTCAAGCTAAAAATAAAGAAGAAGAAGTTCGAGTCCATGTTGACGAGACTCTCCAGCGGAACGCGGAACGCTCAAAGCGAACCATTCGGCGTTTGTGCTTTATGACATTGCGCTCGTTGTCATAATTATTAGTCAAACATAAACACGAACATAAACCTAAACATAGGCACACAACACACATTCGGCACTCGGTGCTCCACACACAACACCACACCACACTCGTAATGAATTTCATAATTTTCCCATCAGCCAACACCAAACATCAACGGGCGCATGTCGCTGAAAGCCGTTCTGGTTAATGTGTGAAATTGCATCTATTCGCAATGGGCCGGTTATTCGGACAGCCGACCGACCGGCCGACTGTCCTCTCCAGGGGCGGACTGAAATAACCAATAGTATAGCGCTTTTCGCTTTTAATTGGCCCAAAAAATTTAACAGGCAACAGAAAATGTTATTCCGTTTTGAGACGGTTTCTTTTAAATATTCTTTTTAAATCCTCTTTTGTCTAAAAATTGTATTCAGATCGATCTTTCGGAGTCTAAATTGGTAATTCTTATACTTGGTTTTGGCGCTGAAGAACTCAGACCGAGAACTTAGCCCTGAAAAACTAAGGTCCTGAAAAACTTAGATCTCTCTCACTATTTGAGATGTACGTGTTATATTTGTACTAAAAGTAATGGAACCTACAGTTTAAAACCGATTCCGATTCCTGTCGGTTTGCCATTGACTTCCGAGAGGTAGCGTCGTATAAAAGAATTATATTTTTGATGTTGCCAGTCGCTGGTTTCGAACCTGAGGCCCTTTTGCTCATAGTAAAACGTCTTTTTGGCTCGTAGTTCAACGCATTAACTAATCGAGCCACCAACGCTACATTTTACTGCTTCATTCTTTACATTCGCATAAATCAGCGACTTTTTTTTATATACGTCCTTAGTAGGAATTTACTCTATTTAGTAGATATAACCATGACTTTGGACTACGAGCGAAAAGTCGCTGGTGCGTTCGACTACAAGCCGAAAGGTCCCCGGTTCGATCCCCAGTGACTGCCAACATCTTTTTCATAGAATTATAACATTTCCTTCAAACTGCTACATCGGACTTTTTCAATAGCAGGTCGTGTGCTCTCACATTCTGCTCGAGCTTCGAAACAAGTCCACCCCTTCGTAGTTCACTCGTCTCTCAACAGAATAACATATGAGAGGAAGAATTCGTTCGTCAGTCGCACGATACGTTTATGGAACAATTTATCTGCTTGTGTTTTTATCGACATGATATTGGAATTCAAAACAAATATCCACCGACTAATCTTTCCTTCCTCCCTTTAACTTAAAATCCCTTTTCTACGATCGGAACGCACAGTTCCATGAACAGGCCTTTAAAAAGGTGGCAATCACAAAAGTAACAATAAACAAATAAATATAAAATACATAAATAAAATATTTTTTTTACTGAATGTACTATTGATACCGGTCACAGAACAGGATTTTGAGGACTAGTTCTGTGATAATGAATTTGAAGACCAGTCCAGTGATAGGTCTAAAGGTCAGCAGGAGGCGTTAATTGACCCTCCCTAGAAAGAACAACGCCATGGTTTCATATAAAAGAGCCAGAAATAGGACCGCTTAACTATCTCCGAGAAACCAGTCACGTGCCTAGTTTAGGACCGGTTCGTTTCCCAGTAGGGTTGTCTACACGATGTACGTGGAACGAGTGTACATTTGTCTCCTGTGTTTCAGTATCATTTTAAACCTAGTACACATTTTTAAAAGTCTAGGGTTCTACATCCAAACGGCCGAATGTTTTTAAAATTTACAGACAAATGGGCAATTAGTAAACAGATAATATGGACCCTCCTATTCCATAAAATTGCACCTTTTCATTAGAAGTCTCTCTAAGGACAGTTTGAATACTGGTCCTATGGTATATATGAGCTGAACCATTTACAATTAAGCGGTTTTTATCATAGAATTAGGTTACAAATAGAATCAGTTCCGAGTCATATGCATAATCACGAACGATATCATTTCCTTATAGGATGGTCCTATACGCAAATGAAAAATCTATTTAGTCTAATTCTATTCTCTACATCAAGACGAGTATCAATTTTAACAAATTTTACAAATTCTGGTATTTGGTAAGTTCTTTGATAATTGCTATATTTATTATTCGGCCCATCGTTTGCCTAGCATATTCAGGCCGCTCCTGGTACTGCCTGCGTGATGCCTGTCGGACAACCGACGGATTTGTTAACAAATAGTGTCTGTGAAATGGTGCGCGGACAAAAATTTTACATACATTCTGTTTGGTATCCGTTCAAATATTTGCAGTTTGCAGCAGCCTTGTTTTAGTTTCAATTTTGAGTACCCTACATACTTGGAATGTATTTTATATAACCATGGTAATAAACATTGTTAGATTTTATAACATCATACAGTTTTATTTTTTATTATTGTAAACATTTTTTTTAATTAATGAATTTCGATTTGAAAATATTTTGATGTTCCATGAAAATTATGATTTTATTTGAATAATTTGATTTTCTAGAAAATTGAAGATTTTTTATTTCTATTAAATTTTCTATCTCCCAACAAACCAAACGATATATTTTATAAACCTAAATAATCGTTATTGATAATCTATAATGATACGAAAATGATGGGGACCGATATTTCTATTTTTGTCAATATAGATTTTTCTTATGATACAAATTCTGAAGAATACAAAATGTGCTTATACAATATTCTGAGTTTTATATTGTACAATTGGTTTTTTTTTTTAAATATCGTCAAATCCTTTGATATTTTTATATTATCTACACTACAAAATTTTCGATTTCAATTTCGATTTTCAAATAAAAATTTATTTCTCATACATATTTTGTTCCTCTTTTTTATTATATTGGGGCTAAGGTAATGTTAAGGGCTAAAGTTTTTATTATTATTATTTTAATTTTAATAATATATATTTTTATACTTTTAAGTTGTATAATGAAAATTTTAACATTATATTAATTTTTATTTATGTTTTTCTTTGATTTTTTTTATATGATTTTTTTGTTCATAAATATTTTGATTTCATTATTGTTTCATTTAATACTTAGTTTTATTAAAAAATACGCAATTTTTTAATTTAATTTAGTTTTTTTTTCAATTTTAGTTTTTTTTAGTTTTACAATAAATTCCGATAATCTTTAATTTCGTCTTCAAAGTGTTCAATTTGACAATGGCAAATGCCGACTGTAGTTTGATATTCATTTATGCAAATACCAGAGCATATTACGGGGTGTTGTGCTTAATTGTTTAATCAATGTAATTGCTCTGTAAACAGGAAATAGACTCGTAACTCTCATGCGTTACTTTTCCGTCAAACGTTTGGGCCAAGCAGATGGGCCGGCCGGCCGCTTCCTTTGTTCTTGTTAATAGGAAATGTAAATGAGTTGTTTGGCAGTTACCAGCATTTCTCAATAATTGATGATCTCTGGCTTAGCAAATACTGACAGTATTTACTGGACGTGTGATTGTCGCTTTACTACTAACTCTGTCGTCACTGTAACTCTTTCTCATGTTAACTCTATCTCATATTTAATTCTGGCAGAGCAAATATTGTTAAGTTTTGTTTTGTTTGAATAAAATACAAATACCCAATTATATTTTGATTATTTTTAAAGTATAAATTTGCTATTTTAAAGTAAAATAAATTTTGTATTGTTCAGGATCAGGATTCTGGTTTTAAATAACTTCGTGATAAAATATGGAACTACAAACATTTGAAATGAATACTACACAATCATCATAACCAGGTAATGTTACTACAATATAATAATCAGTTTCCGATCATGGTCCTTGTTCGATTTCTATCAAAAATGTCGGCAGATATTGAACCGCCAAATTGAATTTATATCGAAATGAGAATTGTTCGAAAGCTGAGAATTTGTTTGATAACGAATTTAAAAAATTAGAATCAATTAATTTGAAAAAATCTTCTAAACAAAATATAAAACAAATTAAATTCGATATATGTATGAAATAGAATTTATATACCGAAGTTATTTTGAGATTTATTCGAAGATCATTGCTATCTCCTTTTTTGGACGACAACCTAGTGGGAAAAGTCATAAATGATTTACTTATGTCTGGTCAGAACTATCGAAAATTCTTGAGTTGATGCAGTTTTTACATTTTTGCTTTTGGTTCTTTCTTCAATGCACATAATTCTTATTGTGTTTATTGGAGAAGGAAAACTTAGGCGACTTGAAATGTAGAATCTGCAGAGAAAGATCGCTGATGAAGGGGCTTGGCTGCCTCTGAAACAGCTGTACGATCTGCCACTCAATGCATTTTGCCAATTGTTTGTTGTTTTATTTGTTGGTACAAAACACCCAATTTGTACCGACTGGACCTTGAGCACGTTAAGACAATATCTTAAAATTCGTAGCACTTTCGCAAAAGCATTGATGACACTCAAAAAAAAAAAAATGTTCATAAATGGAATGAACGCCGTTAGTTGAGAAAAACCATTATATTTATTAACTATTCTTCGTATATACGAATCGCACAATTTAGCGAAATTGATATAATAGTTCATAGTTGTTATAAATTGCATTCATAGATTTTTTTATTTTTAAATAGTTTAAAGTTCATAAATATCATGAATTTTTTTCATAAAAATTATGAATGCGTTCATCAATATTATGAACTTTTTTATTACGGTTTTATGAACGTTTCATAAATATGATGAATTTGCTGATTAGTTGAGTTGTAATAACAAATTCATAACATTGATGAATAAATTCATTAATAGTATGAACTTTTCTTTTCTGTGCATTTTCAAACAAATTTCCCCTATTTCACGATGTCATGCACGTCATTCAAATCGATGAATGTCTATGATAAAGTCAAGACAAATAAACAGACAGAAATCGTTAATTCGACTCAGGAGCTGACGCTATTTAAGAATATACTGCCTCCTACGCCAAAACGAGGCGTAATAAAAAACGAAATTGAAAACATTATTAGTTTTCAATTTAAATTCATTCATTGGAGACTTTAATTATAAAGTGATATTTTTGAATAAGGTACAAAACACTGTCTCAACAACCCAGCGAGAAATGAAATCGATGACGACAAGGACCTTAATGATGAGTCGAGGATATTGGAAAATTTGTCATTGATATTCACAACTACCCAGTAGTAAATTTGTCCAGGCCTTCCCAGTAGAAGCCCAGCTATAACAACTTCTTAGCATGCTCAATCACATTCTGCCATCACTAAAGCTAGTGTTCTTCCAGCACACCTTCCAGAGAATCAGCGCCAATCGATTTGGTGACTATTTCTAATATTTTTCAAGTACAAAAGTGAATCGCTGATAGCTCACCTTCTAATGGAATGCTAACAGTAATGAATCAAACTATTTTGTGAGAACTTCTGAGATCCGTTCTCTGAGAAACGAATAGGGAATTTCTGCAAAAATGTTCATTGCATATACAAAAGAAGAAAGGAAATCATTTAGTCAGGAAGGGGTTCTATCTGCTTGAGAATCAGTGCTAGCATAGCTTCTTTCGCCTGAAATTTACTACTGGGTATTTCATAAATGAGTTGCATTAAAGATGTTATACACCATATATATATCAAGGACATTATGAACATTTTGTCAATTAAGATATCATTAACGTAGCTTTCTAAGACAAGACATTAATAACACCTTAAATAGTCAATGTTTTTTCATATACATGGCAATCACCTGATGAAATGTCTTTGATGCTGTATCTATGAATGACGTGCATGACATCGTTTATGGCACGTCATGCATGAAGTGTTGGACGTTTGTATAAAAATGTCATCAATACTTTGCAGTGATAAAATGCTATCGGTCATCGATGGTCCTGACCTGACATAGCTGAAGCATAGAGAAATCATTGTTGTCATTTTCCACTGGAAAGCGTCAGATCGTCATAAGGACATAGCTTGAATTTACAAGCCCTACTTCCCAGTGGAAAATGTCATCAATCATTCCTCAATGAATTTCTAATGTCAGTTCAGTCATTCCTTAATGAATCCCTAATGTCAGTTCAGGATCATCGTCGACATAATGCATTTTCATCCTGCAAAACATTGATGACATTTTTATACAAATGTCCACCACTTTATGCATGACGTGCCATTTACGATGTCATGCACGTCATTCATAGATACAGCATCGAAGACATTTCATCAGGTGATTCTCATGTATATGAAAAAAACTTTGACAATGACTTGTTTTGGAAAACTACGACATCTTTAATGCAACGTCCATTATAAAATATTTATTGAGATATTCATCAATGGCAAAATTGTCCTCGATTCATAGACTCTGCATCGAGAATGCCTATTATAAAGTCATGCATGTCAAAGGAATTTCATCAAGGGTATCTTAAATGGTTGTCATATTCAATTACTTTAATGATTTCCACGAATCTCTGAAGAACATTTCCTTTATAAAATCTTTGTAGAAAAGTCATCAGTGACGAAATTGTACAATGTCCTCGATTTATCATTGATGTTCTTTCATAACTAAGGCGTAGTCTTCAAAATATCTCTATATTTAAAAATACTTCACCAAAGATTGTGGTATTACGACTCCTTCAGAAAACTGTTTATGACTACGAGCCATAAAGTCGCCGATCCATTCGACTACGATCCGAAAAGTCCCGGGTTCGATCCCAGCGACTCCCAACATATTTTTCATAGAACACTTTGCAACGTTACCTCTTCGTAGTCAATGGCAAACCTATGAGAGTAAAACATTGTCTATGAAATGCTCTCACCCGCCGTTCAGATTTGGCATAAAACTGTAGGTCCTATCAATTTGAGTACCAATGAGAGAGAGCTCGGTCTAAGTGCTTCACAGGACTGAAGTGTCAAACTATTATTATAAGCAAATATGATATTGATCTTCAGACCATATAAAAGTCCCAAGCCTTTTATTACCATTTCATTAGACTTTAAATTTATCGATAAAGTCTGTCATTTAAGTATAAAAAAACCATGCACTATTTAATTAGTTTTAAAAAATGATTTATTAAATATGTTGATTACAAGATTCATGTACTTAAAGTAACACAAGACGGATTTGTTTCATTAAATCTAGGATTTAACTTAAGTATATAAAGTACGAACTTAAAGATACGATTATATAAAATGTCACGAGTCGATGTTTGAGAACATAAAACCTGTTCTAAACCAAATTTTACGAAATCTGGAATAATTTGAAAAAGTCGGTTTTGTTAAAAGTTATGTGATTCAGATATGAGTCAGTCGCCCTTCCACAATACAGCTACATTCATGGTGTTGTCGAAGGTGGTAGAGTTAGTTGCACTTCAATCGGTTACTGCGATGAGGTCCAATGTGGGGTTATCCTGCTTTCGGACTGATGATACCATTGCTACTGTCGCAGATGGAAGTGCTGACGTTGAAGATTGCAACAGATCGGCGGCGGCGGCATCGTGCAGCGTTTCACTGTGCTCGTTGAGACCACCCGTCGATGTGGAGAGATTGTGCGTCAGGCTGTGCCGACGTAAATCGCAGTTGCGCCGGAATACCTTACCGCAGGAGCTGCAGTTGTAGGGCTTGATGTCGGTGTGGGTCAGCAGATGCGTCTTCAAATTGGAGCGCTGATTAAACGAACGATTGCAGACGGGACACTTGTGGGGCGACTCCTCCATGTGGAGGATCTTGTGCACAGCCAGGGTGCGCGACTGACAGAAGCCCTTGCCGCACTCAGTGCACTTGAAGGGCTTCTCTTTAGAGTGTATATATCTATCAGAGAGGACATAAGTGGTGGCATAAGTAACTTGTAACAAGAAGGTGTTGCAAACAGATGGAATATGGGAGTGTTTCCGGTAGGACTTACCTATGATCGCGCAGATGATCCTGCCGACGAAACGCCTTGCCGCATATGTCGCACGAGTAGGGACGTTCGTCCGTGTGCGTGCGCTCGTGTATCAGTAAGTTGTAGGACTTGGTGAACTGGCGGTTGCAGAACTTGCAGATGAACTGCTTCTTGGAGCGCTGCGAATTGTTCAGAACGGCGGGCTGATTGGACAGCTCACAGGCAGCGGCACCGGCAACACTTGTCAAGCACTCACCGATGGCAGCATGTTGCAGCTTGTCCTGAAACATGGCGGCCTGAATGCACGGCACGACATCATCGGCGTCTGTGGACGCAACACTGGGCAGTTGCGTCGTTGCGGAGAGGGGGCCGTTGAAACCGGCCGAATTGAGTATCAAGCTAGTGTAGCTGAGATCCAAGTCGGACGCTTCAAACGTCAGCGACTCGTCGCCATCCAGCAGTGGCAGCTCGCAGTCAGCCAAGTCTGCAGCAGAAAGATCCTGTGGGCAGTCGCCCGATAGCGCGGGCAGCAGAGGCAGGCACTTTTGCTGCTTCGATTGATTGCACTCCGCAGCTGAATTCAATGATGTGGCTGAAGCAGTTGACGCTACGCCAGAGGCACTACCGTTATCAGTTGCTGTGCTTGCCTGCGTTGCCGTCGGCGCATTGAAACGAAATACGTCCGATTTACCTGTAATGCGCTGTAGCGCCAAATACGATTCGAGCGCTTGAAAGTTGAGTGCTGCAGCCGCCGGCGAGTTGAGCGGCAACAGAGCCGCCTGCTGCAAACTGCTGACCATGGTGCCTTGCAACGAGAGGACAACAGCAGCGGCCGCGGCCAAATCATTGGTGGCAGCCTTATTGATTTGCAGGAGTTGCGAAGCGGAAGTGCTAGCGGACGCAGCAGTATCCGTCGTAGACGCCGATGCGGAGGTGATTGTGCTGAGATTGGACTCGTCATCCTTCAGGTGAAGCGCATAGTCGCCGCCAACTGATGAATGTGGCTTTTCGCACGGCACAAGCTGCGTGTTGGTGGCAGCAGGAGTGGCTGCGAGTTCGGCTGCCCGTACGATCGCGCTTTCCACATATTTTTGTTGCTGCTGCTGTCGATGATGTTGCTGTTGTAGTTGTTGTTGTTTATGCATATTGCTGATGGGTGAATTTTTCATGGCGTCCATGCCTATGCGCACTGCGCCTGCGCGAGGCGCACACAAAATACAAAAAAAAACGCACAGCTGGATACTTCGAAGGGATACCGAGTCGGTTGGTCTGTCGGTCGATTATTGCGCATGCGCACCTACGCAAAAGCTGTGTCTACACCAACACAACTCCTCTGACTCTGACTGTGGATGTGGCTGCTCAAGTTGAAGTTGATGTCGATTGTGAGGTTGTTGTTGATGCTGTCGCTGTTGTTGCTGTTGCTGTTGGTATAGTTGTTATTGTTGATGCCACAGGAAGAACATGAATATTAAAAAACCACACGCCACCATAAATCACGGTTTAGTCACGCTTTCAAAAACTCATAAAAATCGAATTTGACGTTCAAACAAAAACATAGCAACAACCACAAACAAATTGCACTAACGACGCCGCAACTCCCCGCGCGCACACTTCGTTCGCAAAACGTTTGCGCTGCTTAACGGATGCGTTTAACGTGCGACCGGGTACGTTTGCACTGGAATTAGAATTTTTAGTCGCTTGGCAGTTAATATGCCCAAAGTTCTGATTATTTTTAATAACACTGAATAATGTTTTGACTGGCTCAATCAACACTGCCGTGGTTGAGTCGTCGTTGTTGTCGCCGCCGCCGGAGTCTAATTAGCAAATTACACACGTCATTGTTGGCTGTAAACAGTGTGATCGACGCCTGACGAATGTGGGAGTGATGGCTCTAGAAACCCGCGAAAGAGAGCAGAGGCAGAATCGGCAGTAGCAGCAGCACAACAAGTAGCGTGAATGCGCGCACAGAGTTGAGAAGGTCCACGATACAACTAAAAGACCAACGTTTTGGCTGTTACACACGGACCTGTGCGGCAAACAGCTGCTGCTGCCTGCCTGCTTGACTGACTGCCCGCCACAAACACAGCCACAAATACAGCCATATTTACACTCACCGCTCACTGTGCGCCACGATACGATCAGATCAGGTGAGACAAGAGCACCCAAGGGATTGGCAGGCACACAGGCCAGGCAGCCGGGCATATCGCATGGAGAGAGAGCGTGCCATGGTTCTCTCTCTATCTCTCTGACTGGCAGTCACACCACAGCTGATGGCTGTTGCCTGCATTCTGTAGTCTTTTAGGCTCTGCTGTGTGAGTGTTTATGGCGTTATTCTCATTCAACGAGTTTTGATCTTTTGGCTATGCGCACACTCGACAAACTGGTTCGTAGAAAAGTGGTTCTCCCACAGTGGAGCCAGAGTCGGAGCCGGAATCTGAGTCGCAGAGGCCCGAGTCGGTACAACTGCTTGGCCTCACATAATGTTGCGTGGGAGTTGGTTGTGTCGATGGAGGATATTTCAACAATTTCTGACGACTATCAATGAATTAGACTTAATATTCTAGCGTTGCCAGGTGATGTTGTCGTTGCAGATCACATGGGTCAAATTACATGCGCATGAGTCAGTGGAGTCTATCGAAATGGTATCGTTTGAGTTATTTACCAAGAAACTCAACAATTGTCTTTTCTTCTATTAAACTTTTATATTTTTGTTAACACTATCGAAATGGTGTCGTCGCTTTAATTGTTTCGACAAATAAATCGATTATAAATATTTCATAATAGTATCTTCGCGTTTCCATATCGAAAAAGTATCGTCGCTTTAATCGTTTCAATACTTTTGTAAGATGGTATTTCCTGGGATTCTGTAGTTAATTTTACCACGAGTATCAATGTCCAAGTCAGAAATCGAAGGCAAAACATTTGGAATACAAGGCCAGTAAGTTTACCTCATCGAAAGGACCCCTATCGGAATGATATTGTCGCTTAACTCGTAAATTTTTCAATGTATGGCTAATATGATTCCCATCTGAAGTTAACTAATGTCCGTCTCGGGACGCGAATTTTTGGAATACTAGCCCAGTACGTGTACCGTATCAATGGTAACCCCGTCAAAATGATATCTGTACTTAAAAGATTTCTACAACATGGTATGACAAGATCATATTCTCGTATGTAGTTACTATTACTACGACTGGTAATGCTCTGGACGGGAATCGAACTCGCTATAGTTGGAATACACGTTCACTAAATTTATCTAGTCGAAGTTAACTCTTTCGAAATTCTATCGTCTTCTTATTCGTATCTATATCACTGTATGGTATTCTCGAAACCTTTGGAATACAATTCCAATAAGTTCACCTCATCGAATGAACCCCTAGTGGAACGATATCGTCGCTTTAATCATAAGTTTATCAGACTAATGTTCGACTCGAGATTGGAACCCAAAATCTTAGGAATACAAGCTCGTACTGGGTACCTTATCGAAGGTAACCCTATCGAAATGGTATCTGCATTTAAAAGATTTCTATAATATGGTATGACAGATCGTATTCTCGTATGTAGTAATTATTGCTACGACTGGTAATGCTCTAGACGGGAATCGAACTAGTGATAGTTAAAATACACGTCCACTAAGCTTACCTGGTCGAAGGTTATTTTTTTGAAACTCTATGTTATTTTTATTCATTTTTAAACCACTGAATGGTATTCCTTTTAGTTAAATTTACCACGAGCGGAATTGGAACACGAAACCTTCGAAATACAAGTCCAATATTATTAACTCGTTGAAGGTCATCCTATCGATATGATATCGGCCATTTAATCGTTTTTATTGCAAGATCAAATTTTCTTCTTTAGTTAATCCCACTCGGAATTTGAACCATAAACCTTTGTAATACAAGTCAACCGTATTCTCGTATGTAGTTACTATTACTACGACTGGTAATGCTCTGGACGGGAATCGAACTCACGATAATTGGAATACACGTTCATTAAGATGTCCGAGTTCGGTTTCGAACACGAAATATAAGTTCAATATGGCTACATCATTTCGGTTAACTTATGGCAATAAATCGGCGATTTATTCGTTTCTATAGCAATATTTTCTTCTGTACTTCATTTTACCGATCTGGGATTTGAACCCGACACCTATGAAATAAAAGTCTTTACCTCTCGACTTTTAAAGTCGACTACTTAAAGTCATTTCGACGTTTATTTTGTATTTTAAACTCACATCGGAAATGTATCGCTTTGTACTGTAATACTCCTGCAAAACAATTTTGCAATTATAAAATGAATTGAAAATGTTTCGCAAACCAGTTAGTGCAATCATAAAATGTTGTCTTCATTTCAGAAATGTAATTCAAAGAATTCCGAATTGCTAAATGTTCGAATTATAGGAGGTTAGCTTACCCGCGCATACGCATTTCTACATTTTATTTTCTCATCAAATTGTAATTTTGCGCTAAAATACTATGCCAAATTGGTCCCGGCCGTCTTCCATCACTTATGCAGATATTAATTTGATTAATACTGCTCAAACATGTCATTCGCTCGTTTTGGTGTATTTGCCGCGCATGGCCAATGCGTAATGATCGCTCGCTCGCTCGTCGCTGGCAATCTTCCCAGAGCCAACAGAGCACAGATCACAGGCCGCGCATCCGCATCGGCCACATCGATTCGCAAGTAATCCAAAGACGTTGCAAGATTTAGTGCATCAAGGCAAGCCCAAAACAGCTACGATGGGTTTTTCAACCTTCACATTACGCGCTGCAATCTGCAAAATAATTCTCAAAACCGTTTCATTTGGAGTTTAATTATTGTATATTACAAATATTTAGAAGATTAGAAAATGTTATGATATTTTTATAATAAGCATTACAAATATTTAAAATGATCCGAAAATACTTTCGAAATAATTGTAGCTTTGCGAATGTATAGGAGCTCGGTCTCGCATTCGAAACCGCTGCACAATTCCGTACATTTGTCATGCTTAGAGAAGCTATTACGAGAAAACGGGGGGACGCGAAAACAGGAAAAACAAGTCACTGACATCAGTGTCCCCGTGGCATGGGTTTCGTCTCCCGACCGACGATGATCCTATGAACAGACATCGATGTCATCTGTCGATTCATAATTTACTTATTTAGCGTGCACGTATATCTTGTAGATTCCTATGTTCAATGCAATGTTGTTACTTAAATGTGAAAACTTAGTCCAACTCGTCGTCGGCATGATTGTTGCCACTTTCTGTATCTGCATCTGCATCTGACGCGTCGTTTCCAGTGCGTGGGCTGCGGTTACATGATCGCGATCAGCGATAGCATCTTATGGCGCATCTCTAATTTTCGTTTGGAGACGATAAGATAAAACTAAATCCAGCGCATGCAGTATCCGCTTCTGACCAATTACACAGATAGATTTAATTTTTTAAGAAACTAGTGGGAATTAGATATGTTTAACTTTGGTGGATAGTCGAATTTATAATATGTTTCGTTTGCAAGAGACTTTTCAACAATTTTAATATTCAGTCTGAATATTAACCTCTGTGGCGCATAATCATAGACAAATTAAAATCGACTTTACAAATTAGAATCGACTTTTTTGACAAATTTCGTATAGAATCAAATGTCAAAAAGCTGATTTTAGTTATAATGTTGACTTTGTCTATGATTATGATCCCGTATTTTTTGATGTAGTGAATAATTTGGAATGCGTTTTTTTTTGTTTCATTGGAAATTGATGAGTATGTTTTAAAGATACTAAAATTAAAAATCGACTGATTAGAATCCGCTGTATAATAACCCAAAGTTCAACTTTTCTTTGTTTTCTAATTTTATTTCTATTTTTTTTTTTTTTTTTATAATAAGTTTTTTTGCATGATTGATATTATTATATACCTATTCAAAAATATTTTGTTTTTGCTTTGAAATTTTGAACCTCTATAAATTTTGGATAAGTGTGAAATATATTTTCTCATTTTGAGTTCCAATTTCTCTGGCAGTTTTTAAGATATTGCGGTTAGATTTTTTGAATACTAATTATCTATATTCTTCAAAAAGAAACGATTGTCTTACTTTTCATTTTTTGGATTATATACATATTTTGTATATTTTGTACCCGTTATGTTTGTGTTTTATAAACCATTTTTTTAAAGTAAAGCGGTTCATATTCTAAAATATACTGAAGAAAATAAATATTTGGAACAAAAATATTTTGTGAACTACATACTTAACAAAATTACTTAAATTATATTTTTTTCTGTGTTTTTATTATTTGGTTTTTGTTTTACTTTTAAATCATATATTTTTGATCATTTTATTTTTATATGATTAACTATTGTGTTTGTTTGTTTATTTGGATTTTATTTTATTTTTATTTATGTTTTAGCCTTTTGTGTTTTTTTCGTTTTTGTTTTTATTTTGTTATCTGTTTGTTTTTAATTTTAATTTTGTTTTGGAGATTGATTTTGTGTTTATCTTTTGTTTTTACTTTTGTTTTTACTGTTGCTTTTTTATTGTGTTTTTGTATTGCATTTCTGTTTATGATTTTGTGTTTTTTTTTCATTTTTGTTTTTGCTTTTTTTGAGTTTTCGTATTTTTTGTGATTTTGAGTTTAATTCGGGTTTTTTGCTTTTGTTTTTTGCTTTTGATCTTTTCTTTTTGTGTTGTGTTTGATTTTATTGTGGTTTTTGAGATTTCGATTTTGTGTGATTTTTTTTGTTCTTGTGTTTTATGATTTTGTTTTGCTTTTGTGTTTGTATTTTTTTTCTTTTGTTGATGTATTTTTTCTTTTGTTCTTGTTAATTTTGTTGTTAATTTGTTGTTAATTTTGTTGTGTTTGTTTTTGATTTTGTTTTTTTGTTCTCGTTTCTTTGTTACGGTTTTTGCATTTTTATTGATGTTTTTATTTTTAATCTTGTTTTTTTGTTCTCGTTTCTTTGTTACTGTTTTTGCATTTTGATTGATGTGTGTTTACGTTTTGTGCTTTTTCTCTTTTGTTTTTGCTTTGTGATTTTCCTTTCTTTTTTGTTTTTGCTTTTGTGTTTTAACTTTTGTTTTTTTTGTGTGTGCTTTTGATTTTGTTTTTTTTTTGCTCCTTTTTTTTGCCTTTTTTTGTGTTGTTTTTGATGTTGTTGTCGATTTTGTGTGATTGCTTTTGTTCTTGTTTTGCTTTTGTCTTTGTATTTTTCTTTTGCGTTTATTGTTGTATTTTTGCTTTTGTTCTTGTGTTTTTGATTTGTAACAATAACAAAGACAAAAACACGAGATAAAAAAACAAGATCAAAAACACCAAATACAACAAAATTAACAATTATTTGTGTTTTTGATTTTGTTTTTGATCTTGTTTTTTGCTCTCGTGTTTTTGTCTTTGTTATTGTTATTATTTTTGCGTTTGTGCTTTTGTTTTGCTTTTGTTCTTGTGTTTTTGCTTTTGTTTTTGTTCTTTTTTGCTTTTATATTTTTTTTTTATATTTTGTAAGTTTAGGTTGTATGGGAGGTGCCACGCCTATTTGTTCAATCTCGCCCATATAAAGCCTGTGTAACCCTCCGGACTCCATAGTATCCTGGTGCGAAGTAAATCGGTTCAGCTGTTTAGATGTGATGCTGGAGCAAACAAAAAGACAGACCGATAGACTGACAGATGGAACCGACCAAGAGTTTTATATACGGACGGACCAGGAGTTTTATATAGATAGATAGATAGATAGATAGATAGATAGATAGATAGATAGATAGATAGATAGATAGTTATAAGAAAAGTCTATTTTTCATAACTTTTGCCAGTCAGTTAAGCTGAAATTGACTTTAAGTTTTAGCTGAATGAATACCCTTTCCCTGTCATCTAGTCTTACTTCCACCTTCCGACCTTCCGAGACGTTATAGCTGAATTGAGTCGAAAATTTTTAATTTGAATGTTCTCCACCAAAAACCTTTAAAAGTTATTACGCTGAAATTTATTTAAACTAATATAAATGAAAACCCAACAATTATTTAGAAGCCTCTTTTAAGGTATTTTAGTATGACTTTTGATCTGAGCTGTACCAAATTCTTAATATATTTAATTTTAAATTTGTTTACTGCAACATGTACCTCATGAGAACATATGCCAATGTTTTTGGAATTGTATAATATCTACTCGAACATTCAATTGCAAATTCTACACTTGATTATGTGCATTTCCTTGGCCGCCAATATTTTGTATTGGTGGGAATTTATTTAATTCCATACGTTCTGGTTCCCCTAAAAGTTGTCTTCATGTCTTGTCGAAAACAAATGCCGAGCAATGCCAAAGAAAAAAGAAAAATATTTCTTCTCACGTAAACTCCTGCCATTAGTTCAATTTAAATCGCAACGCAGTCAGACGTCCAACATTCAGTACATCAGTCCATCCATCCGTCCATCCGTCAGTCAGTCTTTCAGTCGTCAACCATACTGAGGCAAATGAATATCGTTCGCGAGTAAATTGCCACAATTTAGTTTTCACAACTGGAATAAAATCGACATTCAATGCAATGTAACTCCAAACGCAATTTGAAGTATCATTTATGGGGAACGGTTTGGCCATAAACATTTCCATTCCCACGCCTAGCTTGTCTTCTTTACATTAATTGAGGTATTTTATTTTTACTTTTTTTTTGGCAACCAGGTTAAGATTTCTTTTACGTACAACTTAAGTAGCCAACTTACAATACTTTGAAATATTCGACAAAAAAAAAACTATATTCTAAAAAGACCTCTAAATACTGTCACTCATCCATCCCAATATCTAAGCATAATCCACATAATCGTCAAAATACCTAGAAAGTCATACGAAAAATTGCTCCGAATTAAATTTCAAAAGATCACTCCGGCTCACTCCGCAGACAGTTAGATATCGCAATCGCTCATAATCTTCTCAATTTCGAGCACAATCATTCCAAAGGTCACTTTGCGCATTACTAATCAAGATATATAATCGAGTTTCTAATTCGACATGCCGTCAATTCTCCGAACAAGATGAAAATCTACCACGTTAATCTCTACGGAGTGTTAAGAGTCAATGTCACAATATGGACTTCGTATGCGACGCGACGCGACAACTAATGGCACAGACAACTAAAATAGTCAATTCTCGCACATATTGAGATCAATAAATCTTGAAAACTGTTTCAAACACGTTATGAATAACTTAAAACATTTGCATATTCCATAAAGATATTTGCTTCTATTTTTTATTAAATACTACTAAGTCGACTTTTGCTTCCATCGGAAACAAGTTGGTGGTCCAGCCATTAACATGCTGCACCTTTATACGTCACTTGATTCGATTTATGTTTAAATTAAATATTAGGTGTTTTCTGTAATTTATTGAAATTATTATTATCTATTGTGATTGTAGAAATATTTATTATTTATACATTAGGAAAGATTTATATCATGTAGGTTATAAAAATAAATACTATCTATATAAATAAAACAACAAGTTCGGATTGACTGACTGATCGATCGACGTTTAGCCCCAACCGTTAGACTTAGGAACAGGAAATTTAGACGGGGTATTCATCTCATTGAGATTTTTAGTTAAAAATTAAATTTTTATTACAATAAAAATGTTTTGAATGAAATTTTTAATTACAATTTAAATTTTGAGTGAAAAAATAAGTTTTAGTGAACATTTTTTATTTAGTGAAAATTTCAGTGTAAAATTAAATTTTAAGTGAAAAATTTAATTATTTGACAAAATTCAAATTTTGAATTAAAATTGAAATTATTAGTGAAAATGGAATTTTCTAGTGAAAATTAAAATTGATATATTTAATTAAATTTGAAAATTTTAAATTGTACTTTTTAGGGAAAATTGAAATTTTTTAGCGATAATCGGAATTTTCAGTGAAAATTTAAATTTTTAGTGAAAATCAGAATGTTATAGTGAAAATCAGAATTTTTAGTGGAAAACGAAACTTCTAGTGAAATTTCAATAATTTTTATGAAAATTGAAATTTTTAGTGAAAATTGAAATATTCAGTGTAAATTGAAATTTTTAGTGAAAATTTAACTTTTTAGTGAAACTAAAAATTTTAGTGCAAAATGAAAATTTGATGTATATTTAAATTTTTAGTGAAAAATTATATTTTTAGTTCAAATTTAGTTTTTAGTTAAAATGGAAATTATTAGTGAAAACTGAATTTTTTTAGTGGAAATTGAAATTTTTAATCAAAATCAAATTTTTGAATTAAAATCGATTTTTTTAATTAAATTTTAAATTTTAATTAATTTTGAAATTTTTAATTGAAATTTGAAATTTTTAGAGGAAAATCATTTTTTTTAGTGAAAATTAATATTTTTAATTAAAATTGATATCTATATATATAAAACTCTTGGTCCATCTGTCAGTAGGTCTGTCTGTCGGTCTGTTTGCTCCAGCATCACGTCTAAACTGCTAAACCGATTTAACTGAAATTTTGCACCAGGATACTATAGAGTCCGGAGGGTAATATAGGCTCTATATGGGCGGGATTGAACAAAGGGGATGGCACCACCTATACAACCTAAAATTTTTAACGTGTTATAACTTGGGACTTACACCAGCTAAGAAGATAAAACAGAAAAACTCAAATACAAAAACAAAAATTACAAAAGCAGAAATACAAAAACAAAAGCAAAAATCAAACACAAAATAAAAACAAAAGCACAAAACTAAAGCAATAACACAAAAATAACAGAAAAATAAAACAAAAAAACAGATGGACAAACAAAAGCAAATACAAATGTAATGAACAAAAGCAGAAACACAAAAACAAAAGCAAAGATACAAAATCAAAAACAGAAAATATGCAAGAACAAAAATACAAAACACAAAAACAAAAGCAAAAAGACAAACAAAAGCAATAACACAAAAACAAAACCATAAATACAAAAGCAATAACACAAAAATAAACGCATAAATAAAAAATCAAAAGAAAGAATACAAAAGTAAAAACACAAAAGCAAAAACAATAGTAAAAACAAAAAAATGAGCAAAAACTTAAAAAAAAACAAAAAAACTTACGTAAAAATTCGACAACACAAGCAAAAGAAAAATGTCAAAACAAAGTTAAAATCAAAAAAATAAAAAAAAACATGAAAATTAAAAACAAGAACACAAAATCATTCTTAAAATCAAAACAGAAAAACGCAAAAAAAACAAGGAATAGTAAAATAAAAGTAAAACATAAACTGGAAAAAAAGTTAACATACTCAATTAGACTAGCGAAAATAAATACTAAAACTGTTCTATATATTAATTAAATCACACCATTTCCTTGCATTTACAAAATTTTTGCACGAGTTGTGCACGAGTTGAGGTAGTTTTAAATAAAACTGAATTTTTTGATTAAATTTGAAATTTTTAATTAAAATTTAAATTTTTTATAAAAATAAAAATTTGAATAAAATTTCAAAATTTCAATTAAATTTGAAATGGCTACAGTAATATTTTAGTCAACATTTTATTTAAAATTAAAATTTCAATGAATATTGAATTTTGGAATGAGAACTGAACATTTTACTGAAATCGAAATCGATTAGTTAAAATATCAATTTTTAAATTTAAATGATGATTCAAAATTTGAAAAATTTTTGTATTACAAATTTTTTATATTAAATTTAAAAATTCATTTGATTTAAAACTTCGTACGAAACCTCAAAACCATGTATTTTACACGCTAAGTTTTAGTAAAATTGCCTAAAATGTCGTAAATTTCCACTAATACATTTAATATGTGAAAAAAGCAATTAATACCAAATCGAGGTATTAAATACGCCGCTTAAATGAGGACTATGGGGGTTCTTCCGTTGTACGTCCTTCGAGCTGTGCTGATCTTAAACATTCGAAAAACGATTAAAACAACGTCACAGACTTTTTTTTTGTTTGTGTTGAAATTAATATGTATTTCTGTGTTTTTTTTGTTGCCCATACCGACGCACTTTAACCTTGTGAATAAAATGCAAATTAGCTTTACAGATTGCGCAAGGAACAACGCATTATTTACTTAGAACCTCCTGCTGTGCTTCCGAATTAGGTTCAAGTCCGGAGGCTAAATTCGAAATGAGTTTTGCTAATTTTTTGCTTTGTTCAGCGACGTGATGGACGTGCGGATCGGTGGTAGATCGTTTCGTACACACCACACCACCATCGTTCGTTCATCGTTTAAAATGCCCTGTCCTGCCCTGCCTGCCCCGTCTCATTCATTCATTTTGCTCATATCCATAGCCATTTGTAATAAGGTTTCGAAGGAGCAACAAATCATAAGAACCATGTCATGGTATGCAAATGAATTGATTAAAAAGTGGAGCAGTCTCTCGAGTTCCCTCCCATAAATAAAGTAAGTATATCCCGAAGGTCCGGTTTCAGTAGCGCACAAGGGAGTCCACCCAAATAGCTTTTTTCGCCACTCACTTGTGGTGCTGCCTGTATTCGAGCCATTCCATTCCATCCATCCATTGGTATGTGCAAAATGCCAAAAACCCCTCAGAGCCACATCAGCGGCTCATTCGACGGTACGAAGAGGCTCAGCCCAACCACATGCATGGCATACATGATGTTGTCTGTTCGCCGACGTCTCCTTCGTTCGTTCCCCGTTCTTGGGTTCGAGTTCGAGCTGGGGAAGAGGGCATCTGGAAATGTCTTGATGTGGCGCAAAAATATGCAAAGTAGCAGCGGCAGACAGTCTTGGATTTTGGGCAGGCCAAAGCTCTCAACTCACTGTTAAAATGAGTTATGACGCGCGCATTTGCATATTTTAGGCCACCGTTTAATTGGAGAGGCGGCGGCCCATTTCCACTTAGTGGCGGAAGCTCAACTCTGTCTGCGCGTCCGCCTCGCACTTCTCACTAACGAAATTCGTTGCATTTTATGTTTTCAATCAATAAAAAATCTAGCGATTTTGTATGGTTTGAGCCATTGTTAGAGTCGTCGTCGTCGTCAAGAGTAGGTGAAATTCTTAGAAAATGTAATAAAGAACGGCGAGTGTGTGAAACGTTTAACCCTATGCGGCGAGCAACTTAATACACATTTAGATCCCGTGGTGTCATCTGGGTCTGGTTCTGAGCATGGGCCTGGGTGGCGTGTCGTGTCATCTTCATCTAATGAGGCCGACCATTAGTGCGTTTTATTATTCGGAAAATTTATAACGAACAAACACCTTAAATCTGACTGCGACTTATTTATCGGGCGATAGATCATCGTTTAAGTACCGCATACAACATGGTATTTACAACAATAGGCATCATCGAAGAGACTGCGTTACCAAATCGAACCGAACTGAACCCAATCAGATCGGATCGGCTCGGATCGGCCCGCCATCAAACAGCGCAGCGCGAAATACTCGAATTTTGTATCGTTTTCTTTGGTTTTCTCGTTGGCAGCTGTGGCCGAACGACCGTCCGGCCGACTAGGCACTGGCGATACCATGTTGATGCTGATGGTGATGGTGATGTTGATGATGGTCCCTTTTCTTTTGTGCTCTGATCTATAAATTTAAGTGGATATCAATAATAAATTTCACTAATTTCTGTCATACGACTCAAGTGCAACGCATTGACAGAGATCGTTTCAGCTATTGATAGCCATCTATTGTCGTTGCCTGTAAGTCTGTGTTAACGTCTTGCTTACTCGCACTTCTCCCCCATTGTTCTGGGTACTCAGGCGTTTAGGCGTTCACAAAGGTGTAGATGCTACACAGAAAAAAAACAATGTTTCGAAATTTAATGAAAGGCGTTAATATTTTAGAGGGACAGAGAAGACGTTGAGGCTTCGTTATGAGCTGCCGAAACAGAAAAATAACTGGGAATCATGGGAAAATGTTTGAAGTAGTTCCATTTTGATAGTAGGTGTAATGATAACAGCAGGAATAGTAAGAGGTCCGACTATAAATCCAGATTCAGGGGTCACTAGGGTTTACGAATTCTGAAAAGAACAGCAGATAAGTAATGGTGTATATTATATATTTAACTATAAAGTATTTCGACTGGTTAACAGAAAAATGAGGAATATATTTAGAAATTTTGACAAATCGCAGCCTAGCTTCCTCTTCAGCGGTCTTGTATGCTTGAAGATTGGCTGCATTCGAAACAGCGGTACGGTCGGCCAACGAGTTTTTGGTGTTTTGTTTAGATGACTGTTGTAGTTTTTTGAACCAGTGTAAAATACATATTGCATTTGGTAGATCTAGAGTCCGACAAATTAGTTTTTGTATTACTCTATTTTAAGGTCGACTAAAAACAAACAACATTAAATTCGATAGAATAAATACACAAGGTATCTAGTTTTATTGATATAGCTCTTCGGGTTATCATGATTTCAACAGTCTGATATCGACTATTTCGGTGTATTAAAAATGGATGATCAAATTGAATATTCCCTTAAGTTTTTAGTGACGGGTATAATAAAAATGATATCCTTCAAATGAATATGACAAAAAAAAAACAAAATCATGAATATACAGAATAGAAATATTAATTTACGGACACATCTTTACCGTCAACATATCCCGGGAAAATACTTCACGTAGATAATTCTTCCCCGAGACAATTCATGCACTGGACAATACTATACCGCACAATTCTTCATCGAAAATTCATTGAGCATTCCACGATATCGGACAATTTATCGTATAGATATCGAGCGTCAAATTGGACCTACATGGTAGGTAAATATCGATGCGTTCTGTCGGAGTTTTCTCGGTATGATACATTTTTTGAAATCGGAACAACAATAATAATATTTTGGCACTACAGTCCTATAAGGCCGAGCTCTCTCACCATTTTGAGCTGTGCGTGTTATATTTGTACTCAAAGTTGGGGGACCTACAGTTTATTGCAAATCCGAACGGCGGATGAGAGCTTTTCATAGGCAATGTTTTACTCTCGTAGGTTTGCCATTTACTGCCGAGAGGTAGCGCGGTATAGAAAAATGTTTCTATGAAAAGATGTTGTTAGCCCCAGTCCAGGCTTGAACCGGGGACCTTTCGGCTCGCACTAACCACTGAGCTACTGCGGCTACGAGATTTCTTCGCAAAATTTTGCGATTACGCTGCTATAAATTTTTAAATATCGTGTCTTTTCAAAGTTATTTAATATACGAGAAATTTAAAAAATTAGATTCGATAAAGCAACGAGATCGAACTTTTGTATCGAAGTTATTCGAGAAAGCTTCGAGGCAGACTGAAAGGTCTCCAAGACATGGCAGACTGAGAAATTTATTAATTTAATCTTTTCAAGATGAATTTTTTTGAAAAAAGGATTTTACTCATACGAAAAATTATCCGGGGAAGAATTTTCCGGGGCAGAATTGTCCTGGGAAGTATGGTGTGGGAAAGAATTATGGGAATGAATTCTTTGTGAATGACTTTTCGGGGAAGAATTGAAGAATAATTGTCTAGGAATGAATTATCTGGGAAAGAATTATGGGAATTAATTCTTTGTGAATGAATTTTCGGGGAAGAATTGAAGAATAATTGTCTAGGAATGAATTATCTGGGAAAGAATTGTCTCAAGGAAGAAATGTTGAGGAAAAATTGTGCCGGGAAGAATTGTCGGGGAAGAGTTGTCCGGATACCGAAAGCTGTTTCGCCAATTAACTATTACGGTTCTCTTAACTGTAAAGTCGATCCTTATAACCAAAACTGAAAAGGATAATTTAAACTATAATTAATTTTAAATAGTTTTAGAAGAATTTGATGTGTCTATATCATACTATTTCAAGTGTGAAGCGAATTTTGCAGTTTCATCAAGCGATTTACAGAAATTTAATTTCAACCAAATGAAGTTGCTTATGACAACTAACTTTTCCTTATTACAAACTCATGTCAAAAAAAGGGCTTACTGTGTATAGTATTTGAGTATTCGTTTTTGGGACCGAAAAATATAGCACCAATTAACTATAACGGTTCTCTCAACTGTTAAGCCGGTCCTTATAACCAAAACAAAAAAATATTCTAGTTTGGATAACAATTAATTTTATACAGTTTTAGAAGAATATAGTATCAGTATATCATACTACTTATTTGAAGTGTAAAGCGAATTTGTCAGTTCCAACATATGAAGTTGGTTATGAAAACTGTGTTTTCCTAATACCAAAATCAAGTTAGAAAAGGCTTTCTCTATATATAGTATTTGAGTTCTTGATCCCGAAAAATGTAATACCAATAAACTATAACTGTTTTCTCAACTCTCAACTTAAGTCGGTCCTTATAACCAAAACAAAAAAAGGTTGTATTTTGGATTACAATTAATTTTAAACAGTTTTAGAAGAATTTGTTGTATCTATATCACACTATTTCAAGTGTGAACCGAATTTGCCAGTTTCATCAAGCGATTTGCAGAAATTTCATTTTATCCAAATGAAGTTGGTTATGATAACTAATTTTTCCTTATTCCAAACTCAAGATTTCTGTGTAGTATTTGAGTAGTCGTTGGTATATTTTGAACAATTACATTTCGGAACATAATAAAATGATAAATATGGAATGAAATGAATTTGGTGGTTAATAGAGTCATAATGAATTGAGGAATTGAGGTTGGATTGTTTTTTTTCTCAGTGTCTGTATGCGGGCTGATATTCGAAATACGGCAATGCAATGATCACCCTCACCTTAAAAAACATCAACAAGAGCGAGCGTTTGTTTCTTTCTTTACGTTATTTCTTTGTATTCATGCCTTCCATTGGATTGTATTTCAGTTTTTATTTATTTTTTATTTTGTTACCACTCTCTGTTGCCTCATTGTTTTATTTTTGTTTTATACGTTTTATTTCGAGTCGTTTTGTTGGGTTTTGTTCAGTTCGGTTTGGTTCTGTTCTGTTGTTTTGTCTTGTCTTGTTTTGTTGCATTTCATTTCATTTTATATTATTTGGTCCAGCGGCGTTCAATTGTATTGATTCGATGAAATCGATTTATAATAAAATCCGTACGATTAAAATGGTCAAAGAATGAAAGAAAGAAAGATGTGCGAGCAGAGATACTTACTTCGATTTGATTCAATTCAATTCGATTCTCTAGAAGTCAATCCACTCCACTACAGCACAGTCCAGTCCAATCCATTTCACTCTGCTCGGCTGCTCTGCAGTGCCATGTAGTGTAAATGACCAAACATTTTTGGTTTATTATCCGGGTACAATGGAGCATCTAACCACTTCAATGCGCGTTGGAATAATACACTTGTGTTGTGTGTTGCCAGCACAATGGCTCTTTTACGGCTCAACTTGTATCATTCATTGTCTGCGACATCAGAACCTCAAAACACACAACACAGCCCAACAAAAAACACTTTTGAAAACATTGTTCATATGTTTCATAATTCATGTTTAGTCCCAAACATAAATAGAAAAACAAAACGATTACTGTGTGTGCCTGTGTCATGGTGAGAATTATTAAGACGATTACGCAAAAAAAAGAATAAAAAAAAGAAAAACTATTACTTCAATTCGTAGAAGAGTTTAAAGGGAGCACTTTATTATAATGTAGGGTTCTATTGATTAGTTGAGCGATCGCAGTCGGGGGTTGCATTCTGTAGATAAAGGAATTTTATATTTAAATCAGAACAGTTCGAGGGAAATTCAAACAATCGATATTTTCATTAGACCTCAAATCTGTTGATTTAGTTTATTAATTAATGAATATCATTCGTTCGTGATGTTTTCGTTTTCGAACGAGCGATATTTATGTTTACCTCTCTGAGACAAATTGTCTGGCATTCTCTGGAACATTTCCGGGAAACACACTGGTCAATGGGAGTTTGTGGGACGCGTATTGCAGGTTATCAAATTTTGTGCAAATTTAAATGTAGATTTTCGACATATTTTGGGGACGAACAGTAAAAATATGCAGCATTTGATTTCATTTTCGAATTTGACTGCTTAAAAAAAATATTTCTTTTTGTCAAAAATATACCCCATATATTTCAGAAAAATGTCAGACATTTTGTGAATTTTTAAAGGTTCCCAGCATATTTTGATTATATTTTGTCAAAAATATACCCCATATATTCCAAAAAAATGTCAGACATTTTGTGAATTTTTAAAGTTTCCCAGCATATTTTGAGTACGGTCAGACAATAATCAGCTCTTGATTAAAAACTTCGACTTAGTCTGCCCTAAATCTTCAATAAAATGTTTCTGAACTGCATTAATCATGCCAACAAAGTAGGTGACATTTATCTGGTATTTATCTGTAATATATGGGGCGTATTCCGGCAAACACACAGATAAATGGAAGTTTTTGGGAATCGGCATGTTATCAAATTATGTAGAATTTAAAATGCAGATTCCCGGCATATTTTGAATTCTTAAATCGTTAAATAAAAGGTTTCTGAACTGTCTTCAGAATGGCAAAAATTGTGTAAAAGGTGTATAAGGTAGAATGTTAGTTATGTCTGGGGATGCTATCGCTGTTCACTTTTTTTCATTAACTGTGGGTTTGACAGAAATAGTATAGAACATTATTCCTTAAAAATGAAAGAAATCATATCTTGGGAGTAGGGATGTCCAAAGTACTTCGATGTTTTAAAAACTTCGATACATCGATGTTTTCCGATGCAATATAAGCCTCAAAATCTATTCGATACATCGATATATTTTTTCGATATATCGAATCACTGTTAAAATCATATTGGCAAATCAAAACTAAATAAATTTAATTAAATTTTCTTATTTATGGAATTCTAGCTGAAATTGAACACTTTAAATTCCAATTGCTTCATACATGGTTTTCGTGTTTTCCTCAAAATGACATAACGTGGACTTAGACATTATAGATTCCCAACGCCTTAATTATTTTGTTAAATAAGAAAAAGCTTAAAGTCAAACACTTATTTATTTTATATATCTTATTTTGGTTATTTGACAAATTAAAACTTATAAATCTTCATCAAAATTTATATTATTTACCTAATAATTTTTCATTCGATGCATCGAAACATCGAAACATCGATGTTTTTCTTTGATACATCGGAAAACATCGATGTAACGAGTCGATATTATTATATCGACCAAAACATCGATGTTTCCCTACTTGGGAGCTTATCAAATAATGTTGTGCATTAAAAACATAATTCCAATATATTGGGACAGAAAATATGCTACATTTAATATGCCCATGTTTGCTTTAAAGGTTTCTAAAATTAAAATAAATGTCACAGCCCAATATTGTATTTTCGAATTTGTTTTTAATCTCATGACTTTAAAAGCTATTGGTAAAAACAAAGTAAAAGGAAGTATATATTTATAGATCTAGTTTTATATATGTTATAAAAAAATAGGTACCCAAAAGTAACACATTTGCTGAATAAAGAGTTTTAGAACAACTTATTTAAGCTTTAAAAAAAGCAAAAGCTGTACAAGCAACTCTTTAACCTCTGTGAAACCCTTATACATCCTTTTTGGAGTAATTAAAGAACTTATTATGGGCAATTGTAGTTAGCTGTACAACAGATGTAAACAAGCTTTATTATGAGGTCTTTAAAAGCTTGTTATTGATATTATCTTAATAATAGTAGTATTTTTAACTAAAAGTGCTATACTACAGCTATCTGTAAGAAATGTCTTTGTGAGAGCTTTATCAAACCTTTTATACAGCTAATGGTTACTTGGGTACACTATCAAATTCATATTTTTTGCGTTTAATTTACCATTATTTTGGCCAAATTGTCATATTTTTTTATGATTATTTTAAAATATCATCTGTTTACTTTCTCAGTAAAATAACAATATTTTTGAAAAATCATACATTTCTAGTCTAGTCTTGTATTTTTTAGACTCTCTCGGTGCGAGAACATCCTGAAATTCCGAGATGGAACAGGGTCGTCTTTATTATGATTAACATTTTTTAAATAAAAATTTTTCTGTAATAAATTAAATGTAATCTATAAGAAATGTATCCGAGTAGATGAAATAAAATATGATAAAATAAAAAATACACTATTTCCTCTCCTTCGCATCACTTATATTTTAAAAATATATGAATTTTCATTTCCAATGTCAAAAATGTAAAAAACAATGATTTTGTCCTTGTATCTTTAGATAAATTGACGACATTTTTCGATTTCCAAAATATACAAATAAAAGATATCAAGTCGCACCTGATTCCGTTTATCGCAGTCAATCTTATTATCGATGTCGCTGATATTGAGTGAGCTTTCGTCATCACTAGCTAATTTGATGACATTTTTCGATTGCAAAATATACAAAAATATATATTGTTCTTGAATCTCATCGCGACTTCCGAATTCAATCTAGTTCTCGATGTCACTGATATTGAGTGAGCAATAGTAGCAATAAGATTCATTGACATTGGTCGCAATTTGTATACCCTACACTAAGAGTGAAAGGGTATATTCAGTTTGGTACACCGTTTGTAATACCCAGAAGGAAGCACATCCGGTATGGAAAAGTATTTTATTCTTGATCAGCATGACCTCCTGAGTCGATTTAGCGATGTCCATCTATCTGTCTGTTGAAATCACTACTACTAAATATACATACGCTGTATGTGCGATAAAATTGGCGTGATCGGTCCATTGTAACCTGTGATTCGACCACATATATTCAAATGCCTCATATAAAATTTACATTTATAAAAATAAATAAATATGTTTTCCCGGGAACTTGTGGTTCCAAAAGAAAAAATCGAAATTCGGTACACCTATCCATTTGTACATAAGGGTATCAAATGAAGGGACATTCTTTAGCGATTGCAAGTTTGTAGTTATTTTCAGGATTCGTATACCCTGGTGAAATATGTACCACTTTTAATGGTAACCACTCCCATTCGGCTAGAGCGACTATAACCTTCATAATTCTTACTAACTTCATTACATCAACTATCACAATATCCCTACTTTAAAATTTGCCATGTGACCTAACCTTCCATACGGTTTAAATCTTGTTTTAGACCGCGAAAATTTACAAAACACTATAGTGGTCTTGAATCTCGTCTCGACTACAAAATCCAAACTCGCTCAAGTTTTGAGCTTATATCAGATTGGAAAAGTCTCGTGTTCTTACTCAAATTAAAAATTTTTAACCCTATAAGAAATCGTACGATCATTTTGAATACTTATAACTCAGAGAGAAACTCAAAATATTTTGAAATTGAATTGTATGCTCTTTTGATATTGATAAATAAAATTTTAAATAATTAAAATACAAAATTTTCATATCAGATAATCGAAGACGGCAATTTGAACCTATAAATCGACAGCTCTTTTTTTGTATGAAAATGTCTGTCACAATAATTTGAAACGTGCATGTTTTCGTAAGAGGCGTCGAAGTGATATCGTTAAGATATCGTTTGAATTGCTAAGATTGTTACTATTCTTTATAAACGCATTTTAAATTCATTTAGTAGTTATAGAAAACATATTAGATAAACAGAATACAAAAATACTTGATTCAAATTATGCACTCCCTCAAAATTAATTTGCTGCAAAAATGAATACACAAAAATCTAAATATATCCCCCTCCTACTCCAAGTAATTCTTGCATTTCTATGCATGAGACACAATCATTTGTAAAACATGGTTTATACCATGATTTCTGAGATTATAGAATGTAGAAATAATGATCAGATCTGTCAGCGGCTGTGAAATATGAAAATTTTTCGGCAAGTTTAACGCGAAATCTCAGCTTGATGACTGCATGATTTAGCCATGATTTAGTGGACTCCCGGCATGATTGCAAAGATCAGTGTTAGCGATTGACTCGCTTCGCTTAATCACTCAAGCGATCAATTGGTGCTTCAACATGAGACGGATGCCCCGTCACGAATATCTGCAGACAATACAAATTGAGATTATTAATGATTAACAAAAATTTAAAAACCATTGAAGCTGCGCGTAAAATCTCCGCTGTTTAAAGCCATTGGAATGGAATATAAACGCATTTCATCCTGAGTTCCATAAAATAATGCATTGCATATGACTTGACATGATTGTCGTTCTGGACATCGTGGACTACAACTCATGCTATTGCTCATCACCGAACTGTAAAATAAAACTACTCAACTGATAGATTAACCATATTCCAGTCTTGAGACTACCAAATAAAATCTGATTTTACAACTAGAAGGCAGCATATGTAAAATGGCACAAAGAAGAAAAGTGTCGATCGGTCGGCCGGTCGGTCGGAATCTTTAGTGTGAATTATGTTAATACAATCGAAATTATTGTTAAGCGTGCATAAATGGCAATTCGCACGCCGACAATGTGCTCAACCGTCCAAATTCCAAGCTCTCCAGAATCCGTAGCCACATCAAATGCATGGGCATCGCATCATCGCAATGATGC
Source organism: Dryomyza anilis (assembly GCA_951804985.1). NCBI lineage: Eukaryota > Metazoa > Arthropoda > Insecta > Diptera > Dryomyzidae > Dryomyza > Dryomyza anilis. Next base: position 2,420,375 of record OX638131.1, on the reverse strand, counting down.
CTGCTGAGTGGCTGTCGATTGGTGTAGTATTCGGAATTCCCTTTGTGATTATCGGGTACTCAACACTGACATGAGGCAACTGGCACGAAGAATGCGCCAAGTCATTATTTTCATGCTTATTCACCTCTTGCAGCGATTACCAAGCGGTACCGAACACCAAAACCAATTGGGCGTTAAATGCTCACAACTCACAGCTCACAGAATTGCTGGGTGGTTTTACGTTAGTCGCGGAGTTTATGAAACCGACTGACGAAATTGGGCATATTTTGGCAATATTAAAAGACACAACCTGAAAGGACAAAGCCGTCCGTTGCGATCTCTTTCGGTCTCTTTGCGTATGGCAAATGCGGTTAATGTGATATTTTCTTCTGTGCCGATATCGGTTTTATGGGTGGCCCACATGTCAAGGGCCATAAAGTACAAAATTATCACCTTTTAAACTAAAGAATCCAAACAAATTGAAACGGATATCGTGTTTAGGTGCTATCGACATCATTTCTATTAGTGGAGCGCACAGCACAAAGTGCGACAAGCCAATTAAAAGTATCGGTCGGGCTTGACGTGTGGGTTTCTTAATGCAGACGCAGATGCAAATGCAGATGCAGCAACACATTCAGAGTATCGAATCGCATCGCATCGCGTTGAGTAGACTCGAGTCGAGTCGATTCGAGTTGAGTCTGACCAGAAATTGATGTGGGCTGCGAAGTAGAATCAAATTCTCAGCAGGAATCATGTTGTGCATGTGGTAAAACAGACTGTTCGAGCTGTTCACTTGAACGCAGGGCAGCCGAGGATTAGGCGCTGGTGCTGGTTGCGAACTCTGGTGGGCTCTAATTTAAAGCGCAGACATTTTAGTCAGCATTATCAATTATTAATTAGGGTAGAGTTACAATGAAGTGTTGAGTGACTAAATGTAATACAACTTTAATTACGTTTAACTGCCAAATACATTTTTATTAATATTTTAAGATTTTCGTACAATATAATTGAAGGGTAATTATATGTTTCCTGGAAGGTGTCTAAGGAAACATTTGAACTACATACTACAACTAAAACAAACTCTTATCTTTCTTGCCATCTTCGTGCAATATAATGGGATGGTTATATGTAATACCAATCCTTTATAGAAATTGTCCTAGAGTTATGACCGGGAACTTCACTTTACAAATCCCAAGCGAAAGATATATGCATTTGGGTTTAGTTAATTTCATAATAATGGGGTAGAGAATATCGATTTCTGTTGGGCCATACTCAAGGACATATCGTTACTGACATGCCAAAGGGGGCGAATGTCATTATTAAAAATTTTGGGAAATCAAATTATAGAGTTTGAATTGCTTTAAAAATTAGTAAAATTATTTTTTTTTTAGTTATTCTGTTTTAATTATCAATTATAATAATTTAAATATGATTTGGTCAAATTACAGAATTACAAATTTTTGTTATTTGCCATAACTTTTCAAGGGTACAAGATCAAATAGTGATGTAAAGGCAATAATTGTTCGCTTTTAAAGCACCTATCAATTGGCATCATTATTTAAAAATAATTTTTAAATAATTTTTCGAATTTTTGTTATATGCAAGAAAAATGTTTGTCAAATTATTTTTAAATAATAATGCCAATCGATAGGTACATTAAAAACAAACAATTAATGCTTCTACACCATTATTTTATCTTGTACCAGTAAAGAAAGTTTCTTATCAGGAACTTCTGAAGACTCATTAGCCTTATTTAACTTAACATTGCCTTGTTATGATCCGAGTAAATTAGTTTAATCGTAATAAAAACAGTATTCCATTTAATGAAATTAAGTATAACATTTTTGAGAGGTAAGCATATTGTTTATATTTGTTATTGTATATACAAGAACTAGCATTCAATTAAAAACGGCTTTGAAAAATATTCGAAATTTATATTATTTGAGATAATCTATATATATAAAAATGATATGTCCTGTGTGAGCCAGAGCATCACGGGAAAACGAACCGTCGGAAAAACCCAAAAGGAAAAGCCGGAAAATCGAAAAAATCTAAAGTTGACCCTAGGAACTTGAAATTTGGACAGGGCGTTGATTTCCCGACGTGAGAGCGCACTACGAAGGGGTTTTTTGAAATTTGCCTCCTAAGGTACAAAAATGGGCCTGGCGAAACTAAACTTTTAATTCAAAATATCTGAAAGATAGCCACAGTCATGAAATTGGGCTCAGTAATGTATTTTGTTGTTGTTTATATTTTTGCTAGATGTGTGCGGAATTTGATAAAGGGGCGTGTCACTTTCCATATAACCATAACTTTAGAAATGCTATAACTCCTGACCAGAGTAATGGAAATTGAAACAAAGTGCATAATAAAAAGTAGAATTGTCACGTAGAATGTGGGCGGGATTGTATAAATGGGCGTGACACCTTTCATATAACAAAAACATTAAAAATGCTATAATTCCTGACATACTAAGGGTAGAGTTATAAAAATCAAATCAAATGTTCATATTTAAAACTCCGATCATCACGTAAAATATGAACGGGATTGGACAATGGGCCGTGGCAAAAAAAAACATTAAAATTGCTATTACTCTTTACCTACTAAGAGCAGAGTTAAAACAAATGAAAGAAAATATTATAATAAACACGTAGAATCAGGACTGGAAAAAAATCCGAATACTTTGTGGAAAAAATTCACCGTCTTGGATCTGGAAGCCGTTTTCTTCTATATACTGAATTAGTCATATGGAGGAGAAAATGAAACGGTCTAAGTGCCTGATCAAATCTATTTTGAATGTCCTCTTTATAACACGACAACTCTTCAGAACCTATTAGATTCAATCAATATCTACCGCTTTAAAAATTGGCATAGAATTGACTTGAATTAAATCTATGGTTTCGACGACTACATCATTAATTTATTTGGATCTACATAAAGGCCTATATTGGCTTATATAATATATGAATCATTTCAATACCATCTTCACCAGAGATTTCATCCAGCAGTGGTTCAAATAATTATTTTCGATTTATTAGTTTATAACAAATTCTTAAATTTTCAAAACATAAATTGTATCTTGAATATATTTCCTAAGTTATAATTCGTAAAAATGTTCAAAAATCTATAAAATAAAATAAATCCAAAAATCTTGGATTTTTTAAGTGGATAAAATCCAAAAAAAGCGGTTGGGTTTTTTGGGAGTAGAGAGCACTGCGTAGAATTTGGATGGAATTGGACAATGGGGCGTGACACCTCCCATATAACTAAACTTTTAAAAATGCTTAAACTCCTGACTTACTAAGAGCAGAGTTGTACAAATCGAAACAAAGGATAATTTTTAAACATTTTAATAGCTACGTGGCATGTGATCAAGATTGGAAAAAGGGGCATGGCACTATGATCAATGTGGGCGGGAAAAAAGCGACGTAGACATGCACTAAAAAGGGAAAAAGAGGCGTAAATGTATCCACACTTTAAAAACGATATAGTTTTACAATTACAAAAACTTAGCACGAGCGAAGCTGTGAACGGGTCCAGCTAGTATTTAATAAAACCAATCAAATTCATTTGAATTTTGTACTCACGTTTCATAAAAATATTTTCATAATATTGTGGTAAGGTAATTTCGAAAGAAAATAACCGCAGGCTATATTTTTTTGACATTTTTTGTGTAAAGGGTGCACACAAATTCTTTGCAAGATTTTTTCATGTGTGCAAAATACTGTCGGACGGTGTAATAAGAGAAAATTTAACTTTTTCCTTGTTTTATAATTTCAGTACATACAACAAATTTTATTTTTTGTTATAATAAGTTTTGTTATTGTTTTGTTATTAGTATTTTTCAATAATTGATACAAATTTTGAAAAGTGCTTATTTGTGAATTGGTTTTTATATTTTGAATTCTAAACTTCCAATATACATTCTTTAAAATAATAAATATATTTGCAAATTTAAAAATATATAATACAAATACAACAAATTTTAACAAATTAAGATATATAAAAAATTTTTGTCGATAAAATGGGTTTTGTATGGACCATATAGTACCAACTATTGAAATTGTGAAACTGTTGAAAATGTATTAAAAAAAATTCTTAATTCCCTATATTTTTTATAAAAAAAATTGGTTTAAAATTCTTGTTAATAAAATTCGATTTAAAACAAATATTACTAAATATACTTTAATACTATAATTACATAATATAATTACGGTACTAAATCAAAAATTATTCTTCTATTAAATGTTTACAAAATTCTAAATACGGATTTTTCAAGTTTTCAATTAACTCCTTTTTAAAATTTTTATCATCTGACCATTATGATCGAATCTTGATTTCATAGAATTACAATTTGAGATTGGATTTTTTTGTAGTGTTCTTAGTAATATAATCGAACAATTCTAAAAATTTATAATCCATATTGGACTTTTTTTGTAATTTTTTGATATTTTCGGAATTTTTTAATTTTCTAAGTAGACTTACCAATTTTTGGCTATTTAATATAGAGTATATATCATTCATATCGATACCTTACAGGGAAAAGATCGTAACCAAAAGGGAAAAAGAGGCGTAAATGTATCCACACATTAACAACGATACAGTTTTACAATTACAAAAACGAAAATTCCCAAAATTTTGGTTACGACGTTCTGCCTGAAAGGTTATATTATATTTGAAGAAAAAACGTTTTCTTTTCATTTTAGTTATAATACACACAGAAATATACTATATAAATAATAGTTTTTTACTATTAAATTAAAATAGTTATTTTAATCGGAAAATACCATTAAATACTAGAAAATACCACACCGAGAAAATAAAAAATTTTAATCGGAAAATACCATTAAATACTAGAAAATACCACACCGAGAAAATAAAACTTTGAAATCACTTTAAACTCCGGTGCAAAACACTTTATAATTTAAAGTGTGCATGTATGAAAGTCAGCCGTATTTGAAAATATTAAATTTCAAAGTGTTTACTTTAAACTTTAAATAACTTTTATATTTTAATGTGACACTTTAATTTTTAAAGTTTGACTTTTACATCTAAAGTGTCACTTTAGATTTTTTGTAAGAGTACAAAAAATTCTCTCAATGAGCGTCAGATCGTATGGCCATTGCCTGCGTTATCTCTCTGTTTCTCATTATTGATCTTTGTTGTATTTGTTAACCATTTCGACATCATTTTTATTCGTACAGTTTATCAAATTGTGCTTATGAACTATGTTCCACTGGCATGAAGATAAATTGTGCTAAATGATATACATTGAATTTTAATGTGATAAATTTCAAATTAAAGTGTTGCACTTTAAATTCGTCAAATGTTTAAATTTAAAGCGTGAACTTTAAAATTTAAAGTTCATTTTTTTTCTCGGTGCATAACCTTGCCATTGAGTTTATATGAAAAGATTTATTTTGTGTGTACTATTAAATCAATAATTGTCCTATTGACCAATTTTAATGGTATTTGATGGATTTTGTTGGGTGTAATAATAGTTTGGCGCTACAGTCAAAAAAAATTCACCAACTACCAGCATTCATCATATTGATGATTTCATTCATTGAACTAAAATCTTATTTTTTCAATGTTTTTCAATTTAAATATTTTTTATATCACCATATTTAAAAAAAAAAAAATAGGTCTCCATTTACACATTTACGTATTTATAATTCTTATAAGATGTATGATATTTAATTTAATATGGTTTGAACATATGTATTGAAAATGAAAAACATTTAAAAAATACGAGAATGAATTCATCAATACGATGAATCCAGGTAGTTGGTGAAATTTTTGGTAAATTTTTTTTTGTGTATAAGAACTTAGGTCAATCTCTCTCACCACTTTGAGCTGTGCGTGTTATATTTGTACTCAAAGTGGTGGGACCTACAGTTTATTGCCGAATCCAAACGGCGGGTGAGAGCTTTTCATAGGCAATGTTTTACTCTGGTAGGTTTGCCATTTACTGCCGAGAGGTAGTGCGGTATAGAAAAATGTTTCTATGAAAAGATGTTGTTAGCCCCAGTCCAGGCTTGAACCTGGGACCTCTCGGCTCGCAGTCCAACGCACTAACCTTGAGCTACCGACGCTCATTTTAGTTATTAGTTAAAATATAAAAAGATATTTTTTTTTGAGGGGAATATGAGATAATTTTTATGAATAAAGAGAATTAATTTTTATACGAGAATATATTATTTCAAAATTAATATATTTTAAAAGGTTTTTATTAAGTTGTCATTTCGGTACAAATTTTGTAATTGATTTTAAACTACCTTCGCGATGAGCTACAGACTTCAGATGAAATAAAAAAATTATTTTAATATAAAACGTTTTTAAGGTGAATTTTTAGTATGATTTAAAATGTAACGTGGGGCGGTAGATAATATAATCTATTGGATCCTTAAAGTTCATATTAAAAACGTTGTATATTAAACATATTTTTTATTTCATATTTTTCTTAAATATATATTTCGAGTTTTGTTATCATTTTGTACAATCAAAATCAGCACCCGTGAATTATATATAATAAATTTACAGTTTACTGTAGGAAAAATTGTGTTGAGTAGTGTTATTTGTATTATTTGTTATAATGTAATAGTTATATTGTCTAATCGCAAAATGATATTGATATCAAACTGTGGGGTTTATCACAAGTTCTTACTGATTTTTTTTTTCAATCAATGCTTCTCCAAATCTAACGAAACTAAAAATATTGAATTTCCACATAAAAATGAAAACATTTGAATAAAGAATGTTTGTAAATTTGCTATTTATTGTGTTCATTAATTACATCTGTATTTTTATTATTATTTTACAATATTATTACATGTTCAAAAGTATTTCGTACAACAACTACTGGTAACTTGGGAGTTGCTAAAAATAAATACATGATCAAGTAATGCATGAAACGGTTTCAGCTCGAATGAAAAACTCGAATGTTAAATGCTCTTCCGTGGGAAATGACGTGTGCCCCGAAGCGTGTGCCGACCAATTTGACTCTTGTATACCGCAAAAATGCAGCGTAGGTAATAATTCAAAAATATTTGTAGACACTTGCATGGGAACCGCTTGTAGTGCGGACGGAGCCTGCTCCACCATTTACAATCGCTGCTGAAATTTGTATTTTTTTTAATTCTTTTTTTTTTTTGCTTTTTACAATACTTTATAAAAGAAATCAGGGATGCGCCAAAACACAGGCCCACGAATGGGAAAAGTATGTATAGCATACCACGTAACAGTCAGTCAGTCAGTCCGTCTCTCTCCTAGGTCTTGCGAGCCACTTGCAACAATTACTACCATGTTTCGTTGTTTATGCGAATTCCATGTTGCGCCGAGCCGAACCAAGCCGCATCTCGTCGCGTCGCGCATGCTGCGAAGGGTTTTGGTGTGCAGCCCTGGTATTTTAGTGCACAATACTAGCACCAAAAGCGGTCTGCGCCTTTGGCCGATGATCGCTTCGTAAGTGCGATTCGCTAAATTTGTGCCAGACTTATTTGTGGTGGCTGCAGTGGCTGCGGTGGCTGCTGCTGCAGATGCGGTTCGGCTGCTGCGGCTGCTAAAGGAGGAGTAGGTGGGCCATCCATTTGGTTACTAACTGCTGTGGCCAAATTGTTTATCAAGTTTATACTAAATTGTATCCATGGCCACAGTTGGTCATCACCAGCAGACACACACCATAAAGCACAGCAACTCACCGACCGTCCGACCGACCGAACTACCTGACATGGCAGGAACACAAGCACCAGAACACAGTACCAGCACAGCTCGATGCGATCTCAGAGCAGCCAGCTGTAAATGCTGCGCACAGCCTCAGGCGAAATGTGTCGCACATCGGGTATATTTTTAACTCATGAGAAAATCCTTTGGCACTAATAGCCTAAATTCCGTGTGCAGATATTCTGGCGATGCTACCTCCATCCCTCGCTCCCTCCGCTGACAGTGCTGCACTCTTCATGCTGAAAGATGCGCCGCAGATTGATGCCAGTCTGCAGCCGCAGCAATTTTTATAAAGCAAATAAAGTTTTGGTCTCTGAAAATCAAAACATTTGACGAATCACGCTTGTAGTAGGTGTAAACGGTTGAGATGTTACTTTGAATATATGCTAAAAATGTCTGAGGTCAAAGGACCTTTTCAAAATCATTATGATCTGCAACATGTAGAACTGGGTAGGAACTTAATACAAAACTTGTACAACAAATAAAAAAATGTTTAGTTGGCTAAATTATATGAAAAGCCTTTAAAAATTATATATCATTGATAAAATCTTAAAATAACACAACTCTACAACGAATTTTTCCAATGGCTTATACCATACTTCAATTCTATACAACTTTCAAGTGCTGGTTTATACTGCGTACTCGGTTTTTCCTATCACGTAACACTTTTACGTAAATTGCAATTGAAATTTTAAACCCCTTTTTTGGAATAAATAAAATACACACCCAGAAAAAAAAATTCCCTCAAATCCCATTAAAATTGGTCAATGGGAAATTATTGATTTAATAGTATACAAAAAATAAATATTTTCATATAAACTCAATGGCAATGTAGTATTGTATTTTGTATTATTAATGGTATTTTCAGAAGAAAAAAATAATTTATCCTATTGACTATTTTTAATAGTAAAAAACTATTATTTAAATATTATTTTTTTTTCTGAGTGCAGTACTTTACAATACAAAATTTCGAAAAAAACGCAGGGAACGAATAGGTTGATGCAACCGTTTTTTGGTTTTGCCAACCGATTTATTTAGTTCGGCCAGCATTCGAAAAAGTGAGTGGTTCCAACACCATGTAGCACTTCAAACTATTAATGCATAGAGTTGGCCCAAACAATTGTCATTTGACATAACCAAATATTTGGCGATTATTTTTAAGTAAAAAAAAAACTAACATCACTTGTTGAAACTGAGCTCGGCGATCAATTAAACATTAAGGACAAATATATTAACAGCCAAGACCTTTCCAACGATATATAAAATTTGATGATCGGACATCAAATAAAAAAGCTATCATGAAAAAGCGATTTTGGCGAGTTAAAAAAAACTATTTCTTACACTTTCACGAGGTAAGCTTTCATTTTAAGGGCGGTTTTTCAAACATGTTTTTTTTACCCGACCTAGTGTTCACTTCTCCGTGAATTGCGGATACAGCTATGCAAAAAGGAAATGCCTACGGTATCCCCACGACCCAGAAAAATACAAAAGCACATTTGAAGTTGGTAAAGGATATATCAATTGTAGGCTAACGCCTTTCAGTATCTTCTGATTTAAAGTACCGATGGGTGGAAGAGATGAGATAAAACAATTATAAGTTTCAGTTCCATTTTCTATTTGGATTTTTGTGGGGATAATGAGGACGAAACTCACCTTATTTTGCATGGATATAGTAGGAAAGGGATTAACATGCCCTTTTGTACTGTGCAAGTAGGTTTTTGTGTTTAAAATATAAATATTAAACTTTGTATTTTAGAGTAGGGACATTTTGAAAAGTGAACTGATTTCCATAGTCACAGTGCACTAAAAATACATGTTACCAGGCCCGTAGCCAGGGGGGGGGGGTGGAAATAGTAGGGGTTCTACCTAGAGATGGGCGCGTGCCGTGCTCTTTTCGTGTCACGCCCGAAAATCTGAGTTCGTGCGTGCTAGTTGCTGTCGTGCCCGTCCGTGTCCGTGCCTCCAAAAACAGGCACGCGCCCATTAAAGATTTTTTTTTTATAGTTTCTACCCCAATTTAAATAAAACCCTTATTTCCAGCTTCAGAAAATAAAAATTTCGTTTTACTTATGGGTTTAAGATAATAAAACAGTATCAAACTAAATTTTTGAAATATTTATTACAGGGACTAAAACCTTTGGGAATATTGGTTCCGGTTCGGGTTCCCAGATTTTTAAAATTGTGGTTCCTTTTCCGGTTTCAACCAACAAATTAAATGGGGTTCGCTTCCGGTTCTATTAATTTTTAATAACGGCTCCGATTCCGTTTCTTTGCGTTCCCTGACAGGGACTATAATATCTGTTCCGGTTCTGGTTCCGATATTTTTAAAATAGCGGTACCGATTCAAACCAGAAAAAAATATATATATGTTCCGATATCAGTTCTGGTTCAACACATTTTTAGTAACGATTCTGGTTCCAATAATTTAAACGGTTCCGGTATTATTTTTCAAGTTTCGCTTGCTTTTTCGTGCTTTTCTCGTGTTTTGTCGTGTTTTTCCGTGTTTTGTCGTGTTTTGTCGTGCTTATCGTGCGTGCCTGTAAATTTACTCGTCGGGCTCGTGCGTGTCACCTATCGTCGTGCCCGTGCGTGTCCGTGCCATCAAAAACAGGCACGCGCCCATCTCTAGTTCTGACCACCTCCCCTCCCCCGAAATGCTTAAAATTCCAATGTACAATTTTCAAAATAGTTAAATATGTTTATAAATATAATAATACGTAATACAAACACTAAACATTTTGACAAATTAATATATCTAAAACATGTTTTTCGATAAAATGTGTTTTATATGGGTCATACAGTATGCCAATTATTCAAATGAAACCCTATTTAGTGCGGAAATTTTGAATATTTAATATTTTTTTAAACATATTTTATCGTTCAAACTCAGTTCGTACAATATGAAATTTTTTTTTTCAATGAATTTTACATGGGGTTTTTAAATTTATTTCATTAGTGAAATTTGGTAAATTTTAGTATGCTCTATCCTTAATTATAAACACAGGTTCAAATTTCTTGTTAATAAAATTCGATTTAAAGCAAATATTACAAAATATTCTTTAATATAATAATTCCATACATTATCTTGCATCTTATATATCTGATTTCTTTAGGGATATAACATGAAACTGTAAATCTCGATATTAATTTTTAAGATATTCAAGATAAATAAAATCGGTACTATATCAAAAAATATTCTTCTATCCAGGGTCTAAAACCCTTTGAATTATCAGGATCTGGTTCCAATATTTTTAAAATAGCGGTTCCGGTTTAACCAAACAATTTAAATGGGTTCCGATTTCGGTTCCACACATTTTTGTAAATCACGGTTCCGATTCTGATTCCGATTCTGATTCCGGTTCCGGTTCATTGCGGTCCCTGCTTCAATCTAATTTTTACAAAATCCTACAAAACTCCATTTTAAAATTTTTATGATCTGACCTTTAGGTTCGAACTTAGATTTCATAGAAAGAGACTCTTTTAAATCTTCCCAGAACCCAACTACGTTAATGGACTTTATTTGTGGTTGGTTATTTGAAATAAAAATTTCCAATCACAGTTTTCTTTAAAGTGATCAATATGCTCAATGATTTTCTTTTCCCTCTAACAATGTTATATAAAAAAAATTAAATTTATATATTCTAAATTTTAAATGCATGAGAAAATACCATCACAATCCACAACATTATAATTCGACTAAGATGGTTTTTAATGTTTTGGATTCTTCATATTCGGCCAATCTTGGTGCAAATCCATCGACCCTATTCCAAATTATAACCAAAAATGTTCTTAGCATAAATGAATAATATTAAAAACATAAAATCGATATTATATACTTACAAGGAAGTTTTTGAATTATATAATTTCTTAAGAAGACTAACCAAATTTGGGTTTTTTTATTATTGGAGGTTCGAAATCATTTATATATATTAAGAAAAAAACGGGAATACCCCAAAATAAATTTAATATTTGAAAATACATAAAACGAATGAATAAAAATGATAAATAATTAATTTGTATGCGCGGATGTTTTTTCTGGAACACTCTCTCTCTTAAAAATAAATATATATTTTTTCAACGAATTCAATCCATTTGCTTTGACTTCAATGATTTGAATTCGTTTGAAAAACACATTTTTTGTATTGTGACATCAAATTCAAAACCGTTTGTTTACAAATTTTATATGAAATTCGATCGGAATTCGATCGAAAGCCGGAACATGGCCGATAGTTTATGAAAATTTTGACAGTTTCATCGTCGCACTGTGTGTCCAAACGCTCTTAAATCGGGTGAAATTCAGTATTTTCGGAACAACTCAACCGATATTAAAAATTTTAAAAGTGTTGTAAAAGAAAACTTGAGAGAACTTAAGTTTTAAAAATGGAGTTATCCGATTTATCTTATTTAGTTTTAAAGATATAGACTTGAACATGAATTTTTGTTTTCATTTTTGAAAACTTTACTTTACATATTTATACATAGATTGTACATTTTATCATGAAATCAAAATATTTGTATGAAACTTTTATCACCAATTAACATATAATTCATAAACTGAAAACCGTTTTAAAATATCTCAAGTGACTTAGTAAATATAAAATTGTAAAGTCAATTTTTTTTTTGTTTTCCATTTTTTAGTTGTTTTGGAAAGTTGGACTTACACGCAAATCTCCGTAATATTTTTTTCTCTTCAGTAACGTGTACTTTTCTTATATTTGAAGAAAACCAATATAATGCAAAATGTCATAGTGAAATCAAGTATTACAAATATAAAAATGGTTGAGGAATACTTGAAGACGCCACTCCATTACAATTCGTGGAGTAATTTTCATTTTAATTTATATTAAATGAATCAAATAGCGACCTTTGTCTTTATTATATTAGCCAAATCATCAGCTGAGAATTTGTTCGGCTCAGACGCCATTTTTGGGTGAATGGAGTAAGGAATTGAATACATGTATGTATATAACTTATATTATCTTTCTAATGCCGTCATCCGTTTTTCGGTATCTCGTATGAAATTTGAGATATTCAGCATCGACTTTGCTCCAAATCGCAAATATGGTCACATTTTAACGCAAATGCAAATTTTCTTTATCATTTTTCTCGAAATCGACCCAATGGCTTTTGAGCCACACATATTCTCAGGTGACGAAATGTCAAAATAAGCCAATAGTTTTGCTGCAAATATATATAAAAGTCATATAATTTGAATTGAGCTAATGCAAACAGAATAATTTTCGTTGTATTTTCTTATAACTAAATGCATATATGTCATATTTTAAAAAATACTAAGAGTTTAGCTGTAAGCTCTTTTTATACTTGTGGGAAGTTCGAATTCGATTTTCTTGTAAATTATTTAAATTTCGATCAAAGACGAATCTTTTAAATTTTATTTTTGACATCAACGTTCTGGTCAACTATAAACCATTCCGTGTTACTCTTAATTTTCTCTAGATTCCATAAGTTCGTCCCTTCGTATAGATTTTAACAATTTATCTCAAAGATATTTATTTTTACAATCCCAGCATTATAATTTGTAACCCGTGTGTGTTGCATTTAAATTTAGGCAAAAACAGAATTTAGCTCAATAGCCAAATTACTTTCAATACCTACCGCAATACTTGTGCTTGCTCTGGGAACATTTTCTGGCGACTTATTAGCGTCTGATAGACGCAACCAGTCTACTATTTAGTGCTATGTTTTAACCCCGCCACCACCACCATTAGAGTGGTCAGAAGAGCATGTGCACATGAATGATGTTTTTAGTCGATTAACCCATTTGGACGCATCTTATGGCATAGAGCATAGCATGCACCCTTATCGGAGACCCGATCGAAGGTTTAGTTAATTGACACTTCCACTGGCTGTGACAAAGCTATTACTTTTTTCGATATTACATTTCAAATTTCATGGTAAATTCGTGCATCTTTGTTTGTTTATTTGGTATGGTTCGATTCGGTTTACATTCACGGCTGTTAAATTAAGGTATTTGGTCTGGTCTGGTATGGTTTGGTCTCGTGGTTTTATCTGAACGATGAATCAGGTGACATTTATTACAACATCGTGGACACCGAACCGAATACCTCGGCGGTCGAACATTTCAATCACAAATAAAACTTAATTGATATTGCCTTGTTCTTGGGTACCATCATAACAGGCAGACAGACGGACCGACGAATGGACAGACAGGTAGTTAATAAGGATCGCACCTAATGTCTTAGATAATATGCTGTTGGACGTCGTTGGGTCCCAGCCAACCCAAGGTTTTTACAGCTGCATTCACGGTGGTCAGACGCATAACATTTTTATTAATAGAGTGAAACCAGTTCTTATTTTAGCACCCTTTTGTGCGACCTCTTAAACGCCGAGACCTGCATACGATCGATACCAACTAGTATGCCTAAAGATGCTATATCTCTGTGGTTTACGAGATTTCACCTTTTTGGGGTGATGGCTGAGGAACTTACACAATCTTCAGTCGAAGATTTCACGATGTGTTTGATTAATGGTTAAAGAGCGAAGATTCCAATGTAGCTACAAATCGTTTTTACACGTTAAATGTTCTCTTCTGGAGCTGCAGAAACACGTAGCAACCTATTTCACGGTGTGGGTTTGTTAACTTTTTGTTGTTCATGAAATCAATTGAAAATAATTTGTTAACTTTGGACAACAACGAAAATAAATAATAAATAATAAAATAACTAAAAGAGAATGCGATGCGAAGTGATCCGATCCGATGCGATGATCGGCAATTCATTGATGATGATGCTGAGCACTGAACTGAGTGAGCACCTCAGAGACAGACGGACGTGGGTGTGTTGATTATCACTGTGATGTTTGTTTGTTGGTTGGTTGGTTGATCTCTTTCCGCACATGTCGCTGTTTGTTGGACAATAATCGATGAAAGCAATCGATCAATGTAATCAATTGGCATTGTTTTATTTGCCCCGTTGAGTTGTGTTGGGTTATGTTGAGGGCCACCTCAGAGTAAAGTTCGTTTTTTTTAGTTTTTTGAGACAGGCACGAATTTTATACGTTTTGATTTCACATCGCATTTCGCGCCATTTCGTCTTCTGATATTTGATCTGAGTTTAACCCTGATCATTTCATGGGCTCAACATTTATTTAAGGTATTTTATATTTTGATGAATTTCATTTTTTTTAACTTAACTCTAAAGTGATTCAGAAGTAAGCCGGATTGTTGTTCTTATATTCTACATAATAAGTGAAAGGATACAGTGATCTTTCGTTTTCAACACCAAGAATTAAAATGTCTAACTTACTAATTTTACGAGACTGCCCGAGACAAAATTTGTAACATTTTTCAGGAATATTTCGGGCATATTTTCGAAAAATGCACAGATAAATGGAACATTTTAATAAGTGCATAGCAGGTTGTAAAACTATGTGAAATTTTAATGGCAGATACATGGCATATTTTGGGAACGGAGGGAAAACCGACAGCTTGTGTTAAAAACTCTCCCTTTGTCTGCTTGAAATCTTTAGAAAAAATGTTTTTAAACTGCCTCGACCCTGCCAAAAACTTTGTCTAGGGACCAAGACATAATTTGTAGCATTTTTCAGGAATATTGCGGACATATTTTCGACAAATCCACAGATAAATGGAATATCTTGGGAAGTGTATAGCAGATTGGAAAATGTTGTAGAATTTTAATGGCAGATTCACAGCATATTTGGGGAACGGGCAGAAAAGGCAGCTGTTGATACAAACTCCGCCTTCGTTTGCTGGAAATCTTTGGAAAAAAATGTTTTTAAACGGCCACGAACCTGCCAAAAACTTTGTCTAGGTCCCGAGACAAACTTTTTATCATTTTTCATGATTATTTCGGAAATATTTTTGACGAAGTACGCAGCATGTTGTCAAATTTTGTGGAATTTATATGACAGATTCATAGCATATTTGGGGAATGGGCAGAAATAAAGGCAGCTGTTGATACAAATTCTGTCTTTGTCGGTTTGAAATATGTCGAAAATATGTTTCTAAACTGCCTCGGCCCTGCCAAAAATTTTGTCTAGGGCCTCAGACAAAATGTTTCGCATTATTCAGGAATATTTTGGGCATATTTGTATAGCAGATTGTAAAATTTTATGGAATTTTAAAGACAGGTTCACAGTATATTTGGGAAACGGGCAGATTACAGACAGCTTCTGATAGAAACTCCCCCTTTGTCTGTATGAAATATGTTGAAAAAATGTTTCTAAACTGCCTCGACCCTGCCAAAAACTTTGTCTAGGGCCCGAGACAAAACTTTTAGCATTTTTCAGTATTATTTCGGGTATATTTTTGACAAACACACAGTTAAATGGAATATTTTGGGATATACTCACGGCATATTTTGAGAACGAAGAAAAAACGGACAGCTTGTGTTACCAACTCCGTCTTTGTCTGCTTTAAATCTTTCGAAAAATGTTTTTAAACTGCCAAAAACTTTACTAAGGCCCGAGACAAAATTTTTCGCATTTTTCAGGAATATTTCGGGAATATTTCCGGCAAACACACAGAGAAATAGAATATTTTGGGAAGTGTATAGCAGATTGTAAAATTTTGTGGAATTTTAAGTTGTTGATAGAAACTACCCCCTTGAAATATGTCGAAAATATGTTTCTAAATTGCCTCGACCCTGCCAAAAATGTTTCTGGGGATGTTCATTTTTTTCACGAATTTTAAAGTTTTCCTCGAATACAAAATGGGATTTTCAAGAATTTGTTATGTCAGTTTTTCCAGATTGCAATTTTCAATTCAGGATTATTCTGGGTTTATAAACTCTGTATTACACAATGTAGGGTGTTTAGTCTTAGACATGGGTTTACACGAACAAACATTAATCAGGCCATAAACAAATCTTTCCTAATATGTTAAATTTCTGCTATAGAAGAGTAATATAAATTAGTAAAGTTCGTTAAATTCTTGACTATCAACGAAATCTTAACAGAACATTAAAAGTGCTTGAAATATAAACAATTATCAAATGTCAATAAAGCCATAACAATGATATCAACATGATTAAAAACATCAATATTACCCATTTTACGCCCATATTTATTTATAGCACGTTTTTATTCATCAAAATATGGAAAATGACTATAGTTGCCTCGCATGTTTCGTTGTACGTAGATACGTTGGTCTATTACGGACAGACGGACATATGTAGCTACATTAGATTGTATATAGTAGATATGTGCTATAATTTGATTTGAGCGAACATCGTAAGCAACATTACTTGGTTATCAACAAGTCGAGCAACTCAAAAACACGCCAGTCAGTCAGTCATTCAGTCAGTCAGTCATTCAGTCAGCGAGCACTCTTGTCAGCGCCGTATCTCCATTAGGGTGACACTTTTATTAGAAAACTACTGTTTTCCCGATAGTCACACGGAATTCTATTCTAGTGGAACCATATCATACCATTCAACACCACACCTCGTTGACATTGCGGGTGAATGAAGTGCGCTAATCACGCCGGCAATCAGAACAGTATCTAATTGAATGTAAAATGTAGTTACACTATGAAAACACAAACATCAATTTGCTCCGCACCTCAAAACAATAGAACACTACAATACGAAACAAACCACGAAACGCAGGTTCATTTAAAAAGTACTTATGATGTTATCAATTACTTCGCAACAAGCGTTCGATACATGAAATGTACTCGAATCGAAATCAGTACTCGAGAAATACAACCAGCGATCGAACTAAAAATCGCATATCACACTCGGAAACAAGAATATTTTTGTTTTACCAAAGTAAACCAAGCCCATCTTTAAAATATACCCCTACTTTTACTCAGAATATTTCGCAAGGTATGAAATGTTTTATACCGAAAGTTTTGTTTTTTAATTGCCGACAGCCGCCCATTTATGTAGAGGGGCGTTTTAATATTTTTTGATAAACCCAAATATAGAGTTTTTTTTTGATTTTTTAGAAGAATGAGGGGGTGTGACATATAAAGTACTAATTCCTGATTATGACGACAATTTTCATAAAAATGTTTGTCTGACCTTTGAAATACACTTGAAAACCAACGCACCACATTTTTGATTTTTGGGGTAGTTCCAGAGAGAGAACCTAAAAAATTGATTGAACTTATATTTTTTTTATTTAAAGAGAAGTGGACATTTCTTTTTTCGCTTTGGTGAGGTGTCCAGTGAACAGCAATTCTAGCTTTTACCCTATTAGAGAAGACTTTATCATGGCCTGATCAATCATGTTGGGTTGAGACAAGCTAAAATTACAATGATCATTTCCCAATTTGTTATTAAGTGTTTTTCTCTACTTCAAAATGGAATACTTTACATGTATTTAGCATTTAGATTTATTTTTCCTTACCATAATTGAACGTTTTCAAATTTTCATTTACAAAAATCTTTATAAATCTGTCAATTTTTTATCGATGATCTCAATTTTTTTTACCACATGATAAGAAAATGTAAATCTTTGAATTGATATTTCAACTTTAAAAATGCATCAATTACTTTTTGTAATATTAATCAACAAACTTGAATATTAAATTTTTCATATAAATGTATTTGGTGACTTTTCGTTATACAACGACGATATTAGAATTATGCAAATATTTAATATATTTTAAAACACAGCAATATTAATTAAAACACAATAACTAGCTGCAATTTCGAGGCAAATGCACCGAAGAGAAAAATTTCGTCGTTAGTAAACTGACCCATATGGGCATTTCCTGGAGTTCCGACGGGACATTCGTACACTTAAAACTTTAATATCGCGAAGGAAAATTAATGAATTTTTTTTCAAGTAATATTTAAATAGAACTAAAATTCTGCAAAAAATAGAAAATTCTAAGCAGTAGATCAAAAGATATAAATTAAATAGTTGTCGATTCGGACGGGACAAAACCGGAAGTGTATGTCGAGGTTCATCTAGAAATTCCAAAAATTCAGCGAACATTTTTTTTTTTCATTATTTTAAAAAATTGTTTAAATCAATTTCATCTTTGTATATTTACATTTTATAGGAAATGTTTGTGGTTTCTTCATAATAAATAAAAATATAAATTATCATTACGATTATTTTTCTAAAAACACTTTTGTCGTATCTTATATTTTTTGGAATTATTTCAAAACATAGCTGAGATAATTTACTTTATTTTTCTTCATACACACTTTGTTCCTAAAGTCTATAGTTATTTCGTAATAAATCACAGAAAAAACCAGGACTGGTCCAAAAAGTTCGGTATAGAAATTATCACTACGATTATTTTTCTAAAAATATTTTTGGCGTACAATATATTTTTTTGAATTATCTTAAAACATAGGAGAGACAATTTACTTTATTTTAGTTCATATACACTTTGTTCATAAAGTTTATAGTTATTTCGTAATAAATCACAGAATAATTTCGAACGTTCTGTATAACAATTTGCACTACGATTTTTTGATAAAATATTTTTATATCTGACAATATTAATAATAATTATTACGAATTATGACGTTTTTCTGGAAATGCCCATATATCAAAATAATAGATAATATATAGCATATTCTTTAGTTATGATGTTTTCTTTATTACTATGTACATACAATAGTTTTTTAAAGACCTTTTCTTTTCTGCAGACTAGCTTAAAAATTTCATTGTGTTGAAATATCAAAAATAGCATTACCATATTTCAACATAGTATAACTCTGCTAATATTCAATGTATTACCAACTACTTTAACACAGATTTGCATCTATTAAAGTACTACAGCTTTCCACAATTTTAAGGCAATACCTTCACAGAGACAAATAAAAAGTAGAATTTTCTTGACTTCTATAACCTAGGAATTCTGAGTCGAATGAAGCGCATATTTGGAGTTTGTAGTGCAAAACTTTCGTTTAAAGTTGAATAATACAAAAATGTTTTTGATTCCCTAGAATATTGGTAAAGCTAAAAAATAATGGGAGAAAACATGAAAATGACAAAGCAGATAGAGATCAAGTTATTTGTGAAAAAAGCGAAAACTCATATCGAACAATAGAATCCATTAAAGAACACAACTCAATCTGGTGGTCGGACCATTCCAAGTACATAAACTTAGCACCTCCGAAGTCGTTGCCCACCCTAGGGTTAAACCAAACAATAGCCCTTCTTCGCAGACTGCAAACTATCTGTAACTAACCGAGTTACAACGGAGCCCCGAGTTTTAATTGCTGTTAAATTAATATGTTGTTCCGTTAGATATGTGTGTAAGTGAATAATTTGCTGCACAATAGCCTAGAATTTATTCCGGCTAATTAGGTTGGCCATGTTGGCATTGACAGCAGCAGCAACAGCATCACAGATTCTAAATGAGACATAAAATTTCTGCAATAACTGCCGGCCGCTTCGTGTGTGTTGTCGGCCTCAAGCCTCAGCAGCAAGCCTCATGCCTCCTGTCTCCTGCCTGTTGTAGGCCAGTCAGTTCTTTGTTTGCCAATGCAATGATGTCCTTGCAATTTTGCAAGCCATCTAATCCTCACAGCTTATCGTACCACGAGATGGCTCACTTCCAGCAGTTTTGTGTGCCCGATGTGCGCAGATTGACAGGACAGCGAGACAAGAGATACGAGATACTTACCACCCTAGTTGCAAAAAAGGTTTCCCTAATTGTAGGTTAAAAGAACATCGATCTGACGCTGTTATCTCCTGCTGCGACT